>CM053623.1:443339089-443416759 GCA_028646595.1 Phalanger gymnotis | reverse complement strand
GGCAACCAGAACATATGCCATCTTGGAGTGGGGGGAGGGTAGAAATGGGGAGAAAATTTGTAATTCAAACTCCTGTGAAAATCAATGCTGAAAACTAAATGTATTAAATAAAATTTATAAAAAAAATAAAAAAATAAAAAAAATAAAAGTAAGAGGCCCTAAGAGCAATGGTGGAGTTCATATACCTATATAGACTTCTCAGTGATAAGAAGTAGAGGAAAAGGTAGTGTTGAAGAAAGGTACCCCTGGAAAATAAGGAAAATGTAGAGAGAGCAGAGGGTAAGAGAGAGACCAGTGGTAAGTGAAGCTTTTACTATCCCATGAGGTCTAAATATCAAAAGATCTAGACCAGGGGCTTTTAACCTAGGATCTGTGAACTTGAAAAACATTATAACTCTATTTTAATATGTTTTCATTGTAATTATGTGATTTTATTTTATGTGCTTACAAACATGATTCTGGAGAGTCCATAGGTTTCATTTGACTGCCAAAGGGCTCTGGGAGAGAAAGAAGAGCTAAGAGGAAGGCTTCCTGCATAGTAGATGGGTCATCTTGGAGGATTTATGGGAGGACATGGACAAGAATTGTACAAGATGACAAGTTATAGATGGGTGGCAATCTGTACTGTTGGAGGGGTGCCCATGATGAGTTCATGGCTCCATTACAGAATTGAAAAATTGAAGAAGAAAATCATACAAACTGCAAACCAGGAGTAGACACCGTTTACAATGAAGACAAGAGCTTTGCATCCAAACAAGGGTTTGGATGCAGATGAAGTGATGGCATTTACTGACCACTGTGCTAGGCTGCTCTAGTGATTGTGGGGTTGGGTGCCCTCTAGCAATTGTTTCTGTGGTCTAGGATCCCTTTAGAATCATGTGTAAAATCATGGGTGTAGACGAACTCAAACCAAGTGTCTCTTACCATTTCATAATGTCCATTGGTGGGGCTCTATCAGAAGGGGTGCCATTTAACCAATTTGTATTAAGCATCAACTCTATGCAAGGCTTTTATCCTGGGGCATACAAAGAGAGACACAAAACAGACCTTGCTTCCAATCATGAGAGCTGAGTTCAAATCCTGTCTTTTATACTTAGTAGCTGTGTGACCCTGGGCAAATCACTTAGCCTCTGTTGGCCTCAATATCCTTATCTGCAAAATGGAGATAATAATAGCACCTTCCTTCTAAGGTTGTTATAAGGCTAAAATGAAATGATTTTTGTAAAGCATTTTTCAAACCTTAAACTGCTGTGTAAATGCCAGCCAGTATTCTTACTCTAATGTAGCTGGTTGCATATTTTTACATGGGAAAGAGTAGGCCTTAGGCAGATGGAAAGCATAGCATCTAATGGGGTGTCCAAGTAGTACACACCTTGACTCACTTCTTAAAGAGGCCTATTCACTGAATGGGTGTTACCTCACTCTAAGTGAGTACATGAAAAGGCCTTACCCTAAAATGGCCAGAGCCTCCCACTGCATCCTGGGTCATCTCCAGTTGTCCTGATGGATATTAGGCCACTGGACCCAGACGGCTCTTGAGGAGAAAGTGAGGCTGGTGACCTTGCACAGCCCTCCCTCTCTCAAATCAAAGTCAACTACAAGTCATTATTTCCCTGATGTCATGATCATCTTCTAAAACAAAAGACAAGTGCAAGTCTGAGTAGGGTGGGTGAGAGACAATGGTGAAATACAGAGGCAGGAGAGGATGAGGGGGATTAACTGGGACCCTTGGCCTATTGTGGGGCTTCATTCAGGAGAACACTTGAGCCGAGTAAGTCCCACCAATGCTGGTGTGTTCTCGGACTAGTTAATATTGAACCATTTGAAAGGACAGCTCTATGGGGAAGAATAAAACAGTAAGGCCTTTCCCTTTTCTCCCAGTGTCTGTGTATAATCAGAGCATATCCTCTGCTCAAAAATTTTCACTAACTCCCTCTGGCCTACCAAATAAAGTTGGAATTCAAGAGTATGGACCATTCACATGGTCCATACATTTCCCACAACGTCAACCAGATGCACAGCACATGGAAATGAGAGGCATGATGGGAAATGGCTGTTCTCCTTCTCCCAAGCAGGTCTTCTCCAGTTGTTCCTTTCCTCATACAACCATCAAACCACACTGCAGCCTCATTGCACATGGCCCTACCATGCATGTTCTACACCTCGGCCAGACTTTCTGACCTCCATTCTGCCCTCCATCCAGACATTCTTCCCTCTCCCATTTTTATCTTTGTTCATGTCCATTCCCATGCTTGGAAAATGCCCTTCCCCCTCATTGGCTGATGTCCCTCCCTTTCTTCAAGGTTTAATTGGGTGGGATCATAAATTTAGTCCTAGAAGGACCTTAGAGGCTGCCAAATCCAACCCCCTCATTTTACAAAGGCAGAAAATGAGGCCCAGAGAGGCTGAGTAATTTATCCAGGGTCGCATAGCTAGTTAAGTGTCTGGGGCAGGATTTAAACTCAAGTTTTCCTGACTCTGAGCCCAGAACTCTAGCCCCTCCCCGGCTTCTTCCATGAAGCCTCCAATGACCTCCCCTCAGGTAAAAGTGATTACTTCCCCCTCAGACTCTCATAGCACTTTTCCAAGCCCTTTAATCTCCTTCCTGTCTCACATTCTACCCTGACTCATCATCCCTTGTGTATGTGTCAGATCCTCTCTGCTCCCAGTTAGACAATAATCTTTTCGCAAGTGGGGCACATGTCTATATGTCATTTTTCATTATTGCCTACAAAAAACAACATCTTGAATATAATAAGCACTTAATAAATATTTATTATTTGCTATTGGCTGTCCACCAATTCCCTAGAAAACATCTTCAGAAGCACAAATAATGTTTATGGCCCTCAGGTTGCCTTAGCGACTCTGAAGCTACATTTTTGTGCCATTTTGAGGGTGAACTTAGGTCCCATTGATAGGTGGACCTGCATCCCAGATTCAGCCTAAAGCTTCCTTTCTGAGGGCCCTGCCTGAGCCCATTCCCTCATCCCTAAGAGGTATGTCTATTTCAGGGATGAGATGTGAGCATGGGAGCCATAGGGATGTCCAAGATTTTCCATTGTCTTTTTCACAGCTCCTAAATGCCAGAGAAGTTAATTTATCAGAGAAGTTAATAATATCCCTTAGCCATTGCCAGATCATGGGCTTCCCTCTTGAACTGGTGGCAGAGAATGAGGGAGAGGAGGTAAGCCAAGGCCAGAAATTCCTCCTGCCTTCCTCGGTGTGTGAGCTTTGCATGACCCCCGTGTCGTCTGTTAATTACATTGACAGGAGAGACCGCCTCCTTCATTACTTAGCAGGTAGCCCCACAGTGCTCAAAGGGAAGCAGCAGCTATCAGGAAAATCACCATCTGGTTTGGATAATTCTGAGTATTTAGATTTTTCGTTGGAGAACTCCCTTTGGTCCCAAGTAATTGAAATCACTTATTCACAGCTTTGAGCTAGGGAGTTGACGCTGGGCTCTAGTTTCATGCAGTAGAATCTAACACCTACAGGTTCCAAAAGTCTCCCAGGTGAGACTGGAAGTGATATGACAAAGACGGTTGAGGCAGGATTGGGCCGAGGGGATGGGAACTTCCATTGTGATCTTAGTTCCCCCATCCCATGCCACTTCCATCCCTCTCAAGAACCATCCTCCTCCCCAATCCACACCCAGGCAAGAGGAGCGGGGTCCACTGCTACTTTGGGGGAAAAAAACCAACCCAGCACAATTAGCCTTGCTGTTTTTGGCTTGGCTGTGTGTGGTGAAGTGCCCAGTATGACTTGGCAAGGGATCCGGCGGCCAGAGAGGTTCCCATGGTTAGAGCTGGAGCCCGAGTGTTTGGAACAAATTAACACCAGCCAAGAAAGTGAGCTTAATTACTGAAATGCCAAGAGGAGGAGGTTGTTCTGCCTGCCACAGGCTGACTGCCATCCCAGGAGCCTTCCAGAGCTTCATTCCTGCCCCATCCAGCCTTTGCCTTTTCCTCTCATCTAGAGACTGGCTAATGGACGGAGCTCTGGCCTTTCAACTCCAGGGCTGCGAGGGCCACCAAATATGTCAGCAGCCCAGCAGGCTCATACAGGACTGGGTAGATGGGATTCCGTAGCTTCTCTGAGAAACAGTAGGGGACCCTGGAGATGGGGGCAGGGATGATGGAGGAAAACTCACTCCTTCCATCTAAGTTTTCTCATTAGTGGTTTGCATTGTTGAAAAAATATCCTCATTGGAGGCCAAATGTTACAGCAACATGCTGCTTTAATCCAGGGTCTTTAATCTGGGGCTTGGAAAATGTGGCCCAGAACCCCCAATAAGAGAACATTTCTTTGCCCCAGTGCTATGCTAAATGCCAGACTGTTCATTTTTCTCTCTACTGCTTCCCTTTCCTCACTCCTGTGTCTGCCTCTGGGGACAATTCTCTGTTCATACTACTGTCAACTTGGAGTCTGTTCCATATGGTTTTTGAAATATAGCCTCCTGTCACTCTGTCTCTTTCTCTCTCTTTCTTTTTTCTGCCTCTGTTTCCCTCTTTCTGTATCTTACTCTATATGCTTCCTTTTCTCTGCCTCTCTCTGTCTTTTTCTGTTTTTCTATTCTTTTCTCTCTCTCTCTCTCTCTCTCTCTCTCTCTCTCTCTCTCTCTCTCTTTCTGTTTTCCTATTCTTCTCTCTGTCTCTCTTCCTTTTCTCTCTTAATCTCTCTCTCTCTGTTTCCCATTTCCACCTCTATGCTGGCCCCTGTGACTCTGTCTTTCTTCGTTTTTCAATCTGTCCCTTACCTCCTACCTCTCTCTCCCTACTTTTATGTCTCCTCTTCTGCTCTCTCCTTCTCTGTATCTGTCTGTCTGTCTGTCTTTCTCCCTCTCCCCTAAGTGGAATGTATTAGCAAGAAGTAACTAGGACTAACAGCAATACCCCAACTACAAGAAGAATTTCAGACTCTTAGCATTAGAGGCAACCTCAATGGTTCCTCTTATCCAACCTTTCATTAAGCAAGAATCCCTTCTATAACATTCCTGACAAATGATTGTCTATCCTCTATGTGAGAAGCCTAAAGATGGGGAACTCACTACCTCCTAGGGCAGCCCATTGTACTCTCAGATGCCTCTAATTATTAGGAAGTTTTTCTTTACAATAGATATTCCTCTTTGCGGATTTGTTCTGAGTTCTGCCCCCTGGGGCTAGGGAGAATAAATCTTTAATACTTGAGGCTGGCTGTCAGCCTCCCTCACAATCTTAAACAGATCTGACAACCCCAGCTGCAGGTCCGTGGTCGGGCGGTGTTGCAGAAGTGGCCAGAGAATGTCTGGGGCTGAGAAATCGGTCCATTCCTGGAGCCTGCCACGAAGGAACCCGACCGGTTCCTGCAAGTTCTCTGGGCAAATGAGTGCCTGCCCTTTCTCCTTGAATCCTACTCGTTTTGGTCGTGAAAGCTTCTGTCTACAATCTGGGTCTTTTCTGTTCCCGCCCCCTACCCTAGCTCCTTTTGGACGCCTCTGCTCCTCCTCCCAAGTGCCCTCTTCTTGAACCAAGACCAAAATGAGTATTAGAGGGCAAAAAAATTGAGGACTTTTAAAAAATAATGTGGGTCCTGGCCTGTGCTTTTCGTTGGTGTAGGGCATAGAAATTCCCTCTCCCAGGGCAGATCTCTATGTATTCTACAACCTGAAGTCTCAGAGAGATGCTTGGAACCCCATCACCTCCCCCAAGAGACACCAGATACCTTGGTCCACTCTATCCTTTCTCCTTGGAATTTCCTACCTTTTCTTCTTCATCTATTAAATTCCTACCCAGCCTACAGGGAGTATTCAGCAAACTCTAGCCCAACCCAGAACTAGAGAAATCAGTCTATAGTGATAAAGGCCTGAGATATGGAGACAGAAGAGCCAGGTTCAAACCTTAGTTCCACGAATTACTTAGTTGTGTGACACACGGTTCTGGTCCTGTATCCTTCTCTATCCTGGGGTAGTAGGTGCTATTATCTCCCCATTTTACAGTTGAAGAAACTGAAGCAATTAGTGAGTAAGTTACTTGCTCAGGGCCCCAGCTTTAGCTCTAAGAATCACAAACACTGCCTGGACAGCATTCAGGTTGACTGGATCTGACCCACTGCTAAAAACTGAAGCCCAAGAGATTGGCTCTAGATGTTTGGTCATGGGCAGATGGGCAGTAAGACAAGTGAAAGAGCAGAACCCCAGGGGAAGCTAGAATCTTGAGTACAGTAAGACTGAGAGTGGTGACTTCCATTCCAAAAGTTCTCTGGATGAACCCTCCACACCCCATAGGAAACCATCCCCCACGAAGCTAATGAGAATTACCCACAGTCAGAAAAATAACTGGGTTAGAGTCAAGATTCCCAGTCTTTTCTTGATGTGGCCCCTAACTCATTTCCTTGCCCCATTCCTTTTGTCTTATTATCATCAAAAGCTGTAAGATAAGGTCCTGCTCTCAGTAGATTTGACAGCCTATCTCTTCTAGGAAGTCTATCTCACTGGATTTCTAACCCTGAACCAGAAAGATGAGACATTATCAGACACTAAGGTTTAAATGAGATATGTGTGTGTGTGTGTGTGTGTGTGTGTGTGTGTGTGTGTGTGTGTGTGTGTGTGTGTGTAAAACTCTTTGGAAACTTTAATTCCCTTTATAAATGTCAGCTGTTGTTAAAAGCATTGATAGAGGGAATTTCTTTTCCTGGAATCACAGGTATAGTTAGCCAGTTAACAAGCATTTATTAAGCCACTTAACAGTAAAGGAAACTGAGTTTTAACAGGCTAAGTGGCACAGTCCCTGAAGAACGTATCTGAGAATCATGCCCAGACACTGTGACTTTGTAGTTTGTCATGAGTTTGAAGTATTGTTCAGTTTGATTATTTCTTTTGTCAAGTTCTGCCATTGGTGAGATGAGACAACAGAGGTGGGAAGAAGTGGTTTGGCGATTGCCCTAAGAGTTCCAGCCAATACTATGTATGTCTGACTTATCCCTCATGGTCTGGGGGAAGAATATCATCTCTAATCCTAGTGGATCTGAGTCCATTTCACAAAGAGATTCACAGAATGCCAAAGCTGGAAGGAAACTTGAGATGTGGATATCAAAACGAAACTGCATCACTTAGCAGGCATTCATTAAGTGCCTACTATGCACCAAGCACTGAGTTGGGCACTAGGGATGCAAACAATGAATGGGACAATCCCTAAAAAGGCATCATAGAACATAGAACACTGACTGTGTTTGGATTCACAGAATTCTAGAATCTCAGAGTTGGAAAGAAACTCAGTGGTCACCAAGTCCAGCTCCCACCTGACCCAGAATGTGCTCGACAACCTCCAAGGGGAGATGAGTTAGTCTTGGCCTGAAGTCTGCTGGTGAGGGGGGGTCCCTCTGTCCCAAGGTAGTCCAGGCTACTTGGGGACAGCTCTGATTAGGAGGAAGATTTTCATGTCAAACCTAGACCTGCCTTACTTCTGCATCCTCTCCTTGTCCCCAAGGTTCTGCCTCATGGCACCATACACAATAAGTGCGACCCTTCTTCCGCATGACGGCCCTCATAAAGCCTTGAAAATAGCTATCATAGCCCTCCACCCCCTGCTATATACACACTCTCTTTTTCTCCAAGCTAAAATCCCCTAAGTTGCTCCTCCCATAGGCCTATCCTCATAAGACTTGTTCTCTAAACCTCTGAAGCAACTAGAAGGCATAATGGGCCTGAAGACCTGAGCTCAAATCTGGACTCAGGTACTACCTGGGGGGCCCTGAGTAAATCACACCCTCTGTTTACTTCAGTTTTTCAACTGTAAAATGGGAGGATGATAGCCCCTACCTCCCAGGGTTGTTGTGAGGATTAAATGAGATAATATATTTAAAGTAATAAGCACAGTATGTGGCAAACACTAGGTGATAAACACTTGTCTCCTTCCTTTCTTCATTCTTTTCTTCTTTCCTTTCTTCTTTCTTTCCTTCTTTCCCTCCTTTCTTCCTTTTTGCCTTCCTTCTTTCTTTCCTTCTCTCCCTTATTTCCTTCTTTTCTTCCTCCATTCCTCCATTCCTTCTTTTCCTCCTTCCTCTCTTCTTCCTTTCTTTTCTTCCTTCCTTCCTTCTTCCTTTCCTTCCTTTCTTCTTTCTTTCCTTCCTTCTATCCTTCCTTCTTTCTTTCTTTCCTTCCTTTCTTCTTTTCTTCCTTCCTTCCTTCCTTCCTTCCTTCCTTCCTTCCAGCCTTCCTTCTTCCCTCTTTCTCTAGCCAGATCAGGTGGACAGTATTCATGAGGCCATCTTCTGGATCCCGCATTAATGTGGTTGACCTCTGGTCACTGTAGAGTGTTGGGCAAGTGAACCAAAGCGAGCACATGCCCGAAGCAGCTTGGGATACCATCCAGAACAGTCACACTTAGCGTCTAAAGACCTAGGTTTATTATGTACTCAGCCTTTCCTCCGTCTCTGCCACCCACATTAATGGGTTCTCTGGATAGATTTAAAGCTCCAGCTTTTCTAAAGCAAGTTCACTGAGGAAACAGTGACCTTTGGCACTCACGGCATTCTCTCTGGGATTGTTCTTGTTGTCTTTGATGAATGCTATAATCATTAGAACAAGATCAATCCACTCATCGGTGTGCATTTTTTCTTGTTGCTCAATCATTTTCAGTCCTATCCAACTGTTCGTGACCCTGTTTGGGGTTCTCTTAGCAAAGCTGCTGGAGTGCTTTGCCATTTCCTTCTCCCGCTCATTTTACAGATGGGGAAACTGAGGCAAACAGGGTTAAGTGACTTGCCTAGGGTCACACAGTTAATGAGCGTCTGAGGCCAGATTTGGACTCAAATTTTCCTGACTCCATACCCAGTGCTTTATACACTATGGCGCCACCTAGCTGCCCCCATGCATTTATTAAATACATCCTAAGAACCAGACCGTGTGCTAAGATGAGTTAAAAATGAAGATAGCGATACAAGGACCTAGGGTTTGAATCCTGAGTGTGTAACTTTAAATGAATCACCTGACCTCTCTGGGCCTTAGTTTCCTCATCTGTAAAAAGAGAGAGTTGGACTAAATGGTACTAAGGTCTCAGCTCCAGAACCACGATCCTGTGAGCATCTCTTATCCTGTTTTCCTAGTTGTAAAATGAGGAGATTGGTCCAGATTATCTCTTAGATCCCTTCCTAAGGAAGCCCAAGGTACAATGAAAATAGCACAGTGCCATGGAGTCAGGAAGACCTGAGTTCCAATCCAGTTTCAGACACTTACTAGCTCTGTGACTCTGGGCAAGTCGTTTAACCTCAGCCTGCCTCAGTTTCCTCATCTGTAAAATGAGAAGGTTGGAGTCAATAACTTCCAAGGTCCCTTCCAGTTCTAAAGACCCAGGCAGTTGGAATCCCCTTTGGACTTTGCTAGTGGCTGGACAAGTGCCCCCAGCAAGACTGTCTCAGAGAGTCCTAAGATCAACGCCCCAAAGCTGGAAGGGACCTTAGGGGTCATCAAGTCCTACCCCCTGCCACCTTCTTATCTGAGATACTAAATATGAAATTATGTATTTATACATATACATATACATATGTAAAGTATTCCAGTATAGCAATTGGGGGGGGTGAGAAAATGGGTTTGATTCCCTGGAGTCTCTGGAAGAGACTTATCTTGGCTCAGCCCAGAGGACAAGGCCATGGCAGACAAAAAGGATGGGGGAGATGAAGAAAGCAAGAGCCATCCAATACCAAAGGCCTGGGTTGCCATCTTTTCGGAGGCAAAAAAAAGCCTGAGCTTCCTATGTGCATGCCTCTTTCAAACTTATACCCCAAAAGCTATCCCTGACTATGGCCTTCGGACTGACTTAGTCCATGTGCCATGAAGGTGTTGGCAGAAACCTCTTGGCATCAGTATCAAAGGTCAACTGCCCATCCTGGTGAAGCTCTGCTAAGAGGCAATCAATAACCTTCTGTGTGTGGTTCTTCCAGTTTCCCAGGAGACAGGTCAGAGGAATTCCACTGCACCCCTATGGGCTCTCTCAGGGCCCACCCACCATGAAAGGAGTTCTCTCCCTCTGGGTGGTGGGGAAACCTCACCCCTCCCTCCTGGGGTTGGAGGTTCCTTGGCCCAGACCCAAGGTCCTGGTCTCCCAAAAACGGACTTCTTACACCATCCAATGAGCCCCAAGGCTAATACAGTGTGCTGCTTACTAAGAAGTATGACATTTGCCTTGGAGCCAGAGAATATTATCACCCTCCCTGCGCACACACACACACACACACACACACACACACACACACACATACACACACACCAGCTTTCTGTATTATTTATGCTCTCTTTGAAGAGGACTTGCTGAAAAGACACTGAGAAGAAATGGAGCTGTGGTTTGAGACATAAGGAACCAAATGCCCTGAGAAGCCCAGACTGGGTGTTTTTATGAACTATTATGGGCAGCTCAGAGGGGAGGAGGGCTATCGTTTTTTTTAAGAACTGGGTCGTGCCTCATCAAGGCTGAGGAGGACGTGGGAGATGAGGTGGGGAGGTTCTTTGGGCTGTTTCAGAAACATGTAACAGCCCCATTCTGCCATACGACAAGACAGTGGAAGAACATGGCCTCCAAATCCTGTTCGGTATGTGTGGGTGACTTCCAAGGGCGTGGTGTCCTAATACAGAATGTCCCAGACAGTGTCAGTGACTCCTGAAAAATGTACTTCAGCCACAGAACCTTCTTGAATGTACCCATATGGACAGGGGCACCAGGAAAGTAGCTTACAGCGTGGAAAAACAAAAGGCGCCTTCCAGGGGCTTGTCAAGAGAATTCATGGGATCTGAAGCTAGAAGGGAGGGTCCTTAGATAACAACATTTTATTTTACAGATGAGGAAACTGAGATCCAAAGAGGTTATGCTTGCTCACTTACACAGCTAATCAGTAGCAAAGCTAGGATTCAAACTCGGGGTTTGTGACTCAAAATGTAACTCTCTTTCCATGATAGCACGCAATATTTAGTCAGCCATTTGATTGACATTTATTGAGGCTCAACCAAGAGTATGCTGGTCAATATTCAACAACCAACTCTCTAGGGAAAAATAATATTGTACACAAAATACACTTTAAAGTTTGATCTATATTAGCACTTTCTTAAGCTTAGATAATCAAAACATTAAATCAATCTCTGACTTGTAGTGTTTACGAATTTCCAAGGTATAAATGCTCACACTGAAAATTTAACAATCAACTCTTTGTGAGTCATTTGGAGCTAGCTTCAGGTCCATGTCCTAACTGTGTGCAAGAAACTGTGGAGGATTAAAAAAACATAAGACTTGCACTCCTGAATGTTATAGTCCTGTAGGGGATTTAAAACACATACAGAATGTGACAGAATGGGGAAGGCACTATATTTGAGTAGCAAGAACTGGGCTCTGATTCTGGCTCCTCCAGTGTGACTTTGGACAAGTCCTTTGACCTCTGTGAACTCTAGTTTCTGAATCTTTGAAATAGGGGTGATATCAGACTACATGAGAAAAGTGCTTTATGGAATCATAAAGTGCTTTAGAAATGTGTTAGTAATATTATTACAACATAGAGTATGGCAACTGACATTCCAGTTCTGACATTCTTTGTGTTTGGTTTAAAGCCCCTCCTAGCTCTGACATTTCATGTTCTAAGGTCCCTCCCAGCTTTGATATTCTATGTTCTAAAGTCCCTTTCAGCTCTGACATCCAGTGTTCTAAAGCCCCTTCTAGCTCTGACCCTCTATGTTCTAAGCTCTTTCAAGTTAGATATTCTATGTTCTAAGGTCCTTTTCTTCTCTGAAACTCTATGAGATCCAAGGTCCCTACCAGCTCCAATATTCTATACTCTCTGCTTCCTTTCCAGCTCTAATATTCAATGTTCTGTGCTCCCTCTCAGCTGCGACATTCTAAGATTCTTCTAGAAGAGCTGTCTGGAGAAAATCTAGGTCCCTCTGAAGTCAAAGGTAGATGAAATAGGATTCTTTTTTCCTCTCTAGATCCAGAGATGGGCAGCAGGGAATTGAAATCTGGCTAGATTTTCGATATCAGTCAAGCACCAATGTCAGGGACTGAAACAGATGGCCAAAGGTCTGTCCTCGGGCAGTGCATAGCCCATATGGAAGCTGGTCACTGAGGACTTGGAATCAGGATCCAGAGCCTGGTCGGCAGGCTACAAAAGGCCAGCAGTGTGGCATATCTCTGCCACACTTGTTCTCCACCTTGGTTTGCTGTGTTGAGACTACGAAGTCTCCGTCAAACTTTTCTTTTGTCTTGGATACCGTTATAGTGCTGGCAGCCTTCCCCTATCTTGAGAGCACTTCAGATGGTCAGACCTAGGATTCAATTCAACATGGAGAATAGCCTGAATTTCTATAAGGCTTGACCATCTCCACTCCCTTTATCTCACAACAATCCCTTCTGCCTCTGTGTACGAAGTGTGGGTATTATCACCCTCATTTTACAGATAACAAAAGTGAGGGACAGAAAGATATGATGTGAGTTCACCCAAAGTCACACAGCTAACTAACTACAGGCAGAGATGTCTCTCAAATACAGGTCATGAAAAAGGCCTAGTGCCATTTCCACTAAACCACAGCTTCAATTGGAGCAGCTAGGTGAATAGAGTGCCAGGTCTGGAGTTAGGAAGACTTGAGTTCAAATCCAGCCTCAGACATTTACTAGCTTTGTGACAATGGGCAAGTTACTTAATCCTGTTTGCCTCAGTTTCCTCATCTATAAAATGAGCTCAAGAAGGAAGTTCAAAACCACTCTAGTCCTTCTGCTAAGAAAACTCTAAATAGGGTCAGACAAGACAGACCAACTGTACGATGACTAGCACCTAGGACAGTGACTGACACATAGTTGCCATTTAATGAATGTCTGTTGAATGAACGAATGAATGAAGTGATTTGTTGAAGGTCACAGAAGTGACCTTGACTTTCCTACATAAAGCAAGTAATAGCAAGCCTAGGATTTGAAACCATTTTTTAAAACCATATATATATATGTATATATATATATATATATGTTTTATTTTCCCCCGATTACATGTTAAAATAATTTTTACATTTTTTTTAAGTTTTGAGTTCCAAATTCTATCACTCCCTCTATTCCTCCCCTTTCCCCTGAGACAGCAAACAATCAGATACAGGTTATCCATGTGCAATCATGTAAACTATTTTCATATTAGAAATTACATACAAGAAGACTCGAATAAAAGAAAAAGAATGAAAGAAAGTGAAAAATAGTTCCACTGGAAGTCAGACAATATCAATTCCTTTCTCTGGAGGCAGATAGTGTGCTTGATCATTAGTCCTTTGGGCTTGCCTTGGATCATTGTATTGCTGAGAATAGCCAAGTCATTCACAATTCTTCGTCATACAATATTGCTGTTGCTATGTACAAAGTTCTGGTTCTGCTAACTTCACTTTGTATCAGTTCATGCAAGTCTTTCCAGGTCTTTTCTGAAATCATCCTGCTTGTCATTTCTTAAAACCCAATAATATTTCTTCACAATCACATACTACAGCTTGTTTAGCCATTTGCTAATTGATGGGCCTCCCCTTGATTTCTAACTCCATGATGAAAAGAGCTGCTATAAATATTTTGTACAAATAGGTCCTTTTCCTCTTTTTTATGATCTCTTTGGGATATAGGCCTAGCAGTTGTATTGCTATATCAAAGGGTATGTATCATTTTATAGGCCTTTGGGCATAATTCCAAATTGCTCTCCAGAATATTTGGGTCAGTTCACAGCTCCACCAACAGTGCACTAGTCAGACCTCTAACTTTAAATCTAGAGCTCTTTCTATTCCCCAACTCCAGGGATTCAGGAGGCAGTTTCTATGCTCTCATGGAAATTGAACCGAAATGATTCCTATCCTAGAGTGGAAGTCCCTTGAGGCTGGCGGTCCATTCCTGGGCACAAGAAGCCTCCCTCCACCTGATAAGGACTGCCCTGCCCTAACAGCCTGGCAGGAACCCAAGCATCAGAAGTCTAGTAGTTAGTGACCCCTCCCCCAAATTGATCCTGTGTATTTCATAGAACTACTAATCTATTGTGGGAACTTTAGGTCTAATGAAACAGATAAGATAAGTTCACTGATGTGTTACACTTTGACTGGACAGCTGAGTAGAGGTAGCTAGGTAGCACAGTGGATCAAGCACCGGGCCTGGGGTCAGGATGACCATGGCCTCAGCTACTTACTAGCTCTATGATCTTGGGTAAATTACTTAACCGCTGTCTACCTCAGTTTCCTCATCTGTAAACTGGGACAATAATAGCACCTCCCAGGTTTTTATGAGGATCAAATGAGATAATAACTGTACATGCGTAGCACAGTGCCTGGCACATAGTAAGCACCATATAAATGTTAGCTTTTATTATGATAGCAACAGACTTTGGCTGCACTGTCATTACCATTATTCTAACACCCTCCAGCCATTTTTGGAAATAGCCCATTGTCTCCGGGAAGAAACTGGTCCCACCCCTCTCCTAGAAGATGGTCCAACAGAGTCCCGAAGGGAGGTGATTGACTCAGACAATTCAGTCATGCAGACAAGGAAAAGATTCCCATGAGTTCTGTGATGTTTAAAAAGGGCCCGTCTTCTAGCAGAGCACAAGCTTGTCCTGATTTCCCCCACACTGAGAGGTGGTGGCTTTTTTAATAAAGTAGAAAGAGCCCTGGCTCTGAAATTAAGACCTGGGTTCAAAACCACCTGTCACTCACTACCTGTGTCACTTTGAGCAAGACATTCTATCTCTCTTGGCCTCAGTTTCCTAATCTGAAAAATGAAGGTATTAGATTAGACAGTGCCTGAGGTCCCTTCCTGTTCTGGCTGAATGATCCAATGATCCTCTCAGGCTAGTACTGACTTCGGTACATTCGTGGATTCATGATGTCACTCACATAGGAGGCCTTTCCTCCAGAGCTGTCCCAGGGTCTTGCCATGAATTCCTCATAAAGAATGTGCTCAGTGGGCTGGAGAGCTTCCTCTGGCTCATGGAGAGCGGCACAACCCTCAGGCTGCCCCTCAGTCATTCCTTTGTCCTGCCCTGGAACTGGCCCATCTTCTCTTCAGGTCACACATCTCCTTGTTGATGCGGCTTCTTGTGGACAAGGCCTCCATGACCTCCTTACGCCCACCATGTTGGTGAAGGATAGGAATCATGACCACTCCCATTCCTATAGAACTATAAAGACCATGAAGCATTTTCCTCACAACAGTCCTAAGAAGGAGATGATGATTGCAACATTATCTACATTTTACAGAGAAGGAAACAAGCCCATGAAGGTGATTTGACCAAGAACTATGCTACAAATCAAAGCTGGGATATGAATGCAGGTCCTTCCTGGTTCCAAGGTTGAAATGTTTTCCATTATACTAGCTCAGAGCTATAGCTAGCAATTTTTGGCCACTGTAGAGCAAGTGGCAGGGGTGAAGGACGTCTGACCAGGGCATGATAGAATCATAGATTTAGCTCTGGAAGTGGCCCTAGGGATCATCTAGTCCAATTCCCTCCTTTTATAGAGGAAAAAAATAAGATCCAGTGAGATTTAAAAGGAAGGCCACCTCAGGCCCACCACGAGGTTTCTGTTTTGCTGAAGCAAGGAGTAGAACTTGGATGTTGGCTATGAGAGGAGAAAGAACATTCTGGGATTGTCCTGTCTGCACTCTATAAATTCTCCACCCTGAGACAAAGCCCCCTGATACCACCCTAGTTACAATATTGCTCCAGACTGCCCATCTAATTTATAGGGGACAATTCAAACCTTCAGGCTTGTTCGTGAGTCATTCTCAGGGCCTGTGGGGCTCTCTGGTCAGCCATGCTCCTGGCCCACTTGTTCAAAGGTCATTCTGCCTAGGCTTTAGAAGACTTTCCTTTGTGGAGGGAGCTGTTGATTCATATACCCATAAAGCCAACCACGTCCAGGCCCTAGCAGCTCTCTGGCCCACCCAGGATTGGGCCTAATCACAGCCCCTAAAATTAGCTTCTTTGCCAAAAAGGCAGACTCAGAAGGGAAAAAAAATGCCAAGTAAAACAAAACTTTAAAGTCCTTAAGCTTATAGTTCTTTGTCCCACGTCCCCTGGCTAGATCCTTTACCCTGAACTGGGTATCATGCAAACTGGAGATGTTCTCTAGCCAAGAAAGCTCACCACCAGCAGATTTTCAAGATGTATGGGATTCTCTCCTTCTTCCTCCTGCCCCAAGCCCACCTAGCCCAGCACTGTAGAACAGCTCAAAGCAGCTTGTCTCTAGACTCTGTCATTGGGGTCATTTGCTGCTCAGGGGTCCCTTGGCTTCTCCCCAGCCAGCCAGGGACTGTGGATGGGTTTCTCATAATTCTGGTTCTCAGCCCAGCTCCCTTTTTAACATCATAAATTAAAAAATGTTTCCTTTATAAAAAAGAAAGAAAGGGAAAAAACATAACTCCAAACAAAACATAAAAGCCATTTAATGGAGGGTATAATGAAGCCGAGGGAAAACAGGCTTAGCATTGAATTTCTTTGACATTTCACCTATTAAATTATGAACTTCTTAAGGAAGAGCTTGGATTTTTTTTTGGCCAATTAAGGTTCTTTAATGAAGAACAAAGCTACCATTGTCTTCTTTCAATGAGACTCAAGTCGCATGGGTTGGGGGGGGGGGATGAGCTCCAAGGGATGACCCTTGAGGTAGAAAAGCAGTCAATCTCTCTCTGGGAGGACTAGAATAGTCAGAAGCCTGGCCCAGGGCCCAAAGCCCAACCCCCACCTCATTCCATGATCTCTAGACTGGGCTGCTCTGACCCCAGGCAGATCTTGGGATGGAGAAGGAGAGAGAAGAGAAGGCTCCAAAGACAGCACCAGATTCAAAGTTATTGTTTGAATACAGTTGAAGCCCAAAGAGATAGAAAACAGCATTAGTGGAATTTGAACTCACATCATCTGACTCCAATTCCAGATCTCTCTCCCTTGGGTCATGCTATCTGAAGACCCATGATAGGATCTCAATTCTGCTCCTCATTAACTGTGCAATGTGGGGACAGCTCCTCTTTTTTTCCAGGCCTATTTCTTCACTCCAATCCAATCCAACAAGCATCCATTATGAAGTGTCAGGCCCACGCTTAGTGACATAAAGGTAAAATGTATGTCCATCCCTGTCCTCCAAGGCCTTACATTCTGGTGGTCTCTGTGCTCCCTTCCATTCAATGGCTAGAGAGCCATGTTGCCATGGGCATGTGGAAAGACCCCAAAGAGAAGGGCCACATTCCCTTGAGAAGGACGAGATTAGAAAGGCAAAAGGAAACAGAAGACCAAGGGTCAAATTACAGCTCACCCACTCTATCCATATGATCACAAGCAGATCATGTAACTTGTCCAGGATTCAGTTCTCTCATCTATAAAATGAGGGGGCTTAAGTGGCCTCTCTAATTCTATGATGCTAAAATCCTAGTGAACCCAAGATATGGGGAGATCTCAGGATTGAAGGAAAAATATGTTCCCAAGTCTGTAAAGGGACCACAGGGAGTCTGGGAGAAAGTGCCTAAAAATAGAGCTGTCTTATAGATGGAAAGCAAAAAATGACACCCCCTTGGGATCACAGGCTCAAGGCCGGAAGGGATGGACCTTAGAAATTATCTAATTTAATCCATTCATTTTACAAGGTATCTTATTTGCCCAAATTCACCAGCTCACTGAAAACAAAGCCAGGACCAGAGCCCATATTTTCTAAGTTCCGGGCCAAGACTCTTGGAGCTTATTTCTAAGAGTGACAGAGAGTGAAGGTCATAAATTGTCTGTCGTTTCTCAACTGGCCTCCTTAGGGACCAGTAGAGTACAGTGATCCAGAAGGAAGGATGTATTCTGTGGCTTAAACATGAACAGTGTAAGCATCAGTTCCCTTAGGCAGCATGCTATAATGGATTTTCTCACCGACGAGTCATTTTTCAGTCATGTCCAATTCTCCATGACCCCATTTGGGGTTTCTTGGCAAAGATACTGGAGTGGTTTGTTATTTCCTTCTCAAGCTCATCTTACAGATGAAGAAACTGAGGCAAACAGAATTAAGTCATATAGAAAGAAAGTATGTGAGGCTGTATTTGAACTCAAGAAGAGGAGTCTTCCTGACTCAGGGCCTGGGGCTCTATTTACTGCCCCATGCTGTAATGGACAGGATGCTGAATTTGGAGTCAGGAAGACTGGATTTCATATCCTACACCATACTTACCAGCCTTGTGAACCCTTGTTTAACTTCTATGCCTCAGTTTCCTCATAAGGGTGTTGGATTCAATGCCCTGTAATGTTACTTTCTAACTTTAAATACATGATCCTATGAGCTAAGCTCTTAGGCCTTGGGGTCTCACCTACTACACTAATCTCCACTGATGTGGAGTTGAGAAACCAAAGTTTGAATTCCTGCATGACCTTGGGCAAGTCTCTTGCCCATCCTGGTCCACTGTGTCTTCATTTGTCACAAGTGAAGACAGCCACTGAAGTCTCTTTCCACCTCTGAATTTTCTGATCTCATAATGCAGGGAAGGAAGGAAGGAAGGAAGGAAGGAAGGAAGGAAGGAAGGAAGGAAGGAAGGAAGGAAGGAAGGAAGGAAGGAAGGAAGGAAGGAAGGAAGGAGGAACAAAAAGAGAAGAAAAGAAAGGAAAGGAAGAGAAAAGAAAAGAAGACAAGAGAGGGTCATTGAGGCAACATATTTTTTAATGCAGAGGAAAAAAAACAGAAGGAAGATGAGAAAGAAGCCTAAACCTTCAGGATACCTTTGAAAGATACATGTTGAACTTACTATATACTTAAAAAGAAAAGCAGGCTGCATATGATAAAGATCTTCAGTTTCACATACAATCCTTTTTCTGTTTTACAATGTAGATGGAAATGCCTATTTTGTTTGGTTATTTGTAAAAATACCAAATACCATTTGTAAAAGTAAAATAAAACATTTTAGAATCTTGACTTTTGTCCAATGTATTAACTTTCTTTCATCTACAAATGTATTTTTTTTAATGCAGCTCATACTGACCCTATTATTTCATTGGCATAAGGGACACCCAGGTGAAGAAATTCCTTTTACTACTGTAGGTTGGTGTCTTCTTTGCCACTTATAGTCTTAAAGAATCACCTAGAAATTAAGAGATTTGCCCAGGATCAAATAAGCAGTAAATGTCAGAGGTAGAACTTGGGCTTAGGTCTTCTTGACTTCAAGGTTACCTCTTTATGTGCTTGGCCATAATGCCTCTCATACCTTTGTCCAGGTAATTGACAAAAACGATGAACAGCACAAGAGCAAAGGCAAATCCTTCTAGAGAGGCTCCAAGTTGATACCAAGCATTAGTGACTACGTTTGGGGATCTGGCCTTTTAACCATCTCTAGGTCTCCCTAATTATACTATCATCATACCACTCACCATCTTGTTCTCTTAACAATAATAGTAGATAATTTGTCAAATGTTTTGCTATAACCTGGGTGATTTATATTAAATGGCTGTCAAATGCTTTGCTAAAATATAGATAATCTAAATCTAGAGCCTGACCTGTTCCTGATGACACTGCTCACATTAGCTCTTCATGGTCACTATTTCCTTTTCGTTGTTTGCTAACCACCCCCTTAATGATACATCATACGCTTGTGTTAAATGTGCCAAAAATATGTCAAAGTCCCTTGTGTGACCAAGAAAGCATGCCAGTCACTGTCCAGAGTGATGAAGCCAGCTAGGGAAGGTGAGCTAAAGCAGAGATTGAATGAGAACTAAAGAGGAGAGATTAGGGGAAAGGCCCTCTACTAGAGGCAGCTGCTGAATTTCCCTTCTCTGTCTGCCATGGTGGAATTAAGATAACCAGGCAGCTTATATAGACTTAGGAAACTCCCTTACACTTGCATGGTATTAAAGGAATGTAAATACAATTAGATGCATACACCAGATAGTAGGTGAGAAGAAGAGGTAAAGATTGGGCAGTTGGGTCATCCAGGGAATAACGGAATTCCAATGTCCTCTGGGGTGATTTATTCATTTTAGGCACCTTGTTTTTTCTAAATACTAACTCTGGGTGCCCCATTTGTAAGAAAACAATTCTAAGTCCAGGTTCTGGACCCTAGGGATGTTTTAAGTTAAAATCCCTGAATAAAGGCTGTGAAAGAGGATAGGAATAGAAGGGGCAAGGCAGAGAATGAATGGTCATTGGGGACATTTATAATACACTGCTATGAGTTCTTTCTCCCATTTGGATTAAAGCCTTTCAATTGGTAAATGTCCTTAAATGAAATGCACCAGGTGAAAGACATAAGGAAAGAGCCAATGGGATGGAAGCCTGAGCTGTACATGACATTCGATTGAATGATGTAGACATAATCTCTACACTTTTACCATTCATGAAAGGCCAGAACCAATGGATTTGTCAAGATGCTTCATTTTGTGTTTACAAATATATAAATGAAAATAGAGAGGGTCTACACTGTAAAACAGACAAAAAGGATTGTACGTGAAACTTCATGCCTCTATTCTTATTCTATTCCTTTTTCTGAAGAAAGACATCATACCAAGCTGATCAAGATTGGGCTCTGAGAGTCATTTAGAACTGTTGAGACAAATGCTATAACATTCTATGAGTGGCAAAGAATTTGAGACCAAGGCATTCCTTGTAAGATTTGGGCTACTCATTCACCCCAGAAAGAACCACAAGAGTAGCACAGTGGGGGTTCCAATTGGCTAGCTTTCTTTGAGAAAAAAGGTCACATAGGAAGGTAGGAGAAGTGAGCTCCCAGGGCTTTCTCAGATAGGTTCTTTGGTTCAGAAAGTGATTGATAGCTCCCCCTGTCTTACTTGTCAGTGCAACCCTCTCTCCTGGATTGATTTCCATAACTTCAGCCCCATTTGATCCTCCCTATCCCTTCTCTGAAGCCTTTGAAATCTGCTCTACAAAAATATAACAGTAATTTCTAGGGTGTATGTCACATTATTCTGCTAATATGAGTTCTAAGAAGGAATGGCCGCTTCCCTTCAAGATGACCATGATTTCTAATTCAAAAATCCATTCTGCCTTGTTTTTGGAGATTGGATGCTGAATGGGAGTTGCCTTTGTTGGTCCCTCTCCTTTTTGAAGGATGAAATCAAAATTAAATCCAGCCAATAAATTATGTGTTGCTCTGTTTATGGCAAAGAGAACTCCAACTGATGGCTAAATGAAGTCCACCATTACAACTACATCCTGTGTCTGGGTCAGGCTGTGATCTGTTTCATGACATCCTCATCTCTTTTCTCTCTTCTCTAAGCAGTGTGAGGCAGACTCTGATGATGATGTTGCTTCACTATGTTTTTCTGCCTCCAGTCCCTGGATTTCTTCATATGGTCATTTCTTAATTACAATACTATTCCGCTTTTTGACCTATCCTATTACTTTTGAATAAGGTATACCTTTCTATATTTCATATTCTAGCCATGGATTTCATTATTTGCACCTTGCTCATCACTCTGGAATGTCTATCTATCTCTGCTGCCTTCTCATCCTGGAACATTCCTCCATCTTTGCAGTCCCCTTTTCCCATTTGATGAGTTCTTTCCAAGGTCTTCATTTTGGGGAGAGTCCACATTGGTCAACTTTCATTTCCCTCTCAGCTCTGCTTCTGACTTTTCAAATGTTGCCAGCTGCTGTCTCACTCTGGAACTTCCCTCAGTGCCTGGGGTCTTCTCACCCTGTAATATCCCTTGATTTCTTGCAGTTCCCATCATCCCCTTGGTACATTCTTCTTGTAATCTCCATTTTGAGGAAGGGGCAAGGCTGCCCACCTTTCATTCCTCTCTTGGCTCTGTTTCTGACTTTTCAGATTTCCTCAATGTGCCCCTCCTCCCCTCCACCACACACGATTATAGCTCTTTTATATGTTGTCTTTCTCCTCTCCTCATTAGAAGGTAAGCTCCTGGAGGGCTAAGACTGACTTTCTTTTTGTTTGTTTTTATATCCCCATGAATTGATAAACTCTTATGGTCTGTTTGTCATAGTTGGTACTTTGGTATATAAACATGAGTTTTATGGTTTGTTCCTTTTTTTGATCTTGTCTCCCATGAATTTCTTGATTCTTCTTCCTATGTTGTGTCTATCTTCTATAGCTTATAGCTTGGTACATATACTTGGGCAGTTTCCTTTCTCCCATTTCAATTTCAGTGGAAAATTGTTTTGATGAGTTTTGACAGATTCCAGGTAAGTAGTTAGGTACATTCCATTCCTGGTCAAAAGCCTGGCATTCCTATGTTTTAAGTTGTAATGCAGAAGTCCAAATCTCATTCTCCAACACCATCTACACATTCAAAAGATTTAGGTTTAAGTCCCAAATTTTCTACTTACTATGTTTCTAGTTATAGAAGCCTTCTGAGCCTCAATTTCCCCATATGAAAAATGAGGGAGTTGGACTAAATAATCTTTATGGCTTCTCCCAGCTCAAATGTCATGATTTTGTGTTTCTCTCTTCAATGAGACAAGGTATGTAAAATCTATTGCAAACTTTCAGGACAATATAAAAGGCAATTACTATCATTATTTTATGTTATATAGTCTCTTGAAGCTCTAACATTCCATGATGCTAATATTCTGTGATCTTAAGTCACAAACACTTTGGTATGAATTTGTTTTATCAAATAGCAACCTCTGAGGCAGAGGTAATGAGTGAATAACCTAAGGAGAAAATGCCACTAAAACCAGGCTTTGTTTTACATTTTATATACAGTTTGGTTTATATTTTGTATAAAGCTTTGTTTTATGTTTTATATAAAGCTTCTTGGCTTTGTTTTGTATTTTTTCCTAGGGATCCCCTGTGGCTGAATGAGCAACTCGGGTCCAGACACTCTTTTTAGTTCTTTCTTCCCTAACCCTCCTCTAACTCTAAAGATTATCAGGATACCCCCACCTTAAATTAGAGGTTTTTCCTGTCAATCACCAAGCATTTGTTAAGTATCAAGATTCAAAGGAAAAGATGGAAAAATCTCTGACCTCAAGGTGCTTAAAATTCTGTGCAAGGAGATAGCATATTAAGCAAAAATAAGGCAGCAGCTAACATAGTAAATAGAGCTCCAGGCTGAAATCAGGAAGACCTGAGTTCAAATCTAACATCAGATGCTTACTAGCTATGTGACTGAGCAAGTCACTGCATCCTCTCTCCCTCAATTTCCTCATCCGTAAAATGAGCTGGAGAAGGAAATGGCAAACCATTCCAGTATCTTTGCCAAGAAAACCCAAATTGGGTCATGAAGAGCCAGGCATGACTGAAACTACTGAACAATAGACATAAAGTGGAAGAAGAGTGTCCGGACCTGGGATTTAGTTGATATAGGGAGTTCCCAAATAAGAAACCTTCCCCTACCGTGGCAAGTAGCATCTGCCTTAGGCAGTGAGAAATTTCATGCATTTCCAGGATCACATGACCAACGCATGTCTGTGGCAGGACGTGAACCCACTTTTCTAGCACTAAGACCTGCTACATCTCCCCTTCACTAGGCTGCCCTATCTCCCTCACCCCCAGAGTCAGCCCCTCTGCAGAGGGAAGGTGGGAAGCCCCACTCAGCTCTGCTCAGATACTTACTAACCTCATGACCCAGGCCAGGATCTCCACCCCCAGAGCTTCCCAGTCCTTCCCTGGGGCTGGGTCCAGGTTTAAAGGGAAGGCATTAGGCAGGCTAATCGCCAGTAATCACATTGTTTGAATTAGTATTGCTAGTACTTCCCACTAAATGGTTTGTTATTTTAAATAACCCTTGGTGTTTTGAATTATGTTCCCTGGACGGAATGCAGGGAGCTCCTCTCCAACTGCTTTATGGGGGGAAGGGCCTCATAAACCACAGGGTTTGCTCCATGAATCCTGACCTTTGTTCCCTGGGTCCAGCATAAAAAGGAAGTAGGCGCTGGTATCTTACTCAGCTAGACAGCAGAACACGGCTGAGCTCTAAGAACTGAGAGACCATTTCTAGGGTTCCTAGGCAGCCTTGGTCAGAAAGGAGTATAACCGATCGATTCTGTTTGAAAGAGAAAGAAACTGAGGCTTCAAAGTGACCTGCCCACATTCACCCAGTTAAGACACGACAAAGCCATGACCCAAACCCAGGTCTCAGGACATAGAGCCACCTTCCACCAAATTCAGCAGTTGCACTACCGCGTAGCTTAATTTGTAGAGCACTGGACTTGAAGGCAGGAAGATCCACTTTCAGATCCTTGCCCTAGTTGTGTGACCTTGGGCAACTTTGCCTCAGTTTCCTCATCTGTAACAGGGAGGGGGTGGACTCAGTGACCCTCTCAGCTAATTGAAAACAGTAGATAATCCAAATGCATTTAATGATTAGTTTTGGAAAATGCTGCCCCGATTTCTAACCCACCAAAGGTACCTTCCAAATTAGTGTTGACTTAGACAAAGGTTAAAATTAGCTTACTTTTTATGAGAGTGAGGTTTGAAGGCAGGCTAAAGACATATCTGAAGACAGACAAGCCTAGACTGAAATCTTGACTCAGATCTCCTACCCCAGAGGATCTTCACCTGGGGTCTGTGGACTTAGTTTTAAAAATATTTTCATAACCACATTTTAATATTATTGGTTTCCTTTATAATATTATGTCTTATGCACTTGGAGCATTATTCTGATAAGGGGTTCATTGGCCTCACCAGACTGCCCAGGAGTGGGGGTCCATGCTCTACACAGTAGAGAATCTACCTTGGGTAATTGAAAGAGACAAGAAGTTTAAAATCAAGGCTGGGAAGATGAGTCATTTGTTTTGCCAACTTTCAGCTACCCCAACAAATCATTCCCCAGATGCCCAAAGCTTCATAGGGCCAGCCAAGCTCTCTTTTCTCCAATTTTCTCTGAGTATCATCCCTAAACTTCAGTTATAGCTGATGTTGAAAGGAAGAGTCACCCCTAATCCCACCCCAGAGGGCATGTATCATTCCTGTTATCTGCTCTTCATTCTGAGTCAAAAAAACAAGAATAAGAGAGTTAGAGATCATCAGATACTTTAGAATATGGAAGTTACATGGGAAGGATTTTAAAACATATAACATAGAATGCAAGAAAGGGGACTTACAGGATGTCAGAGCTGGAAGATGCCTTAGAACTATAGAATATGAAATGCTAGAACTTTAAGGGAACTATAAGGAATATTAGAGGGGGACCTTAATGATCATGGGAGCATCATTTTTAGAGCCCCATAGGTAATGTAGTCTAACCCAATTTTGTCAGATGAGGAAACTGAGGCCAAGAGGGATTGACAAGGGTCACACATGAGCCATTTGAGGCTCCCACATTTGACAAAGGGGCTCTAGAACGCAACCAACTAGAGGGATAGAATGATTCCTCTGTTAGAGCTGAACTGAGCAGCTCTATTCTCCCTTCCCAGGGCTAAACCTGGGCCAAGTGAGTTTGAGAAATGCTAGCTACTTTATTTTTGTTTGCATCACTGGCTTAACCAACTCCAGAAAGGAAATCCCTGACTTATCACCTATCGGAGGATGCTATCCAAGAAGAACTCTCAGGCCAGAAGACAAAGCTTTTCTTTCTGTCTGAATATAGTAGGATGAACTCAAAATGCTCCCTGACTGTGCTCAGTGGAGTCTGGTGGAAGATGTGCCAGATGTGGAAACCTGGGCTCAAATCTGGCCTCTGACTAGCTGTATGACCATGGACAGATCACCTAAGCTCTTTCAGTTTCCCCATCTCAAAATTAGTGATAATAATACATATAGTTCTTCCCCCAAAGGCTGTTGCAAAGTTCAAAAAAGATGACCAGGCAGTCATCGAGCATTTACTAAGAAGCTACTATGTGCCGGCCATTGTGCCAAGCACTAGTGATAAAAAAAAATAAAAACAGTCTCTGCCTCAAGGAGCTTTTATACAATGGGGGGGGGGACGTAGGGGGAAAGAAGAGGTGCATGTGTGTATAGTGTATGTTGGATTTATGTATGTATGTGTTCAAAATTAAAATAAGGCAATTTGGAAGTGGCAGTTACAAGCCTTAAAATATTACACAAAGCAGCTTAGAGTCCATATACGTAAGACTCTTCATTGGTGGAAATCGATTACTCAATGTTCCATGCCTTTGTGAATGGTAGAATAGATGAGAGCTTGGGAGAAGAGAGATCCTGGTCTTCTGCTTTGAGAAAGAAGAGATTCTCTTCATGTCCCTGAAGGGAGAGGAAGACTCAGGGAAGAAGCTGCCATATAGAGGAGCTGGCGTCTCAATCAAGCTCTACTCTAGAGCTAGAGTAGAAACTTCAGGGAATTTGACCAGTAGATAAATTAACAAGGAAGATAAGAAAATAGAATGGAAGATAGCCACCAAGACACATAAAGGAATCCAAATATTTCTAAAAAAAAAATTATTTCGAGAGAAAGGAAATTGAACCTGATGAGACATAGGACTCTATGAATTCCCAAGAGAACATGCAGTCACAGACAGATGTTCTTAGATGGTTCAAGAGAGAAGAAGAAATGTGGAAGCAGAATTTATGCCCTGCACAGCGGACAAACGGGAAAAAATAGAAAAACTTGAATCCAAAAAGGTGACACTCTCCAAAGAAATAAAACAAAGGACAACTGATTAGAAACACAAATATACAGAGGTAAAGAGCAATCTGGAAGAATATAAGCCTAAGGCAATAAAGTTAAAAGAGTAGGCAATCTATATAAAAGAAAAACATTGATCTTGAATCTATTACATTGTGAGGGCGCCTTATAAGGGCAAAGACTTTCTTTTGCCTCATTTTGTATCTCCAGCACTCAGCATAGTACCTGGCACATAGTAGGTATTTAACAAGTATTTGTTGATGGATTGATTGGATTGAAGACAGTATAAATAAATGCAAATTAAAGATTGGAGGCCTCTAAGAACTTGAGAAGCCAAAAACCTTAATATCAGAATACAAGAAATAATTCAAGAAACATCCAGTTCTGTCCAGAACTTCTGAATACAGAAAACAAAATACTAGTGGAAAGAATCCACAGATATTCTCCTCTCCAGGAAAACAACTCTATGCTACAAATTCCAAGACATATAATGGTTAAATGTATGATTCCAATGACAAAGGAGTTCTTCAAGTGACAAGGCAAAAGACCTTCAAATATAAAGGAATGAGAATTCAAATAACATAAGACTATTTTATACCCACCAGAAGAGAATGAAATAAAATTCCAAAACTCAAAAGAGCTCCAGATATGATGTACACTGCAAGCCTAAGCCTAATCACTAATGGAAAAAATATATGGACATTCAATAAAGGGGAGATAGTTGAAACATCCCTATAATAAAAACAAGATGTGAGCAGATTATTCAATATGCAAACAACTCAGATAACAGAAACACAACAAAGGTAAATAAATAGAGTAACCAAGGAAAACACAAGTAACAAA
This sequence comes from Phalanger gymnotis, assembly GCA_028646595.1. NCBI lineage: Eukaryota > Metazoa > Chordata > Mammalia > Diprotodontia > Phalangeridae > Phalanger > Phalanger gymnotis. The sequence continues at coordinate 443,389,441 of CM053623.1, read as the reverse complement.
ATCAAATACTCCATCTCTATTGACTATTAAAAGGGGGTAAAAACTAGAAAGAGAAAAACACCTACAGGAATTTAAAAAACTGCAACAACAACATGATAGAATTATAATTTAAAAATAGAATTTAATTTTTAAAAATCTTGTCAAACTCTGTCATTCCTATCCTCCCAACATTTCTCATATTTCTCATACCCCCTTTTCTCTGCACTCGAACCCACCATCCTATTATAGGTCCTAAACAAGGAGCTTGTACTTGGGATGACAATATGTGCACAGATAAGCCTGTACAAAATAATTTCAGAAGGAGAGGAAACTAATACTTGAAAGGATCAAAAAAAAAGACCAGCATCAGATATGGCACTTGTACTGAACTCTGAAGACAACTAGGGATTTGAAGAGGTGAAAGTGAAGAGGAAGTGGGTTCTAGCCTGTACAAAAGCATCATGGAGATGGAGATGAATGAAGGTTGTTTATGGAATGAATGAAGGGAGCAGACACAGAATGAAGACACTAGGAGAGACCCAGACAAACATTTCAGCCTTCCCAACCTTCCCTAGAACTGTGTCTAATTCTCCATCTGTGGCATCAAAATGGCCAAGCAGGTAGCAGGCTACCATTCAAAGAGGATTGGGAGAAGAGGTAGACATTTTCAAATGCCTGGGGACTTAGGCTAGAAAGACAATGTAGGGTTTCTTGGGGTGGGGGGGACTTCTCCAGGCCTTGCCCTGACACCCAGGTGAACCTTGAACTATGAAATTAAGTGAGATGGGGCAGGGCCAAAGGTGAGGGGTGTACCTCTTAAGGCCCCCACGTGGTATGGGAAATTAACTAATTAGGACCTTTCAACAGTGAAGTCTACAGGAGCCCCAGCTGCACAGCTGGCCATGTGCTGGTAAAGGCCCTTTTAGACTTAAGAGGTCTAAAAGGTCAGTTCTTCCCTGAAAGCAAGTCTGTTCTATCCCTGCTTCCCAATCTCTCCTCCCAGCCTTCTCAGGCCAGGGGCCCCCAGGATGCCAAGGAAAACAAAATGTCCCTGTGAATACAAACATATACACACATAAAAATAGACACATACTTACCCAGACAGAGCTTATTTATGCCATTTTCTTAAGGTTATTGGCATGGTATAGGGCCAGGGACTTGGAGTCAGAGGACCTGGGTTCAGATCCTGCTTCTGGCATTTCCTACTTGTGTGACCTTGGGCCACAGTTTCTTCAACTTTGAAATGAAGGAGTTGAAACAAATACAGCCCTTCTACCTCTAAATCTGAGATCTTGATTCTGCCACTGCTGTGTAACTTTGAGCAAGGGATTTTACCTCTCTGAGCCTCAGTTTCCTTATCTGAAAAATGAGGGCAATGATATTTCTGCAACTGACCTCACAGGGCTATTATGAGAATCAAATGAGGTAATGTTAGAGAGATAGAGCTTTCTGTAACCAGCCCATAAAGAGCTGTACAAATGGCAGAGAATCATGGTAGTTATTGGTAGTGGTTGTCATCATCATGGTAGTAGCAACAGCACTACAAACAGTATTTATGTGCTCAGCTTGGGAGAGCTGTCGTCAGGTCCCATCAGCAGAATTGACAAGTGTATGAAAGGAGAAAATGAAGGAAAACCATTCTTGCCTTCCTGAATCATGGCTTTCCATTAGTGGTGTCATTAATTGACTGGCTCTTGCTTTTGCTAGGTTATTGAGTTTTCTAGCCAGTCAGCCGACATCATGATCCTGGGCATGTTGTCAACAATCTTTCTCTACTCCAAGGCCAGTAGTTTCCTGAGGTCCTTGAAGGAGGTTGGAGCAGAACTCAGTTTGAATTAAATCATGCCAATTTCCATAACTCTTTCCCTCTCTCTTTTAATTCAAGTAGCTAATAGTTAATTTAATAGTCTTGTTTTGTTTTTCACACACGAAAAAGCAAGAAATAGATCCTACTTTTACTTGTCAATTCAATGTGGTCTTTTGGCTTACAATTTTGTTACTCTCTTCCTTGATTTTCAGAATTTCTACTTTAGTGTTAAATTGTGGGGTTTTGATTTATTACTTTTCTAGTTGAGTTTTTTTTTTTGTAACATTCCCTCCATATCACTTTAAGATTTACAAAGAAAGTTCTGCCTGATTCAAATGAGGTTCTCCTGTGGGATGTCTGTCCTTGTCCCTTCCTGTTCATAGGATCATAGATTTAGAACTGGATAGGATTGTAGAAATCATCTAATTCAAGTCCCTCATTTTATAGATGAGGAAACATACAAGACACGAGAAGTGACTTGCCCAAGGCCACAGGAATAATAAGTGGCAAACTATGATTTCAAACCTAACATTTTTTTTCTACTGTGCCATTCCGCTTTAGACTTCCTTTTTTCCTAAAAGATCTTATGTTGACCTATCTATGTACATAATAAATCCTTTCTCTTGACCCCCTCTTTGACCTTCTCCACCACCTATTCCTAGAAGAACATACACATCTTGAGGACAGGGACAATCTCATATTTTGGCCTTTCTATCCCTGGTGCCTGGCAAAGGTCATGGTACTTCTTTGGGATGTGTGGGGAGAGTGATCTGGGTCTGTGGTTTCATTAGTGCAAAGAACTCTCATGAAGAGATACCTGTTCTACAATTTATAGTCTTGGAAATTTTTCCGTGGCATTCAGAGATTAACTACTGATTTACCCAAGGCCAATACACCCAATATGGCCTCAGAAGGCCATACAACAAATACGTCTCTGAGGAAGAACTTAAACTCAGGCCTTCCTGACTCTGAGGCTGACTCTCTATCCACTTTTCCATGTTGCCATGTATATAGCAGGTATTTAATAAATGTTTGCAGAATGGAGTTGAATGAAAATTTTACAGCTCATGAAGGTCAAGACATTTGTTGCAGGTCAGAGCCAGGACTAGAACATAGGTCTTCTGACTTCTTGACAGGTTATCTTTCTACCACAGAACATAGCTTTTCTAAGCACTTTCAGTGACCAAGATGTGGGGGACAGGGAAACCCTAGGTTAAAAAAAAGGCTTGAAGCTTTCTTGGTAATAACTTAGAGCAGTTCTTAACCCTCTTTGTGCCATGTTCCCCTTTGGCAGTCTCGTGAAGCCTTAGCATCCTTTCTCAGAATCATGTTTGAAAACACATAAAATAAAATACACAAGATTACAAAGCAAACCTGTTTTGTTGAAATTCAGTTATCAAAATATTTTTAAAAATCAAATTCACAGATCCCAGAGTGAGAACCCCTGGCTTAGAATCATGGAAAATGTAGTTCTTAGCCAGAGCTAAGGAAGTAGGGAGGGAAGGAAATGGATAGACACAAAAATAGACAGATGGGGCGGGGCAGAGATCAACAGATAGATAATGTATATAGTGCTAAGTTCTAGAGATACAAATACAAGCAAATAACATAACTCCTACCCTCAAGGAACATACATTCTAATAAAGGAAGACAATATACAAAGGGGAATTGGCGAAGGAGGAAGAAGAGTTGTGCAGGCTCAAGACTATGGTCTAGGAAAAGAATGAGTCTGGATTATGAGCAGCAGCATGAAGCATGGCCAGGGTCCTTCCTAAAATGGCTGTTAGGGGAATAAGTTCCCAATCAGAAGAGCTGAGGCTCAGGGCAGAGGCCTCTCCAGGACAGCAAGGTGACAGGCCAGGAGAAGGAAGAGTCCTGAGACGAAGGCCGCATACCTTTTATATCTATCTACTCGAATCCCAGAGAGGACACTGAAGCTCAGAGAGATTAAATGTTTGCCCATGGTCATATAGCTAGTAATAAGAGGCAGGATTCCACCCCAGGTCATGCCTGACTACAAATCCTATATTCTTGACATCATACCAGTGTATTAACTAAACCACCATCTGAATGGCTCTAGCTATGGGGACAATGCCTACGCTAGATTCCAGACAACCCATTAGAATCTTAGGGAATCCAACCTGTTCATATGCTGTAGATTTCAACTCCAGCCCCAGAGTCAAATATTCCCCACATAAACTTGGGGCTCACTTTCTCATGCTATTTAAGGAAAGAATAGGCACACTCATGGAGGATGCTAGTAGAGAGTCACACACATAGGGGGTGCACATGACCAAGGTAACTCCCACATCTAACAACGCAAGACCTCGGGGACATTGTTTTTCTCATGGTATCCTCATGCTGGTCCTGCTGATCTCAGCTTATCTACTGGGCTCCCTGCACTTCCTCTCTTCAGAAGCTGGATTTTCTGGATCCATTCTCTGCTGGGCATGGCATTTTCTACTGCAAAGTTGCTCTGGTGCAAGACACCATTGCAGGAGAGCTAACTCCCTCCCCCTCACCATGTACTCTGGGAAAGCCACAAAGGAAAAGGCAAAGAGTGAATCCCAAGGGAAAGATCACCTTCATTTTGGGGGGTCTCTCTCTCCTCAGAGGGGTAAATAGACCAAAAATGAACCTCCTTTGGGGGGTGACAACTGAGTCTTGAAGGACACCCAGCTATCAAGAGACAGATGTGAGGAAGGCATCTTAGTCCAAGCCCCTCAATCTTTGGGGTCCAAACCCAAAGTCACACAGGTAATAACACTGAGAGGCAGAATCTGGAGGAAGACCTTCTGACTCCAAATTAATCATCCCTCCAACTATAGCAAGCTGCCATCTTATTTTCTAATGACAAGTTCCTGCCTCACACTGACTCTCAACACCATATGTTTATCATTGAATTTTCTTGAGCTGCTGTTCAAGACTTGTCTCCACCCCAGCCCCCCCCCCCACCCCTCCTGGAAGCCCTTCCAAATTACCCTTGCGGGTCTCCAGTCCTTCTCTCCAGTCCAGCGCTCTTTGCACAAAGGCAAAGCTCCAGCAAGTAGTCCTGGGCTCAGAGGCAGCTTCTGGGCTTTCTTTTGGCTACAGAAATCACTTCAGCTTGCAATGAAGGAAGAGACCAGCTGTGTGATGGCCTTCTTACACTGGTGGGGCCAGGAGATGAGCCAGAAGCACGACCTGTTTCCTCCCTTCCTCCCGATGACTCCATAGTCCCAAGCCCTTCCAGGTGTGAGCTACAATTCTCTCTGCTTATTTTCCCCAGCTCTTCTTCTTGCCTGAAGCCAAGAGCTTCTAAGCAATTAGTTCTTTTCTTTTCTTTTTTTTTTCCCCGGGGAAAAGGAAGCTTTTGTTCTCTCACTTCTTCCTCCCTGGATCCCAGGAATACTGTAGTAGCATGGAGTCACAGGTCTCCATGATTAATAAGATCATTGAATATAAAGTCAAAAAGACCTTTAGGGATCATCTAATTCAATCCCTTCGTTTTACAGCAAGGGAAACTGAAGCCCAGAGAGGAAAAGTAATTTGTATAGGTCACACACATATATATGCACATGCACATATACACATGTACATACATGTGCACACATAGACATATACATACTCATGTACATACATATATGTATATTTACTCATGTATACCCATTTATACACACACATGCATATACACACACATACAGACACATATCCAATCAGTTTCCAAATCTGGTTTCTATCTTTCACAATATCTGCCTCCTACCCCTTCTCTCTACTTCACATAGCTATGACTTTCAGTCCCTCATCATTATCACCTCTTCTATAAATCACAACAGCCTCCCACTTGGCCTTCCTGCCCCAAGTCTCCCCACTCCAGTCCATCTTACATACTCCTGCCAAAGCAACCTTCTTTAATTATAGGTCTGACCATGTGATTCCTCTACTCAGTCAACTCAAGCAGCTTCCTATTGCATTTAAGATAAAATAGAAGCTTCTTTATTCAGCTTTTAAAGCCCTTCACCACTTGGCCCCAATCTATCTTTCCAGTCTTGTTGGACATTTCTCCACTTATACATTGTGATCTGGTCAAATTGGCCTTCTCTCTGTTCCTCATACATGACACTCCCTTTTCTACCTCCATGTTGCTGTAATGGTTGTCCTTGGTGACCAGAATGCATTCTCTCCTCGCCTTGACTTCTCTTATTAATGGACAGCTCAATCACCATCTTCTGCATGAAGTCTTTTCTGAGCCTCCAACCATTAGGACCTTCCCTCCTAACCTACCTTGAATTTAATTACTTTGCATATATATGTATGGGCCAAGGGAATTCAGTAAGAACAGCAAAAGCTGAAGGTCTGCAGAAACTAAGAGGAGACATTGAAAAGTAACAGGGATGAAAAATACACCCCCCACCTTAGAAAGTATGAATCTTGAATATCATAATTACATATAAAAGCGTACAGCTAAACAACGAATGTGGCTCCAGGGAATAGACTTTAGTCACCGTCATCTCTAGCTAGTGTTGTATACAAGATTCCCAAAAGAGTACGGAAGGAGAAAAAAGGCTGATCACTGTAAAGGAATATGAAGTGGTTTACAAGGGGAAGGGGCTTTTGAGGGAGAAAGAATATGTTGAAAGAAGAGATAGCTTCTCTCTTTTCTTGTCCAAATGGAACAAACACAGAGCTGAGGCTCTGAGAGAAGCAAATGGAAGAAACTTTTGTTGCTCTTAGTCAATAGTTAATAAACATTTATTAAGCACCTACTATGTGCCAGGCACTGTGCTAAGTCCTGGTGATACAAAGAAAGGCAAAAGACAGTCCCTGCCCTCAAGGAGCTCACAATCTAATGGGAGACGACAACGACAAAAAAGAAACCAGAAGGGGGCAGCACGGGGGCAGTCAGATGGGAAATGCTGGGAGGAGGTGTGAGTTACAGAAGTGATTTAACCTTGCAGAATAATGAGTTTCTGGAGATCATGAAATGCAGCCAGTCAGTTACGTAGAAAATGAGGTAAAATCCCTGGTTACCTTCTTCAAATAGAGGGAGGGATGGAACTCAGAGGCAGGGACTATAAAACAGGTAAGAGTTTCAGAGTTAATATCATCTTGTAGAATAATGAATTTCTGGAGATCATGAAATCCAGGAGGTAAGCTAAGGGAAAATGAATGGGAAGTAAGGGTCATTGTTCCAGCCAAAAGAGCTTTTGTGGCACTCCAGCTAAAGGCAGTGCCATCCATTAAAGGGTAAACCAAGGATACTGGGAAATGAATGTGAGTATCCACATAGATACCATGCTGTGAAGAGCACAGTGGGAGAGTACTTTAGTAGCCAGGAATATACTTTAAGTCCCTTCTTTTTGGACTCTGGGTGTATTTACAGGAAAGTCTACCCCTGGTGTTAGGAAAAATGATTTGTAACCACTGTTTTGCTAAATATCTAACTAATTCTACTGTCTGATTATAGGTGAAACATGCTGGTGGGGGCTCATGAGCTAATGTTTAAGAAGAAAGCCATATAAACAGTTATCCCTGGAACCACAGGAGTAGTAACAGCCACCTTTATGAGGATCTCATGTTGTATGCATTTATTCTCTTTATATTATGCTATATGTATTCATGTATGTGTGTATATATGTGTATGTATGTGTATATATGTGTATATAAACATCCACATATGGAGATATGTGTGTATATATGTATGTACTTGTCTTTGCCTTTAAAATTAACTTCTTGCTAATAGGAATTATTAGAGCATTGGAGTCAGGAAGCCCTAAGTTCAAATCTGTTCTTAGATACTTACTAACTGTGTGACTCTGGGCAAGTCACTTATCTGCGCCTCATTTTCCTCATCTCTAAAATGAAGATAACAATAGGACCTCCCTTTCGAGATTCTTGTGAGGAAAAAAATGAGATAATATTTGTAAACTGCTTTGCAAACCTTAAAGTCTAGCCATTATCTATGGCACTTAACACAGTGTCTGGCTCCTACTAGGAGCTTAATACATATTTTTTTTTGAGTGAATAGTTGGTTATTTGGTTAATTAGAAGAATTTCCTCAAGGTCACACAGGTAGGAGAGCTGGGATCTGAGTCCAAGTTTTAAGCCACCATTTTAAAGCACTTTTCCCATAGCGGGGAATGCTGCAGCCGAACAAGAGGTCTTTAGTCAAGAAGTTTAAGGTCCATTACAACTTCATCAGCCTTACTGGAAGGAAGCTGACACTCTAGTTCTCCATTATATAGATGGGGAAACTGAGGCACAAAGTTAAAGTGTGGTCCCTCAAGAAATCTGAGACCAGAAACAAAGTTTTTTTTTTCCTCTATTTTGAATCAATGGAATTAAGATGACGAAAAAAAAGCAGTGTTTACTATGTACAAAACATTGTACTAAGAACCCAGGTAAATGACTAGAAAAGCGGAAAAATACCCATTCAGAAGCTTCTCTTTCTCTTTTGGGAGATTTTTGTGAAGCAGGTCTGCAAAAATTCAAAAGACCTCATCTCATCCATCCTCATACCCTCTGTGGAGACTCGGAGTAATACTGTATGTGTCCGCATGTCATAACTTCATAAATTAATTATCGATTCAATATGCCAAGGCATCTGTCTTTGGATTTGCCCCATGAAACAAGTGACTCTAGACTCTCAAATGTGAGTCCCTTCTATGTCCATTAATTTGTAAGTAAAAGCTTATGTTTTAAGTCTTGTGATCCTGAGTATCTACAAGGGGAGCTGGGGGCTGCCTTTGGGAAAATGCCACATACTGGCATTCACAGCTTATCATGGAGGCAACAAGCAAGAGAAGGAGGAGGGCCACAAAGCATACACAAAGCCAACGTCAGTAGAGAGCCTCTATCACAAGAGTTACAGAACACTACAACTGAGTGGAACTTTAGGACCTAGAATATAAAATGTTGGAGCTGAAAAGAACCTTAGGACATAAAACACAAAATGTCAGTGCTGGAAGGGCTATTCTAATTCTGCTCCAATTATCTACTCCAATCCTCTCATTTTGCACATAAAAAAAGAAAACTGAAGGCCAGAGGAACAGTGACTTATTCAAGATCACATAGAGAGTTAGTGGGAAGGTCAGAGGTAGAATTTGAGTGTCCTAACTCCAACTCCAGTGTTTTTTCCACATCTTCATCATCATCCTCTTTATACAGCATTTTAGCATTTGCAAAGTGCTTCTACAAATATTATCTCATTTAATCCTCACAACACTGAGAGGTAGATGTTATAATTCTCCATTGGATAGATGAGGAAACTGAGACAGACAGAGGTTAAGCAGTTTGCCCAGAGTCATGCATCTAGTGTCTGAGGCCAGATTTAAACTGATGTCTTTCTGAAATTGCAGAAACTTCAGAGAGTTATCAGATTTAAACCAAAACATCCCAGTTAATTTCTTTGTGACATAATGATAAGTTTATGCATGGCTATGTCAAGAAGATAAATTGTGGCAGTTTCCACCAGGATGCATAGGTTTCAACGAGTGTCCCAACAATAAGTGCTGCATCTTCCTCCCTAGGACCAGCTTACCTAAGTCCAGAAAGATTTGGCTGGCCACATTATGATGCATTCTTTGGCCAAGGTAACTCAAGAGTAAAGAAAAGTTTAAAATGACCTTCAGTCCTGTGTGAGATCCCTATCAGTAACAGTTGGAGAGTGGGAAGAAAGGCAACAGAGGGTACCAATAATCACAATTTTTAGCCTACCTATAAAATTGTCTTAACTGTTGGTATGCTAAATATCCAATGGCCATTGTGTTGATGTATTACTAGAGGAATTGAATGTATCAATCTGCACATTCACACCATAAATGAAACCAGATGACAAAAGGAAATTACAGCTAAGTGGAAAGAAGGCTCGCAGGTTCTCCTTGGAGAAGTAAATAAGGGAGTTGTCGGTGTTGGTTTTATGATACGTCCAAAGGCAACAAAAACCATCATTTCATGGGATACGTGGCCATCTCATATTTCAGGGTTCATGATGAACATTTGCAGAGGGACCACCATGAAGATAATTGCTAGACTCATGTACCAACATCTGTTGCAGAAGATGAGGAGGTAAAGAAATTCTACCAAGAACCTGATAAGACCTTCCAAGTTAAATCAACATGTACTACAATACTTGATGGCTTCAATGCAAATATGGTCATTGGGGAAGAGAATGAAAAAGCTATGTTGGAAAATATGATTCAAGACTAAGAAATGAGAGAAGTCAAACATTTGAGGACTATTGAGAAGCCCCCTGCCTAGAGATCATGAATATTTTCTCTGAGAAGAAAGTCAGGAGTCATTGGACATGATGAGTACCAAATTACATCACTATGAAATGAGATTGATTATATCCTAATGAATAAGAAATGGATGGTTACCAATTAGGGAGTTATTTATGTTTCAGTGGCTTATGCACAATCAGATCACTGACTTATTAGTGGAAAAAATCAAAGTCAATATCAAACCAGAAGAAATACAAATGAGATGTGGCATACAATTAAAATAGTCCCAACCTGACCTATTTTTCAAAGACATTGATGCCGAAATTTAGAGAATGGATGAAAGAACAGACATTGACACATAGCATTCTTTCAACCATGAAAATAAGGAGACCTAAAGAGCCCAGAAACTACTTCAGCTAGAAATGCTTGATTTCCTTGCCAAGCAGCCAATGGCAGCACCATTTTAGAACATAAAGTATCTTTTAATCTTATGGTTGAAATTAGTAGAAATAAGAATCATTAGAGGCAAACAAAAATATTTTTAAATCCTTGATGAGAGACCCAATTAAGCATACTCATCCTGAGAGTGTTAGGGATGAAATGGAAAGGAAGATGACAGATGAAAAATGGAAAAAAAAAAAACCTGGAAAGATTCTTATAAGAAATTGTTTTCACTATCAAGGACCATCAAGCCACTGCATTTGGAATTTAATGCCACAATCCCCGATATGGTGCATAGAGATGTAGAAATGACAGGAAACAAATACTGGAAGATTACCTCAACTTGACCAAGTATACACAGGCCATCTACATTGGTGGTGACACAATTTTGAGAGATTTAAGGGACTGAGTTGCATATATCCCCCAATGCTTAGGGGAGAAATATCCAATCTTACTGTTACAAGCCTCACTTTAGACCTTCTGTTCTTCTTTCTCTATGCTCTCTCACTTGGTAACCTCATCAGCTCTCATGGGTTTAATTAACATCTTTACACCGATGACTAGAAAATCTATCCAATCCTAGTCTATTTCTTGAGCTCCAGCCCACATCATTGTCTGTTTGATATTAAACTGGATATCCCAGTATTCAACATGTCACTTATTCAATGCCATTCCAATGAAACTACCAAGGTGTTACTTTATAGATCCAGAAAAAAATAATGAAATTAATTTGGAGGAACCAAAGTATAAGACTCTCAAAAGAAATAAGGGGAAAAGTGAGAAAATAGGGATTCTAGCAGTATAACATTTCAGACTTTTCTACAAAGCAGTAATCACCAAAAGAGTTTTGCACTGGTTAAGAAATCGAGAGGTGGTTCAGCAGTAGAGACTGGATACATAACACACAGATACCAACTAACCTTGTAGCCTAGAGTCTGATAAACCCACACACCCAGCTTCTGGGGTAAACACTATCTTTAGGAAAATTGGAAAGCATTCTGGCAGAAATTAAGTACATACCAACATCTCACAACGTATACTGAGATAAACTTTAAATGATTACATGACTTAGATATTAAGGGTTACATCATAAACAAATTAGTGAATCATGGAAGAAATTGCCTTTCATATCTATGGATAGGGGAAGAGTTTGTAACTAATAAGACATAGGGAGGATCACAAAAGGTAAAATAGACAATTTTGATTATATGAAATTTTTAAAATTTTTAACCTTTTTAAAACCACAAACGAATGCAGCTAAAGTTAAGAGAGGAAACAGGTAAATTTAGTGTGTATGTGTTTGGCAGGGGGTTTTTTGCAGTAAATTTTGCTGATAAAGGACTCATTTCCGAGATATAAAAAAACTGATTCATATCTATAAGAATAAGGTCCATTCCCCAAATGGTCAAAGAGATGAACAGGCAGTATTCAAAGTAAGAAATACAAGCTATCAATAACCATAAGGGAAAAACTACCAAAAATAAGGGAAATATAAATCAAAATAACTCTGATGTTCAACCTCACACCTATATGATTAGCAAAGTTGACTGAAAGGAAAATGACAAACATTGAGAAAGCAGGGGCATTAATGATCTATTGTTGGAACTATGAATTGGCCTAGCCATTATGAAAAGCAATTTGGAATTATGCTCCCCAAATTATTAAACTATTCATATCTTTTGACTCAGAGAAAACATTACTAGGCCTACATACCAAAGAAATCAAAAAAAAAAGAGGGAAAGGAAACATATGTATGAAAATACAGCATGTCCCAAAAGTCTTACCGCAGCTTTATGTGCTAATAGCTTAAAACTGCACTAAGACTTTTGGTTAACCCTTTATCTATAGCAGCTCTTTTTGTGGGCACAAAGATATGCAAAACTCCTTCAACTGGGGAATAACTGAGCAAACTATGGTACATGAATGGCATGAAATACTATTGTGCCATAAGAAAAGGAAGACAACAGTTTTAGAGAAACCTGGGAAGACTTATACAAACTGATACAGACTGAAGCGAGCAGAACCAGAAGAACAATTAATACAATAACACCAATCTTGTGAAAACAACTTTGAAAGCTGTAGGAACTCTGATCAATGCAATAAGCAGCTTTGATTCCAAAAGCATGCTACCCTCATCTTAACAGAGAAGTTCTGCTATCTATGTATATGTTTAGACACATACAAAGTAGGAATTTGTTTTGTTTGGCTATGTATATTTGTTTCAATAGTTTTTTTTTTTTGCAGGGGCAGAGTAATCAATTTTTGTTCATTAAAAATAAAATTTAATTTTAAAAAATTTGAGTGGAAAAAAAAACTCAACATGTTCAAAAGAGAATGCATTATCTCCCCCCCAAAAAACAAATAACCTCTTACTGAATTTCCCTATTTCTATTGTAAAATCAAGGTCTTAGGCCTGCCTTTGTGTGTGTGTGTGTGTGTGTGTGTGTGTGTGTGTGTGTGTGTGTGTGTGTTTCTAGAGAGCTTAACATTACTGCCTGTGGGCAGAATAGGCATTGCTAACCTGAAGAATCTGTGGGTGGGAGAAATTTTCCTTTCCATGGGAAAGTATGCTGTCTCTAGGCAGAACAATAAAAGGCACCTCTTTAACTTGCCAGACTAGGTCCCAGAATATCCCAATCCCAATTTGGCTACTGTGCCTTTTCTTCCTCTCTCTCACATTGTATTAACCCCCATTTTTCTTTCTATTCTACTTTCAACTTTCTCTTTTTCTTCTCAATATAATTATAAAACTATAAATTAGTCATCCATACTTAGCTTGGGTAAAGAACAATGCTGTGAAGCATGTTTTCGTATCTATCTTCTAGTTACCCCCTCGCGGCCACAAATAAGATGATTTTGTTATCTAAAAAGACAAATGCAGAATATTGAGGCAATTCTTCAGTACTATTGAGAGAGCCACTATCCTTTCAACCACCCAGTTTCACAACCACAATTATCCCCAACTCATTGCTCTCCCTTACCCTATCTACCCAGTCAGTTGCCATGTCTTGTCAATCCCACCTTCAAAACATCATTTAAATCTGTCTGCTACATAGATAGAAAGTGTCACAGCCAGGATGTTCAGCAAAAAGTGGATTGTGCTGAACTGGAAATCAGGAAAGAAAAGATGGACGGCTATATGGATTTGGGAATCATCTGCATAGTGATAGTAGTTGAACTCACTGTAGCTTATGAGGTCCCCAGATGAGAAAGAAGAGAGAGAATGGAAGAAAGCAGATAAAATTGCTGGTGTCAGAACAAACCAGAACCAAAACCAAAACCAAAACTATAACCAGAAAATTTAGAAACCAACAAAGGTTTATGGAGTTTACCAGCAAGGGAATCCCACCCAGAGGCAGAGACTTTTCAGGAAACAAAAGGACAAAGCTTATATAGGTTTCAATTTAGACAGGAGATAAATTGGATATTGGGTGCCTTAGGATCAGACAAGGCCTGTGGCTGGGGGCATGCAGGGTAGAAATAGGGGATGTGGTATTCCTTTATTGGACAAGGCTGTGTTGCTGGGGCTAGTAACAGGAAAGGCTCTTCTTTAGGTTAGCTATGCCTGGTAATTCCACCCTAATAGATAAGACTGTTCTTGTTATTTCAGCAGTAAGGAAGGTCACAGACAGGGTGAGGGTCGGGGCAAAGTAGAGGAACTACAGACAAAAACTGAGTTGCTTTAGCTTTCTCTGCTACACATAAGAGCCTGGGACAGAGCCATCAGGTACACCCATGAATGGGGGATAAGAAATAAATATTGGTCTCAAGATGGAGCCCCAGAAGGAGCAGCCATTCTTAACCAATTTATATACATGTAATGTACTAGTTAATTTTAAAATTACAATTCTATTGTGTTAATTGGGCAGAAGTATAAAAAACCCAAGAGAGTTGGAGAGGGCAGGCAATTTGCAAAAGCCCTCCATCAATTTCAGCCCCCAATCTGCATTTTCAGGTCAAAAAAAGTCAAGATAATGACATTGCACTTTGTGGAGAAGCATTCATCAAATAAGAAAATAAGTGCAAAATGCTTTGAAAACTTGTTGATTCCATATAAATATTTGTTATCATTATTATCACCCATATCCATTATATTTTTGGAAATTTCAACTTAACAGATTTTAAAGACAAGTGTAAATTTCATATCTATGGCATTTTATCAGCAAATTCCAAACATTTTCAGCAGATAATCTCACATTGAGATTTCGCATAGGCAATTCCCACATTTAGTCAAATTACCAATATTTTGGTAGATTCACAAGTATACTGATATAGGTATTCTCTCTTCCAGTACAGATCACCATCCTTATGTGCCTTTCATCCTTTGGGTTTTATGATGTCTAACATAGATGAAAGAAAGAAAGAAAGAAAGAAAGAAAGAAAGAAAGAAAGAAAGAAAGAAAGAAAGAAAGAAAGAAAGAAAGAAAGAAAGAAAGAAAGAAAGAAAGAAAGAAAGAAAGAAAGGAAGGAAGGAAGGAAGGAAGGAAGGAAGGAAGGAAGGAAGGAAGGAAGGAAGGAAGGAAGGAAGGAAGGAAGAAAGAAAGGAAGGAAGGAAGAAAGAAGGAGAAAGGAAGGAAGGAAGGAAGGCAGGAAGGAAGGAGGGAAGGAGGGAAGGAAAGGAAAAATAGCTGACATTTCTAAAGTACTGCAAGGTTTACAAAGTATTTTATAAACATTCATATCAATGGATCCCAGCATTCTATTTTTTTCTGTTTCAATATTTCATAAATGCTTATGCAAAATTTTGGCCAGGTATCTGTTATCTCTCATTTCCAATAAACTAATTTGCCTCCTTTTTCCAGTCATACGAATCACTGACAACATCTCTTCTGCCGCATCTTGGATACATCCATCACATACTGGTACATGTACAGCCTGCTCATACTCATTTTTCCATTGCTCCCAGAGAAACCTGCAATTACACTTCCTCTGAAATCAGATGTTTTGCGATTTGCGTGTGTCATTGGAAGAATGCTCAAATACTTTAATGCGGCTGTGATCTCATCATTACGGGTATACCCTCTACATATGCAGATTGTAATCCACCCTTGCCTACTCATCTTCTGCGATCCTTGTCTATCTCCTCCCAGAAGACTGCCACAGAACACTCACCTGATGGATGTGTGGCCTTCCTTACTTTCTCCTCCCATCCAAGGGTACCAGCGGAGCACTCAGGCCATCTATCTATCAACACTACCACCTGACAAGCCATTTTCTCTTCCCATTATACATGACTTCAATAATATCTTTTTTCTTCAAAGTTCTCTGTTGGTTATATGTTACAGCCTGTTCCTACCCACCATGTGCCTCACCATTACTTTCTCTGTGATACTCATTTTCAGTTCTTCGGAGAAATGTGTTCTATACCTCACAACCACACAATGCCAGAAGAAGATTGGTGTTAAAAAAAGACAGATTTGGGTGACAGCAAACAACTTAAATTGGCAAATTCTTTCTCTCTCTCTCTCTCTCTCTCTCTCTCTCTCTCTCTCTCTCTCTCATACACACACACACACACACACATATGCATATGCGTATATACACACACCTGTAATAGAACTGACTATGGGGGCCCAGTCCTTAGAGCATGTTCAATGTTCTCTGGCTACTACATATACATATGTAGGCTTCATGAGCCTGATTTTGGAAATGTATACTTCAGAACAGGTGCAGATACACCATGACTGGTTCCTGTTGGCTTAATATATGGCGAAGAGAAGCCTTTTAATTGGCTGCTGAGTAGTAACTGAGTATTCATACAAAAGTCTTATAGAGACAAACATTTTCTTCCTTTGTAGTGATGTCTCTAGAAAGTTTCCATTTCGCGTGTGTATTGGAGGGAGGTAGGCATAGTGCCGATCAACTAATATTGGGGACGTGTTAACTGAACAGATAATATTAAAGGGAACATACTAAAAGGGAGCTCAGGAGCAATCGTAGATATCTCAAACTCCCCTTAATCTGTAATGAGAGGTAATCAGCCAAGCTTTAGGCACCTGATCTTCTAGTCAAGTATAGGCTGGGAGAATGTGATTTTTGGTTATATTCTCAGTCAATCTCCACAGAAATGGTACAGATAGTAAGTGCTTAAGGCCAGAGAAGAAGAGCTGTCTATAGACTGAGATGATTAGGTATTTCGGTGGAGGAAAGCATCTGGGTAGGTCTTAAAGGATAGTTGGATTTAGATAAGTAGGAAAGGAAGGAAGAAGAAATTGGGTGTTTCAACCCGGGATCAAACCTGTGCATAAAGCAGACAGGAAAATAAGAACACTGTGGACCTTAGAGCGGGGAATATCAAAGCTAGCCTCCCCAGGGACAATAGGAAGGGCAGAAAGGGGAACCCATTTGCCTTGTCCAACAGAGTTTGGATTTCCCAACCATACAGCAAAACTCATTGCTCATTAAGAAAGTGAAACTGAGTGGTCAGTTTCCTGATAGGAAAGTTGTCCAACAGCAAGACAGATAAAAAATCCTTTGACTGATAGAGGAAAGTTCTTTCCATTTCTTGATGATCCCTAGGAGGTCTGGTCACATGGGAAAAGAAACACTGAAATATGCAGCATGGAAAATCCATAAAATCCATAGCACAAGAATATTATCCACCTCCAACACACAAACAAAACTTGGCACAACTTCTTCATTGTTACAGGTAAAGAAACTGAGACAGAGAGAACCTGAGTGAGTCACCCAAATTCACATAAAGAGTAACTATCAGAGGCAGGATTTGAACCCATGAACCCTCTGGCTCTAGAGCAAGTGCCCTTTCCACTGCATCTTCTTCTACAGTCTCTTAATCACATCTTGCCACTATTCAAAACCAAGAACATAAGTCATGACGCAGGATTGTGTGCGTGTGTGTGTGTGTGTGTGCGTGTGTATCTTTCACTAACATCTAAAGGGGGACAAGTGAGCCAGCATATAGAAAGGAATAGAATGGAAGCCTAGAGAGGTAGGAAGGGATCAGGCTAATAAAGGTTTTAAAAGCCAAACGGAGGATTTTATATTTGAATCTAGAGGAAATAGAGAAGGGGAGGAGCATTTATTAAATGCCTACTATATGCCAGGCATTGTGCTAAGCACTTTTCAGAGATTATCTCATTTGATCCTCACAACAATCAGAAACAGAAAGAAGTTTAGTGACTTGCTCAGAGTCACACAGTTACTAAGTTTCTGAGGCTGAATTTGAACTCAAGTCTTCCTGACCCTGGGCCCAGCACTTCACCCACTCTACCACCTAGCTTCTTACACTCTAAGGTTGTTGCTGCTTTTCTTACTCCATTCAGTACTTTTGCCTTAAACTGAAGATATCCTCTGCCTGACTTATAAAAATGAACCCATTGATGGGGGCTCATGAGCTATAGTTTTAAAAGTGTGGATCCACAGAGTACATTGAAACTGAAGAGGTCATCCTCTGCGAGACCTGTCCAGAGAGTAAGGTGGGTGACCCCAGGCATCACGCGTGCATTATTTCATTTAAGCCTCCCAACCATCATATAAAGCAGATACTAAAGTTATCATTATCCTCATTTTATACTAGGCTGGTACGGCTAGTCACCATGTAGAGATGAGATTCAAACCCAAGTCTTCCCAGAGCCAATCCAAGAAACGTAACCATTATTCCAAGAACCCTAGCTTTCTAGCTTTTAGTCCAGACTCCTTTCACTGAATCACTGCTCATCAGGCCCTAAATAAGAGATGGGAAGATGCAGTAGTGCAGCAGACAGAGGTCCAGGCATAGAGTCAGGAAAACTCATCTTCCTGAGTTCAAATCCGGCCCCAAACACTTACTAGCTATGTGACCCCGGGCAAGTCATTTAACAGTGTTTGTCTCAGTTTCCTTATCTGGAGAAAGAAATGGCAAACCACTCCAGTATCTCTGCCAAGAAAACCCCAAATGGGGTCACAAAGAGTTGGATGTGACTGAAATAACTCAACAACAGCAAATAAGAGAAAGGCTTTGGAGTCAGAGGACCTGGGTTCAAATCCCTGCTACTTACTACCTGTGTGACCTTGAGCAAGTCACTTAACCTCACTAGACCTCAGTGTCTTCACTTGTAAAATGAGAAGATCGACTAAATGGCATCTTTGGTCCCTTCCAGCCCCAGCTCAATGAACCCATGAATGTCCACCACAAGCCACTCTATTTCTGACCTTCTGCCCAGAGACCAGAGAAGGTGGGTAGAAAAACGAAAGGCTCACCTCCACTGTTACCCTCTGTAGAGCCAACAATGTCCAGCACAAGGGCAATGGCTGTGGAGAGCATGATTGAGGTCAATCTTCCCACCCCCCCACCCCGCCTCTCCTCAATCTCCCCCCACCAGTATCACCATATCAGTTCTGATTTTTACTTAGCCCCTTTTCGGCTGGATTTCAAAAGACAGCATTGCTAATGAGAAACACACAAGTTTTTGAAAGAAAGTTAACTGGGGGGTGCAGCAGAGGGAGGGGTGCCCTTCCTTTGGCTCCATCATTCTTTATTAGAACCACATTGTCCAGAAGAGGGGAAAAGCCGTTCTGCTTCTGACAGAAATCCAGGAGTTCTTTTTCACTAAGAGATCCAGGGAGGAGGCCTCTAGCACTGTGGCCTGGCACCCCTTGAGTAGGAAAATTAGATTTAAATTGTAAAAGAAAAAAAAGTAGCATCTTCACGTGAAGAGAATTCAGAATCTGTGTGACCGCTCCCTCACTCACTCACTCTTCTTCCCTTATGGTGTGATCATTCATAGCACCTGTGGAAAACAGCCAAGGATGAATGTTGCAAAATCCCCAAGAACGTGTTTGGTTCCTAAGAAGATTTATGAGCAGAGACCCCTCCCCACTCCTTTGCAGAGGTGGGGAGGGGAAAGAGAGATGGGTTCTATGAGTATGGAACATTGTATACTAGTTCCAATTTTTTTCAATTTATGGATAGGTTTTCACCGATTTTTGTTTCTCTTTTTTCTTTTTCTATCTAAAAAAAACCCCTCTTTGTCATAAGAGATAGCTCTCTGGGAGGGAGAGGGAAGCAGGGAGGAATTTGGGCAACGGAAGAACAAAAGAAATCAATAAAAAATTTACTTTCAAAAAGCAGTCTCCCCGAGGGACCAGGGTGATTTTTTTTTCTAGCCTGGTATGAAGAATGATGCTAATGCCTGAGCAAGCTTTTCACCTGAACTCAGCAGCTATTTAAGAAGCTTTTGTCTCATTTTGAGATCTGAAAAGTCCTGGTCATGGAAGGAGGGTGCTAGGAAAGATAGGAACCTCAGGCCTGTTTTGGAGCTCAAACAGAGGAAAGCCCAAGCCCTGAGAAATTATTTTAAGATCATAGAGTTGGAGCTGAAACTCACCATAAAGACCATCAAGTCCAGCCGATCTCAAGCTTTTTTGGTCTTAGGACCTCTCTACATTCTTAAAATTTACTGGAGACCTTAAAGAGTTTTTGTTTATCTTCCAATATTAACTATTTTAGAAACTAAAATGTTTTAGTGTTGTTATGAAAATGATTCTGACCTTCTAGACTTTGGGTCCCCGGACCACACTTTGCAAACCATTGCTGTGAGCTCTTCATTTTACAGATGAGGAAACTGAGGCAAACCAGAGTTAAGTGACTTGGCTAGGTTCACACAACTAGTAAGTGACTGACGTGGAATTAGAATTCAAATCTTTCTGACTCCAACCCCATTTCTGTATTCATTGGGCCATACAGCCTAAATTATTTTCGTTTTTAGTAGTTGCATCCTCCAACCAGAAAAAAGCTATCTGCATATGTTCTAATGATCGTTTTCTCTCCCGATGCTCTTCTACCAATCCACCAAAAGCCAGATGTGTTACCTTCTATCTGATTTCCATTCTATCTTCCTTGGTCATTATTTTGAGGAGCAGGGCCATGTTGGAAAGAGCACTGAATTGAGCACCAAGAGAACCGGGTTTAAGTCCTATCTCTGAGACTAATCTACTGCATGTACTTCTCCATCTCTAAAATCAAGATGGTGGTCCAGATGGTCTTTCATATTCATCCCAGCTCTAATATTCTGTGTTCTAAGATTCCTTCCAGCTCTAATACTCTATGTTCTAAGGTCCCTTCTAGAACTAACACTTTTTGTCCTATGTCCTAAGGTTCCTTCCACTTCTGACATTCTGGGTCCCAAGGTCTTCCAATGCCAACATTCCAATTGCTATATTTTAAAGACCCTTCTCCTTTTGAATTTCTAAGCCCATTTGGGGGAATGAACATTTGTAGAGCATTTAGTACATGTCAGGAACTGCCTTAATAGTTTTGCAAATATTTTCTCATTTGATCCTCATAACTCTAGAAGGTAGATGCTATTATCATCCATGTTTTACAGTTAAGGAAACTGAGGCAAACAGAAGTTGTGACTTGGTCAGGATCTCATTGCTTGTAAGTATCTGAGGCCAGATTTGAACTCAAGCCTTCCTGACTCCAGGCCCAGAGCTCTGTGCACTGGAGGCCTCTCTACCTCATTTTTCACACTGCTGCTCCCTTCAAACAGCAAAAATCTCTTGTGCTTCTGTCCAAATATTGGGCTTCTACATTGGCTAGAAGTGGGACAACTCTATAGGAGCAGAAAGAAGGCCTCACAAACAGACATTCCAGGTGGAGGCAGACCCGGGAATGGTTGGATACTCCAGGGCACTGAGGAGACAGCAACAGAGGCCTGGTTGTGGATTCTGGACGTCAGAAACAGAGCTGGAAGGGGCAAGAGAGCTTGTCGATAAAATTCTGAGAGGCCATTGGGAACCACCTGTCCTAGGTAAGGCAAACCCAAATTTAATAATCTTTTTTAAGTTTGTTCATCATTCAGATTGTGTCTTAGGCTAAGTTTTGTATCTTCCCCATGACTGGTAGAGTGATTTGTATACAGTAAGCACTTAATAAATGTTTGTTGTTCAGGCCAATTCAACAAGCACTTATTGAATATCTGTAATGTGCTGAACACCCTCAATGCATCTACAATTCGAAGTGAGAGAACAGAAATAACATAAAGTAACAAAAATATGCACAAAGTGAACATGGGTAGTGCAGATATCATTACATTCTGATAAACCAAAGAGAATGGTGTGGCAAGAGCAGTATCTGTAGTCAAAAGACCTGAATTCAAATTCCTGTGTAACCCTAGGCAAGGGTCACCTTCCTTCCCAAGGCTTCGGTTTCACCATCTATAAAATGGGGGAGGGGCTCAGACTAGACTATCTCTGAGAGTTCTTCTTGCTCCCAGTCTTCCACTCTGTGCTCCCATGAATACCCCTATCGTCCAATATTGGCGCAGCTCCTCAAACAAATGATATGAAGGAAAACCATAGAAGGTGGTGTAGAAAGGTTGGCAGAACAAGTGGAAACCAAGAATAGTGAAGGCAGCAGGGGCTGCTGTGGTCAAGATTGCCCTCTTGAGTGTCACAGACCTATATACCTTCATCGACAAAGAGTCTCCATCTCTCAGGGCCAGGCTTTCCCCTGGGGCCTCATGCTCCCCACACTCTCTCCAACCATCCAGAGGACTAGCTAAATGTTGAAGATATCAATGTGCAAGATTCATTTCAGACCTTGGGACTGTGGTGGGCCCCTTCTCTGCATCTGGGGAAGAAATGTTTTCAGCAAAAGCAGGACCCTGAACAAAGCAAACTCTGAAAACTCCTTTGGTCACCTTGAAAGCAAAATGTTTTTTTCATTACCATTTTATTTCTCTATCCACCATCCCACCTCCCTCAATAAACCAGGCCCCCAAGCCAGAGCTTCCTTTCTGTCTCAGTCTTCACAATATCCTCAGGCAGCTGGAAGGGAATGATCTCAGCCATCAACCATGCAGAGTCCACCAGCACCCCCTGTGGCCCCCCTTCTCATAATGAGTTGTTTTTTCCTTCCTTGCCCACTGAGGAATCCGCTGGAGAGTTCCAGGTGGAGAAGCCTTCTTCCCTGCATGGTCTCTCCAGCCTCCCAGTCTGAAGATATCCATCCAGAGGAGCTGTCCAAATGGCAAGGAAGTCATAGCACTCCCCCGCCCCCCGCCCCCCCGCCCAAGATTGTTCCAGGGTGGTGGTGGGATTCTCCCTTCTCCTGAGGGTAGATCATCATTAGGATTATTATTTTCTTAAAAGGGAAGTTGGTTAAGGGCTGAAGCTGGGATGAATGCATGCTCTACATAGTGTCTAATTAGTCAAATGGTGGGTTTTTTTTCTTTATTTCTAAGGAATAGAGACTAGACCTATGATTTTATTGGTATAAAGAATTCCCAGGTGAAGAAACTTCTTCTACTGATGTAGATTGACATCTTGTCTGTCGTTCACAGTCTTAGAGATTTGCCAGAGTACAGTTTATCTTAAGTGCTTTGCTCAATCCCAATCATCAGTGGTGGGACTTGAACCCAAGGCTTCCTGGCTTCAATGCCAGCTCGATATTCTGTTATTTGTGCTGTTATTTACAAAAGGGGCCTGGGATCATGGGAGTCCTCTCACACCAGACAGCGGCAGGTAGCAGTAGCAGCAATGGTTAACGTGTCCTTGGACAGAACCACGCCAACACCCAGCCTTCTCTGATCAGAGATCTGTTTCCTTATTAACACTCTCTCTGGGGTCAAAGGCAGTCTAGGGTACAAAAATCCTCAAGTTTGTCCAAAATGTGGAAAATTTTTCTTCAATCAGCTCATTTTCATCCTAATCCAGACCAAGGAAAATTTCATTGTTTCAGCTGCTCTCTCAATCCCAAGCCCCATACTTAGAGTTGTGGCCATATCAATTAGCATAAAAACACAAATAGACATTTTTTGAAAGATGTAGCTGACTACAACACGACTCCGCAGATGAGTTAGATCCATTACCTGCTCCCCACTGATAGGAATGGAGAAACTGGGTGATAAGTGGTCACATAGGAATTTCTTTATCTTGGAGCCCCAGGAAATATTAGTTAAGGCCTACATTTTAATTCATAATCTAGGATCACATACATTGTATTATAGAATCATAGGTTTAAATCTGGAAAAGACTTTAGAAGACATTGCATCCAATCCCTTCATTTTATTGATGAGTAAACTGAGTCCCAGGAAAGTTAAGCAATGTGCCCAGGCAGACATAGCTAGTAAGTATCTGAGATGGTATTTGAACCCAAGCCTTCTTACTCTAGATCCAATACCCTATCACAGATGCCATTGATGAGTGCCTTGACTATTATGCCTTTCCTATGCCAGATATTATCATTATCGTTGTTTTGTTGTTACTGTTACTAAGGCAGTGTGGAGTGGTGAAAAGAGCTCTGTGCAAGGAATCAAGAAGATCCCACTTCTCACACTTACTTGAACAAGGTCAAGTCACTCAACCACTCTGGGACTCAGTTAACTCATCTATACACTAGGGATAACAACGCATATAGTACTCCACAAGTTTAAGGATCAAATGACATAATGTCAGGAGAGTGCTTTGCAAACCTTGAAGACCTTCATAAATGCCAGCTACTAGTTCTGCCACCAGAAAAGCACAAAAATTCCAACCCCCTGCTATTTCTCCTCAACCACACTCCCTCCTGTCTCCTCTGAGCTATGCAAGTTAGTCTAGTGTAAACCCTGCTCATTCCTGAGGGAAGAAGCCACTTCCTGAGGTGGAGTTGGTTTCTTCTTGAGATGCTATCTAGAAGACCAGCCAGAAATTGCTCAATTTCTAGCTTTTGGAGACTGCCCTCCCACCCTGATGCTCCCCAATATTCAACAGAGGATGTGGTTTCTAATAAGATTAGCTATGAGCAAAAGGCACTTCCAGCCATCAGACAAGGGTGGCTGCCAGCAAAGACAAGACTAATGACCTCCCCTTTCTTCAGCCACTACCTCTCTTCCTAATTAGGCTATATAGAGTTTCGGCTGAGATAACATCTGCAGATGTGATACATAAAACCACTCAAGGTGGGCTTGGAGGAATGGAGGAAACAGCTGGGCTCAGGGCCAGGCTAAGGCAAAATTGGGAAATTGGATGGATCTGGGGATTCTTCCCTCTCTCACCTTCTCTTCTCTTTCCTAGTCTGACATCTTGTGTTCTAGGATCCCTTGCAACTCTGACCTTCTGTGTTTTCCCAGCTTTGATGGTCTCTCTTCTAAGGTCTCTTCCAGCTTGAGGTGTAGGTAGCTAGGTGGAGCAATGCATAGAGAATTAGGAACACCTGAGTTTGAATCCTGTCTCAAACAATTACCAGCTGTGTGACCCCAGGCAAGTCACTTGACCTTTGTCAGTCTCAGTTCTCTGGGCCTCATTTTCCCAATGAGTTAATTGAGAGAACTTGATTAAATGACCTAGTTTGATTAGGTCCCTTCCAGCTCTAAATCTATGGTTGTGTCATTGTAACAGTAAGGCAATAAACACAATACCAATGATAATCATGAATATGCCTATGTAGTTCTGTATTGCAAGGTATGAGAGATTCTTCATAAAGAAGGTAAAAGAAGTATAACATTTATTCAGACACCAGAAAATCATTTCCCATAACCAAAATATTCACCTCCCACAGCCAGTCAGCCCACTTTATCATAACAGCAAGGAACTTAAAACACCATATAACAGTCTGGAGCCTTGCCATCCTGAAACCTCTCTGACCCTCTGCTGGGGTCTTCCCCAAAACAAACTCTCAGTACAGCTAAGTCAGCCTGTTCAGTTCTAACAATCATGAGGGTGGCCATTAGCAGCCATAACTGCTCTCTCTCAGCATTTCCTGTGACATAATCTCCTTTTCCTGTCAGGAACCTCCTCCCACCACATGTGACTTGGGCTTCCTGTGACATAAGCCGGTCACATGGCCTATTAATGGGTGGGAAAGATCTTCAAATCTAAATTGCTACTACATATCTGCTTTATGTAATTTGAATAATAGAACATTAGGAGGAAATACACCTCTAGCCAGAATGGTGATCTTGAATCTGCAAATTACAAAACAGCAGATGCATAAGATCTAAAATATTGAGTACTGGACTGTGAGGGAAAATGTCCTACCACTGCATCCAGGAATACCTGGTTCAGCAGGATATGATTTACATTGTTTTGAGGACTTTGGGTTGGATAGAAAAGAGATAAGAAAAATCTCTACTGGGATATGTATGAGAATCTCTAAGAATCATTTTGGATGGATATTACCAAAACCAGGATTAGCAGCTCAGGGAATACCTGTGTTGGCTGGAGTGATAGATTCTAGTTAACAAGGAGAAACTATTGTGACACTCCAGAATTTAGGTGAAGAACCTATACAGTTGTGTAAAAATGATAAAATAGTTCAATTAATTATTATTCCTTGTGAAACAATACCTCTTGCGAAAACTGACCTTCCTTCCAAAATAACTACGAGAGGAAAGAAAGGATTTGGTTCTACTGATAAAATAAAATTGTTGGCTAAAGTATGGGTAAAATGGAAGCCGGATTATGTTCCAAAGGCTGTAGAAATGATAGCACATGGGAAAGACAATACTGTAACAGTAGTCTACCCAGGAGAAAATAATTATGATTGTACCCTTGATTCATGTATTCTATTGGGAACGAGGCTATGATAGTCTCTTTGTTTCTTTTTTGACTTTTGTCCATTAAATTCATTTGTGAGATGTGTTTCCTTGCAGGCTTAGTACCATCCACCTGCTGATGCCTGATCACTTAAGCCAGATGTCACCCTCTGATGTGTTCAGATGTCACCCCTGGACCAGTTCATGACTGTGATGTGTCATCCCTGGACCTGGTGTCAACTGAGCTCCAGATGCCAGCTTGTTAAAGAACTGACTTCTCTAATAGGACTCTTAATCTCCTGGGGCAGGGACAGCTCTATGTCCAGTTTCAGCAGGAAGAAGCTTTAGAGGACAAGACTTCACCCCTTACCCCAAGATTTTGAGCCCCATTCATTCAAGGGGGGAATGATGACATTGTTTTATATGCTTATCTTGTGTTATCCCTGTTATATTGTTTGGTAAAGTTCTGTTGACACCAGTTATCCCAGAATTCTCATGGCCCTATGTAATGGATAAGGAAGATCTTGGGGCTGAATGTATTAGCAATTTAGATTTGAAGATCTTTCCTACCCATTAACAGGCCACGTGATCTGCTTATATCACAAGAAGCCTAAGTCACATGTTGAAGGAGGAGTTTCCTGACAGGAAAAGGAAGTTATGTCACAGGAAATGCTGAGAGAGAGAGATGTTATGGCTGCTAATGGCTGCAAATGGCCACCCTCCTGATTGTTACAACTGAACAGGCTGACTTAGCTGTACTGTGAGTTTGTCTTTGGGAAGACCCCAGCAGGGGGTCAGAGAGGTTTTGGGATAGTGAGGCTCCAGGTTGTTGTATTATGTATTGAATATTTTGGGTTCCTTGCTGTTATGATGAAGTGGACTGACTGCATAAATGGCTTGTGGGATATGGTTCTCTGGTGTCTGAATAAATGGTTTACTTCTTCTACCTTCCATGTGGAAAGTCTTGTATATTTGCAATACAGAACTATATAGGCATTTTGACAATTATCATCTACATTGTTATTATTGCTTTACTGTTATAGTCCTTAAGCAAATACTTTCCCTGGGGATTAAATGTTCTCATATGCTCATGATCTCCCACAAGAGGGTGGGGATGTTCATGGGCCACTGAAGAGGATGTCTTTGGTAGGCAAATGGTCAGAAGAGGAGAGTCTTGGTAGTCTCCACATCCTATTTTAGGGAGATAAGCAAGACCTTGACCTTGCCAATTATTTCACAGTGGAAGCTAACCTTTACCATGGTAGTGGATGAAATCATACACACCTATACTTGCATGGGGAGAATAGGACTTTGTCCCATGACCCCAGTGTGGGGTTCCCTAATGGTTTACTGCTAGTCCATCATCGTGCAGCTTTACCACATCCAAGCTGGCATTTCCAGGGTCCTCCACTTCTGAGACTGCCTTCCTACTCCAGAGGGTGAGAGCTGGACTTTCTGGGGAAATGGACCACTTCCTTTATTAGCAGCAAGCCCAAGTGCTCCCCTCTGTGCCAATGGTTCCACCGACACCCAACCCCCATTGGCATCCATCTTGCTGCAACCACCCCACCCCCACCCCAAACATTTTTGGCCCAGATGAAAAAAATTCTAGGTTATGATTCTGACAACACAGAAGTATTGACCACTGTCTGAATTTCTTCACTACTGAAAGGCAATTGAAAAGGGAAAGGAAAGGAGGTAAGGAACTGGGATTGGAGTGGGTAATTGGGAGTGGAAAGCAGGGTGATCAGTCTTCATTCTGAGGCTTTAAGTGGAAGAACAAGCTGGCTGATTCAGATCAGTGCTAAGGAAGCAGCTCTGAGTGGGGAGGGTGGCCCCTTAGATGCAGCCCCAGGCTGGTTTGCTTCTGACAGTACAGCTTTCATGACCCACTTTAGGTTCCAAAACAGCATGTTTACAACCTGGTCCAAAGAAAGAGGCAAGGGATTCATTGATTTCCCAGATTTCAGGCTTGAGGGATGGGGTAAAGGTTGGAGGGGATATAGGGAAGGGAGTGGTGTCACAAAGAACACTTTAAACAAAAATAATGATATTCCGGGTTTATGTTCCAGATAAAAAATGCTTTCATGGGTATTATATCTCTACCAACATGGCAGAGTGGGAAAACACACACACACACACACACACACACACACACACACTACGTACACACATATATAATATACACACATGTATGTGTGTATGTATCGTGTGTGTGTGTGTGTGTGCATGAGGAGTCAAAAGTCCTGGATTCAAATCCTGATTCTACATTTTACTACTTATCTGTCCTTGGGTTAAGTTCATTTACCTATCTGCGGTTCCTCACTTTCCTCATATGTAAATATGAGGGGTTGGTTAGGTAGGATCTTTACCTCGAGTTCATGAACTTGGGGTTTTTAAAAATGTTTTATAACTAATTCGACATAATTGTTTTTCTCTGTAATCCTATGTAATTTATTTTATGCATTTAAAACATTGTTTTGAGAAGGAACCCATAGACTTCACCACTGTCAAAGGGGAAACTGCATTCCTGTGGCCCCTGTATCCACTCAGCTCTTCAGCAATGGCCCTGTAATGATACCCACTCCATAGGTGACCCAGTTAGAATCAGTGTTTTCTCCCAGAACTTCTCCTCCTCTGATTTTCTTTCTCTGCCGCAAATGCTACATTACCTGACTGCAGTTGAGGCAATGAACCCCAAACCAACATGAACCACACTAATTTTCTGAAGCCCAAACTGAACACAAATATTAATTTTCTACTAGACCTCAAACCAAACTGAAGCTTTTTGAACGAGTGAATGAAAAGGGATTCATTAAGTACACTTACCGTGTACTAGGCACTGTGTGAAATCCTAGGGATAGAAATTCAAAAAGTAACAGTTCTTGCCCTCAAGGAGCTTACCTTCTAATATGGGAAGATGACACATTTATGGGAGTGTTGGCCACGAGAGGGGTGTTTTGGTCAGGGAAGTAAGAGAGATAGTGAGTGGAGTCAGGGTAACTGACCTGCCTCTCCTTTCTCAGGGTTAGTAGTGGTGAAATGACTATTTTTCCCAAAATGGTGTGTGTATGGGAGTATTTGTGTGTGTGTGTGTGTGTGTGTGTGAGAGAGAGAGAGAGAGAGAGAGAAAGAGAGAGAGAGAGAGAGAGACAGAGAGAGAGAAAGAGAGATTGGAGGGAGAGATAGAAGGAGGGGGGAAGAGGAGAGAGGAGGAGGATGAGGAGGAGGAGAGAGAGAAGAAGGAGGAGGAAGAGGAGGAGAAGGAGGAGGAGGAGGAGGAGTACTGCCATGAGAAGGAGGATATCATATCAAACAGCTATCCTGAGAAATGAAAGCTGTCAGCCTCAGGGGGTTTAAGAGTCCTCCCTTGGTTTTTGAATCAGTGCCCATGGCCAACTATGCCCCTTTTGGAAGAGAAAGTGACCACTGACAAAAGTGTCCTGATCTTTAAGAGACTAAGGACTCATACCTGTCTGACCAGGAGATAAGGACCTCCTCAGTTTCTCAGACAATATAGAACTGAGGTGAACATGGACTATGTGTCCAACAATCTTCCAAAGTTGTCTTTATATCTTGGGAGCATATCATAGGTGGCATGACATTTTAAGTGTTTATTAATGTATGTTTATGCATGTTTTGTGTCTTAAGAATTTATTTTGAGCTTAATATGAATACATGTGTAGAGCCTATATCAAATTACATGCCTTCTTGGGGTAGGAAGAGGGCAGAGGTGGGGAGAAAATTGGAACTCAAAATCTTATGTAAGTGAATGTTGAAAACTAAAAATTGGTCAATTAATTTAATAAAAAATAAAGAATTTCTTTTGAGGAAGAGGAAATAAATTGCTGTCTGAGGCCAAATGACTGAATACATTAAGTACCTTATCCAGAAGGAACTCTATTGGTCCCTTTTAGGGGATATCCTAGATAGGAACCACACTTAAGCTTTGTTGTAGAGTTTCCCCTGGAACTCCAGGGTGGGGATATAATGAGCCAAAGCCTGATTTCTTTCTTTGGGGTCAAGATCTCCCAGAATTTAATCTAGTTTGTGTGAGTCCACAGCAAAAGCCTTCTCGGCCATGGGTCACATCTATTATCTTTATTAAAAAAAAAACAACTCTAAACCAGAATAAAGGTAGATATATCAAACATTCTCTAGACTAAACCAATCAAAAGGCTCTTTCTATGTTTGAATACCTGACCCCAAAAGGTTAAAAGTGAAAAGGCAAAGAATATATTAGGCAGACGGCAGAAAGCTGTCCCATTTGGAAGGAATGGCCCGGTGTGTAATGACTTAGCTTGCCCCTCCTCTGCCCCCAGCATGGTCCCGCAGAGAGTCCCATCCTGCTCACCTGACTGCCTCCTTTACACAGAGCATATCCAATTGCTTCCTCTTACAGAGAAGCAAGAGCTAGGGAGGGGGAAGCCGCCATCCCTCTTGCATGATCCTGCCCCAAAGCTGTCAGTTACAATCAGGGCCCAAGGGAGGGACAGAGCAAGGAGCAGATCAGCAGGGACTGGGGATCCTTTGGTCTGAAATATTTCTGTAAATGGGGTCTTGGGAGGTGGGAGGGGAAGCCGATAGACAGAACCACTGAAGAAAAAGATTCTCTGTTCATGAAATATATGGAAATGAGAGTTTGCGAGGGTTCCGGGGGTGAAGAAAATGATTGCCAGTTCAGGGAAAAGGGATTCCTAAGGTCCTTTTCAGCTCCAACATTCTTTGTCCTGCATTCCTGCCCTGATGTCCTGAAGGCAATGTGAGGTAGTGGAAAGAGCCCTGGAGAGTTAGGCAGGAAGGACTGAGCTCAAGCTCTGCATTTCCTACCTTTGGGACTTAGGACAAATTATTTAAATTCTCTAAGTCACATCTGCAAAATGGGGATAATAAAATGTATACCACCTACCTAACAGGAGTATTGTAATAAAAGCGTATTGTTATGCTAGAGCAGGGATTTTAAACTTTTCAAGACTAGAACCCCTTTGACAGTCTTCATGAAGCCTATGGACCCCTTCTCAGAATCATGTTTATTTTTTTAATTATTAATTGAAGGACAGGTAGCTAGGTGGCACTGTGGATAGAGCACCAGCCCTGAAAGTCAGGAGGATCTGAGTTCAAATCCTGCCTCAGACAGTTGAGGCTTACTAGCTTTGTGACCCTGGGCAAGTCACTTAACCCCAATTGCCTTACAACCAATCAACCAATAAATAAATAAATAGGAATAATTGAAGGAAATGTTAAATTTCAGTTAGAGGCGAGTGAAAATAAAGATGTCCTTTTCCCATCCAAATTTAGTCCCTCTGAAATCTACCCACAAACCCCTTGAAGGAGCTCATGGATCTCATATTAAGAACCCCTGCTCTGTAGGATTTTGAGCAAGAAAGGACCTTGGAGATCATGGAGTCCAACTCCTTCATTTTGCCCATGAAGAAGCAAAGAAAGGGGAAGGGACTAACAAATCACACCCCAGTAAGCAGCAAAGCCAGGATTCAAGCTCAGGTCTTTGAACCCTAAAGCCCAGACTGTACTGTTTGTTCTCCATGGTCTAAAGGATCCTTCCAGCTCAGATTTTCTTTGTTTGATTGCTCTGAGACTTTCAAGATTTTCACATTCTGTTCTAATGTCCCTTCGAGCACTGATACTCTATGGCTCTCCTTTGGTTACTATGATTCTATGAAATACGAAAACAGAAATCATCCCACCCCCTCACTCATGTCCATTTTTTTCATGCGGAAGATGCACCTTGGATGGACTCCTCGTTTCTGTCAATGTTTGGAGCTACAAGAGTTTTGCAGTTTGGACAGAAATCCTCTGGACGTTTCCCATAAGGCTGTGCATGTGCCTACGGTATGGTCATGTGAGCCATCACTGATTCTAAAGGTTGAAAAAAACACTGAGGAGGACTTAAAAGTCTGGGAGAGTCACAATTGGCCCCAAAGTGGGGCAACCGTATGGGAGAGGAAGCAGATGAGAGCAGCAATTATGTGGAATGAAAAGCCAGAGGTACACAGAGCCTTGGAAAGGAACATTCCTAAACTCTAGCACTCTATCTGGACCGTGCTGATGGTGACAGACGCAGTGACAAGAGGCTCCAGTTTCCATAAGGACTTGAGACGTCTATATTCTCTAGATTCCCCATGACAGTGAAGAAGCTATAAATAGGGAGAGCAAGTACGGCCCCCAAATATTGCTCTTTGGACATGAATTTGACCCAACAGTGACTTTTTCCTGCTATAGGAAGAATTCAAAGACACTAACGAAGGGTTGATTAGCATTCCCCTGGATGTGTGGTAGATGGTGAGTCTTTGTATGGGAGCCAATGCCTTTTAGTACCTTGTTTTATGAGGCTGCTTGATTTTAATTAAACAGCCTAAGACTTAATAGTGAAGTGATGGGGGTGGGGCTGGATTCACAGGACCTTGGGTTCAAATCCTAGCTCTGACATTTATTGTGCATGTGACACTGAGTAAGTCATTTGATCTTAGAGGCAACTGGTAGTGCAATGGATAGAGTCCTGCGCCTGGAAGATTTGAGGTCAAATCCAGCCTTAGACACTTACTAGCTATATTGGGGTAGGTCACTTTACCTCCATCTGCCTCAGTTTTCTTATCTGTAAAATGGAATCAATAATAGTACCTTCCTCCCAGGGTTGTTGTGAGGACCAAATGAGACAAATTTGTAAAATGATTAGCACAGTGCCCAGCACATAGTAGGTACTGAAAAATAACTAAACAACAACAAATCCAGGAAGTAGTGAGGGGTCCCAGAACTATGGGCCCCTGAATGAGATCCATGCCAAAAATCTTGGTTTTTTCTGCCCTGAGAAGCTTATAGGTTTCCTTTCCAACTCCCATGACATTCTTGGCCTTTACTGCCTTGGAAAAGAACAGGATTGCCCTCCCAGAAAAGTCTTAAGGCAATAGCAGAATGGCCACATTTTGAGGTATGGAATAGAGGGGATTCTCCTTCAGGTAGCTGGGCTAGATGGTCAAGGAGAATCTTTCCAACTCTGAGACTCTGAGTTTCTGTGACTCAGATTCAGAGACACAGAAAGACCTAAATGTTTCAGCTTCCTTTCCCTTTAGTTATGGAGGCTATTGGCCTCTGTAAGGTCAGGTGACTTTATCGGCCAATAGCTAACCTCCAGCCGTAGAATATGGCCACTGACCCACAAGAAAGGTGGTCTCAGATTGAGGAGGGATAGTCATCTATCAGTCCTTACAGAGCATTTGGGAAGAAGGAAAGGAAAGGAAAAGCTAAAGGGTGACTAGTGGCATTCCAAACATCTCATCTTACAAAGGAAGAATGTTAAGTTCCTTGAGGTCAGAAGTGGTTTTATTTTTGTCTTTGTACCCCTAATGACTAGGAGAATGTCTGACACATAGTAGGAGCTTAATAAAGGCTTGTCGTGTTCCTAATTGATTGATTGGTTAATTAAGAATCAGAGGCCCAGAGGGACCAAAAAAAAAAAACAATTAGAAGGAATGAGAAAAGACTAAGTCTGAAATGAAAGCAAGCTTCTTCATTAAGGAGCAGGCATTTCAAAGGGCACAGTGGAAGGTGTGGGTAGATCTGAAGTGACACCTTAGTAGGATAACTTTGAGGTAGATAAGCCTGAGGGAACAATGAGTTGGGTGTGGAGTAGGTTTAAAGTGTGTTTAAAGTTGGGTGTGGGTAGCATTAAAGATTATTGGAACGGTTGAGGTGAGCTGGCCATACGATGTTGGGCAAATCGTTTAAACTCTAAATACCCTGGAAACTTTCTAAGACTATAAGATGCTGAGCAACTGCCAATCTGCAGAGGGAATTCTCTACTCTAATGAAATCGCAAGTCTGGTCTATAAAGTTGTTGTTTGTCCTTTGTTCTCGAAGAGCACCATGACATCAGGAAGAGGATGCCATGACATGCAAGTGCAAGGTCACCAGCCTCACTTTCTCCTCCGAAGCCATCTGGGTCCAGTGGCAAGACATAGATCAGGATGACTGGAGATGGCCCTAGATGCAGTGGGAGACCTTGGACTTTTTAAGGTCCCAGGTCTCAGTTTGTCTGAGGTAATACCTATTCAGTGATTAAGCCTAGGTAAGAAATGAGCCAAGTAATGGCCTCTTTTACCTAGTTAAAAAAACAATATGGGAGGGGAAGACCCTCAGGGTTTCTGGCCAAAA
Organism: Phalanger gymnotis; assembly: GCA_028646595.1. Classification (NCBI taxonomy): domain Eukaryota; kingdom Metazoa; phylum Chordata; class Mammalia; order Diprotodontia; family Phalangeridae; genus Phalanger; species Phalanger gymnotis. The sequence continues at coordinate 443,355,386 of CM053623.1, read as the reverse complement.
CAGAAACGATTGCTATTTACACTGACTCTAAACCATCAGAACCCAAACAATGACCAAATGAGGCTTGAGCTGGGACCTTTGTTGGCCAATCAGTGAGAGCCAGAGTGCTTTTAGTTTAAAGCAAGGTCTTTAAAAAAGAAATCTAAGCCTGTAAACCTCAAGATATCTTGAGAGGTTTCAGTGACCAAAATTTATATTCCTTTGGGCAAAGCACCCACAGGTAAGGGTATGATACCATAAGAGGACATAAAGAGAGAGAAAAGGAGAGAAGGAGGGAAAGAAAAAAGGAGAGAAGGGAGGAAGGGAGGAAAGACCTTTTACTGGTCCATACAGTACCACACAGTACCAGTTGTTATAAATATCAATGGGGATCATGTATATAAGCTGCTTTGCAGGCATTAAAATGCTATATTAATCCTAATTATAGAGAGAGGAGAAAGACAGAGACAGATGGAGAAAGAGAAGAGAGGAGAGAAGAGGAGGAGGAGGAGAAGAGACAGACAGAAAGAGAGAGACAGAGACAGAGAGACAGAGGGAGAACCATTCCTGACAGAATAGTTATAGGGGAAAGCTGTGCAGACAGGCAGGCCTGGCAGCAGCAACCTCAGCCCTTTCGATAAAGCATTCCCATCTGCTGGCCCAGAGCATTCTCAGTACTCCATCCTGCCCCAATGCCATCACTCCTTTCAGCCACTGTAGGAACAAACCAGTGGGAGACTCAATGATTGACACCATCCAAGATGAGGCCTGTCATCTTGGTGGCTGTTAACTCTGCAGGGATGAAGCCAAGGGGGAAGATGAAGCTATATGGCCTGGAAGGAACTAAAGGCCCTCCCAGAGCAAGGTGCCTTCCCCAGAGCCGAGCCAGCTAGCTTCAGAGCTGCCTATAAATCATCCTTAGGGACCGAGTTTTTGCAGACCCACTCCAGGCACCTTCTGAAACACCCTACAACAGCCCCTTACTGGAGATGGAGGGTGGAGAAGATACAAGGTGCAAGATTGATGATTTCATGGTGGATTTAAGGATAAGTCTCAATTTCAGGAGGCTGGGAAGAGGGGCATTCTAAGAGGCCAACACGTCACTCTCAGGCCAGCTGCAATGACAGGGCCCATTTCACAGATTATCTGAAGATGCTGGTGGTCCTGAGGAGAGACCCCACAAGGGTGGATCAGATGCGATGGGGCAGCTGTGGCCATTATGTCAGTTGATACATTCTTCTGGGGCAGAGGGGAAAGAAGGTTGGACTTGGGAGTAAAAAGAAACCCAGAGTCAAACCCTCATTCCAATATTTATTAGACCTTATCTTCTCTGAACAAAACTATCATTAGCCTGGGAGTAAATGAGACTGTTCCAGGCCACCCACGTGTGGCCAGGCACAGGAAAGCAGCTTTCCTCCCAGGAAGTCTGGGCTTCTTTCCTATGGGCAGCCATCATCCCTACATGTGACCTTGAGGCACTACTGATATGCTACAATACCCTAGGGTTCCATTGTGGCATCTCTCTCCCAGGCCCAGAATCCTCCCTAAACCCCAAAAGAGTAAGGGTCTGACTGCCCATTCAACTGCACTGGAGGTTAGACTCTCCATCTCCCACCCAAATAATTCTGCTCCACCACCACCACCCCCAGAAATAATATCCAGATAGGGTTCTGTCACTGAGCCTCAGTCTTCTCATCTCTAAAATGGGAACAATGGTGCTTTGCACTGCTTACTTCACACAGCTCTAAAGTGAAATCTTGCATAAGATGTGAAATGTTTTGCAAACAGAAGTCACTACTGTTCGCTAAAGATAGTTTTGAGATTTGGGCCTCCTTAGGACAGGGTAGGCCAATCCCCCCAATACTTCACTCGACCATCCACCTTCCAAAGGCAGCCGCCCATCATTTTCTCTATGAGTTCTGAGAAACCTCCCTGCTCTACTTTCTTAGAGATGAGGCACAGAAATGGCAAAGGCTTGGTGTTCACCCAGTGGCCTGGGACCCTAGGACTCTGTGTACCAACAGCCAGTCCCCTAAACTGGGCAAGAGCAGCCACACCTGACAATGAGTGCCCTCTCTCTAGGCCCAGGCCTCTGGAAGCCTCCTGCTGCACATGGGACTGTCTTTCAGCTGTCTGTGGTGTGCTGTGGGGTGGTTTAACGAGGGGAATCACCCCAAATTACCCATTTCAGCTTGTTCAGATCTTCCGCAGAAAAGCTTGGATCAACTGGAAAATCCTAACTACAGTTACATTTAAAACCTTCTCACAATCCAAATGTCAACACCAATAGAAACAATATGCTTATTTTCAGACCTCCTGCCAGACTGGATTAATTTCTACAGGCGGAGAGCCCGTTTTAGGACCGTAATGTCTCAATTTTACAGAAGAAAAAAAGCCCGAGCCCCAAACTATTCTCTGCCTTTTCTTTCTTTTTCCTTCTCTCTTTCTTCCTTCCCATCTTCTTTGCTCTTCATTGTTTCTCTGCTTGCTTCCTCCCTATTTCTTCTTTTTTTTTTGCTTTCCTGTCTTCCTCTATCTTCCTTCCTTCTTTCTCTCCCCTTCTCCTCTTCCTCTCCACTCCCTTTCTCCCCTCTCCTCTTCTCTTCTCTTCTCTCTTTCCTTTCTCTTCCTCTTCTTCTTCTTCCTCTTCTCTTTTCTTCTTCTGCTCTTTTCTTCTTCTTCTTCTTCTTCTTCTTCTTCTTCTTCTTCTTCTTCTTCTTCTTCTTCTTCTTCTTCTTCTTCTTCTTCTTCTTCTTCTTCTTCTTCTTCTCCCCCCTCACTTTTGCTTACTCTTTACCTTTTCATAAATGTAGTTCACACTCATGGTCTTCCACTGCAAGAGCACACCTCCACTCAAAAGTCCAAAAGGCTCTTTTGTCCCACCCAGATCCTCAGAGCTGTAACTAGGACAAGGACACCAACTCCCAAGGATATGGTACTTCCTCCATGTTTCCTGACCCAAATAGCCATCTCCCAGGATCCTGTTGCTGTGGCACTCCACTCCAGGGGCCCACCCAGCTGCTGCCTCTGACACTTGTCTCCTCCCTGAGGTCAATGTTAGTTGTGCTCCAGGGACATAAGCTATCCTGTAGGAGGATGGGCTGTCCCCTCTGCCAGGACTGGACCACCACGCACAAGAGAGTCAAGTACCATGGCGTCTTCTCCCAGTATAATTGCCATTGGGGGATGGATTGTCCCCTATTCCTATACCACATATCCCCTTACTCTCTCTCTTTGTCTCTCTGTCTCTCTCTGTCTCTCTCCCTCTCTTTCTGTCTTTGTCTCTCTGTCTCTGTCTCTATGTGTGTCTCTCTTCCTCTCTATCTCTGTCTCTTTGTCTGTCTGTCTGCCTGTCCTCCCCTCCCCCCACCTCTCTCTCTCTCTCTCTCTCTCTCTCTCTCTCTCTCTCTCACACACACACACACACACACACACACACACACACACACACACGTCTCTGCTGGTTCTGGTGCTCACTGAGTTCCCATCACTCATCACTTCTTCTCTAGGCACACCCTCTTCTCTCCTCCTTCTGCCTCAGTATTTCTTTCTCTTCTTATGGCTCTTATGGCTCACTAAGTGTCACATGCCAAACTGAGGGAAGAAACATCTCCTAGGCAGGCCCTTTGCTTGGGGCCCAGATGAGCTGTGGTCTGTGTTTGTGGCTTCCTAGGGATAGCCCCTGTGTAAAGCGATCTAAAAAAGCTGTGTTAAACTCTCATAGAAGTATTTGTCCAGAATGAAATGCATAGCTACATGAGATTAGGTACAAACAGAATTTCAGCAGAGACATGATAGTGACTCCTGGATTCCTATGAGTCATGGATAGATACTCCACCATGGCTGTATGTAATCTCTAACTTGTTAAGAATTAATTAGATACCAACTATGTGCCAGGAGGAAGTTAGGGGGTGCAGTGGATAGAGCACCAGGACTGGAATCAGGAAGACACTTATTAGCTGTGTGATCCTGGGCAAGTCATTTCACCCTTTTTGCCTCCGATTCCTCATCTGTAAAACAAGCAGGAGATGGAAATGACAAACCACTCCAGTATCTCTACCAAGAAAACCCCAAATGGGGTCAGAAAGAGTCAGACGCAACTGAAAAATGACTGAACAGCAAATATGTGCCCAAGTATTCAGGATAAAAAGCAAGACTAAAAAACATGCCTTCCCTTATTCCAAAGTGCTCCCCTCCATTCATTCCCTGTTCCAGTCCTCCTGGCTTATGCTGGTACATGGAATTCCTTCTTCTATCTGCATGCCTTTGCACACAGACCCTCCCCCGACCCATGCCTGAAAAGTCCTCCTTCCTCCCCTCCATCTCTCTTTAGCTTCCTTCAAAGGGCACACAAATCCTTTCCTGAGTCCCCTGGGTTTTAGCATTCCCACAATAGAATACAAGTTTCTTGAGGGCAGGAACCGTTTCACTTTTTGTATTTATAGTACAGCATTGTGATTAATAACTGTTTCTTGGACCAAACTGAATTGAGGGGAGTATCCACCAACTTATCCGCCCATATGGAGAAAACTATGCCATGCCTCTGTTTCAACAGTTTTCTACCTCCCTTCCACACAAAACTGCTACAATCATTCATTCTTTCATTCATTCATTCAATGTTTCAGCAAACATTAATTGGGTATTTCAAAGGGTCATGTGCCAAGGTCATAACATTTCATCCCCCTCCTTTGTCTTCCATCCTTCAATTTGCCTTAGAACTTAACTCCCCTCTGAGGTCAACTCCTTGAGAGCAGGAGCCCAGCTCATTTCACTTTGGCTCTTTCCCAACACCTAGCATCATTTATCGGTAGAGAATTCACAAATTTTTCTTGAAAACAGGGCTTTCGCTCACAATTTTTGCACCAATGACAAGTCTAAAACACGGTGCCCACTGTCGAGCATCAGCAAATGTGCCCTCCAACGTAACTGGGGAGGCAGCTGCAGGGATGGGGGGATGAAGCAGGAGAGACTCTGGTTGTCTTTGATCCTTAAAGAGGACCAATAACTTCAGGAAGGTGATGTCTTGACTTGCAAGTGAACTGGCTTTAAGTGAGGCAGGGATGTGCACGGTCACCAGCTTCCCCATAGGAGAGAGCTTACCTGAAATGCAGTCCGTACAATGTTCTATTTGTAGTTATTCCTGCTCACTAAGTGGTGCTAACTTCAATTACTTCAATGCTACCCAAGGACTGCAAGGCAAAGCTCCAGTCACCCCACCTTTGTTCCAGCTCCTCTTGTAGGTTCAGCAAGAGCCCTGATCCAGAGCAGTTCTTTCCATTTAGAAAGGTTCCAGGGAGAAGCCTATTATGTTCAGCTCAGGAACAAAAGGGGCCTGAAGTAGGACCCACTGGGGAGTATGAGCACATATATGAGCACATCTGAGGGGGAAGAACATTCCTGCAGTCACTTTTTTGTGGGGGACGGGACCCAAAGCCCAAACAAGCCACAGAGGCCTACCTGCAAAACCCTCAAACCAGCACAACTCAAACATTAGCTTTTGTTTTTAACCGGAACCATCAGTTACACCAAAGGTTTTTTGACAAAGCCCTGAGAGCGTACCAGCTCGAACCAAACACCAGTTTGTCTGTTTTCTAAATCTGCTGAACCAGAACTAAGTGGGAACATCCATCCCTGAATCAAGCTGATATTTCAGGCTATTCAAGGCCCTTCATTTTTACTGATCCACTGACTTCCAGTGAAGCTGGGCTTGTTACTTGGTTGGGGATGTGGAAAGGGGAGAGAGAGGTGAAGAGGAAGCAGAGCCCAAGAGAAAAGTAAAGAGCATAGATCACATCTAATATAACCTGCTCATTTTGTAGATGAGAAAACTGAAGCCCAGAATAATTGTGACTTATCCAGTCACATGGAATCATAGGTCTAGAGCTGAAAGAGACCTCAGGAGCCATTTAGTCTAGCTCTCTCATTTTACAGATGATAAGACTGATAAGCCCAAGAAACAGCAACCTCTCCACCCCCAACACACACATGCACTGCCACAACCATCATCACCATCTCCAAGGTCCTGAAATTCAACAAACAAATCAATTAAGTATTTCTTAAGCATCTCCCACATCTGAGAGCCTTGGTTGGGAGCCAAGTTTACAAAAATGGAAGATACTCCGACCGATAAACAGTCAAAAGATGTGAGCAGGCAGTTTTCAGGGGAAGATATTAAAGCTATATGTAATCATATGAAAAAGTGGTCTAAATCACTACTGATTAGAGAAATGCAAATTAAAACAACTCTGATGTACCACCTCACACCTATCAGATTGGCTGGTATGACAGAAAAGGAAAATGATCAATGTTGGAGAAGATGTGGGAAAATCGGAAAACTAATGCATTGTTGGTGGAATTGTGAACTGATCCAACCATTCTGGAGAGCAATTTGGAACTATGCCCAAAGGGCAACCAAACTGTGTATACCCTTTGATCCAGCAAATCCTCTACTAGGTCTGTGTCCCAAAGAGATCATAAAAAAGGGGAAAAGACACACATGTACAAAATATTTATAGCAGCTCTTTTTGTGGTGGTGGAAAATTGGAAATTGAAGAAATGAATGTCCATTGGGGAATGGCTGAATGAGTTGTAGCATATGAATGTAATGGAATACTATTTTGGTACAAGAAATGATGAGCAGGAAGATTTCAGAAAAAGTCTGAAAAGACTTATATGAGCTGATGCTGAGTGAAGTCAGCAGAACCAGGAGACCATTGTACACAGCAATGGCAACAGTTGTGATAGACTTAGCTCTTCTCAGAAATACAGTGATCCAAGATAATTCCAAAAGACTCAAAAGAAAATGCTGTCTACATCCAGAGAAAGAACTATGGATTCTGAATGCAGATCAAAGCAGACTATTTTCACTTTTTCGTTTTGGTTTTTTCTTTCTCATGATTTTTCCCTTGTGTTCTGATTCTTCTTTCACAACATGACTAATGTGGAAATGCGTTTAATGTGATTGTACATGTATAACCTATATCAGATTGCTTGCTGCCTTGAGGCGGGGAGGAGAGAAGAGGAAAATAAATGAAACTCAAAATTTCACAAAAAAAAGAGTGTTGAAAACTATTTTTATGTGTAATTGGGAAAAAATGTTATTAAGGGGGGAAATGGGAGATAATACAGTTCTTGCCCATAAGAAGCTCACTGTCAGGTTGTGAAGGGCTTTAAAAGCCAAACAGAGTTTATATTTGAATTTGACAGGTAATAGGAAGCCTATGGAAGTTTACTGAATAGAGAGTTGACTTGGTCAGATCCTGGTCTTAGAAAAATCACCTGGTAGAAGGGGGTGTGGTTGACGAATCTCTTCCTGCACATTTGGAGAAGTCCAGAGGAGCCCGGCTGACTGGCTTTTTTAACCACATTGTCACCCTTCCCTCCTCATTCTCCTTTACCCCCACATAGCCAATCAGCTGCCAAATATTATTGTGCCTACCTTTACAACATCTCTCTCACCTGACTTCTCTCCAATTACAGCATCATCCCCTTAGTTCAGATCCTCATCACCTCCCAACTGGACTACTTCAATAACCTGATGGTTTGTCTCTCTACCTCAAGCCTTTCCCCACCCCAAGCCAACCTCCACCCTGCTGCCAGAGTGGTTTTTCTAAGACCAGGATCTGACCAAGTCGATTGTCTGTTCAGTAAACTTCCATGGGCTTCCTATTATCTATAGAATTCAAATATAAACTCCGTTTGGCTTTTAAAGCCCCTCACAAACTGACCCCATCCTGTCTTTCCAGATACCACATTCAGTCAAACTGTCCTCTCTCTGCTTGTTGCACACAGCACAACACCTCCAGTTTCCATGACTTTGTACTGGCCATCCCCTATGCCTGGAATGCATGCCCTCTTCACCTCTACTTCAAAGAATCCCTCTTTTCCTTCAAGACCCACTTCACCTTCTGTAGAAGCCTTTCCTGAACCCCCTAATTGCTAGTGTCCTCCCTCACTAACTACCCTGAACTTACTTTTCCATAGATAGATAAACAATAGACATGCACTCACATACATACACACACATATGCATATGATCAATTGATCTATCAGTCCATCAATTTATCTATCTATGTATCTATCTATTGTCTTCCAAAATAGAAGTACTTGAGAGTAGGAATTGTTTCTTTCTTTATCTCTGTATCCCAGCACCTAACACAGTGATCATTAAATATTACACAATAATGCATTAATTATTAGGCAGGTCCGATTATATCGCCCACAATTCAGTAACCTCTAGCTGCTCCCTATTACCTCCAGGATCAACCACAAAGTCCTCTGTTTGGGTCTTCATATCCCAGCCCATCTCCCTCACCTTTCCAGGCTTCTTACACCTTAACCCCTCCGCATAACTCCAATCCAGTAACAGTGGCCACCTTGTTCCCCAAAACGAGACATTCTATGTGAGCTCGGCATTTTCTCTGCCTGGAATGCTCTCCTTCCTCATCTCTGCCTCCTGGCTTCCCTGGTTTCCCTCAAATCCCAACTAAAATCCTGCCTGAAAGGGGCCTCAAAGATATTATAGTTTAATCCATTTGTTTTACTGATGAAGAAACATGAACCTCAGTTAAGGGAAGGGGCTTACCCTAAGGGCATAAAAATAGTAAGTTTACAGAGCCAGGATTTGAATTCAGACTCCAAACCCAGAATTCTTTCCACAGCACCATGGCTACCTTCCCTGTTACAGAGTAATATAGCCTAAAGAACCCTGGAATTTGATATTCTGGAGACCTGACTTCTAATCCCAGCTCTACACTAACTGACTGGATGACCATGGACCAATCATATTCCTACTCCCAGACCCTACTTTTCCTATATGCCAATGAATGGTGTCCCAGTCAGTGTTACTTGATGTTGTTTGTCCTTCATTCTGGTAGAGAACCAATGACATCAGGAGAGTGATGTCTTGACTTGCAAGTGAATTGGATTTAAGTGAGGCAGAATTATGCAAAGTCATTATCCTCACTCTCTCCCCAGGAGTCATTGGAGTCCAGTGGCAAGGCATAGGTTAAGACCACTGAAGATGGCCTAGGATGCAGGTCTTTCCCAGGTCTCAGTTTGTCTGAGGCAACACCCATTCAGTGATTTAAGGTTAAGTTAAAAATGAGTGGAAAGATGACCTAGTTTGCCTTCACAAAAGAATCAGTCATGGAAGAAAAGACCCTCAGAGTTTCTCTAGGAGGTGCTACTTGGTGCCCTGAAGGCCTTGCTTAGTTGGACAGGAGGAAAAGGACAGCTCCCAGCTGTAAGATCTTCTGGAGAGGCAGCCTGGTATAGTTAGTGGCAAGAGCAGTGAATTGGATTTCACATGACCTGGTTTCAAATCTCAGAGCTACTTCTTACTGGTTCTGTAACACCAACCAAGTTTCCTGGGCCTCAGTTTCTTCATCAGTTCAATGAGGTGGTCGGACCAAAGGATCTCTAAAATCCCTTCCAATTCTAAATCTGATGGTATAGACCTGCCCACAACCACCCTTGCCCAGATGAGGGCAGCACTCTGGCCCCTCAACTTTCTGTCTGTAAGAATTATCAGAAAAGAAACGCCTCAGAACAGAAGAGTAAGATTGGCTGCCAAGAGCCCCTACTAGTTTGTGTCCACAACAAATAGGATCCCTTCATGGAAACATTTGCAAGAGTTACAGCAGCATCCTTTTCTCATCCCCCTACCCCACCCCTAGGGCCTCTCCTTTTCCAACTGGTCACAACCCCTCCTCCCCCTACAAGAAACTTCCAAAGCAAATGGGGAGGGGTAGGGTGGAATTGGGCAGGGACCAGGGAACTGGTCTAGTTACTGCTATTAACTCAAAGTGACCTTGGCCCTACCTAGCATTAGTATTTTTCTTCTGAGAACTCAAGAATGGGAGGATGGCTTGGGGCCACCTTCTGGGAGATTTGATAAAGGCAGACCCAGGATCCAACCTAAGAAGACCAAGGCATTTTCTTGCAGCCAGTTCCTGAATGTCAGCAGCTTCTGTCCATCATGCTTGTAGGAGCTGCAGGCAGCAGGCTTCCCCTAACCCCTAAGGAGTTTCTTGTCATAAATGAGCTGTTTAGTTTTCCTGGGTTTCATTAATCTGCTGAGTCCAGGGGGCAGCCCTGAGACCACTGTACACCCGAGACTTTTTCAGCATAACAAGAGGGCCCCTGGTACTATCAGAATAAGAGCCACACTGCAAGTCAAGCCCAGCTGGCTGAGAATCTTACAAAATAAACAGGCACCATTCCTCCAACTCTCTCTCTCTCTCTCTCTCTCTCTCTCTCTCTCTCTCTCTCTCTCGTCTCCCCCAAATCCTTTCCTGCCAACCTCTCCAATTTTCCTGATCCAAGTTGGGAATTGCTTCCAATTAGACATCAAAACTTTGGAGTGACCCTAGCCAAGATCTGTCTCCTCTGCTTTGTTAGGGCTTTGGAGAATAGGCGGGTGCCCTCCTGGCTCAGCCACCAGGCTGAATCTCAGGTTACTCTTGTGACATGTCAGAAGGGGGCTTTACCTAGAATTCTGTCACAGGCCAAGGGACAGGCTTTGATCTCTAGAATGGCTCCATGATGAGTCTCTTTATCCCTGCCCCCCCTTACCCCAGAAGGCTGGGCTGTCCTAATCAACCCACTAACCTGGACTAAGGGGAAGTAGAGGTCATCTTACCCCAATTGCCAGCATTTAGATTTTTCTCCGCCTGCCAGTCCTCAAACCCCCCCCCCCACTTCTAGCCAAGTCCAAGGTACAAATGCAGACCGAAACATTCTGAGGTCATCTTTTGGGGCCTAGCCATGAGTAGCAACATCCTACTCCTAATCTCCTACCTTAACTCTAGCTACCCCTCCACCCCCACTCCTCGCCAAGCTCAGCCCACAAATACCTCACATTCTTCAAAATTAGGATGGCCAGTCCCCATTGCTAGGGAGATGCAAGCAAACCTAAAATTTTCATTTTGTCAGTGCCCCCCCCCAATGATTACAAGTTTTCTTGGGGCAAAGATTGGGTGTTCTGACTTTATTGTCTTTCTTTAGCTCCCAAGTTCTGGGTGCCACTTGAGTTTCCTCATAAGCCAAAATAATAATTATGATTGAAAATAACCACTGCCTTGGCTTCCCCTGGCTAACCTGTAATTTGGGGTTGCTGATTTCTGGGGTAAGCTAACGAAGGCAAATAACCCAGTGCTTTGGCCTCACAGTTAATCTTCAGAGCAGATGTGGCTTGTGTTACTGAAAGTGATTGAGGAAAACACTTCAATATTCCAAGCTGGTCTTGTATCTTTTCCCCCTAAAACGCATACACAATTTATAATGATGCATTTAATTAATGGTAAATGAGCATGGAATTCTGAAGGCCAACCCATCTGACAGCCACATTAACACCAGATGAGGGGGTGGCAGGGTGTGTTGATATGGCATGGCCCTGGGAACCAAAGTGAATGAAGAGGGAGGGAGGCTGGGATTGATGGGGCCCCTCTGGTCCAAATCACTGGGTTTCAAAAGTAAAATAAAGAAAATAGGAATGAAAAGTCTGCAAGTGAGTAAGACAAAAATAAAATAAATTAACCTTCGTTGGTGATTAAAAAGAAAAAAACCAGATTCCCATTTGTGATTTTTCTAACTTCAAGGAAAGGAAGGAGAGTGAACCCCAAGCCCTAGGCATGTTTTGTGTGAAAAGGACCCTCTGGGCTCCTGATTAATCTGTCCATTTCTGAGATATCTGAAAGGTCATTTTAAAGGACAAATCTCCTCAAGATGAAGAGGGGCAAATTTGTTATTATATTGGATGGCTCTCTGGGAGAAAGAGAAATTTAGGCAATTCAAAAGCAAAACATCAATAAAAGTTTAAAAATTAAAAGGGACTTGAGCCTAGTAATTGACCAAAAAGACTAGCGTGTCTTATCAATACAATTGATAATAAAATATACCTCAAGCAAGGTGGAATTACCAGGATAGAATGTTATGTACATTATTAGGAGTGATCACCCTATGGGGTAGTTTTGCTTAACTATTTTTCTTTGTTATAAAAGAGGGTTCAATTTGGAGACTAGGGGAGTATTTCCAGATAAGATTGTGCTGTTTTAAAAAAGGCATCAGATAAAACTTTTGTTTTTAAAAATTAAAAAGCTTCAAAATGGGGGGTGACCCCCTAAGAAGCCAAAGATCGGAAGAATTTCTTTTAGTTAGAGATCGCCCCCAAGCCAACTGGTGGTCTTTTCCAAAAGAGGCTGGGAGCCCGGCAAAGTAGAATGGTCTGTGCTCTCTTCTCTGGAAGTAAAGCTCCGACCTTATTGAAAACATTATCTTTTCCATCAATAATACCCCTAAGTTCTTTATTAGCAAACTCCCTGGCCAGGGCTGACATATTTACAACGCGGCAGTAAACTTTATGTATCTGCAACAATATTAAAAGAGGTGGGGGTGAGGGGAGAGAGAAAAGGAGCACGGTCAGTGACCACAGCAAATCATCCAACCTTGCTTAACTTGCTCAAGTGAAAGCTTAATTGTCCCGGAGTGCGGCCTTCCTGACAATCCCGGTCCTTCCCACCGCCAGAAAGAGATTTAGCAAAGATGAAAAAAGTCTGTCTGAGGATTGGAAACATAAGAATACATAGTTTTTTAAAAAGAGAGAGAGAAGTCCAACTGATAGCACCGTCTAAGCTTAGCCAGAAACCTGATCTTTGCGCTGGAATGGTTAACATTTGGGGCCGTTTGGAGAGAATTGCTCCAAGCTGTTTGTGTTTCCAAAGTAGAGTTAAGGTAAGAAGCGCTGGGCAGGCAGTGCAGGTCAGAGTCACTGTGGGAGCCATTCCCCCCATTTCTTTCCAACTGACAAAGGTAGGGGCAAATTACTATTTTTCCCCTCCTCCCTTTCTTCACTGCATGGGCTGTTCGTTAACAAAAAGCTGGCCCCGAAAAATACCGACAGAGCTGGTTCCTTGACCCCCTCTGCCTGCTCTACTTTGCATCATTCTGCCAGCGTTCTCGTTCTCTCGTTCTCGTTCTCGTTCTCTCTCTCTCTCTCTCTCTCTCTCTCTCTCTCTCTCTCTCTCTCTCTCTCTCTCTCTCTCTCTCTCCTCTTTCACCTCCATTTCTACCCCAGCCACCGAGCTGGGGGCCTGGGATCCCCAGATCCATTGGAAAGATTCTGGCCGCTTCATCCCCGTCCCCGCCCCACCAGCCAGTGTGGATGAAGCGGGGCCGGGCCGCTCTGGCCTCCCGTTTGCTTCGGAAGAGGAAACTCGGCTACGAGAGAAAAGTTTGGCCTTGAAATGGGAAAGGAAGGGGGAGAGAACTAGGACCTCCAAAGATCTGGCCCAACTTGGCAACCTGGGAAAGGATTTAGGGGAGTCCCTGGGAGGAGGTGATGCTTTTCAAAGAAACCCCTGGGTCTTGTGAAAATTAGGCGCATCGCTCTTAGTTTGTAGCCGGGTACTCTGACTCCAAACAGAAGATTATAAGGAAACCACCAACTTCTGGGATCAGATGTATTTTTTTTTCGTTTCATTTGATTTAGTACTTTTGGGGGAAATCTTCGGTCCAGGACAGTAGGCCGAGGAGGAATGGAGAAAAGGGATTTCCCTCTGGGAGCGGGGCTGCAGGCCGCATTTAGGAGGCACTTTGGAGCAGGCACTTTCAGGGTACTGCTCCCGGCTAGGGCGGGGGTCCGATGGGGATGCCAGTTCCTGAAATGCTTTTTCTTTCCAGGCCCATAGGAGTTTTTCTCTTAGGTCCACCTCCATTCGTTGCCAAAAAAAAAAAAAAAAAGGACGTGATGAAAATTCGAAGGCTCATTTTAAGGGTGCGAATCTGCGTTTCACTAGACAAGGGGGAAGTGTGCAATCGTTCCCCAAAGGGGATTTTTCGTCCAAACTAACCCCAGAAAGTGGCGTCGAATGCCAACCTTCTCCATCGCCGAGGCCTGGGCCAACCCTCAACTGGGCTGCCCAGGTTTTGTTGTTGCTGTCGGGATCGAGGCGGGGCGGGGGTGGGGGGCGAGATCTCTTAGAAACCGTCAATTTAATGCTGGTCCAAAGACTGAGCATCCATCTCCAAAGGTTTGGGAGAGCAGGCAAGAAACCCGCCCCACCATGTCCACGTGCCTCCGTATTTTTGCAGCGTGCCTCTTAAGTAAAGCTTTTTGTTTACATGTGTATGCATGCACCCCAGGGTGCACAACCCATTGCAACAGGACCCTAGGTGGCGGAGGCTGCTCTAAGGGCCACAGCTAGGGCGAACGGTCAGTTCTCTCTTCTGCGTTTGCATTCTGACCCGGGGAGGAGGAAAGGCGCGCAGGCAGGGCAGAGTTCTGCGAGTTGTTTGGGGTTGGAAATTAATGCCACCAAGATCAACCTTCCTCTGAGACCGAGGCAGCGTGGTGCCGCTGGGGGAAAGGGCGCCGCGTTAGGAGTCCAACGGCCCGACGGCCTTGGAATCCGACCTCCATAATTAACTATATGACCTTGGAGGACTCCCTTAATCTCTCGGGGACTCAGTTTCCTCTTCTGTTAAATGACCGACCTGAATGATCTCTAACGTTCTCTCAAGCCCCATAACCTGCCGGGGATCACCCAGGATAACGAGGGTCCAGGATGACGATGGAGAACTCGCCTTCGAAAAATCTTTACCTTGTCCTACGCGCGCTCTATGAGTTGAGCGGCTCAAGGTTATGAGCCCCAGTAAGATCTGAAGGGCGCTGGAATGGCAAGGGAACAATATTGGTAAAGCGTGACATCTTGAAAGTCCCCTCCAGGTGGAAATCTACACTCCAAAGATCCCGTTTCATGGGATCCTTAGAAATGTTTCCTTAGAAATGCTTTAAAAAAAAAAAAACAGCACTGTCTCTGCCGGCCCTCCTCCGTCTGTTTTCGATTTTAAATCCGTGCTGGAACTGTTTGGATTTCTGTTTTATCAACCGGAGTATAGCTGTTTCAGAACTGAATTCTGTGTATTTGAGGTGAACAGGCCTGAATTGAGAAGCCCTGGAGTTCAGATTTGGACGATTGAGGGTGCTGGGGTGGGGTGAGAAGGGTTTTAGAAAATTTCGCCCAGACCTAAGTAGAGCTCTCTGTCCGGGAGAGTGGATTGGGGTTAAGGCTGAAGGGTTGGAGGACTGGGTGGGGGGCCTGGATGACTGGAGCCGGCGCGGTGTGGGTCCCAGGCCAAGCTGCGCCGTCTCTGGTGCAGCTCCTTAGTCTGCCCCAGCCCCGGGGACCGCGGCGAGCTCCTCCCGGACTCCCTGGGACGCGGAGAAGGCTTTGCTGAAATTAAAAATGGAAACGGATTTTTTTAATGAATGTCTCTGTTGGGGGGTGGAGGGACTACATGCTTTCGTGTGTTCGCTTTCTGGGGCAAAATTTCCTGTGCGGTTTGCTCGGCAAGATCAAAGGAAGCTAATTAACTTTTCTATAAGGTAAACAAAACTTTAACTTAAAATGGCCATCCCCCTGAAGTATGTGGGAAGCCGGTCTTTTGTGCGACGGAAGGGAAGGAGGGAGGGAGAGAGAGAGGGAGGGAGAAAGAGTAGAGCAAAAGAGCGAGCCCCCTCGAAGTTGGCTTTCCCAGCTCTGCAAGACATGGGAACATGATGGCCTAGGGAGGCGAGACTCGGAGTGGCTCTGCCTCTCTTTGCTTTCATGTCCCTTGATCTGTCTCTTCATCTCTTTAGCGCTCTCGTTTTGTCTGACTGTCTCTGTATCTCTCTCGTTGTCTTTGTCTCTCAGTCTCCATCGGTCTCTTACCGGTTTTGTGTCTCTACAATTCTCTAGCCGTATTGTCTCTCTTCGGTCTTTTTCATTCCCTCTACCTCTTTTTTTTCTGTCAGTTTGTCTTTCTTCTGTTTCTCTCTCTCTTCTCTCCCTTTTGTCTCTCCGTGTGGGTCTCTCTGACGCTCTAGATCTCTTCTATGTGTCTTTGTGTGTTTCTTTTCTTTCCACCAAAATAATCTTTAAATCAAACGGCTGAAGCTCTGCCAAGTTCAAATCCCTCCTAAGATTAATAGCGCATTGTCCCGTTAATAGAAAATTCATTCTGCCTAAAGCCCCTTTAAGGAAAGCAGGGTGTGTGAGGGGACCCATACAAGAGTGTGGGAAAGTGGAAGTTATGGATACTCCCATCCTCTCCTCCACACCACCTCAAAAATGGGGGTTCGTTAAGAAATCTTTCTTTATTTTCAGTGATCCCAGGTGGTGTGGGGGGGGATTCTAAATAATAGATCTTTGTCTGAGCCATCCATCCAAAGAAATAAAATATGTAAGAAAGATGGGAAGAAAGAAAGAAAAAAGGAAAGGAAGAGAGAGAGGAGCAAGAGAGAGAGAAAGAGAGAGAGAGAGAGAGAGAGAGAGAG
>CM053623.1:443236737-443338589 GCA_028646595.1 Phalanger gymnotis | reverse complement strand
CACACACACACACACACACACACACACACACACACACCATGAACTGGGAATACAATTCCACAACGGCATATCCTCATCCCAGAACTGACTGTGATTGCTTTTCATCTCTCAGCCTAAGTGTAAAGACTCCTGTGAGGTGTCTCCTCCTCCCTCCTCCAAGCAGGAAAGCCCTACATTTAACTCTTATGTTGATTGTAGGCTTCGATAGGACATCAATAATATTGAATGAAATATGGATTTCTGAAGCACCTATTATGAGTAGTTCTAGGCCCAAAATTTTGGAGCTGACCTTTAATTTCTTTGGTATAAAGAACTCCTGGGAAGGAAATTCTCTATAAATGCAGTTCAGCATCTGTTCTTTAGAATGTTGCCTGGAGCATTAAAAGGTTAAGTGACTTACCCAGGATCTTTTAGCCTGTATATATCAGAGATGGGATTTGAACCCAGGTCTGCCTGAAGACAGTTACTTCTCCACTCTGACCCACTGCCTCTCCAGAGACAAGAATACAAAGACAAAATAGCCCTTGCTGTCAAGGAGTATGTATGCTGCTAGAGAATTATAATGTGTATACAAATAAGTGAGCACAAAACAGATGCAGAGTAATGTGAAATAATTTTAAGAGGGAAAAATCAATGTCAAGTGAAGGCCACAAGAATTCGTTAAGTGTTTATTATGTGCCAAGCAATGCGGTAAGTGTTGGGGATATAACTACAAGAAAACTAAAAGAAAAATAGTTCCTCCCCTGTGGAGGTTACATTCTAATGGGGAAAGATCCCACATAAAAGGAAGGTGACAAGTGGGGGTGGGGAGGAGAGAAAGGACCCCCTAGGAGGGCATAGTAGAGTAAGAAGTCTAGAAGGTCAGGAGTTGGCCCCAAAAAGGAATAATGGAGTGAAAATGGCTGGTTGATCACTTCTTTCAAACGGAGGTTATTCTGGGAGAAACTGACCAAATCAAAAGAAGGACCATGGGACTGGAGGGATCTTCCAGAGGGAAAATGTTTCCCACGTAGCAGCATCTTCCAGGGTGAGAATGCTGTTGGGGCATGGTGGAGAAAGAAATCCATAGAGTCAAGAGAACCAGGAAAGTCATCCCTGAGCTGTGCTTTAAAGGAAGCTGGGAATTCCATGATTGGGAGGTAAGGAAGGAGTGCCTTCCATGAATAGCGCAAAGCCACAGAGGTGGCCAGTACACAGTAGAGCTCCGCCTGGGAACAGAGCACCTAGAAAATGTTTTTAAGGGTGATTATCCAAGTTTTATGGAAAGGGAAACTGAGACAATGAGTTCAGAAACAGGCTGGATCTGAGCTGAGCAGGTACCTCACCAGTTACATGGGACTCATTGTGCTGTTTTGTCCCTTTTTTAATTAGACCTAGGACCTGAAAGTCAAGTTTTGTTTACATCTCTTTCGCTCTCCTTTCCTGTGACTCTTATCTATGTTCTCATTTGTGGGCTCTTCCCTTTAGACTCTCAGAGAAAGAAGACGGGAACATTATGACTTAGTGGGGCAGGCAAAGGAGTAGTGTTGAATGGAAAAAGCAATTGATTTGTGGTCAGAAGACCTGGGATGTCCCCACCATTGGCTTCTGCCCATTTGAAGAGTAGAATGAGCACCATGGCACTGAAGTCTATGTGGCCATGGGCTGTTAAAAGATGCCACAAGGATATTCTGGGCTAGCACAGATTTGCTTCCACTAGTTCTTCCACTGACTAGCTATATGTTTCCCAAGTTTCTTCCTTGGTGAAATTAGGATATTAAATAAGATTCTGATTTCTCTTCTAAGGTTTCTTATGACCAGGATCTGGTGGTAAATGTTTAACAACCAGCTCTCCTAAGAAAAACATACTCAAGACACACTTTTAAGTTAAATCTGCATTCAGATTTTCTCCATCACTCAAGTCTATGAAATCAACAAAACAATAAATGAAATCTTGATCAGTAGCATATGCTGATGTTCAAGGTATAAATGCTCATGCTGAAAATTTAGCAATCTGTTCTCAATATGAGCTGGATCCCTCACGCCATTGCTTTCAGCGATAACTTTGTGTATTCCCAGATCCTTCCCTTTTCTGTCATTCTATATCTAAGGTCCCTTCCAGTGCTGACATTCCATATTCTAAGGTCTTGAACATTCTGGGTTCTGAGGTCACTCCCAGCTGTAACATTCTATGTCTAAGGTCCTGACATCTATGTTCTAGGGACCCTCCCAGTTCTAATATTCTGTTCCCAAGGTCTCTTACACCTCTGTTCAGCTTATAAGGTCCCTTTCAGGTCTGATATTTCATGTTCTTTTTACTCTAAAATTGACTCTAAACTTGGAACAAGGCTGCTCATTAACCTAAAGCCATTATGACTATGAGGAACAAAGTCTCAGAGCCAGGCCATTTGGGAAGCATGTGCCCCATGGCTCTGCCTGATCTAGGATCCTGGAACCCCCACAAGGCTCAGTCTGTAGTGCCACTCCCTGTCTGGTAAGCTCAGCCAGCTGTTTCTAATGTGGGGTCCCAGGAAGCCCTACACTTCTTCTACACACGCACACACACACACACACACAAATACATTTAGTGTCCTGTCCTTGACTTGAAGCCTTTGGGAGGGAAGGTAAGAAATCCCAGCTCTAGAAGAGGACGGCCCATGGGCTTACCAGTGTCCTTGGAGGGAAAACTGGGGCATCCCAGATTTCAGCTTCCAGCCCCAAGTGGGAACATTTGGTGTGTAGTCAGTTAGAAGATGTTGAGTGTTACTGGCAGGAGCATGTGGCTGGAATGGAACAGATGCTACTGTACTGAGGAGGGTACTTCCTAGGGATTTTCCCACACAGACTGAAAGCAGAGATGTTTCCCTCCTTGATACAACTAATGGCATCCATCCTCATTGCTGGTGCCCTCAGGATGACTTACCGCAATACAGCAATATTTTAAGGCTCTGTGATTTCTTTGTGGTAGGCTGTCCACATGTGCAGATTGCAGCCCCTCTGTGATTAATTTAGTAGGTGGTGCTGGAATGCTGCTGTCGCTGAAGATTCATCCCTCTGTGGCCAGTATGGTATGGAGCCTCTCTGAATTTAGTTAGATTAGTCTGAGTGATGGGCATACAGTCTGTTATCAGGCTGGTCCTGGAGACTTTCCCGGCTTGGTAGGATCTGTCCAAGCCTAAATGCTAGAATAGCCTTTTAGAACCCAGTCAGTCCACTCTGGACAGAAGAGGGAGAGGAAGAAGAAAAGGAAGAGGAGGAGGCTTTTTATTATTTAATTCAATTCAAGGATCATAGATTTGGAACAAGAAGGGAATTTAGAGGTCATTGAATATAATCTCTCATTTTACAGTTTTAGAAACTGAGGTTCAGAGGTTGACTTGCCCGAAGCCACACAGGTAGTGTCAGAAGTGAGAATGAACTGCCACCAGTGTCAGTTCTTTTCCCATTACCATTTTGCTATTCCTTTTGACAAACTTGTATTAAAGTGCCTACTTTATGTTAAGCATTCTGCTGGGTGCTGAGGATGCAAAACCAAAACGAGACAGCCCTTGTCCTCAAGGAGCAGTCATTCTGCAGAAGGAAGACAACAGGTACACTGATTGCTGACCATATTCTCCA
This sequence comes from Phalanger gymnotis, assembly GCA_028646595.1. NCBI lineage: Eukaryota > Metazoa > Chordata > Mammalia > Diprotodontia > Phalangeridae > Phalanger > Phalanger gymnotis. Next base: position 443,334,992 of record CM053623.1, on the reverse strand, counting down.
TGGGGTTTTCTTTGCAAAGATCCTGGAGTGAGAGTATCTGTTTGCATGTTGTCTCTACATTAGATTGTAGCCTCCTTGAGATCAGAGACTGTCTTTTACCTCTTTTTTTGTATTTTAGTGCTTTGCATAGTGCTTGACACATAGTAGGCACTTAATAAATTTTTACCAATTGATTGATTGAGGATCCTATGCCAATGGTGGGTGGGGGCGGCGGCAGGGAATGATTCTGGAGTGGCTCATCATTTCCTTCTCCAAGTACACTGATAAGGAAATGCAAAACATACAGAGTTGGGTTCTTGTTTGTTTTTTATCAGACCTGTAATCTTATTGTTACATGAAACTCCCAGTGGGAAAAACCCCTGTAGCAGTACAGATTGGCACCTGCCAAGCAACTTATAGTCTTAGAGTCACCTAGAATTATGAAAAGTTAAGTGATTTGTGCAGTCACATAGCCAGTTTGTGATAGAGGCAGCATTTGAGCCCAGGAGTTCCTAACTCAAAGGCCAGCCTTCTATCCGCTGCTTTTTTGTATATGCAAATTCACAAAAGGAAGAGAGGTGCTAACAGAGAAACAAAAAACCTCAGGTAGGAAGGAGCACCTGATCTTTGATTTGAAGGAAGCCAGGGATTCTAAGCCATGGAAATGAAGTGGGAATACATTCCAGTATATATAGAGATAGGCTATGCCAAGGCAAGAGGTGGGAAGGCTGTTGGAGTCTTCCATTTATACTCAGGAAGGAGATTGTTGTTTGTCCTTCCTTCTCTAAGAAGACCGATGACATCAGGAGGGCAAGATCTTGGGTTGCTCATAAATTAGAAATGAGTTGGACAGAACCGTTAGCCTCATTCTCTCCTCCAGAGTCAGGAAGGTAGGAGCAAAGTAGTAGTAGTAGCAGTAGTGGCAGCAGCAGTAGTAGTAGCAGTAGTAGTAGTACTAGTAGTAGTAGTAGTAGTAGTAGTAGTAATGTAGTAGTAGTAGTAGTTGCTGTTGTAGTTGTAGATTTCATTGTTTTTCATCCTTCATTTTCAGAGGACCTGTGACATCACAAGGGTGATAACTTGCAGATGAATTGGATTTAAGTGAGGTGGTGTTGTACAAAGTCTTCAGCCTCATTCTGTCTTCTGAAGTCATAAGAAACTAAAGAAGAAGGAAGGGAAACTTCTCTCCTCTGCTCTCTTTCATGGTTTTTTTTTCCTATATCAACCTGATTAATAGACTAAGAAGAATATGCAACCCAATCTTTAAACACAGAGTAGTAGAAAAAGCCCTGCATTCAGATTCTAAGGACATGAGGTCAAATATAGTCTTTTTCACCCTTGGTAAAAAACCTTTCCCTCTCTGGGCCTCAGTTTTGTCATCTGTAAAATGAGAGGATTGGATGAGATGATCTCAAAAGTCCTTTCCAGTTCTATGGCCTAAGATCTCATAGCCCCTGGCAGGGACTGCCCATGCTGACTCCAATGTGCCAAGAGAGGCTGCCCTTAGGGAATATACTGTGTGCAGAGAATTGCTGCCACTGTGTGGCTGCTGAGTGGCCCCTTCACAGTCAAGCCTCACTGCTGAAAGCCACGGAGTGCTGGATCTGTGCACAGAATGGCTGTGCTCTGCATAGGAAAAACAATGTGGTGCAAAGAGATCCATGGGGTTGGCTCTGAAGGCAGAGGACCTGGGCTCCAATAGCCTCACTGGCATTAAGACTTTAATAAGACTTTGATTTCGTAGGGGTACAGATTCAGACAGGTACTGCTGGCATGGTTATATCCATTTCACAGATGCTGGTATCATAGATTTTTTGAGCCATAATGCTCTTTTTCTTATCATCTATGTGACCTTGGGTGAGTAGCCTCACCTCTAGGGCTACTTCACATGGCAATGCACCAGGCTTCTTCCAAGGTCACTGCTGAGTGCCGTGGAGCTGTCCTCCACATCTGCCCAATTGCATCCACTCAGCCCCCTGGCCAGCCTTGCAGACTGATCCTTGTAATGGAGCCTGAGGATGGGGAGGGGCCAGAGTGGACTTAGCAGGCCGGTGCCAGGCACAGATCCTAATCATTAGGCTTTTTCCTGCCTGGTTTCTGAAAAGTGCCAAAAGAGGAGTGGGATAGGATGAAGAGAACCTCCTTTATGGGGCTGATGCTCATAAATCCATTGTGGAGTAATTTATAGGAGCTCCCCGTAACACCTAATGCCAGTCAGTGTGAGAGGTTAATAGGAGAGGTTAAGGAACTGAGGCTAAGGTGATTTATGGTCTGGTGGCTTTTATCCTGGTCACAGGTCTGGGGCCTAAGCCTTGTTCTCTGAAAGGCAAAACTGAGAAGAGAGGAAAGGACAGAGAAAGGAGGGAGACAGAGATACAGACAGAAACAAAGATAGATGGAGAGACAGAGACACAAAGATAAAGACAGAGAGAGGGAGAAGTAAGGAAGGGGGATGGAGGGAGAGATAAAGGAAGGAGACAGAAATATAAACAGAGAAAGAGACATGCAGATAGAAACAGACAGAGAGAGGGGAAAGGAAGGAAGGAGAGGGGAGGGAGGGACAGACAAAGGAGGGAGACAGAGATACAGAGACAGAGAGACAGAGACAAAGACAGATGGAGAGACAGAGACACACAGATAGAGACAAACAGAGAGAGGGAGAAGTAAGGAAGAAAAGAGGGAGATGAAGGAGGAGGAGGAAGAGGTAAGGAAAATGGTTGAAGGGAGGAGAAAGATGGAAGCAGGAGAGGGAAGACATAAAAAAAGAAGACCAGTAGAAAGTGTGAGGAGTAAATAAGACAGTGAGGAGGGGAGTAGAGAGGGAGAGAGGAACAGAGAGATAAGAGAAAAGAAAGAGCAAAAAAGAAAGGGAGAGGAAAAGAGAGAGGAGAAGAGAAACAAAGAGACTGTCATACTTAACTGTGCGGATGTTGCCCCTGGAGTAATGTATGCTCTAAACATAGATGGTGCTTAATACTTGTATATTGTTTTGGATGAAATTGAAGGAAAGAGGGCGGGGGAAGGAAAAGAAAAGACAAATTACGGGCAAAAAAAAAGCAGACAGCGTTCATTTTTCTTTATGGTCTACAAAGTACTTTACTCATCTGAACTTCATAGCACAACCCTATGACGTAGATCTGATCTTTTCATTTATCATTTCCATTTTATAGATGAGGCTTCAAAGCCTCAGGAAAGTCAAGTGACTTGCTCAGGGTGACACAGCTAGTGAATGTCTGATGCAGGACTCCAAAACAAGTCTTCCTGACTTCCAGTCCTGTGGTCCTTCCACCATACTAACTCAAGAAAGTGAGAGGTGAGAGAGATTCCCAAAAGCATATACCTGTTTATAGGATCACAGCCATGGTGCAGTGGTCGGGGAGATGGTTTCAGTGCCCCTAGTGAGACAACATCCTTCCTAATCTAGACTATGTTTGTCATGGAATTGGGATTTCATCAAAGTTAGAAATGTCCAGAGTGGAAATTCACTCTACAGACACATATCTACAGCTCCTCTATAAATTATAAATTTAAAGAATCCCTTGCTACCTTGAGAAGTTAATGACTTACCCAAAGTCACACAGCCATGAAGTGTTGAAGGCAGAACCAAACTAGGTTTCTGACCAGGAATTATGCTACTTTTTCTCTCAATAGATAGGCAGAGATTGCTATATGTATATATATACACACACATATATATGTATGTGTGTGTGTAAATATATACATATATGTATATGATCTTTTCACTTATTGTTATTCAAGATGCTACAGATGGAAGTCAGGGCTGGCCCTCTGTAAAACTGCAAATAATGACCATACCTCACCTTAAACAATGCTTTACAATTTATAAAGCACTTTGCTAATCTATGAAATCAGGATTTGGAGCCACATGACCTCAAAAGTCCTTTGCCACTATAATACTCTGACATTGTGACTCCCATTCTCTGGGCTTCAATTTCCCCATCTACAAGAAGGATGGTTCACATCAAGACTTCTTAAATTTTTCTGCTCATGACCCCATTTTGCCCTTTGGCACTGTTGGCACTGTGTGCCTGAGGGCATATGAAGTACAAAGTGCTCATGGCTTTGTGTTCAGAACCAAGGCTCCAGTGAAGTTGCACCATGCAACACAGGCAAGCGCTGCCAAAAGCACTTCAGATTCATTATGCTTCAGATTTTTTATTAATTATTTAAATTGAATTTAATTAATTTTGGTCATTGCTCATTCAGAGATCTTTTACTGTTGCCAAATTTTTCATGACTCCATATCAACCCACAGTATAAGAAGCACTAAAGATTCTCCAAGTTGAGTCATACAAGAAGAGTTCTAGAACTCTGCACAGCTCTAATGTTAGAGTAGTCTTTTATAAGTTAACATCTGCCTGATGCCTTTGCTCCAGAAAGCCCACCCAAGTCCCGAAGGCTGCTCACCAGGCTGCCGTTTCAGCCTTGTTGTTCCCCAGATGTTCACAGCTGGGGCACGTTGTTAAACAATGAGCTTGGTGGGATGGGGCATGAAGTGTTCCTTCATCCCACCAGGCTGCTTCTGTCTGCTCTAGACCCCCGCACAGAAGTCTCTTGGCTACCCCACTTTCAGTTCCACCTGCTTCATTCACACACCACCCAATACAGGTCTATTATGGACTTAAAACTGGATCTGCCATCAGTTCTCATGTCCTGAGAGCCAATGTTGCCCATTGTGGCATCTAGAAGGGAAAGGTAAGAATGAGCAGCCCCCACGACCTTGACCTTGAGTCATATCTTCTTAGACAGAGTCTTGGGATCTCACAGCCCTGATAGGTGAGCTCTAGCCTTTTCTTCTAGAGGCAGCTGGGGGCACAGGGAATAGAGTGTGGGGCCAGGAGTCAGGAAGACCTGAGTTCAAATCTGGCCTGAGATACTTACCAGCTGTGAGACCCCAGGCAAATCATTTAATCTCAGTTTCTTCAATTGTGACACAGAGATCATAATAGCACCTACCCCTGCAGTGTTGCTGTTAAGATCAAATGAGAATATTTGCAAAAAGTCTCAGTTCGGTACCTAACACAGGGCAGGTGCTATGTGTATTTATTCCCTGCTCTCTTGCCAGGTCTCATCACTTTCTGGTCATATTCTCAACATGCTACCACTTGTACCCCTCATCCCATATTCTATTTCCCACTTGGTGTCTTCTCTTCTCCCATTAGAATATAAGCCCCTTGTGGGGGGAGGCTATTTTGCTTGCTTAAGTTTTATTTGTCTAACTCTTCCTTTCCAAGGTGTGAATTACTATTGAAAGTTTGGGTGCCAAGTGAGGTGGGGAAATTGCTATAGAGTGGGAAGGGAACCAGCTTGGGCATCAAACTAATTGTATCACCTTGACCAGGTCACTCTCCCGTCACTGGGGCTCAGGTTCAAAGAACCATCCAAGTCTGAAAGAGACCTTAGGACATAGAATGAGAATTGAAAGGAACCTTACAAATCATTGAGTTCAAGAGATTTTTTTCCTCCCATTCGATGTTACACATTTTATTGAGGCCAAGAGAAAGAGGAAGACTTTCCACAAAATAAGGAGGATAATTTGAGATGATCTCTAAGGTTTATTCAATTCTAATATTCAATATCTAAGGTCCCTTTCAGTTCTAGGTTTCTATTTCTAAAGTGTCTCTGATGATTCTCTTTCAAGTTCTAGTGTCTGTCCCAGCTCTGATACTTCATGTTCCACTGTCCTTTTCTAGCTCCGTGTTCTAAAGACCCTCCTAGCTCTAACATTCTATGATTTCTCAAATACATTTGGGTCAAGAGTGGTAGATTTCATCTTTGATCTAGGGCCAAAAGCAACACCAATTTTACAGTTTAGAAACATTCAATTATGTGGTTGGAGTAATGGTGTACATTAAAAGCTACCAAGGAGAAATCTTTATTAACCGGCTCTTTAGGGATCCAGAAGTGTGCTTAAGGTGGCTATTTATAACAACGACCCTAGGGGCCTTCAAATCCTAGGTTATCTTCTGAATACTCAAAGAAAGATCAATGTGGAATAGATTTTGGGTTCTGGGTATATGTAGAAGTAAGGTTGGAGTCTGGACTTGTGATTTCATCAATGTGGGGAGTTTCTTGTATCATCACTCCTTCCACAAACCCAAATTTGCAACTCTTCTATAAACTATAGTTTTAGAGGGCTGCCCAAGGCATTGAGTGTTTAAGTTATTTGCCCAGGGTCATACAGCTAGTACAAGTAAATATTGAACTTGGGTTTTTTTGATACCATGTTTGTTATTCAGTCTTTTCGGTCCTATCTGACTCTTTATGACCCCATTGGGGTTTTCTTGGCAAAGGTACTGGAGTGATTTGCCATTTCCTCCTCCAACTCATTTGACAGATGAGGAAACTGAGGCAAGCAGGATTAAGTAATTTGCCCAGGATCATTGAGCTAATAAGTGTCTGAGTTCAGATTTGAATTCTGGAAGATGAGTCTTCCAGACTACAGGCTGAGCACTCTATCCACTTCACCAGCTAGCTGGCCTTGACTCCATGGCTGACCATCAATTGGCTGTACCAATCTGCCTCCCATACTTTATTGTATTCTGATTCTTTTAAAATTGCATACCCTTATACAGAATGTACAGTAATTCTCTAGGACCCCAAAGACTCATTCAGGATATCAATCACTCTGAAAAAGAGAGGGATTATGGTAGTCTAGTCCTCCCCCTCTCTCCTCCAAAGGGGCAGTAAAGGAATATTCCACATCATATCTCACTTTGAGATTATGAAATGAGGAGTCAATCAGTTCCAAATGGGTCAGATTTTGGGTAGTTCCTTCACTTCATTAGAACAACACAATCCCAAGTTTCTTCTGAAATGATCTCCTTTGGGGTCTTTTTGTGATCTGATAAAGTGAATGAGTCAGAGTAGAGACAGCACAGAGGCAGAGGAAAAGATGTTAGAGGTGGAATCCAAGGGCTTGGGTTCGAATCCTGGCCCTGTCACTGGCTAACAGGGTAAATGAGCAAATCACATCCATTCTCTGGACCTCATATTCCCCATCTAAAAATGAAAGGGTTGCACTACATGTCAACTAAGGACTCTACCAGTTCAAAATCCATCTGGCATCCTTCCCTAATTAGTAATCTACTAGGACTGAAAGCATGGAGAGAAAGAAAGCTCTGGGCCAGGTATTTATTCTTCCTATGCCCATTAAATCTAGGTTACCAAATTGGTCCAAACATGGAATTAGAGCAATTCATTCCAAAAAGCATTATTAAATAGCATGGCAGAGAGGACAGAGAGGAATCTGGCATTGAGTCAGGGAAGACCTAGAATGATGGGGATAGAAGAACCCCCAAGTTTCCACTTCAGACATACACTGGCTGTGGGACCCTAGGCAAATGATTTGACCTCACTCACTGTTCTAGGCAACTTTCTAAGCAGGGGCTGCCTTACATGAGTAGACAGTGTCCCCATCTGAGAATTCCCTCTAATAATGAAATCACAAGTCCTGTCCCTATCTCTCCGCTGAAAAATGAGATTTCAAAGATCAAAATGAAGCAGTCCCTACCCTCGAGGAGTTTATATTTTATCAGGAGAAACAATGTGCTCACATAAATGGAAACAAAGTAAATTTACCATAGTTTGGGGGATGAGAGGCACTCAAATCTTGGGAGATCAAGAAAAGCCCCATGGAAAAGATGCACTTGAGCTGAGTTTGAAAAGAAGCCACGGATTCAAAGAGGTGGGACATGCTACTGTGCTCAAATTCCAAGGCTTCAAGGGTCTATGATTTTATCAGGCTGGGTACATCCTCTCCAATCATAGACACAGGAGGTGGTTATCCCTGGGTCTCAGTTGCAGTCTAAATGAGAGGGTGGATATTCTGAAAAGCAATTTGGAACTATGCCCAAAGGGCTATAAAACTGTGCTTACACTTTGATGCAGCAATATCATTGCTAGGTCTATATGCCAAATAGATTTTTTTAAAAGGGAAAAGGACTTATTTGTACAAAAAAAATTGTAAACTATATTTATAGCAGCTCTTTTTGTGGTGGTTAAGAATTGGAAATCGAGGGAATGCCCCTCAATTGGGGAATGGCTGAACAGGTTGTGGTATATGAATGCAATGGAATACTATTGTGCTATAAGAAATGACAAGCAGGATGATTTTAGGAAAACCTGGAAAGATTTACATGAACTGATGCAAAAGGAAGTGAACTAGGAGAATGTTGTACACAGTAACAATAATATTATATGATGAAGAAATATGAATAACTTAGCTATTCTCAGCAACACAATGATCCAAGACAATCCCAGAGGACTCATGATGAAACATATCCACCTCCTGAGAAAGAACTGACATTGTATGACTACAGACAATAGTAGCATGCTCTTTCTTTCTTTCTCTTCCTTCCTTTCTTTCTTTCTTCCTTCTTTCCTTCCTTTCTTTCATTTTTGGGGGTGTCCCTATACAAAATAACTAATGTGGAAAAGTTTTACATGACTGCACAATTATGATTTGTATCAAATTGCTCACTGTCTCATGGAGGAGGGAGAGGAGGGAAGAAGGGAGGGAGAGAATTTTGAACTCAACACTTTAAAAATGCTAAAAATTGTTTTAACATGTAATCGAGAAAAATAAAATAATATTTAAAAATAAATGAAAATTTTAGTTGGACCAAATTGTTTCTATGGTCCTTTCTAGATCTAAATCTGTGATCCTATGATCATGAGTGGCTGTGGACCAAAGGGAAAAGAAACATCTCCTTGGGCCCACCCTGTGCCTCTCTGAGCTTAGTTAAGTTACTCTACCTTTGGGTTCTTTGAAAAGCTTTTTCAGATTGGTAGGAACTTCCAGGCTTGGTGTTTCATTAGCATGTCCTCTCAAGGTCCAGGGCCATGACCATGATTTGATGAGGCTGTGGATGAGGACTTTGAAGTAGGGAATCATAATAATTCCCATTTATATGGAAATGTGATCCTTTGCTTTCCTCACAACAGACCTTTGAGGGAGTCCTAGTAGTAATAGTAGTAGCAGCAGCAATGGCAGCAGTAATAGTAGTAGCAGCAGCAGCAGCCATGGCAGCAGCAGAAGTAGTAGTAACAGTGGCAGCAGTATCAGTGATAGTAGGAGTATCAGGTTGTGTGGTTTGTCTGTCATTCTCAAAGAGGACCATGACATCAGGGAGATGATAACATGACTTTGATTTGAGTGAGGAATGGCTGTGCAAGGTCACCAGCCTCACTTTTTCCTCCAAAGCCATCTGGATCCAGTGGCCAGATGTCCATCAGAATGACTGGAGATGGCCCAGGATGCATTAGGAGGCCCTAGCCCTATCAGGCATTAGTCTTTTCAAGTTCTCACTTTGAGTGAGATAACACCCATTCAGTGAATAGACCTCTTTAAGAAGTTAATCAAGGGATGGCCCCTTTAATAAAAAAAAAAATCAAACTGGGAGGGAAAGACTCTCAGGATTGCTGGCCAAAAGAGAAATAGTTACTATTTACATTCAGAGCCAAGAGGGCCCAAAAAATAACTATCTAGTAGTGCTTGGGCAGGGACCTATTGTTGTCCAGTCCGTGAGATCCAGGCTGAATTAAGTTTAAAGCTTTGTCTTTGAGAAAGAAATCTATGTAGTAAATCCCAAATTAACTAGGTAGCTTTTGCCATCAAAATTTCCATTCCTTTGGGCAGAATGCCCTCAGAAAAGGGGAGGGGAGAGGAGAGGAGAGGGAAAGGGGAGAAGGGGAGAGGAGGACCAGCTGAGTTGCCCAACTGGAAATGGCCAGCTGGGTCCTCTTTCAAGCAGCTCAGACTACTCACAGGCTGTGGTTTGTCCTTCATTCTCGAAGAAGATCATGACTTTAGAGAGATGATGCCATGACTTGGAATTTACTTTGATTTGAGTGAGGGAGGGCTGTGCAAAGTCACCAGCCTCACTTTCTCCTCTAGAGCCAGTAGCTACTACTCCAAAGTAGCAGCAGTAGCAGCAGCAGAAGCAGCAGCAATAGTGGTAGTAGCAGCAGCAGCAGGAATGATGGTGGTAGAAGTAATAGCAGCACCTAGCATTTTGTATAGCACTTTAGTGTTTGTTTAGTGTTTTAAATATGTTATCTCGTTTGATGTACTAATAATATTATACAGATGAGGAAACTGAGGCTTTGTGATTTGTCCATTGTCACATACCTAGCAAGTGTGGGAGAGGTATTCAAACCCAGATCTGGTGATTCTGGGGTTAGCATGCTTCCAGTCTATAATGGTCTTCCTAGACTACCCCATGCATCCTCTTGACAGCATCCTCATAAAAACATTGTCTCTTTCCCTATTTCCATGCAGCCATTTTGTTTATGAGAATGCTGAGAGAGAGAGAGAGAGAGAGAGAGAGAGAGAGAGAGAGAGAGAGAGAGACCCACTAATATCAGCCCCTGATCAGGCTTTCATTTCCTTCGGGCATGGAGCCAGGGTTCTGCCTCCTGAATGTAAGATCAGAGGACAATACCATTTGGGTCAGGATGCCAAAGGTTTCATGGGGTGTAAAGTGCTTGGCTCCCATTAAAACTTGGGAGAGGAGGGGGAGGGAGAGGAGAGAATCCTGACTAAAAGGCTGCCAACCACTTTAAAAAGATCCAAGAAAAAATAATAAAGATCCAAGACTAGTCCTTATCTAGCTAAGCGCTGGAACCATTTATCTCTTCTTCCTTGAAATTGTTAAGGTTATTCATTTTAAAAATAATGATAATAATAAACGCAAGGACTGATGGTGAGTGCTTAGAAAATAAAAGGACCTTTAAGTAAAGTCTGGAATCAGACAGTACAGAATGGGATACAATCTAGTCCAATTGAGTCAAAGGAAATTCAGCTTCTTAACATTCACTGTTAATCAACCAACAAATATTTATTAAGCATGAATCAATTGACAAACATTTATTTGAAGCCTATTATGTGTTAGACAATGTGATAACTTATAGAGATAAAAGGACAGAAGTGAAATAGAATCTGCCCTCCAGACGTTTACATTCTGCCAGGGGAGATAAGGTGTAGACCTGTAAATATAGAGAGAACATATTCACAATTTGTGGAAGGCAGTTCAGAGAGGGAGGACACACAGTCAGGGGGATCAGGAAAGTCTCTGTGTAGATGTTGGCTCTTGAACTGAGTCCTGAAGGAAACCAGGAATTCAAATAATTGGTAGTAAGGAGGGAAAGCATTACAGACATGGGGGACAGCCAGTCCAAAAGCACAGTGATGGGAGCATTTTATTGATATGTGTTACTATTGCTGTTATGACATGCAGCACTTTGCATTGGGCTACTAGTAGGGGGGTGGGACTTTGTCCTTGCTCTCAAAAAACTCAGAGTCTAGTTAGAGAGATTACAGGCACTGAAGAAGCTTCAAAAAACCATTCAAGAGTTATTACAAGGCAGCATATAAATGATTGTCTAATGAAAGTAAATGATGTCTGAACTGAGGAAAGTGGTCTGGGGAGTCCTCCTACAGGGAGGTGAACCTAAAATACCTCCTCCCTAGACCATGATAGAGTAAGACGAGGAAATACCCTTAGACCCTCCTAAAGCAAAATCCAACAGGTGTGTAAGCATGGGATAAGGAATCATTCATCAGGAAATTATTTAGGTCCAGTTCTGCTCTGAGGTAGGAAAATAGACTTACAACACAGCTACGGAATAGTATATATAATGATTCAACTTCCTGTAATGCTTCAAGGTTAACAACCTTGCTTCACAACAACTCTATGAGTAAGTTGTATTTGTATTATTATACCCATTTTACAGATGAAACTCCCAGAAATGAAGCACCTTGTCCACACTGCCAGTTGGTACAGGAGTTAAAGTTCAAGTCAATCAAGACACCTGCTTTTATTATGTGCCCACTCTATGCTAGGCATCTGCCCTCAAGAAGTTTTCAGTCTACTGTGAGGGAAACAATATGTAGTCACACTAATACGTACAAAACAAATTTCATAACATAAAACTAACAAACCATGCTAAAAAATGAGGAAGAAAACGCTACCACAAAGTCCTTTTATCAAGCAAATATGGTCCTCCTCCTCAAACGGAGGGAAGCATAAAGAAAAGAAAAATTGTAGAGCAACAGCTCTCTGTATAATGACGAATGACCAGTCAATAATGAATATTGATTCCAATGTTTTAAATAAAATCATCACAAAAACACTATAGGCACAAAAATCTACAGAGTACATATAAGGTAATTTTATAGATGGGGAGGCACTAGCTACTTGAAGGAAAGATCCCATGGGAGATGGTCTTTGAAAGGATTTTTGAAAGAAATTAAGGTCTCTAATACATGAAGGTGGGAAGTTCTGATAATTGCTGTCCACGCTCTTTAATGAAAAAGATGCTTAATTTGAAGTTAAGCGACCCAGGCTCAAGTCAGCCTTTTCCACTTATTACCCCTGTGACCTGAGAAAGTCACTTAACCTCTGGACCTCCACTTCCTCATCTGTAAAACGGAGCTGGGAACAGTGACCCTGGATCAGATATGATCTAATGTCTGCAAAGTGCTCTGTAAACCCTAAAAAGCTTTGTAAACCATAAAGCACTATATAAATGTCAGCTGTTATTATTATCATCGACTTAACATCACTCCCAGTACTGTGGTTTTAATGCATAGGCATAAAGAAGGGAGACTGACTATTTCTTCCAGATCTGAAATGAGTTCGGTCTATTTTATTTTAACTGGTTAAGGTCTATTTAAAATGGAGATAGCTGGTAGTGTCTAGAAGGAACCCATAAAAGCAAAGGGGAAACTCAATGGGAATCCTCACCCTCAGTGGTCACCCTGATGGCCACCAGGGCCAACAGCTCATTGGCTTTCTAAAAACTGCTCATCACCTAGACTGGCTGCCCCAATCATTAACCGAAGACACTCCTTTGCCCTTCCCTGATTGCCAAGTGTTGGTTTTCCAATTTGTAGGGGCTTTATTAAAACCATCAGGCTAATCTTCACTGAAGGGCTATGTATTTTTGCCTTCCTCCTCCCTACTGCCAGGCCCAACCCCAACCAAGAGCCCCCGCCCCTTCTTCTGGAATGTAGCCATCAAAACAAACATTAAATGCAAAATGTTTGGCTTGAGTTATTACTTGCGAGGGTGCTGGGAGGAAAATTTATAGCAACATTACTGTGTTTTGCTAGAAATCTCTTAATGCACCAAAGTGGGAAGGTGTGTGTGTTTTTTATTAAAATGTTACACTCAATAAATCTGATCCACTGGGAGGACACAGGTGGCCTTGGCACTCAGCTGAGGGAACTGTCATTTCTAACTTTGGGGCAGGCTTTTCTGATTGTCTCTGCTCCCACAGCTGAAGATGTCTCTCTTTCTCTCCCTTTCTGTCTCCTTCCCTCTCTCTCCTATGCTCCAAACACAATCTCTGATGCAGGCTAGAAAGCCTTGGAATTAGTGTGATCCCTTCTTATTACCATCATTCTGATTCTTATTTTTTAACAACTTTCATTCTGCTGACCTTGGTCAGTCAAGGGCCATATGATTTTTTTCAAGCTCTAATTGGACACTGGGGGTCTCCTTGTATGTACCTACTTTATGAAGTTTCCCACAGTGCTGGGTTCAGTTTCAATTAAGCAACAACCACTGATTAAAAGCCAGAATCATGCTTGCCAGGGGGGTTGATGCAAAATAGATGAAATGGAGTTCCTGCCCTCATGGGGAATCCAGTCCACTAAGGGAACAGTTTATTTAAGCTTTGTTTGTATTTGTCCAGTTCAGTGAGCTCAGGTCTATACCGGTTTTTCATATTTCAGAATGCTCCTTTTAAAAATTATTTTCATCGATGTCTTTTGTTTTTACATCACATTCTCAAGGTTCTAATTCAGAGGACAAAAATCCTGTGTCACTCTATAGCTCACACAATAATGTAAAAGGAGATGATATTCAGATAAAAATGTATGTATGTAAGTATGGCTGTTTTCAGACATGCCCCCACTCTAAACCAATTAGCAATATGAAAATTTTGAGTCATACAAATGATAATGGAAAATGAACCTCCATTTCCCAAAAGTATCCAAGGTGGGACTTCTTCTTAAAAGGAATCTTAAAAGGCACTCAAAATGCAGTTTGTTTTTTTTTTCCTGAAAAGCTCTTTATCCATCGCTTTGCAGAGAGCGGGGGTAGCAGTGAGGGCTTTCTGCCCCTTGATATGACTTTTCACTTCTTTCTATGTTACTCTGTGAGACTTTATAGTCAAACACACACATGGAGTATCACACGCTAAATTGTAAAGCAATCGATCACCAAACATTTATTAATAATGGGGGGTGGGGGTGGGGGGGTGGCTCAGAGATGTTTCAGAGAAGAGAGGATGGTTTCCTATTTGTCTTTCTACAAGAGAAGTTCCTGGCACATAGTAGGTCTATTTCTTGTAATATTTTGTTCTAACGGTCCTGTACACTCTGTATCTCGCAATAAATCCTTAGCTCCTGGAGAGCAGCGGTTATTACATTTTGTTCTCCGCGTCCCTAGAAGACTGGACAGTGCCTAGGACAGTGAAGGTACATATAAAATGTTAGATTGAATTGAATTGAAGGGAACTTGAGGCCTCCTTGGTTTGAAAGGGGGGGCGTCTGTCCATACGATGTGCCAGAGTTTCTAAAAGGCTGTTACTCTGGACCGGCCAAGAGTGAGGGACCCTGTGCTAATTCTGTCTTTGATTCCCCACCTCCCTCACCTTGTGCCCACCCGTATCGTTCGCCCAAATTTCGTTTCTTTCCAAACAAATTGATATGACTTTGCGACTCGGGAAACTTCCAGCAGATTCAATTCCCTTAAGCCCACAATATGTTCAGTCATAAGCACCTGTGCTTCCGACTGAGGGAGTCGCAAAGAGTAAATAGATAGTGGTGGTCCTAGCTCCTATATTCAGTAGAAGAGAAATGGCTACTTGAGAAGTACAAGCGACACGTCCTGTGGAGAAACTGCTGGCCTCTGCGAACGCTCGGTGGAAAGATAAAAATGCCAGAAGTCCCCTAGGTGACTAGAACCCGCCTCCTACGAAATCGCCACCTTACTATTCAGCAAAAGACAAGGCAACCTTTTCCCAGACCCCACAAGCAAGGCAAATTTAGGTTTATCTCCCCGAAAAATTGAAATAGGATGAGTTGCCCTGGCACTTTTGAACCGAGCGTGTAATAAGCGTGAGCCAGAGCGGAGGGTCCCAAGCTTCCTTCACTTCACGCCTCCAAGAGGCTTTTGCTGGAGCTTGGTCGAAAGGACAAACTCCCTTAAAGACTGCTTGACCCAAGGGCATTTATTTCATCAGGTGGGTGATTTTATGGCAAACGGGGACTTTCGCAAGTTTACGACCCTCTCCTGGGGTCAAGCCTAGAACAGACTTGGGGGCCTCACCGCGCAGTTATACAACCCTTCCGCACCAGCAACTGCAGTAGGGACCCTCAGGGAAGGGGCAGCTGCAGGGGATTTTATACTGAAATCATGGAAAATTTCTGGGAAGCTCGGTAATCGGTCGCCCTGAATTGTTTCAATCTCCCAAGACGCAATTTATTTTAGATAAAAATTAGTAGTTGGTAACAGAATTCTGAAAGTCCGGTTGATCGGAGGAAGGATAGAGCAGCCGCCGGAGGGATTGGGGGGAGAACACTCAACGACCCTGTGGGGAACCCAGTCCAAGCAAATGGCTGCAAGGACACGCGCCGGGCTTCCAGAAAGGCACGGGAACTGCTTTGGGGTCGTAGCTCGTCTCAGGTTGCTGGATCTGAGTCCAGTCCTCCCTGACTCTGCCCGAGAAGCTCGGGATGGCTTTACCCTGAACTGCGCAGTTAGAATTCCCCCCGGCCAAATCTCGGAATAGGGGATGGCTGCGTGAGAAGGGGTGAGATCTGTCTCCGAGGCCGCAGGAGGTGGGCAGAAGTCCCTGGGCTTCACAGTGAAGGCATACAGAAAGGAAAGTCTGCTTTTGCCCCAGGCCGTGGAGAGGCTCAGGGTAGCGCGCAGCGTAGCTTCCTTTTCTTGCGTTAGCTCACCCAGCCAGTTCTCACCAGGAAGGACTCTCCCTTCTTTCTTTATAGAGACCTTGCTCGGAGTGCAGCTTCCCACCACCCCCTAGCTTGTTTGCCCTTTGTCTTTCCTTTGTGAATAGGCAGAGGGGGGAAAAAAAGGAGTAGAGTAGTGAACCGAGGTGAAGCTTTGCAGCACCCGGGGGCCGCCCAAGCTGAGGACGGCCCCTGGAATAAGCAAGCAGAGAGGACCCGGGCCAGATGTGGTGGCTCCAAACGCCCAGAGAGCGCTGCGGCCTGCGTTTGCTTTGATTACGTTATCTTATCGGCCGCTCACTGGGCTTTCAAAGCCGATTCGCTCCGGTAACGGTAACCAGGAAAGCCAGGGAGCTGGCCTACGCCTGGTGGAAAGAAAGGCTGGGCCTTTGGGGGAAAGAAGGAGGGAGTTCGCCTAATCTCGGTGATTCGGGCTGCAGGACTCTTCATGGGGGGCCAGGGGTGAGCAGGGAGGAGGGAGACCCGTCTCCTGCGTCTGGCTGTAGGTGTGAGGGCAGCTCGCAATGCAGGGAGTTGATATTGGACCAGAGATGTGGAAAATCGAGCAGTGAGACAGTAAGGCCAAGGTGGTGGGGAGCGGGCCCACGCATCCAGCCCTCCCAAGGGCAGAGAGATGCTCTCGTCTCACGCTTTCCTCCACACCTACCCTTGATCTTGGTCAGAGTAAAAGTTTGAAGAATTTTCCCTAGGGGAACTGGACCGGAGAGCTGGCATTTTCTTTGTGTCCAGATCTGGAATTTCAAGGGAGTGGGGAGCTTCCGGCATGCATGAAGTTAGACAATTAACTGATCCGTAATTTATCATTTCTCAGAGTCGCCTGGGCCACTGAGAAGTTCAGTTAATAACGTGTGAGTCCAAGGAAGGATTTGAACCGAAGTCTTTTTGACTCTAAGCCTGGCCAGCTGCGTACCACGGCACGCTCTCTGTTGTTGATATTATATATGTCTGTGGGCATCTGGGGGGGGGGGCATCTTCCTATTTAATTCCCAGAAGAATAGAGACGGAGAGGGGGACGTCTTCTCCGCTACAATAGCAGCTAGTAGGATGGGGGTGGGGGTAGGGGGGAAAGAGAATAAAAGAGATAGGGCTGGGGATCTCTCTGGAATACTTTACCCAAGCACTGTATCTGCTTTTTCCTCTTTGTCTCACCCAGTCCTCACCACCACCACACACTCGCAGCCTCTCACCCCACCCCCAACTCAGCCTTCTTGTAACTGCCCCCATCACCCAGTCACACGCCCCAGGCTGGACTCCGGTTGCTAGCGACAGGTGCACCATCCCAGACCCTTGCCCTCACCCCTCCTCTCCTCCCCTTCCATCCGGAGTGGCGTCTCCTGCCTGACTGGGGTGGGAAGGAGGATAAACCGAAGATGGGAGGGAGCCTGGAGCCAAAGGCCGGGGTCTAGACCTCTCTGCCCTAAGCTATCCACGGTTCTCCACCCCGCTCCCATTATATTTCATCGCCGGGACCTACAAAGAACACCAACCCCGCTTTCTCTCCATCTCCTCAGCCTAGAACTATGAGGAGTAAGAATAGTAACTGCCCCTTTACCCCAGCACCCCCTTCTCCCCCTATCCCACCCACCACAGGCAGTGAAGCTCTGGCTGACTTCAGCACCCTGGAAGTCATCACCCCTGTGAAGGGCCGTGGGAGCCTTGGGTTCCCTTCCCCCTAGCAACTTCAAAGGCTTTTTGGTGGAGGAAGGAGGGCAGAGGGTGAAAGGGAAGTCAGCTCATTTCTTCTGCCATGCTGCTGGGCTCTGGCCCATCCCTGGATCAGAGGGTCTGGTAGGAGAGCAAGAATGCATCAGCTAGCTCAGCCTAGACAATTCTTCAGATAGAATGGAAAGCAGACAACCTATGGCTTGCAGGGGGGGGAGGGGAACAGCAGTGTTTTTGTGGGTATTTTTCTGCCAAGCCCAGCTTTCCCTGTCCTTTCCTTCCAATCTGACTCCTTCTAATTTCCAAGTCTTTCGTCATCATTATTCCACAGAAGCAGCATGGAGTAAACCAAACAATAATTCCTGGATTGGGAGTCAGAAAATCTGGTTCTGGCCACTCTGTGGACAAATAGCTTAACATCTTTGGTCCTCAGTTTCAGATTCTCATTATTCCAGCTTTGTGTGACCTTGGACAGGGTGCTTAACCTCTCTGGCCCTCAGCTTCCTCATCTGTAAAACGAGAGGACTGGACTCTGAGGTCTAAGGTCCTTACATAAATCTAAATGAAAAGTAATTATTTAAATAAGCTCTGAATCAAAGCCTCCTTCCTATCAAAGGGAGGAAGAGTTAGACAATAGTGTTGAGGGAATAGAATTTGGGTCATCAAAGTCTTCCCTCTATGGAATGATGGGCTATGGGGAAGGTGAAGAGTAAGTACAAATCGAAACCTTAGAAAAGATTCCAAAGTACTTGGTTAAGGGAGGGTGGGATTTTAGGAGTTTTCTAAAGGAGATCTGAAGAGGGGCTAATCATAGGATGACAGATTTAGACCTGGAAAGGACCTTAGAGATCATCCCTAGACCAAGTTTTCCCCTTACAGCTAAGGAGGCTGAGGACCAGAGAGGTTAAGCAACATGTCCAAGGCCACACAGGGAGTGAGTGGACAAGTAGGAGTTCTGATTCTAAATCCTTCCTTCTTTCCACAACTACACTACCCTGTCTCTGAAGGTGGATTGTGATTGAAATGTATGTGTATATATATGTATATATATATATGTGTGTGTGTGTGTGTGTGTGTGTGTACTATCTACTTAATATACAGTAGTGGGAACTGTATATATGTATATTATAAACTGTCTATATTGTACAGTAGTGAGAACTCTATATGTACTATACAGTAATGGCAACTGCGTCTATATGTATATCATATATACTGTGTATATATAATATACAGTGATGGGAACTGTATATATGTATATACTCCATATGTAATATGCAGTAGTGGAAACTGTGTGTGTGTGTGTGTGTGTGTGTGTGTGATACTGCATACATATTATAAGGGCAGCTATGCGGTGCAGTGTACAGAGCACCCAGCCTGGAGTCAGGAACACGTGGGTTCAAACGTGACCTCAGACACTTACTAGCTATGTTACCCTGGGCAAATCATTTAAGCCTGTTTGCCTCCCTTTCCTCGCCTGAAAAAAATGACCTGGAGAAGAGAATGGCAAACCATTCCAGTATCTTTATAAAGAAAACCCAACATGGGTCAGGAAAGGTTTCAGATGGGACTGAGAAAGGACTACAATAACAACATCCATTGGTGGCACATCCAGGACTAGAGAGGAGTTTAGGACACTGAGGTTCCAAACAAAAGCAAAAAGACAGGAGGGTGTAAATCTGATCGTGTCATTCCTCACCTCGAAAGTCCAGTGTTGCGCCCTATTTTTCGGCCTTCCCGTGATCTTCCTGCACACTCACTACCTTGTCATGATCCAGCCTCTTCATTGTGGAAATGAGGAAGCTAAGGACCAGCGAAGTTAAGCAATCTGTCCAAGGAGTTAGCAGAGTTAGGACTCGAACTCGAAGCCCAGAGAGTGCACTCTATTGTCCAGCCTAACTGGATTGCTGCCTGCCCTTCCTACCCCCACTCCCTAAAAAGAGAAGGCAAGGGAAAGGGCATTCATTAAATGCCTACTGTGTGCCAAGCACTGGACTGAGCGCTGGACAAATATTACTTCATTGGATTAAAACAAAATTAAACAGCATGCTCTTCACTCTCCCTCTCCCTGTTTCTCTCCTCTGTACTCTCCACGTTCCCTGAATCTCTTACATCCAACACCTTTGGGTGTTGAATTCTACCCACCCTTCAAAGCTCACACTAAGTGCTGCTTCCTAAGGGAAAATACCCTTGATCCTACCAGGAAGGTCTTCCCCTTCCAGCCTCTCCTAACGCTCGGTTTGGCCCCTCTCTGAGCGCCCCTTCCGAGTCTCGTGCGTGGTGCTTTATTGTGTCTGTCTCCTAGTCCCCATGTGCTGTTCTTAGGTCTCTACTAGACTTTATGTTCCTTGAGGGTAGGTACTAAACCTCTGTCTAAAGTGGGCTCTGAACAGTAGGCGATTAATACTTGTCTGTTGAATAAATGAGTGAATGAATGAATGACAACATATGGGACGGCAATCTTGGGCAAAGCCCTTAATGGTCTGCACTCTAACCTACCAGAATATATTTATGAAATCAGATACAATAAATGTACTGATATCAGTCAATTCTGAACCAGCCAGATGCAGGACATGAGTTTGGGAGTTGTGGGGAAGAAACTTCCCCTTCTGGGACTTGTTGGGTCTCCCTCATCCGCCAAGAATTTCCATGTTTGCTCTCCCGTGCCCCAAACCTGCCTGGGTGCGGAAAGGAGTCGATCCAGAGGTGGCAAGAATCCGTGAGAGCGATGCGACCCTGATAGCAAGAAGGAGGCTGTCAGCTGGGACTCTCCCATACCTGCTACTGCCAAGCTGGGGTTGCGGGGGGCGGGGGGTGTGGAGTCTCGAGGCCAAGAGAAAAGGCGTGGCTTCTCCATTTCCGAGTGGTGTGAGAGGAGATACTTAAAGACGTCTGAGGTGTCTGGGCTGAAGCCCACAGCTCGGAAGGATAGACAGAGGAGACAGTGGGAAGGATTGGCCCGCGTCGGGCGGGGATAGGGGAGCAAGATACGGGCAGATGATACTTCCTCTCCCCTATTTCCCCAGGCACAAGAAAGAGCTCCAGAATCCTACCGGCCAGGGAAGAAGGGTCCCATAGCACTAGATGGGAAAGAAGGGGGAGACACGAGAAAACCTAATGGTTTACAGCACTTCATGTTACAAATTGCTTTCTTCACAGAAATCTGAGGAGTTAGATGGTACAAGAACCTCTAACTCTATGTTCCAGATGAGGAAACTGAGGCTTAGAGATGAAATGACTTAATCTCTAGACATATGGCTAGAAAGTATAGGAAGCTAGGACTCAACCCAGATCTTCTGCTTTCTTAGCTTACAAAAACTTCCTTCCCTTCCCTTCAGAGTGCTATAAACCATGAAACTACATTCATTGACTCAAAGAAGGAAACGCATTTTCCATTTGAAAAAAAAGTCACCCATTGTCCTTCCTCTAGGCACTTGGGGTACCTAATAGGTTGGATGAGAGGAAGATTGGTATAGTGGATAGGATATCAACTGGACTTAGGGTTAGAAAGAATTGGATTCAAATCCTGCCTTGTAACACACACTAGCTTTGTGACCCTGGGCAAATCACCTAACCATTCTGTGCCTCAGTTTCATCATCTGTAAAATGAAGAGTTGAATTAGATGGCCCTCCAAGGTTCTTTCTAGCTCCAAATCTATGGTCTTCTCTATGACAGCAATGAAAAACATAGAAACAATCTTGGAAACCAAAGGATCTGGTGCTAGTCTTCAAATCCCAGTAGCTGAGAAGGATGGACAGAGTTAACACCCCACTACTGCTAAGGCTGTATATAGTCCTAAAGATAGTGACTGAGCCCTGAGATGCCAGTAGGGCCCCAAAGCCATCTGGAGATGTGGCTGGTGGGACAGGCAGGAGAGATGGAAGCAGAAGGGGCTGCTGATTCCTTGTGGGTGCTGGCACAAGCATGAGTTAATTGCAGAATATCGATGAATAAAAAGACTTTGGAACCTAAAACACCGGATGTCACAGTTAGGAGTTTCAGTAGAATAGAAAATGTCAGAGTTGTAGTGGACCCTGGAACACAGATGCCAGAACTGGAAGCAGTTTAGGACACAGAATGTCAGAATTGGGAAGGATCTAAGAACACAGAACCTCAGAATTTGAGAGTCCTTAGAACAGAGAACAGAGAATGTGGGAGCTTGAAGGAATGTGAGATCCAAGCACAATTCAGATATTGTCAGGTTAGTCTGAGGGGAAAGGTCACACAGCTAGCAAGCAGAAGAGCCAGCTCTGAAGTACAGGTCTGAGTCCTTCGTTTTATACCCAAGGATATCAGTAAGTTTGCTAACTCTTAGTGTCTTCGGCTGGCAGGGTGGAGCAGCCTATTGCTGGGGTCGGAACAGAGCTGATGAGACTCCAGAAATAAATTGCAGCTACTCCCACCCCCACCCCCTCTTCATTCCACAGCCCATTTTGTGAGACCCAAGCAGAGGGTGGGGGAAGGGAGGGAAGAGGACCATTTCTGGCCCTATAAATAGGCTGCTAAGAATAACCTTGGATCTCAGCTCAGGTACCCAAAGGCCAAAAATTTCCTATTCTCCCCTAGCAAAGGATCTCCAAGCTCCTACCCCTGGAACACTTTAGCAGGCCTCAGTTCTAGTAGCCTGGATGCAGATCTGAGGTGGTAAAGAGAGAAAAGAAAAGGCCCCTGGGAACCCAAGAGAGGGCATTCTATTAAGAGTTGCCTGGTCCTGGCTACCTTCCTGGGATAACAGGTTGGGAGCTAAGAGAATACTCTAAATATTCCACCAGGAGGAATTCAGACCATAGAATATAAAATATTGGAGCTAGAAGGAACTGGAGAACTAGGATGTTAGAACAAAAAAAAAATTTTGAAGTTGGAGAAATTGAGTCCCAAAGGAGTAGAGCGATACGCTGGTTCTCTCATCCTTCTTCCCTCAATGGGAAGACTGCTTTCGGAACCACATTCTATAAGTTGTAACTCGATTCTTGCAGCTGGAGTGTCATATAATCGAAATCTCCCAACCCAAAGGGCTCCTGCCTGGGTTACAAGGACCTCTCCCTTTCTTCCCTTCTCCCCCTCCACTCAGATCATAGGCCAAGGCTCACCTTCCCACTGAGCTGGGGGAAACAGGACCTAGACCAGGGGAAGTCCTTGGGACTAAGGTTTGAGACTCTTCAATCTGAAAAGAACCCACAGGCATCCTAAGTCCCAAATCAGTGCCATTGTCCAGATAGACGTCCTGAATGGATCAGCAGAATGAATATTAGAGGTCATTGGTCCAGTCGCTCATTTCACAGATGAGGAAGCTAAGACTCCAAAGGTTAAGTGACTTACTACCCAGGGCCACCCCGCTTGTAAATGTCTCAGAAAGGATTCGAAGTCAGGTCTTCCTGACTCCAAAACCAAATCCAGCACTCTATCCAGTCGGCCTTTTCAGAGTGCTCCTCTGAAGAAACTTTCAGAATACAAACTAGCTTGCAACTCGGAAGTTCACAGGGTGGTGGGGAGAGAAAGGACTATATCCAAGCCCTTCTATGCTCCCAAATTATTCTCTTGTAGGGGAGTTCTTGCACCTGGGCAAATTTAATGAGGTGGTGAATAGGAATTGATTCATTCATTCTGTTTGTATCTCCTGTTCCTACAACAGTGTCTAGCACATAGTAGGTATTTAATAAATGAATGGTGAGTGTTAATTGATTTGTTGGTTTTCTAAGTCATAAGTTCAATAGTTGACATGGACCTTAGAATTCAAGTCCAACCTTTTAGTTTGACATATGGGGAAACTGAGGCTCATAGAGATTAAGTGATTTGTCCAAGGACACGTAGGCAATAAAATGTCAAGAAAAGACTTTTGATGTCATTTAGTACAACATCCTCATTTTACTGATGAGGAAAGAAGGATGAGAGAGGGAAAGCTAATGCCCAAGGTCACACAGCTAAGTCTCCCAACCCCCAGGCCAGGGTTCCTTCCAACGCCCCTGGTCACATTGTGTCAACTTTTTAGCCTCCCTTTTTCCTGAAGGGAGAGAGGTGGTGTGAGAAGCTTCTCAGGCCTCCATCCTCTAACATGAGTTGTAAGACTCCTTCCAGCTACACCACCCCTCAGACTCTTAGCAAGAGGAAGGAGCTCCCTACAGGACAACACTGGGCTTTTTGAATAATCTCTACCTTGGTCCTCTCCCTCAATCTTAACCAGGCAGATGCTTGGAATCATTGCTTCAATTCATAAACCTATTGTTATAGGGAGCCCCAGATACCATTGAGCTCAACCTTCGCCTTCTTATTTTAAAGTTGAAACAGATTCCCAGAGATTTACATGACTTGCCCAAGGTATCAACAGGTAAACAAAACACCAGTTGAAATTCAGATTCTCTGACTCCCGCCTTTTCCACCATAGGTTCAAATGCTCACTCTGTAACGGGCTGGGTGATGTAGAGCAGGTCACTCCCCCCTCCCCCAGTATCAGTTCCCTGTGTCAAAAGAGGTTAAACTTTGTGGATGAAAAGAAGGTACTCATTAAGCACTTCATATTGTATGTTCATTCTCTCTCTCTCTCTCTCTCTCTCTCTCTCTCTCTCTCTCTCTCTCTCTCTCTCTCTCTCTCATCCCTTCCAGCAATGACCCTGAGGTCCCTTAGCCAAACACTCTGCCCCCTATCTGAACAAGGCTCTGTCTTTGAATTCCAGATGGAGGGTGCTTGCAGTAGATTAGTAGTACCTAGTTTTAGACTGGGTGCTGGTGGAGTCAGGGCCAAGGAACCACAGCTGCAGCTTCCCAATGCAGAGGCAGGTTTCTTTTATGTTTCTCGTAGCCAGGATAGTATCAGAAGGAAAAACATTCCTTTTTTCCCAGAATCAGCCCAGGAGCATCAGGTACCTAGGACACTCAAATCTGGACCTCTGGCTCCTCTTCAATTCCAATAACTAGATGGGTTCACTATGTGAGGTGAGGACAAGACTCCAAGGCCCTGGATAGCCCTGGTCTCTGATATCCAGGGCAGCAGACTCAGAAAGAGCTCTGGCTCCTTTGAGCCAGAAGACAGTAAATAAAGTTCAAGGTCTCACTTGGAAACTCCCTACCACTTCCTGGGCCTTCATGGATCATTAGCCCTGAGAGAATCCACTGGTTAGAAGGACTGGTAACCATAAGGGCTGTAGGTTTCGGGGAAGAACCCATACCCACCGACTGTTATAACAGAGATCTTCCAGTTGGACCAAAGTTTCCAAGAAGGAAGGGACCATAAAAGGTCATCCTGTCCAATCCCCTCATTTTACAGATGAAGAAACTGAGACCTAATAGAAAAGTGACTTCCTCAAGGTCACACTGTTAGTAAGTGACTGAGCTGAGGATTTGCCAAACCCAAATCAATTGCGATTTCCTTTATGCACATGGTTGTGCCCGAAAAAAGCCTAGAAAATAGCAATCTTCAGGGGCTTTTTGGTACCAGCTTATTGCTATTTCCCCTCTTCTAGAAGGAGGTCAGGGCATTCAGGGTTGCTAGAGTTGCTTTGCTGAAGAGAGTTGTAAGGAAAGAAGGCCTGGAAGGGGGGTGGGGCGAGGAACATCTAGTTGGCACGCCGCAACGCCAGTACTCAGGGCCCTGTAGTTACGCCCTCCTGAGGGCAGCTCAATGCTGATTCCCTAGGTAGGAGAAGAAAGAGCTGGGGCCTGAGATCCCCGGGGTCCTGAAACTCGGCTGACCCCAAAACCCATCCCCTAAGCCCGAGGACTGGATCTCGTTTGTAAACCACAGAACACCAACCGCAACGAAAGCCGAGGATCTGGGCACTAAAGGCAAGGGGCATCCTAACAGCCTCGAGGCTGGGCCGAAACACCAAGGCCTGGGAGCCTGAATTTGTAAAGGGGTCCCGCTTTCCAGGCAGTCTCGCCTACAGAAATGAGGACGACCTATTTTCCCTAGGGCCCGCAATCTGCGGCGTGGAAGGGGCCCAGGAACCTTAGGTGGCCCTTCCAGCAGCATTTGATTTTGTTTTTTAAAGAAATAAACGATTTTGAGGATTTGGTCTTTAAAAGGCTAGCTCCGGAAAGCTGAGGAAGAAGGGACCCCGGTCCACAGCCAGTTAGTATCTGGGCAGATGCTCCGAGGTCCTGGCACAAGAGAGCGCGGCGACCTTGGAGTGCACTCCAGGCAACCGCTCAAAACCCAATTCACACGCGCACACTACCTGCCCCATTTACTTTAATCCTTTGCAAGGACAACGCCCAGTCCCAATTATTCGTCGAGCTCCCGAACCTGGGTTCTTGCACCCTTGCCCCTGCAAGCAAACTCACCTCGTTTCCTCACTTGAAGCCCTTGCACTCGTAAGGTGGGTATGTAGTCTCCACTCACACACACAGGTGTCATTCTCTCTAGAATCAGCCTCTGAAGCATTCATAAGGACCTGTGTAAGCGGTCATCCAACCACCCCCATTCTTCCTCATGCACACCCCTTTATCGGCCTCTCATGCTCAAATACGGTGGGCGGATACACTCATCCCTATTCATACACACAAACACACATTGGCAATTCTCTAACACAGCCTCTCATAAATAAAGTGTATTTGTATGCTCTAGACCCCATTCACACACAGTGATTAAGAAATAGTCTCATAGCCTCTCATAAGTACAAAAAAAAAAATGAACGTGTACACTCAACGCCTCCCCAAATAAACACAAACAGTGAGGTCTTTACCTCTGTGTCTAGCACAATGTTTCTCATGCATAAACGGGTGGGGGGTGTTCCCTATGATCCTCCCCTACACACACACACACACACACACACACACATATCCTCTCTCACACATCCTCTCACGCACACCCCCTTCATTCTCTCTCCGGATCCCACGCACGTGCAGGGAGGTGAGTTTGTAGAGCTGCACCTCCCCGCCCCCATTCTGCAGGACAAACCCAACCCCTTGCACACTCCGTGGCGGCGCCTGCCCGCGGGAGGGGGGTAAGGGTGGGGGACACACTGCGGGCGGGAGTGCTTTCCTAGAGGCCCCAAGAGTAGCATTTTTACTCGGCTGTAGACACTGCAATGCCTCAGCTGCTCTGGCTCTGACGAAGCCACTAGGGTGGGGGTAAAGGCGGGGGAGACGGGGAAGCATTAGGGGGGAAATCCTATTAATAAGCAAAGAATTAAGCAGGTAATAAAAAGAGACTCAAGGAGGAGAAGGCGCTGAAAGCTTTCTGGGGCGGAAAGCTGAGCTCTGCGGCTGGGCTCCAGCAGCCCGGGAGGCGGTTTGGAAATGCAGATGTGACCCCATCTGTATCTGCTCTGGGAGGACGCCTTGTTAGCCGGGTTGCTGTCTGGCGCTGAGGGCGGCCCCTCGCTTCCCCTTCGACTTCTGCTTTTCACCCACCCTCGCCTTTTCCTCCCCTAAATGCTTCTCTTTTGGGTCCTAGGTTTTAGAACTGAAAAAGACAACTAGTTTAACTCCTTTTATTCAACAGACTGAGGCCAAGGGAGTAAAGAGACATTGCCCGAAGTAATATTAGTAGAAAATGGCAGGGTCCAGATTGGAACCTAGGTCCTGGGACTCCAGATGCAGAGTACTTTTTCAACTCTTTCCTTCTACATTTGTTCCTGGGGTCTCTGACTTGGCCAAAGAACAAAGCACCTCTTTACTTCCAGGAAGGGAAACTGTGTCACAAGAGAAGAAAGGCTAAGGAATTGATTGCTCAGCAGCAAAGCACTAAAAGATTGGCCCACACCTCGGAGAGGGGCCCCACCGCCTCCCTCTACCACTACCCCTTTCTCTAAGATGCTTCTCCTCTCACAGCTACAAGCTTGAGGAAACCCGGTTGTGTATCAGAATCTGCATTATCCTAATCATGGGAGGACTGAGTGAAGACTTGGGAAAAAGAATAGGGAACAGCCAAAACTCCATGGAGGAGAAGGGGACACCGTGCTTGGGTTTAGAGTGGGGGAGACAGATGAAGTTGAAGTCCCTTCTAAGACAGGGGGGGGGAAATGTTAGCAATATGAAAACACTTGGAAATCCTAGGGAGTGGGCACTGCGTGAGAGAGAGAGAGAGAGAGAGAGAGAGAGAGAGAGAGAGAGACTACGGAAGAAACACATTTACAATTCATTGTTTTTCGTTGTCTTTTAAACGCTCTATTAGCGTCTGTCAGAATAGGCTTTCTAGGGACAATTACAATGTCTGTGAGAATCAGGAAAGCCGGGTTCTAGTTCTAATAATAGTTATTTATGAGCTTTTAAGTAAATCATTTGCCTTTTCTCGGCTTGCTCCTCCTTAAAGGGAAAGGGGAGGATTGGATTAGAATCTAGTCACTAGATAATCTCTAAGGTGCCGTCCATCTAGAACCAGTATCCTCTAAGGTCCTTCCAAATTATGACAAGATCCCTTCCAAATCTTAGATTCTGGATTCTATGTTCTAAAACCTCTTTCATCTCTGACATTCTGCGGTCTGTATTCTAAGGCCCTTTCCATATCTGACATTGTGTTCTCTGTTCTAAGGCCCCCTCCACCTCTGGCATTCTGTGTTCTACGCTTCAAGACCTTTCCAACTCTTACGTTCGATGTTTTATGTTCTAAGGTTCCTCCCGCCTGGAACATTCTGTGAATGACGGGATCTCAGCCTGGTACCTTGGGTAGGTGCCTCACCAGCACTAGGCTAGCCCCAAGCAAGGTTCTCTGCCCCCCCTGAAGCCCAAGACGGAGACCCTGGGGCCACGGAGAGGAACTGCCTGGCCCCGGCACAGAAGGGGTTACGGCCCCGGCGCCCCTGGACGAGAGTTTGCGTAATATCTTTATTAGGCAGCACTTCAAGGTAAGCGCGCAATGGAAACCAGATGTGTGGACGCAAGAACCGCGGGAGAGCGAAGACTAAAAATAAGGGCGGGGGGGACAGCGCTGTCCGAGAGAGCAGAGGCCGAGGGGGCGGGAGGAGGGCACTGATTAACAATCGGAGGTGAGGCCCAGCGAAGGCAGGGGGAGATCCGCACGGAATTTTCTCTTCCAAGTTAACGGTTTATTCTTTTTAAAGAGGTGTTAAGGGGGATCTTCCCACTAGGCCTCTTCCTGCCCAGTTCTAGGTCCCACCTTGCTCTGTAGGCAGGGTTTCCCATGGATCCCTCCCTCCTTCCGCCACCCCTTCGGAGTAGGGCCTCTTTGTGGCTCCCTTCTGGCGGGACTTTTGCCCCCGGGCCTCGGCTGTCCTCCGGCCCTGGCTTATTAGGGATGAGCTATGGAGAGCAGGGAGGCAGTGACGTTTGGCGTCTCCCAGGCGCGGGGCTTCCCGTGGCCTCCAGCTCCCCTCCCCCACCCCACCCCACCCCGGGTGTCAGATCGCTAACACGTCTTGCCTGGGGGGCGGGGGGGGGGGAAGAGAGGGGGCGGGGAAGAGATAGAAGGCCGAGCTAGGCCTAAACAGGAGAGTGAGGCTTTTCCCAGGGGGAAGGGAGGGAGGCAGAGAACACCGTGCCATCCTCCCAATACCCTGCCATCTCTGTCCCAGTTTGTGAGATGGTGGTGCCGGGCGTCATAGATGTATGCAGAGGGAAGGGGAACAAGGCAGAGGGAGCCTCATTTCCTTCTCCTCGACCCTTTACCTTGCACAGGGAGAGAGAAGAATTGGGAAGAAATGGGGTGTCGGGGAGATTGTGGGTGGGTGTGTGTGTGTTGTAGGAGAGGTACGGAGGGAAGTCTTAATAGGCACCTTAAAGTCAGATGCCCAAAAAGTAACTGAAGTAGATAGGTGGAAGTCGGCTTCCGTGGAAGGAAACAGAACGGGAAGGCCAGGGCAAAGAACCAGGAGAAGGGCAGAAAAGGCTAGATTCCTGCAGCTACTCTTCCACAGCCAAGGGTGAAGTAACCAAAAAGGATGGAGTGAAGCAGGAACCGGAGAGATCTTCCTCCTCTCTCTTCCTCTTCCTCTTCCCCCTGCTTCTGCTACTTATAACCCCCAAACAGTGCCACAATCCATTTCCTCTACTAGCTAAGATTTGGTGGGGTTTTTTTTTTTCAATCTGGAAACTATTTCTTCGTGTAACACCGCCCCTCAAAAAATTCTGACTGGGCATCCTCTTGTCACCGAGTACCCGTGCTCACTAGGGACCCTTCTCCGCCCATCGTCCACTGCTGGGGCGAAGAGCGAAAGAAGAAAGGAGGAACAGAGAGGTCGGGGGCTCGGAATCTCAGGCACTGGACTAGCAGCATCTCTTTAAGAGGAAAGGAAGGAGGGAAGGAGAAAGGAGTGGGAGAGGGAGAGAAGAGGACGAGAGAAAGAACGGGAAAGAGAGATTGGGAGAGAAAAGAAAGAAAGCATAAAAGATGTTCCTCTTTGCTCTTCAGAGCTTGAAGAGGGCTTGGGGGATCTGGTCAATTTTCCGAAACGTCTGAATCTTTTTACCACCTTGACTTACGTCTGAAGGAGAGAGACAGAGAAGGGAGGAAAGGAGAGAGAGAGAGAGAGAGAGAGAGAGAGAGAGAGAGAGAGAGAGAGAGAGAGAGTTTTCAGAGCTGCTGTGGCTGCCTCTCGCTCTCCCTCCCTCCTCCTCCTCCTCCTCCTCTTCCTCCCCCCTCCTTCCTCCTCCTCCTCTTTTCTCTTCTCTCCTCCTCCTCTCCTCCTCCTCCCCCCGCACTCTCACCTCCCTCTCCAAACGCTCGCGAAGACCGGCGGCGGCGGCTTCTTGGCTGGCTGGCCCCCTCCCCTCGGCTCTGTCCCTCCCACTCCAGGCATGAATGCTGAGACGTGCGTCTCTTACTGTGACTCGCCCGCGGCCGCGATGGACGCCTACTACAGTCCGGTCTCCTCGCAGAGCCGCGAGAGCTCACCTTCTTTTCGGGCATTCCCCGCGGCTGACAAGTTCAGCACCGCGTTCCTGGCGGCCAAGGGCCAGAGCTACGGCGAGGCCAAGTGCCGAGGTCGCTACACCCCTCAGCAGCAGCAGCCGCCGCCGCCGCCGCCTCAGCCCCAGCAGCAGGACGCGGCTGCGCCCCTGGAGAGCAGCGCGGGCCAGGCGCAAAGCGGCGCCGGGCCGCGGGGCTCCTTCAGCAAGTATCCGCAGCCCCAGCCGCCGCAGCCCCAGCCTCCACCGCACCTCTACCTGCAAAGGGGATCTTGCAAAACGCCCCCGGACAGCAGCCTTAAGCTCCCAGAGGGCAGCGGCGGCCACAACGGGCCCCTGCAGGTCTCCTGCTACGGTGAGTGACTCCGTACTTCTTTCCTTGGGGAAGTGTGGGGGAGCGGAGAGGAATTTGGGCCGAGCTCTCCCTCTGGAGTGCTTCCATTCCTGCGCCCCGGGAACGTCCCGGTTCCCCAAGTCAGACAGCACCGGAAGCCTCCGAAGGGTGGGGCAGGAGAGAAGAGGCAAACCTGGGGGAAGAGAAGGGAACCGCAGGTCTGGGGGCTCGGGCCTGGCAAGTTGACTCTTGGACAAGGACAAGGGGGTGAACTAGACAAAATCGGGTTCCCTGGTTGCCTCCATGTTTTCTTTCGCCACCTCCACAGCCAGACCACCTCACCCGAGCCGCCTGGGGACTCCGGGGGTTCGACTGAATTAAAAACCCCGTCTGACGTCCAGTCTTCGAGCCTCAGTCCTCCCTGTGGCTTGGGATGCATTTGGAGCCTGAGGAAGGAGGCAGAGCAGACAAACTCCAGAATCTGGGGAGGCCCAAGGTTTTTTGGGGGACCGAGACTTCGAAAAATGTAGGGGCGCAAAGTCCCCGGCTCAGGGCGATCACAGAGCTCGGGGTCAAGCTTCCCTCCCGAACTCAGTAGGGCTGCCTCCAACCGTTCTGTAGATGGGAAAGTTGAAGGACCAGAGCTAGGTGAATCAGTTCTCTTCTCTTTGCCCCCCACCCCCCTCCTCCTCTTTCTCACTTCTGACTCGAAGTCTTCTGCGACTGTTTCTGAGACAAATACGTTTGGGAAACTCTCAACACTGAGGCGTTCTGGAGAATCTGGGTTCTAGAAAACCAGAGATCTCTGGGTCCGGATCCCTGTAAGGCTTGGCAGCCAGCATTGGGGTGCGGGAGAGAGACGGAAGCCCGAGGTAGGGAGGTTACCCCCAGACTTATCTCCAGCTGAATCCTTGTCCCATCTGTATTCCTTAAAATTGTGCCAGACGGTACCGCAAAGGGAGGGAAGCTTCTGAGAGTAAAGCGATGGACACCTCAAGGGTGGGACCGGGTTTCCCTGTCCTTTGCCTAAGGCCAAGTCGTTTCCCTGTCCTTTCTTCCAAATCATAATTATCCAAATTTTATATGTCCACAGTTCTTCACAGTTTACAAACGAATTTCCTCATAACTGCCCCAAGGTGAGGTCATCCCATCCCACTGGAAGGCCCTGAGAACTCAACTCAACAGGTTCTCAGTCTAATCTCTGCTTCGACACATTTTTAGCTTCTTGTGTCTTTGGGCAAGTCTTTTTCCTTCAGTTTCATCACCTATAAGAGGAGTGAGTTGGACTAAATGGTATCTGAGGTCTCTTTTTGACTTCTAAGTTTTGAAATTACATTTCACAAAAGAGAAAACTGAGGCTCATGGGACTGGACCGACTTGCCCAAGGTCAAAGGGCTAAGAAGTGACTGAGCAAGCCAGAAATGAAACAGTACTGTAGACTTTAAGTGTAGTGCTCTTTCTTTAGCAGGGCCTGACTCTGTCTGTCACAGAGCACCCTTCATCCTCTGTGGTTCCCAGGTCTCTATTTCTTGAGGAGTCCTAATGCCATTCCGCATGGGAGCGTGATAGAGTGGAATTCCACAGAAGCATCTCCCTCTTTCTTTGGGGTGATGCCTGGAAGGCTAAGTAAAAAATGTAATTTGGTCATTTCTAGGATTACCTCCTGAGGCCGGCCTTCAGTGGCCCTGAAGACTTCATTCAAGCCAGAGACCCATGGTTAGCCTTGGTATGGGAAGTGCTCTCATAGGAGCCAAGCAAGGGGTCTTGGGCTATTTATCTGTGAAAAAAAAGTGAAGATAGGGAAGAAAGTCATGCATTCCAAAGGGATTGAGGTTATATTCTTTTCTGCTATGCCAGGGGTTTTTAATCTTTTGTGTGTGCCTTAAACCCCTTGGACAATCTATGGACACCCTTCTCAGTTGTGTTTTCAAATGCATAAAATAAAATACATAAAATTACAATAGAAATCAATTATATTAAAATTCTGTGTGTATGTATGTGTATACATGTATATGTGGGTATGTGTGTATATGTATATGTATGTATATATATATATAATACATATATATAAAGTGTGTGTGTGTGTGTGTGTGTGTGTGTGTGTGAAGTTCATTGAGACCAAGTTGATAATGTCTGGTCTGGGTGATGGGATGGGACAGGCTGTGGGTGCAGTTGACCTTGAGAGATATTTTTCCTTTCTCGGGAAGGAAAGAACTGTGCCAGATCTAGGGCCCAAATGTCCCCTGACCTGACCTCCCTCCCCAAGATATTTGCCCCTACCAGGGGACTTAGCCAGATAGAGACTTGGTTTCCTTTTTAATCTCCCTTGGGTACCTGCAATTCAGCGGGCATCCAGTGTAAGCTCAAGCCACCTGCTGATGCAGAAAGCTTCCACAGAACCTGGCAAAAGGACCAGTTCACTTCAGGAATAGGCCATAGGAATGGGGTTAGGCAAGGATGTAGCTTGAACTAACTTGGGAAAAATAGTACTCTGCTCTATATTCCCAGCTCTACCACTAACCAACCTGTAACCCTGAGGAAGTCGTTTCATTTCTCCAGTCTCAATTTCCTCCATCTGAAAAATTAAAGTGGTTGAATTAGCCTGTCTCTAAGATTTCTACCAGCTACGAAGGTCTAGGGTTCTAAGTACAGGGACACTTGTCTACACCAGGTCCCATTTATCTAGATTTCTAGATCCTATCACTCTAAACCCAGGGATATGCACACATAAGCACATGGACATGCTCCAAGAATTCCCACCAGAACACTGAAACACACAAGTCTACAGATTTGGCTCTAACCCCCTAACCTACCCTCACATGCTTTATCTCTCTGTTTCTATCAGTGAGACAATCAGTTTGTGGAGTTGGGGTCAGTGACCACCCCCTCTACCACTCTCCCCAAAACACACACACATACAAACCATAATCCTTTACTCCCTAGGATTGCAAGAACTTCTAGTCAAAATCCAGTGTCTCTTGGGCTGGTGTTAGCTCAAACAGGGAGAGGATGTGCCCCTTACATGGAGCCTTCATTTCTGAGGGTGCTTAGAGATCTGTTAGCAAACTGCCAGCTATTGTTCAGCTGGAGAGGCTGGATCAGGAAAGGGGGATGTGGAGAAAGGGAGATTGCTTTGCAGTTCCTATAGGAATTTTTAAAAATAAAAAAACAAAACCTCATCAAAGAGGCCTCCTATGTGGTTTTGTTTATAGGCCAAAGGGGGAAAAATCCTTTGGATAGATGAGATCTTTCTTCCTGGCCCCTAATGCTAACCCTTTTCCCTCTGAGAAAATGACCCTGAGACCAGACTCTTCCTTCTCCAGTAGTCACAAGGCCCTATAGCCAGAGGCTGGAGGGCTGGAGATGACCTTCAGTTTTGGGTGGGGGAGAGGAGTTGTTTATAAACCTCATTGCTGCCTCCCTGTTATGCTCCCTGGGATCTTGATAGCTGTTAAAACAAGTGAGGGTTAGTAAGACCCCAGACTCAGCTTCAAGGAGGATTTGGAGCACCAGATGACTGAGGTTTTCAGTCCTGAACCACCAAGGTCTCTCCCTGACTCTTCGCTCCATCCTACCTGGCTTTCCCAGATTCTCAGACATAAAAATGGTTTATTACCTCAATCATATAGACTTTTAAGCCTGAATAGATAGAACCATAATCCAGAGCAAAAACTTCTTCATTTTTTTCTGATAGGGAAACTGAAGGCAAGAAAGGTCAAATGATGCCTAGATGCCTAGAGTCCCAGGGACAGAAAGCAGTTGGAACCTAGAGCTTTCGTCTTCAGTTCCAGTGCCCTTTTTTATTACTGTTCTTGTTTTAATTCCCATTCTCCACTTCTTGCCTCTTAGATCAGAACAGAAGGGTTAGATTGAGGGTGATCTTTGAAAAGTAGAAGGCAGCCAGCTGGTATTGGGCATAAAAAGAAGCAAAGGTACTGAGAAGACACAGGGATCTTCATATGGAGATGTGGAATGGAGGGGGGGCAGAGACACCTCTGGCCTCTAAATATGTCACTTTTTTCCACTCCCAACAACAGAGTAGCTATAACTTTGGGTGATACTCTTTCAAAATTTTCGACAAGATTGCCCCCCATAATTGAGGAAAAGTTCTGTCATTTCACTTTCCTTTCAGGAAAGGATTCCATTTAGGAAATAGTGGATGAAGTGTCTGCTCTCTTCCTATTTGAATGTCAAGGCTACAGACACTACAGGGATTCTCAGGATTTCAGCTTCATGTGGTGATGGTGATGGGGTGTGGGAGGGAGGGAAGGTTTCCTACCCTATGAGGGAAACCAGGGAAACTTGGCTTGGTAATTTCCAATCTGGCTGAAAGGAAAATATAAAGAAACCCGGTACTGGCCTGGGAGTTTGGTCACTGCCTGGACACCTCCAACGAATGGCCCAAACTGGCGTCCAGCTGTCTGGAAGGAGGTCGACCTCCCAGCCGTAGGCCCTTGGGCTCTCCGTCCAACTTTTCCCTCCTGGGTCCCAAGCTCCCCAGAGAGAGGAAGGGACAAAGGGTAACCTTGGCTAAAACTACTACCCAGACCCTTTAGATACTCTACACTCGAATGGAGAAGTCAGTCCTGCGAACTCAGAACAGCTCCGTTAGTGCTGCCAGACTGCGATGGGAGCTGAGCCGACCTTCACTCCCTACCAGTCCCCTTGTTTCCCTTTCCCAAAACCAGGTCTGAGCACCACTGAGGGTCTCCCGTTTCTACAAGGTCCATCTCAGGTCCTTCAACCCGAGAGATGAAGGAGTTTGGGAAAGTCAGCTAGGTCCACAAGTCTTTGACTCGGAACTGCCTTCTTCTTCCTGAGCTTCGTGCCGAAAACAGTAGCAGCCTCAGTCTCAGCCTCCGATGGGCACAGCGTGGACACCTGGGTTCCCGGGGCCTCTAAGAGCTCTTGAGGAAGAGGTGTCCACCTCTGAGCCCTGCTATGCATGAACATAGTGAAGAACTGGTCGTCCCTGGGGCTCGGTATGCTTGACCACTGTCTGAGACACCAGCGGCAGTCCCTCGATTTACTGAATGAAACCCCCAGGCAGCAGCGATCAGGCCTCTCCAGCTCCGCAAATCAAAGAGACGGGAACCCAAGGTTGTGGGTAGATGGCTGGGCTGTGTGAGAGAGTCCTCCGCTTTTTCCTTCTCTTTTGATGGGGGTGGGGAGACGAAGTTTTTGCTTTGATCCAACGTTTAAAAACGGATCTGTCAAATCTGATCTCGCCTCCTCTGGCCAGGGGTTAGTTACAACCAAGTCCTATCGAAGCTTTCCCCCAGGAGCGGGCCGGAAACCCTCAGCACAGGGCCTGTGGAATGGGGGAAGGAGGAGGGAAGCAAGGAATTCTTTTTTCGATCAAATTAGACAGAATGTTTGGGGCTGGGTTTTGTTCTGAGTTTTCCCTCTGCGGTAACCTTGAGGCTGAGAAACAGAAAAGTAGTGACCGTTGGGTCGGGATTGTATCTGATCAGAGATTCTTACTGTGTTAAAGAAGAGATAGTCAAAGAAAAGAGAATTTGGTTTATTCACAAAAGTGATGTGAGAGAGAGAGAGAGAGAGAGAGAGAGAGAGAGAGAGAGAGAGAGACAGATTGCAAACTCAAAAAACTGAAGAGTAAATATCATTCATAAAAAGGGAATAGGTGTCTGAGAGAGATACATATTTTCTCTCTCACAGATTCTTTGACCAGATACAAACCCGACCCAAAGATCGTCACTTTGTTTGTTTGTTTGGTGAGAGGCACAGAGACAATGTGAAATGGAAAAACTACTATGTGTTTGTGAGAGGGAAAGAACGACAGAGAACAAAAGACTTAAGTAGACAAAATATAAATTGTAAAATGGTGTATGTGTACGACAGAAAGATAGAGACTAAAAGAAAGGGATGGAAAAGCGACTATGTATTTGAGAGGAAAAGAGACAAAGACAGACATGGACAAACATGATTTATAAAAGGGAATAATATACAAAGAGACGGAGACAAAAAGAATGTGGCTGAAAACATGAAGATAAGAGAGACAGGAAGGCAAAGTGGAGACAGTGAATGTGAATTATAAAGTGGAATAAGCTTATAAAAGAGAGATCGAGAGTGGAAATGGAACATGAATATGAAGGCAGAGATCAAGAAAGAGAGAAGCAGAAACCCAGAAATCTAAAAAGAGGAACGGAGAAAGTGAATTGTAACAAGGAATGTCCGTATGACAGACACAGCCTGAGGAGCAAGGTCAAAGAGAATGAGGTTGTGGGCACAAATATGAGAGAAACGAAGACAGAGATTACGGAAGTATGAAATGGAATGTATGAATGAGAGAGAGAGAAAGAGAGAGAGAGAGAGAGAGAGAGGGAGAGAGAGAGAGAATGGAATGGAAAAGAGAACATGTAAGAAAAGGGAGAGACCGAGAGAGACAAAGAGGCCGAAACAGAAAACGGATTATAAGCGGTAATTAATGTATGAGATAGGAACCGACTCTGAGAGAATGAAGTTGTAAACGCGGTTACGTATCGGAAGAGAGTTAAACAGACTGATCGACAGACAGACAGAAACAAGAGACAGACATAGACCTAAAGAAACTGAAGGCAAACGGCAATTGTAAAAAGGACAGACTCAGAAAAATGTGGTTGAAACAGTGAATGCGTGAGACAGAGGGAGAAACCTAGAAAAAAAAAACTGATGGTAAAAGTATGATTATGAGAGTGTGTACGCGTGTGGAGGAGAGAAAGAGAGGCGGGATTGGAGACTGTGAATGTGTGCGAGCGAAAGTGAGCGGGAGTGTGGATATAAACAAGATAGCTGCGCCCTGGGTTTCAGATAAATCCGATTGAGATGAGACGGATTTCCTTGTTAAACGGCCCGGCATCTAACCGGTAGTGCGGAATTTTTCCCATTCGCACCCAAGCCCGGAACAGGCTGGCGACCAAATAAAAAAAATTAAGGGATTCCGAGAGAGCTACCCAAGCCTAAGCTCTGAGGTGGAGGGCAATTATTCGTATTTATTATTATTGATTTGTATGTAAACACTTCGTGGTATTTAGTTAATTGAGGGTGGGGAGAAGACCGTGGAGTCAAAAGTTCCGCGGGCTAGGATGCCTGGTTGTGTGTGCCTCGTCTGTCTAACTTGCCAGGGGACTGCACAAACGCGGCTGTCCGCCGGGCATGTGCCTGGAGCGGGAGGGGCAGTGCTGTGAGCTCTTCCCTGAGGCTAAGTGGTGCCTGAGGGCAAATTGTTGTGCCAATAACCCGAAAGCTTTACTCGATTCCCACCTTTTATTTTTGTCCGCGAGGAAAGCCTGCGTGTCTCAGAATCCCTGGGGCAGCGCTTTAAAACCCGACATGAACTCACTATCAATAAAAGTACTCCCCATCCCGGGGGATTTGCCCCTCAAGGGGAAAAAAAATCCCAGCTGTTTGCAATTATTTCTAAAATTAAAAAACAAAAGCAAAAACAAAAATAAAGTAAAAATGCGTGCCCTGGGGTCCCCCGGACCGTCGGATCTCGGGCCTCCCTCCGTCTGGAGTTGCGTGCTCTTTGTTGGGGTCTCAGAAATAGAAATGAAAAGCCGCTTTGCAGCTGCGCTCCAGAACCCCACTCGGGCTGGAGCCCTGAGATACGCGCTCCCGGTGAGCTTCTGGGAGTCGTGGAGTGCAGGGGCGGTAAGTCCGCGCCCTCCTCAGGCCAGCAGCCCTCTGGCCGCTTCCCATCCGACTCGCGAGCAGCAGCGGCTACCTAAAATATGGGCTGGTCCCATGCGCCTCCTCTGAGGTTGCAGAGGACTGAGGGGCTGGGCGAGCGAGGGGCTTGGGGGCCCGTTATGTGGAGCTCGGCACG
Source organism: Phalanger gymnotis (assembly GCA_028646595.1). Lineage (NCBI taxonomy): Eukaryota > Metazoa > Chordata > Mammalia > Diprotodontia > Phalangeridae > Phalanger > Phalanger gymnotis. Next base: position 443,296,363 of record CM053623.1, on the reverse strand, counting down.
TTTTCCGGGGTCATTTCAGAATCCCTTGTTAGTAGAGAGTCTGACACAACGAAAGGAGCAGGGGCTCGAATCCCGCCTTCGACGCTTGTGTGATGTTGGGTGAGTCACTTGATGTCCCTGTGCCTGTTTCCTCATCTGTAAGACGAAGGGATTGAACTAGGTGATCTGAGGTTTCTTGAAGCTCTAAATCTTCTGTCCTATGATCCCTTAGTCCTATCTCATTTCCATTAGGGTAAGCGGAGGCCAGCCGAGCTGAAGAGTGCCTGTTCAACCCACCCAACCACCCACTCCCTGCTCCAGGAATTGAAAAAAAAAGGGGGGGGGGGGTCTAGGCGTCTGGAGTTCCCAGGGCCGCAATGTTTTTCTCCTTCCCAATCCCCCCCCCATTCCCAAACACCCCCCCCCAAAAAAGTTCCAGACCTCCTGCGGTGTTAGAAGGGTCCAGAAATCCTCTTTCAGGGGTGGAGGTGCGGGTCAGAAGTCATTGTGCCTTTCCCGAAAGCCGCTTTTTTCTAGGCCGCGGGAGGGCAAGGACGACGTTGGCATCTTCTCCTTTCAACTTGGGGGATGGCCCCGCTAGGCCTTTGACAGTTACAGCATCGCCCAAGTTTCTCAAAGCTGTTGGGGCTGGAGTCGGGGGGACGGGGAAGTAGCAAGTGATGTCTGAAGGAGAAACTGAGTCGAAGAGAAACATCAAATCTCTCCGGCGATCCCAGAGGCGAAGATATGCCAGGTGAGCAGACTGTTCCACGAACTTAGTGGAAGGGACAGACTCCTCAGCAAAGATCTACCCACCGAGAGTCGCCCACGGGTCTGGAATAGTTTCCTTGCACTAGGAAAGACCTCGTGGCCAGATCACTGGACAGCTACGGTGGGGGGAAGGACTCCACTCCAGGAGACCCCGAGGAGTGTTCCAGAAGGAGGGAGAACAAGATAACCTATTCCTTCTCTCGTTATCGTGTCCCGACCCCCCCCCCCACCATTCCAACCCAGCTCCAGCCCCAGCAGCCTCTCCTCTGTCGCCAGAGGCCCAGACTTAGAGGTGGGCGGGCAGGCTCCATTACAGATGTTGCGGCCCTGGGCCTCTCTCAGTTGCAGATGAGCAACCCTGCTTCCTCCCGTCCCATTCCAGATGTGCTGCCCGGCACCGCCCCTCCCTTTTTTGTCCTCCTCCCCATGCTAGTTGCAGGTGTACGGAGTAGCCCAGGAATTTCTCTGACGAACACGACTCTCAACGTCCCAGTACCTAGGGCGGGCAAAGCCTGTCCTTCTTGTGTGTGTCCAGGGCCTAGTAAATCTCAATCGGAGCAGATCCCAACCACCTCACTCCTACCTTTCCAAAACTTTTAACTGATTTGCTCGGCCGCTGGACTGACTCAGAGGCACCGCTGCTAAGATCTCCTAGGTGGAGGGGGAGGGGGCAGAACTGAGGGAAGCTATCTAGCAAAGGAGAGCAACTGTGGACACAGCCTGGCTCCCCCATTGGCCACAGGCTCCTGGTTCTGAACAGATGTAAGCGCTCCGGAAAGAAAGGAGATAGTTATCTGGACTGGAGAGAGGACTTAGGGTTAAATCTCACCTCAGACATTTACTAGCTGTGTGGCCAAGGACAAGTCATTTAACAGCCCTGGGCCTCAGTTTCCTCATCTGTAAAATGACTGCACTCCCTGATTTTCAAGCTATGATCTTTCAAAGAATGGAGAAAGTCAGTGGAAAACAAAACCTTAGAAAGAGCCAGAGACAATCTGGAGTTTTTAGAGAGCTGTGGTTTAGTAGCAAGTCCACTACACTGAATTGGAGTAGAGGGGTTATATTATTTACCAGCAAAGCGACCTTGGGTAAGTCACATCAGTTCTCTGGGTCTGTTTCCTCTTCTATAAAAATGAAGGGGTGGGACTAGAAGACCTCTCAATTGTCTTCCAGCTCTAAATGTTATGGATTGACAAAGGCTGGAAGGAATCGGGCCCAGAGCCTGTGTGTTTTCTCCACTGAGGCTTCCTGGCCAGTCCTCTTGAATCTCCTCAACAAGGGGTGGATGGAGATGATGATACTGCCTGGGCACTTTTTTCCTTAACAGAAGATCAGAATTAGGGTTAGGGTCACAGACTGCCACACCCTGGCCCCAGGGAAAGCCCAGCCTGGCCGAACTATGAATGGCAGTGGTGGATTCTCAGAGAGAGAGTTGGGGGTTTGGAGAATTCTGAAAACTGGCTCAGTCTCTAGAAAATAACATGTTTATTCATCTGGGGAATTAGATGTGCAGAAATGCATGGGGCTCTAGTTTCAGCCTAGGGGCAGTGTGCTCCCAGATCAGCTTGGGAGTCAGAAGATCTGGGTCATTGTGTAGCCCCTTCTAGCTATAGCCAGGACCAGATGGGCACCAGCTCACAGCCAGGGAGCCAGAGACCAAGGGGTTTTAAAGACAAAATGGGTTATCAGGGTCCAAAACAGAGATACCAAAAATTGGGAGGAAGGACTAAGGGTCAAATTCACATGACCACCTCCTCAATGAAGTCTCATTAACAAGGACTTAATCTTTCCAACCTTTTCTCATAATATTCCCAGAATGCTTATTGTGCTTCGGACCAACTGGACAATTCTCTACCCTACCCAGCCCACACACCTCCACACAGATTTACACTCTACCTTCCAAGGCAGGCTTTTTCTTAGCCCAGGAGCCCCATTCCCTTCCTCTCTTAACTATAGACTCTTAATTTGATCCAATTCAATTCCACCAGTATATATTAAAGCTCCTACTATGGTCCAGGCAGCAGGGCATAGAACACACAAAAGGAAACAACCCCTCACCTTGAGGAGTTTTCAGAATACTTGGAGATTGAGGAGGGAGGGAAGGTGGAGTGCCTACAGGTTCACAGATAAGAAAACATAAAATACAGACATGCAAAGGAAAATAAAGGATACATACAATGTTATTTGGGGCAGAGCAGGGGAAAGCCCTAAAAATGGGAAGGACCAGGAAAGGCTTCATGCAGCCTTTGGAGTCGCCTCTAAATGCAGTAAGGGATTACAAGTGAAGGTAAGAAAAGGAGAGCCTTTCTGGCATGGGGTAGAGCCCAATTCCAATGCCACCTCCTCCAGGAAGCCTTCCCTAATCCCCTGGCTTTGTGAGGAACTCCCCCTCCCCCCTCCCATCTTGACTTCCCATAACAATTTCAACAAATGTTCTTTAGGACCTCACAATGCATCAGGTACTATGGGGTTACCTGCCCTCAGAGAGCTTATTTCCCTTTGCATCAAATATCTGTGAAGAGCCATTCCCTAATGAACGTGTTCTTAGACAGTCATAGATTTATAGCAGAAACTCAGCACAACTGCTTCATTTTAGAGGTGAAGAAATTATCTGAGCTTAAGTGACTTGGCTAGGGTCATACATAGTTAGTAAGTGTATGAGGTAGATGAACTCGGGTCTTCCAGCTATCTCCTCTCATCAGTTTATTGCGCTCTAATGTTTTTATTGTGAATATCATATTTTCCACATCTGTTGGTATCTCACCCTTACTAGACCCAAATCCATGAGATCAGGGAACCTGTTTCTTTTATCTAAACTTTCTATCTTCCCACCTAAAGGATCCTAGATTTGGAGCTGGAATATATGGTTTTTTTTTTGGAGGCAGGGAGGCAAGGCAGTTGGGGTTAAGTGACTTGCCCAAGGTCACACAGCTAGTAAGTGTCAAGGGTCTGAGTCCAAATTTGAACTCAGGTCCTCCTGACCCCAGGGCCAGTACTCTATTCACTGCACCACCTAGCTGCCCCAGGAATGCATGTTTTAGACCAGAGTCCAACCCCTCCAAAATTTTTCAAAGGAAGAAACTGACCTTGACCTGCTGAAGGTCACACAACTAAATTAGTAGTTAACACACAGTTAGTGCCTACCACATACCAGCTGTGTGACCTTGGACTAGTCACCTCTTGGTGCTCCAAGCACTGGATTCCTCTAAGATTATGAATTGTAGAGAAGGTGCTGATGTACATTAGTGGGGGGAGTTTTTGCATGAAGTATCTGTTTGTTGTTCAGTCATTTGTTGTGTCCTAGTCTTTGTGACGCCATTTTGAGTTTTCTTGGCAGAGGTACTGGAGTGATTTGCCATTTCCTTCTTCTTACAGATTGAGGAAACTGAGGCAAACAGGGTTAAGTGTCTTGCCCGGGGTCACACAGCTAGTTAGTGTCTGAAGCCAGATTTGAACTCAGGTCTTCCTGACTCCAGGCCTGGGCTCTATCCATTGAGCCACCTCGCTACCCCATAAAGTCCCTATAACAATGAATTAAATCATCAGTCCAGTTAAAAAAATTCTCCCCTGAACCAAGCATTGTGCTCAGCACACAGGAGGCATCTAATAAATATTTGCTGAATGCTTTTGAATGCATTCATGAAGTTAATGCCAAGTGACTATGTGTGCACTGTAGGTATGTGTAAGACAACAGCATTAGCCTTAGGGCTGGCAAATAGGGCCAATAACACTGTAAGCTACCCCTGCCTTGAAAAAAGAAACAGAGCAGCCTTGAACCATCAAAAGAGGTAAGGGAGTCTTGTGGCCGGCATCTACCTGTAGTATGGCACAGCAGGAATCACATTTCTATGTTTCTACTATAGGCTTTCATTGAAATTGAAATTGTGTGTGTGTGTGTGTGTGTGTGATCATAAGTTCATAGTATTTCAGGGCTAGAAAAGATCTTAGAATCACCAAATCTCAGAACTAGAAAAGATTTTAAAAGTTCTTTCATAGGTGAATTCAATTCATAACCTTTGCAATCTCCTTAACAATTTATCACCTGACCTCCCCAATTTGAAGATCTCCAGGAATAGGGGCCTCCTGAGGCAGCCAGTTTGGGACAGTTCTTCTGGAGAAGAGCACATGATATTTGAGCAGGACAGGATCTCAGAACACGGAATGTCAGAGCTGGAAGGGAAAATGAAATCTAGAATGCCAGACCTGGAAGAGATCTTAGAACAGAGAATGGTACAACTGGAGGGCATGTAGTCCAATTTCATTTTATAAGGGGTCCAGAGAAAAGTATCCTGCTGAAGGAAAAGTCAAGTGTGTGTGTGTGTGTGTGTGTGTGTGTGTGTGTGTGTGTGTGTATGGCTTTTTTCTTGCCAGCTGCTTGTGCTATCTTTTTCTCCCCCAGGATTCTTCCTCGGCTTCTAGCCACCTAGTTCCCTCGGGCTGGCCTCTATATCTCTACTCTTCAAAAAAAAAAATCCTGCCCCCAAACCAAAATCCTAAACTAGGGACAGTTCTGTATGTGACTGAGGGCTAGTGTCTTAGTGCATCTGTGAGTTACACAATGTGCCATCAGATAAAGGTATATGACATTATATATGTGTACAAAAATGTGCTTAGGTCTTTGTATGTGTATATATCTCTGTGTGTCATCTACTAGTCCTAAGCGTTTTCCTACTGTGGAAACCCACACCCAAGGGTTCTGCTACTTACTGCCTTATAGGCAAGTCATTTAACTTCTCTGGTCCTCAGTTTCCTCATCTGCAAAATTAGGAGGTTGGGCTTAATGGCCTCTAATGTCCTTTCCAGCTCCAGATCTGTGATCTTATGTTCTTATGATTAAGCCGGTTATTCCTAGGTCAAGGCTCCTAGGGAGAAAATGGCTCAGAAAAAAACTGACCTACTTTCATCCCAGGGACCCAGCTGCCTCCCACAGTATACAGCGCCGGCCTCCCCTCTGGCCCACCAGCCCAACGAAATCCACTCCAATCTAATGGACCCATATTTGTCCTCCTGATCCCTCTCCTTGCCAGAGCTTATCAGGAACAAGGTCAACCTCACCCTATGGACATGATGGCTTTTGGCCAACCCAGAAAAACTTCACAGATTAAACACTTCTCTGTGGATGAAATAAGCCTCTGGCTGGATTCTGGAGGGGGTCTGGCTGCTGGGAGAAGGGGCCATCCAGGCTGTCAGTCTCAGCTCCTGTCTGATGCCACATTGCATTTTGGGTGGGGCAGAGGGCATCTGAGAGCTGATGGGATGGGAAGAAATGAGAAGTGAGGTGGGCACATACATCTTTTCTGTGAAATGGGAGCCAGGGCAACCAATCCTTTAGGAATGGAGGGTGACAAAGGGAGCACTATTTCTACTCAAGTTATTTGGGGCTAGAAGAAGGAAGGGAGGTGTGGGAGAAAACATTTGGTGCTAGGGAGTGAGCAATGAGCTTTTATCGAAGACCTGGGTTCTAATCTAGCCTCTGCCATTTGCCATTTATGTGACCTTGGGATTACCAACCTTATTTCCCCACCTGTAAAATGAGAGACTTGACTTAAATCAACATTTCTTAACCCCTTTCTGATGTCATGGACTCTTTTGGAATTCTGGAAAACCTATGGCTCTCTTCTCAGAAAAAAAAATCATAATTGAAGGAAATGCTAGATTTTAGTGAGAGATTAGTGAAAATAAAGATGTAAATTTTTTCCCATCCAAGTTCATGAACCTCCTGAATCTATCTGTGGACCTCAAGTTAGGAACCCCTGGATAAGATAACCTTTGGGTTCATAATCCAAGCCCAGCTCTGTTATCTGGGGTCTCCTTCCCTCTTTTTCCCTCTCCCACTCTTTCCCCAACTCCCCTCACCAGACAGCATCTCTCTCACCTCAGGGAGGTCAATTTACCACTATCTGTTTGGATGGAGAGCCCAGACTTGAGGCAGGTCTCTTTCTGCATCTGGAGCAGGTCTCTGTGCTTTCTCTGAAAAGGACCGGTTAAAGAGATGTTGAGGTACCACACTGATCCGAGATCTCCTTCCCCTGGTGCTGCGGTCTGTCTGGGCTTGCTCTCTCCAGTCCACCCTCAGGGCTCTCTCAGATGCAGCAATACCCATGGTTCCCAAAAAGGGGGCATATCTACAGGTCCCCCTTTAGGCTTGTAGGGCCTTGGTTTCACGTCCACCTGCATGAAATTTCATTCATGGGCCCCCAAACTGCCTGAATAGGAACAATTCCGACTGATAGAACCTTTGACATTTTCAAAAGTCCTTTCTCCTCACAACGGCCCCGGAATGTAGCTCTACAGAGATTCTCATTCCCATTTTGTGGATGAGGAAAGTGAGATCCAGAAAGGTCATATGATTGACACAGCTTATAAATTTCAGAGCCAGGTGAACCCTGCCAGGTTGCCTAAACCCAAGGGCATCATTCTGCAGGCTAGCCCCTGTTATGCTGTCCACAGGCCAGAAGAGAGTGTGGGGCAGGCTCTCCTTCTGGCTGACTTCCTCCTCTTCCTCCCTATCTGTAGAATGAAGTAAAGTGGATTTTCCAAGTCAGTGAATGGGCATCCAAAAGCTTCTAGAACTCTCATCAGAATCAGGCTTCAGGGCTCAGGGGAGTTGAGAGGAGTGAGCACTAGGCTTTCTTTCCCCCTCTTCTCCTTTTAGTTCCCCATAGTCAGTTTTACTTTCACATCTCTCTTCTCTTTTCTCTTTCCCTCCTGCTCTTTTCCTTTTCTCCTTCTCTCTTCTCTTTTCCTCTTTTCTTTTCGCTCATCAATTAGCGAGTATTTATTAAGTTCTCCTGTGCTAGGCACTGAGGATACAAAGTCTGAAATGAAACGATTCCTGCCTTCAAGGAACTTACTATTGGGGAGTCAATATGTACACATTTAATTATCATATAAAATGTATACAGGGTGATTTTCTAGGGTGAGTCACTAACAGCTGGGGGAATGGCCTCATGGAGGACATGGCATTTGAGCCAGCCTTGAAAGAAACTAGGGCCTCTAAGAGCTCTCCAGAGCTGTGGAGATTATTAGGAACATCAAGAAACAAAATGAAGGAGTGCATTCCAGGCACACAAGATAGCCTGGCCAAAAGCACAGAGGTAGGAAATGTCACACTGTGTGCGAGCAACAAGCATCAACACTGCACTTGAGTCAAAAGGCGGAGGAAAGATACCTGGTGGGGTGAACAAACAGGGCTGATGACTTGTCTAAGTGATATTAAAGATCTCTATTAGAACACAGGTGGCAGCCTTCTCCACCCTTCTTTTTGGGATGCTCTTCACCATTTCTCACACTCATGTTCTAGCCAAATTGGGCTCCTACCTTGGAACTTTAGCACAGACTGTAGCTCATTTCTGGTATGCTTTCCCTCCTTATAACCGCTTCTTAGAACCCTCGGCTCCAATTCAAGGTCCAGCTCAGCTGCCACCTCCTTCCAAAGGCCTTTCCCACTAATTAATACCCACTCTCCACCCCTCATCACTCTGAATTTGTAGTTTACCTTATGTATAGTCACTCTGTTTACTTCTCTTGTGAACATGCTAGATTCTTCCTGGAGAGTATGAGCTCCTTTCTGGCAGGGACTCACTGCAGTATTTGTATTTCCAGCAACTTGGGCAACGCCTGGCACAGAGTTAGTAATTATCGAAAGCCTGTTGATTGGTTGGTTGGTTGACTAGGAAGGAGGTGGACTGGTCATGGTCAAGATCAAGAGATAAAGAGGTAGATAGCCATATGTAGCATTTTAAAATGGAGTAAGAGCTCCATTGCCTTAGCTGGTAAGTGGTACAGATGTGGTGACCTGCCACCAAAATGGTTGTTGACAGATGAAGTGTTGGCATTAGCATATAACTTCAAAGCAAGATTCCTGCAATCTCCTCTCAACTGGCTTCAAAACAATTGTTCTTCATTCAGTGTTTGGGATCCTCTCTTCCTCTAATCCAGGGATCTTTAATCTGTCATCTGGGAACTTATTTTTTTATATTTTGCTAACTAGATTTTAGTACACTTTTCTTCAGTAATTTGTGTATTTTGTGTTATATGTTTAAAAAATGTTCTTCATTTGGTGTTTGGGATCCTCTCTTCCTCTGATTCAGGGATTTTTAAACTGGCATCTGTGAACTTATTTTTTTAATATTTTGTTAACCAGATTTTTGTATAGTTTTCCTTTGTGATTTGATGTATTTTGTGTTATATGTTTAAAAATGTTCTTCATTTAGTGTTTGGGATCCTCCCTTCCTCTAATTCAAGTATTTTTAAACTGGAATCTAGGAACTTACTTTTTAAAAATATTTTGCTACCCAGATTTTAGTATAATTTCCTTTGTAATTTGATGTATTTTATGTTACGTGTTTAAAAACATTATTCTAAGAAGGTGTCCATAGGGTTTGCCAGACTGCCATTGGGTCCATGCAACAAAAAGGGCTAAGAATGCCTGCTCTGCTTGCTCCCAACACTTTCAGCTTGAAATCTAAGTTCTTTCTTGTATTCATTTTACAGTATTTATTAAGCCACTCCTATGTACAGAGTGCTAGGGGAGGTACAAAGTTTAGAGAAGACCAGATTCCGCTTTCATGGAGCTCATGGTTTATTAGGGAGCTAATATCCAAGTAAGGATAATGATAGCCCACCATATTTCCTAAGTGCCTTGAAGAAATGTGAAGCCCTCTGTTAGGGTGTAAGAGAAAAGCCATTGCCAACAGGCTTTATCAGGGAAGGCTTCCTGGAAGAAAAGGTTTGAATCCTGGCTCTGTCACTTACTACCTATGTGACCTTGGGTAAGGTACCTCACTTTACTCAATCTCGATTTCCTCATCTGTAAAATGAAGAGGTTGAACTGGGTGACTTCTGCATTTCCTTCTGTGATCCAGGGGTCCTCCATGAAGGGTTTATAGGAGGAAATGTGTAAGAATCTAACTCCATGAAAAGCCTTGGGTGGTGTGTGACCTGAATTAGTAGAGCAAAGACTGTAAGGGATAGAGGTAGATAGATGCCATGTTGCCACTGAAGGCATCATTTGGAGGAAGGACAGACACGGGGCCATAGTAATAATAGCATTTGTATAGTTTCTTAAGATTCACAAAGCTCATTACAATGGTTACCTCATTTTCTCCTCACAATAGTCCTGGGAGGTAGGTGCTGTGATCACCTCCAGTTCACAGACAGTTTCCTACCTTATAACTCAGGGATTCTTGTGAGAATCTAAGACTCAATGATGTCTGTAAGTTTCAGTCTGATTTTTTCAATCAGACCATAAAAATGACAGTCATCATTATTATTATCATCATTATGACTTAGGTGGGAGGGAAGAGAAGAAGAAATAAGATTGATGCTTGTTTGGAGCCTGGGGGGTGGGGCAGGAAAGTGTTTTAATGGCTACAGTAGGGCAACTAGGTGGCTTAGTGGATACAGTGCCAGGTCTGGAGTCAGGAAGACCTGAGCTCAAATCTAGCCTCAGACACTTAGTAGCCATGTGATCCTGGGCAAGTCACTTGCCCCTGTTTGTCTCAGTTTCCTCATCAGTAAAATGAGCTAGAGAAGGAAATGGCAAACCACTACAGTATCTTTGCCAAGAAAACCTAAAATGGGGTCACGAAGAGTCGGACAGGGCTGAAAATGACTGAACAACAAAAACAGTGAGGCAATTGCAGGCCCTTCTCTGGCCGCAGCTGGCATTGGCTTTGGGGGCCAGAGAACCTGGGTTCAAATCTGGCGTTTATTGTCTATGTAACTGCAGGAAAGTCACATACCCTCCCTGATCCTCGCTTTCCTCATCTGTCAGAGGAGAGGGTGGAACTAAGGGTGACTGAGGTCCCTTCCATTTCTATGGTTACATCTGGATCCCATGGGTGCATCCTAAGAAGACTTGACACCATCCTGTTTTTCCCTGGACAATCCAACAGTAAATTCCTCTGGCTGTTGGTTTGCAGGGCACCATTTCAGGACTATCAGGCCACCTCCACACTGAAAGAAGGACTTGAGTCACAGGACCTGAAATCTCACCTTCCTTTGGGTCTCTGAAGGCTTTTCTGTCTCCCAGAACTGCCTGTGAAAATGCCGATGCCCGGGGAGGGGGTTCTACCTCAAGCCTCAAAGGTCCTTTCTAGTTCTAAATCTATGATCCTGTGGTCTTCCCCTTCTTTGGATTTCAGTTTTCTCATTTGTAAAATAAGTGGGTCAGATGAGCTGGCCTTCGTGGCTCCTTCCAGTTCTAGGCCTTTTCCCCCTGTGAGCTGTAAACTAATACCCATCCCAGGTTCCTCATCCAGTGTGATGCTTGGCCATGCCTTTCTGTCAGTCCTCCAGAGAGGATTAGAGAGCCATGGAGTTGGAGGAGTCTACTCCACCCCCATCTTAGAGGTGACGACAATGAGGCTGAGGGAGGTTAATTGAGTTGTCCAAGGTCACCAGGGACTAAGCATTAGAGACAAGATCTGAACCCAGGTCCCCCGACTCCAAAGTCAGTGTTGTTTCCACTATAACATGGTAAGAGAAGACAGGTACCTGAGAGAGAGGCATCAGCTGGGGATCAGGAGTGAGGAAGAGGGTTGAGAGAGAGAGGAAGGCTGAAAGGGCCATGAGAAGGTGCTGGAGAAGAGTCTTAGAGCCACTGAAATTACATGGCCACCTCTGGGGCAAATGACCACCATCCCAGGCATCCAGCTGATGTCTTCCTTGGAGGCATCTGGAAATGCCAAGCCTTGATTGTGCCTCTCAGGGTCAGCTTTTTCTCACATCCTGGTTGCTTTCTGGAGGTGTGGCCCCCATAGCACATGAAAGCATCAGCTCTTCATGAAGTAAGAGGAATTACCAGTCAAGCCTCTGCTGCTTATTCTTAAGTTTTCTCAGATGTAAAATGAGAGGATTGGTCTCTGAGGTCTCAATAGACTTATGAACCTATGACCTGCCAAGAAAGGCATTATGGAAGGAACTTTGACCTAGAAATCTGAAGCTCTGGGCTCAGAATCTTGGCTCTGGCACTATCCATCGGCAAATTGTTTAGCCTCTTTGGGTCTCAGTTTCCTCATCTGTGAAATGGGTATATTAATGCCTCTTCTGGGTCTCAGTTTTTTCATTTGTAAACTGGGGGAGTTAAACTGGATGAGTTCTATGTTCAATGAACTTCCAGTGGTTCCCCAGCATTCATTTGCATAAATTCTAGTTGTCAAATGGAACACTTTCAGAAACAGCCTTCGTCAGCCTGCTTGCTGTTCCCCGAACTCAAAATTCTATCTTCTACCTGCCTGCCTTTGCACAGGAAGCCCTTTCTGCCTGGAATGCACTCCTTCCTCAGCTTGGCCCTTCAGCATCCCTAGCTTCTAGTCTCAGCTCCTAAGCCATTTCCCTACTGAAAGCCTCTCCTGGTGCCCACAGTTCTCTGGGTTCCCTTCCTCCTCAAATTATCACATGCATTTCCATCTGTTAACATGTTGCTTCCCCCAGTAGAATGCCTTCCTTGAAGGACAGCTCCTTGAAGGCAGGGGCTGGTCTTCATCTTGTTTGGTTTGCCTTTGGCCCCGCCAGTCCCTGGCATGGTGCCCTCCACTTAGTGGTCACTTAATATGTGCTTGTTTAATTGGATTGGAGGACTAGCTGGTCTACGGTCCCTTTGACCTCTCATTTCATAGTCTGTCTATTAAAAGCAGCTGAGGGGGGGGGATTGTTGGCTACTCACTGACCCTCAGGTCTTTTTTTAGCACTTGGCTATAGGAGGCTCCTCCTCTACTCCCTACACACACCCCACCCCCCTCCACTTCTGAGTCACTGCCCAGCTGCCTGAATCCAGCAGCATACACTAGGAGACACCAAATGGAAGCCCGGGGATGATTGTCCTGGTTTTCTGCCCCCAGGGATGGCTTTGGTCAGAGGAGGTGGTGTGGGGAAGCTGGCTCCCATGGAAACACCACCAGGTTTCCTTCCCAACATTCTTCACCCTGGGAGCCTTTAGTCGCCTGGGAGTCTCTCCTCCTGCTGACCCAAAGGAAGCCTTGGTGTTTTTCTGTTTCTCCATTCCCTGCAGAGAATTCCAGGGCCTTTCTTGCCCTGCAACCTGACTCCTTGATATGTCCTTCCTTCATTTCATTCTTTGGAGCTCCCTGCCGGGAAGGGCCCATGTCAGGGGGCTAGAGAGAAGGAAATGCCTCTTGGTCTCCATCATCCTCCCCACCACTCATACACCCCCACAGAGAATTCTGAAGCTGGGCTTACCTCAGAGGAAAAAAAAACCTTTGTATCCCTGCTGTCCTCAGGCTCCCACACGTGGTGGACCCTAGCCAGAGCTTTCTGGGGGCCTCATTGCCTTTTCCCTAATCTGCAAGCCCTGAGAAAGATGCTGGGGTAAACTTAGCCTCCAGCCCTTAGGGAGGGGTAAAGCCAGTTAGTAGCCAATGCCTCCCACCCCCAACTATAGCACCTCAGAAGACTTACCCTTCATCAACAAAGTCTACACTCCTAGCTTTCTCTTCTCACCCTCACTCTCAATCCAAACTTGTCTGTCCAATGTTTCATCCCCTAAGATCCCTATTTTCTGGTAGGTGAGGGTGAGCTGGTCTAGGACAAAAAGGTTAAGAGTGAAGAGGACCTCCTTTAGAAACAGTCTAGTCTGAACTCTTTTTCCAGGCTAAGATATTAGTGAGCTCTGGTAAAGCTGAATGACTAGCCCAAGATCTAAGAAGTGAATCCCAGTTAGGGAAAGAGATTATACCTGTGAGTTCATTGGGATAAAGAACTGCCAGGTGAGGGGGTCTTTCTACCAATGCCAGCCAGTGCCTTCTCTGCAACTTAGAGTCTGAGAGAGCTAATCAAGATTTTAGTGTGAGCTGAATCCACAGGAATGCAGAATCACAGAATTTTTCAATTAGGAGGGACTTGGGGACCATTTAATTCAACTCATACCCAAAAAAAGAATCCATATTTCAACATACCTGACAAATGCTCATGCAGCTTCTGCTGGGTGATGGAAACTCCCATCTCAAGGCAGTCTGTTCTACTTGGGGCAGTTCTGATAGTTAGGAGGTCTTGTCTTCTACTAAGCTTCAATTGGTCTCTTTTCACCTTCCACCCATGCCTACTGGATTTACCCTCTGCTGCTAAGCAGTCTATGCCCTCTTGTGCATGACAATGCTGGTGGTTTGAGCTTATCCAAGGTGCCCAAAGGCTCTCTTGTTATCTCTTTACTTATCTTAGTTATCTCTTCCCTATTGGCCATTTTTGTTCCATCCATCCATAGAGAAAGCAGGTCTGGCGACTCCTTACTTCAGTGAAAGCCCCAGTCCACTTAGCATCTGCTCCCCATCTTGTCTCTAGGAAAGAGTCTGCCAGGTCCTCCACTTCTGCCCCTTGAACAACAGCCCTGCAGCTGCTATGACCCCTCTAGGTCTCTGGTCCCCTGGATGAGGAGGCTTCTCTGTGGGACTCCAAAGATTCCCTTTGTAGGCTTCAGGTCATCCTTTGATGGTGACCTTTGATGAAGACATGCAGCTGCCTTCTTTACCCTCCCAGGAGGCTCCAAAGCTCTGGGCTCCTAGAAGTCTTACCCCTCCACCCTGGTCTGTTTCTCTCACTCCAGGCCAGTATGACTAAAGGACATTCCTTAATAGGGATTTTGGTTTTGCTGCCTAGTGGTCTAAGCTACTATCTTTGCTTAGACTCCATTGATTTCTTGGGTCCTTGGTGGGAGACTTAGACTCTGCCTGAAATCAGAGACAGCTTCTCTCCATTCCAAAAGCCTGTCCCATGCCCCTACATGGGTGCGCGTGTACACACACACACACACACACTCACACACCCCTCACTTTGGCCTTCTCATCAAAGTTCCAGATCTAACTGACGCTCCTCACTCTTTTGCCAAATAGAAATGATTGGTGGATCTTGAGCCCGAAGACACGTTGATCCTTCCCTCACTAAAGCAACCAATAAAAGCCCCTGACCCGAATTTTCCTTGATTTATCCCTCAGCTGGCATTACTTCTACCTTTCCTAAATCCTACCATTACAGAATCCATCAATCACAAAGCAAAAATAAGTCACATGTTAGCAGAGTTGCATGGACTAATCATTTCATGCCTCTGGGTCTCCAGTTCTTCATCTGGAGAGGTTGAATCATGTAGAAAATGGCATACTAGATTCAGAGAAAAGACGAATGGGGTTCAAATCTAGTTTCTTTTGACCAAATGATGTCTAACACCCCTTCCAGCCCTAACATCATTCACTCTGAGGTCTCTCCTAGCTCTAATATTCTACATTCTAAGTTCCATTCCAGCTCTGACATTCCATATTTTATTTTCTAAGGTCCCTCCCAGCTCCGATATTCTACGTTCTAAATTCCTTCCAGCTCTGACATTCTATGTTTTATACTATAAGCATTCTTCTAGCTCTGACAATGTTCTATGTCCCAAAGTCCTTCCAAGCTCTGACACTCTGTCTTCTAAAGTCCCTTCTAAGGGCCTTTCCTTGTTGGACATTTTATGTACCATTTCCTGAGGTCTTTCCCAACTCTGACATTTTGTGATTCTATAATTTTTGCCAAGGGAAGAAGAAGGCTTTCATACACTGAAGGGTCCTCTCTGCCTGGGTCAGTACATATTATCTCATTGACAAAATATCCTCCAAGTGGAGGGTACTACAGAATCCAATGGCTTTGAGAGACCTATAAGGTCATCTAATCCATCCTTTTGACTTGAGGTCAATGAATGGCTATTTTCTCTGGGACTGGGTGTTAAGTATTCCCTAGAATTCAGGATGATAAATTGGTGAGTAAATGAAAAAAAATCACCAAATGAAGCCAGTCATGATACTTTGACTTTGAAATTGTCTGAGATTAGGCAGTAGGATCTCTGAGTTGGCATCTAGACCATCAGATTACCATCCATAGAATGATAGATTTATAATTTGAAGGGATTAGAACTTAGAAGGCATTTAGTCCCCTTCATCTCATAAAGAAGGACGGTGAGTCCCCAAAAGTCTACACTGATTTACCAAAGCTAACAAAGGTGGTCAGTAAGCACTAAAATAGGTATATGAACCCACATACTGCAACTCAAAAGTCCACATTCTTTCCATCACACCATGTTTCTCTAATTATTCAATCAATCAACTATTTGGTAAGCATCTACTGTACCCCAGAAACTGAGCTGAACCTTGTAAATACAAAGACAAAAATAAAAGTCCCTGTCCTCAAAAAGCTTGCATTCCCATCAGGGGATTCAACCATACTCTCTCTCTCTCTCTCTCTCTCTCTCTCTCTCTCTCTCTCTCTCTCTCTCTCTCTCTCTCTCTCTCATCCCTGTGGTTCCTGCCTCCAAAGTGGACTCCTTCTCTCCATCCTAGAATCTCTTATGGTAATTTGCTCCTCTTTCACATACTTATATTTCAATTTTATTTTTGCTTATTAGTGTTTATTTTTCTGAAATAGGATTATTCCCAGTCATCCTGCAGTCTGGCTTGGGTTAGTGATTTAGGGTTTAAAATAATTCTGAAAACATAAGTACAAATGTTTCTCCCCGTAGGATTGGACTGTTACTCAGTATTTTATTTATTGCATGTACCAGAAAGTAGAAACCAGCTTTGCACCCTCTTGTTACTTGGGAGAAATTTCTTCTGGTCAGGAAAGAGATTATGTTTAGAGAGAATGGACATTCCTACATCCTAGAAACAGTTTAAAAAAAGAGTACCCTCCCCTACCAAAAATCATTTTGTCTTGCCTGTGTTTTGTAAATGTATATTTATATCGAATATATATGCTTAATATATGTGATTATATACATTTAATATATATGCATATATAAAATGTTTCACGTACTTTTGGGGGAGGAGGCAATCAGGGTTAAGTGACTTGTCCAGGGTCACACAACTAGCAAGTGTCTGAGACTGGGTTTGAACTCAGGTCCTTCTGATTCCAGGGCTGGTACTCTATCCACTGTGCCACCTAGCTACCTCTGTATTGTGGTTGAGCCAGCCTCAAAGTAATACAACTTTTCTTTCTTTCATAAATATATAAATTATATATATATATATATATACAAGTGTATATATGTGTATATATGTATGTATGTGTCACACATACATATACATACATATGACTTGTCAGTCACTTGAATTCTCTCTGCCTCAGTTTCCCCATCAGCAAAATGGGGATAATAATTTCTGTCTCTTAGAGCTGTGAGGATCAGATGAGCTAGCGTCTATCAGAGCTAGCGCTCTGAGAATCTTCAAGCACTAGACAAATGCTAGCTCTAATTAGAGACATTTGGGGACAGCATTGTCATGAAGTCAGGTAATGGAGTAAAGCAGAATGAACACTGGACCCAGAACCAGATCTCGTTTCAAATCTTGCTTTTGTCAGTTGTATCTATGAGACCTTTCATTTGTCTAAGCTACGGTTGTTTCATTTGTAAAGTCCAAGGGTTAGATTAAGTGACCCCCCGCCCCCAAGGTCCTTTTAAGCTCAGAATCCAGGACCACAAGCCTCAATCTGTCTCTCATCAGCCTCCTTCCATTGCTGCTAATTCTTCTCATTCAGGCTGAACAGAGCAAATCTGACCCATCTTGCCCGTGACAGTCCTGTAAAGGCCTAGACTCAGCTCACTCATTGACTGTCCAAGTCAGCCTGTCCCGTTCTTGGGAAGGACAGGTTCCATAAACTTTGTCCTTGCCATGGGAGGCAGCATCATGGAGAAGCAATATGACTCGGGGTCAGAAGATTGGAGCTGAGTCCCTATTCTCCCATTCATCAGCCGTATGACCTTAGCCAGGTCAATTTACTTTTCCGAGACTCATTTTTTTCATTTGCAAAATGAGGCAGATTTAATTAAATAATCTATAGGCTCTCTGTCACCTTTAACAGGCTAGGATTTTTTTCAATCCATCCCAGCTTAGCCACCTGTGGGCAAGTCATTTTTACCTGAGACTTTGTTTCCTGTTCTATAAAATAGAGGTAATCATATCTACATTACCTTTCTCACAGGGTTATTAAGAAAATACTTTGTCAATTGTAAAGTGTTCTAGAAAAGTGACCCAGTATTCTTATTGTTATTATAACACAATCAGAGCTCAAAGGATGAGAGCCTAGAACCTCAGGGTTCTTGGCTCTTTTTGTATCTTTGATACTACATTAATGTGATCTTAGGATTGGGCAGCTGGTACAGGGGGTAAAGCCAGACCTGGAGTCAGGAAGATCTGAGTTCAAATCACTTACTAGCTGTGTGACCCTGGAGAAGTTACTTAACCCTATCTGCTTCAGTTTCTTTACCCGAGTTCAAATCTGGCTTCAGATACTCACTAGCTGTGTGACTGTGGACAAGTCGCTTAACCCTGTTTGCCTCAGTTTCCTCATCTGTAAAATGAACTGGAAAAGGAAATGGCAAACCACTTCAGTGTCTTTGCCAAGAAAACCCCAAATGAGGTCATGAAGAGTCCAACCAGGAATGAACAACAACACTTTCTTAGGGATGCAGTAAGAAAAGACCTTCATGGACTGAAAAGTACTATATAAATGATGGTGATTATTGTCTCACTTTAGGCTCAATTCCTACTTTCTCACCTCTCCCATTGAAATAGACGTTCAATCTCTGACTCTTTATCTTCCAAACGGTGCCCCCTCCTCTCCTGTAAGCTAATTTGGGACAATGGAAAGGACATTGAGCCTAGAATCCTCTGACTCAATTTAAATTGAATTTAAATCTGGGCTCTGACATTCATCACCTCTGTAACCCAGAACAAATCATTTAACCTCTCTAGGTGTTAGTTTTTTCATCTGAAGGAGGAAGAAATTGGCCTATATAACTTCCAATGTCCCTTTCAACTTCAAGTCTATGAACCTATCATCTTCAACTCTCCTTTCCAAGAAGAATTCCAGAACAGTGAGATCCCTGAGGATCCCCAGAATCCATCCCTAGAAATGGGGACAGACCCTTCAAGCCCTAAGCTGAGACAACAAATCATGGCAGTCTTCCAATATCCATTGGAAGCCTAGGGATCCCCTGTGGGAATAGCTCTTTTCGCTGTCCCACAAGGGGATCTAGGGGACCTGAGGAGGGTGGGTAGGAGCCAAGTGGAACCATTTTAAGCCTCCAATTCACTGCACTAGGCATGTATGTGCTCCTCCATCTGAGGTCAACTAAGGTTAATAGAGCCTGAGGTGTCGCTGTTGTATCCAGACCTTTGGGAGTAATTAAATTCAATATTTATTTAGATTATGAAAGGGTTACTGGCAGAATCCAGAGAAGGCAAAGGAAAATACTTTGGACTTCCTTTTGAAATAGCAAACTCCCTCTCTTTCTTTATATAGTCAGCCCCATCAACTTCCTCGTGGGGATTGGATTTAAGGAACTAGACAGGAACACTCCATAGAAACAACATTTTTGTTTCTCTTCTCGAAGTCATCCTGTTGCTTACCGACTTGGTCATTGCATATTCTTCACAGCTGAGGCTAATGGATATAGGCTTCATTAAAGGAAGATGCCAGCACCACACCATTAAAAGCATCAAATTCGTGGAAAGAATACTGGCTTTTGAATTTAGAAGACCTGCTATTGAATTCTGGCCCTGTCATTCTCTGGCTATGTGACCTTGGCAGAGACATAACTAGGGCAAGGCAACTAGGACTTTGTCCCCAGTGGTTATGACATTTAGGAGGCACTGACAGTACTTATATATTTTTTTCCAGCAGCATAGAACCAGCTGATGGTAAGAAAAGAGCTAGATGGCAAGATTAATAAAAACAAAAAGTTACCAAATGATCCTAGCAAGCAAGCAACAACAACAACAACACATACACCTATCACCACCACCACCACCACCACCACCACCACCACCACCACCACCACCACCACCACCACCACCACCACCACCACCATCACCACCACCACCATCACCACCACCACCACCATCATCACCACCACCACCATCATCACCACCACCACCACCATCACCACCATCACCACCATCATCACCACCACCACCGCCACAGGCTGCTCCAGCAACTGACTCACAATGTCCCAGGATCTCTTTAAAATGACTTTTTAGAGAATGTTTTGGGATGCTTTCCCTGGGTTAAAACAGCTAGTTATGGATCTGGAGCTTCTGCGGGTCATCCAGCTTTTCTGAGCTTCAGTTTCCTCATCTTCAAAATGAAAGAGCTTCATGAAGCTCAAAAATCCTCTGATCTTTGTGATTTGGATAATACTGCAGCTAGACCAGAAACCTCTACGAAGTGAAAACGATCCTCCGTTTCAGGACGTTAATAGCATTTGCTCAGATTAGTAGAAGGTTTTGGAAACTCCAAAGTATTTGATAATGATTTCAGGGTCATTTCAATAAGAACGTGCTAAGGTAGATGATGACTTCGCTAAAAACAAGAACGAATCAAAACTGAAACAACAAATTTGTGTATAATTTTATTTGGCGGGGGCGGGGGGGAGCGGAGGGGAATTGGTAGTGTTTTTTTTCCTGATGCAGTTGGGCTTAAGTGACTTGCCCAGGTCCACAAAGCTAGTAAGTATCTAAGGCTGGATTTGAATTCAGGACCTCCTGACTCCAGAACCAGTGCTCTATCCACTGCACCACCTAGCTGTCCCTTTGCATATAATTTTTAAATGAATTTTTGCTGTTTTCGCTTTAAGTCTTTATAAATTTTGCAATGGATTTGAGTTACAGATATGAAATTTTAAAAATGATTTATTTCATCCAAGTGGGAAAGAAAGGGTAGGAGGGAGGAAGCAGATACAACTTATACCCAAGTAAGTAAATACAAGTAATTTCAAGAAGGAGAGAGTACTAATGGGAAGGAAAAAGCTCAAAGCCTTGGACAGGAAAGGAAGGGATTGTTCTAGACAGAGAAGAAAAAGAGGAAGTGCATTCCAGACATGTGGGACAATGGGGGTTGCCCTGAAGTGCCTGTTAGGTGCCAGCTTTACCATATTTTGGGTTAAAATTTCTTAGTTTTTATTTACTAAAAAGTTCTGAATAAAAACTCAATTTATCTTTTAAAATCTGATTTTAAAACACTTTTTAAAGTAGCCTTTTTCAAAGTGCTATAGTACAAGATAGGTCTTGGTTGAGATGGAACATCTGGTCTCTATTTCCCATGAGGAACATAAAATACTGTGCTGTGAAATAGGAAGTCATGAGCTATCAACAGAAGAGCTGATTATTTGGTGAGGGGAATGGAGGGTGGTAGGGGGGGGGGAAGTCTCTGTTTTGATGACCCTACTTTTGTCTAGTAGGGATAGGTGGGGGAGGGAGCCAGACAGGCCCTGGGAGTATTTGAAGAAACACTACTTTCAGCTGGGGGTCAACAAAGGATACAGTGGGAAGATAGTACCACAGCTGAGCCTTAAATGTCAGAATAAGAAGTTTGTTTCCTATCTTAAGAGGTAATAGTGAGCCACTAAACTTTTGAGGTGATATGATCAAACCTGTATCATTGACATTTTTGACAACTGTGCATTTGGAGGATCAAAGAAGGGAAAGGCTGGAAGTAGGGAGATCAAATAAGTTATTATAATGGTCTAGGAGAGAGATGAGGGCAAGTAGGTGGTGCAGTGGATAGAGCTCTGAAGCTGGACACAGGAACACTCATCTTTCTAAGTTCAAATCTGGCCTCAGACATTTACTAGCTGTGTGACCCTGGGCAAGTCACTTAACCTTCTTTGCCTCAGTTTGCTCATCTGTAAAATGAGCTGGAGAAAGAAATAGCAAACCACTCCAGTATCTCTGCCAAGAAAACCCCAAATGGAGTCACAGAGAGTCAGATATAACTGAACAACAGCAAAGGAGAGAGATGAGAACGTGAAATGAGGTGATAAAAGCAAGAATGTGGCAGGTGAGAGATGTCGTAGACATAGAAATGACAAAATTTGTCAACTGATCGGACATGGGTGTGAAGGAGAGTCAAAGACCTTAGACATGTGTTTTAAGGGTCCTTCTAGCACTAATGTCTGCCTCATTAGAACGCTAAACTCCATGCAAGCAGGGATTGTTTTATTCTTTGCATTTGCATATATTAAGTGTTTAATCAATGTTTGTTGGTTGCTTGCTTGTAGGAGGTGCTTAATAAATGTTTGTTGATTGGTTGCTTGGAAGGTCATTTTCAGCACTGGTCTTCTATGTGCTAAGGTCCATTTTATATTCTATAGTTCCTTTTAATATTGATTTTGATTTTCTAAGGTTACTGCTAGCCCTATGTCGGCATTAATATTCTACATGCTATGTTTTAAAGTCCCTTCTAGCTCTGATATCTTTTCAGTCCTGACATTCTATATTTTTGGTTCTTTTCTAGCTGTGGTGTTCTACATTCTAAGTTCCTTCCCGGAGAGGAGAAGGAAACTGATGACAATTAATCAATTTTGTTGTTGAGTCATTTCAGTTGCAACCCACTCTTCATGACCCCACTGGGGATTTTCTTGGCAAAGATGCTAGAGTGGTTTGCCATTTCCTTCTCCAGCTCCTTTTACAGATGTGGAAACTGAAGCAAGCAAGGTTAAGTGACTTGTCCAGAGTCACACAGCTAGTATTTGAAGCCAGATTTGAACTCAGAAAGATGAGCCTTCCTGACTTCAGCCCCAGCACTCTACTTTGCCACCCAGCTGTCCCCATTATTAATTAATTAATTAGTCAATTAACCAAGTAGCCCAGTTTATTACTCCCTTGCCCTACCTAAAGAGTGTAGTGACGTGTCATTGTGTGGCATAGTAGACATTTGGAGCCAGGAAAACTCAGGTTTGACATCTGGGAAATGGTGTTTAAAAATAGCACACTTCACAGGGCTATTGTGAACATTAAGTGAGAAGCGTATAAAGGACTTTGCAACTCTTGTGGAGCTATAGAAATGTGAAATGTTATTGTTGTGAAATGTGAGCCATGACAATGACCAAGAACATAGTGTTGCTGCCCTTTGGGGAGGACAGAGAGGAGGCAGCAGCTGGGTTGTTGAGATCAGCTTTGCCTCTCCCTCTTCTCCCCCGAGCCCCCACCCCCTTCCAGGCCCTGTTAGGCATTAGGAGCTAGTCTCCAAATGTTGGCTCTGAAACGGGATTGTTCTCAGTCATCCCGAAGTCTGGTTTGGGTTAGTGATTTAGGGTTTAAAATAATTCTGAAAACATAAGTACAAATGCTTCTCCCCAGGATTGGATTGTTACTCGGTATTTTATTTATTGCATGTACCAGAAAGTGGAAACCAGCTTTGCACCCTCCTGTTACTTGGGAGAGATTTCTTCTCCTCATTTCTTCTCATTGTGCTCAGAAACAATAGACCTTCCTACATCCTAGAAACAGTTAAAAAAGAGAGACAGAGTACCCTCCCCTATGAAAAAATCATTTCGCTTTGCAAATGTATATTTATATGTGTATATATATATATATACTTAATATATGTGATTATATACATTGAATATATATGCATATATATAAAATGTTTCATGTACTTTTGGGGGAGGCAATTTGGGTTAGGTGACTTGCCAAGGGCCACATAGTTGACAAGTGCCTGAGGCAGGGTTTAAACTCAAATCCTCCTGACTTCAGGGCTGGTGCTCTATCCAGCTCTATCTAGACACCCCGAATGTACTTTTTAATGTTTGTGATTCCCCAAAAGAATGTAAGTTTCCTGAGGTGAAAGATAGCCTCATTTTTCTCTTTATATTCCCAGTACTTTCCACATAATAAGTGCTTAATAACTATTGATTGGTTGATTCAAATAAAGCAGAGATCCATTGGAATGGTAACCTGTGAGTTTACAGAATCAGTATTTAGAGTCTCAAAGGATCTTGGGGATTGTGTCCAATTCCCCTCTCCTCCACTGCATTTTGCATTGGAGACTGATAGGAAGAAAGGGAAAGTAAATTGTCTAAATTTGTGCAGCTAGGAAATATCTGCGGAGAGCTGCAAACCCAGGTTTCTTGACTCCCAATCCAGTGTTCTTTCCACTGCGCTATAGTTCAACCAGCCTTGAAGTAATACAACTTCCCTTTCATATTCATATATATATATGTATATATACACGTATATGTATATATGTATATGTGCATATGCACACATATGTGTATATACATGTGTACATGTATACACATATATACATACATATAAATTCTTTCTGCAACAACCGTGATGTGATTACCTGGTCTTTGAAGATTGGAAAGAAGATTGTATTTGGAGTCATAGAATGGAGATCTTGAACTGAAATCCCAGCTCTGTCCCTTCCTACCTTTGTGACCATAGGCAAGTTACATGATCTTTCTGGACACACACCTATGGTCTCATTTCCATTTCCACGTTAAATGAAGAGACTGGACCAGGTGACCTTTAGGGTGCTTTCCAGCTGCACTCACTATGATTCAATAAACTCCCATGACAGAGAACTTGTTCTAACCTATCAGTTCTATATTGGTACAGTTCTAATTCTTAGAAAATGTTTCCTAATATTGAGCTAAAATTTTCCTCCTTGGAATTTCCACCCTTTGGTCTTTGTTCTGCCCTTTGGAGCAGCATGGAATAAGCCACCACCACCCCCCAGTGAGAGCTCTTCAGATCCTCAAGAAAGGATCTTCAATGCCTCTTTGTATGGCATGTATTCTAGTCCCTTCACCATCCCAATCACCCTCTTCTTGGCACTCTCCAGTTTGTCCCAGTCTTTCCTACCACATGCAATCCAGAACAAGACTCCAGCTCTATTGCGTCCAAGGCTGAAGACAGCCTTGCTTTCCCCTCCTTGGTTCTGGTCGTTCTGGTCACTAGCCTTCTTGAAATTTCTGTCTCGTTCTTTCTCTGCTCTTTCATTTCCCAACAGGACTAGAAAGTGGTAGTAGTTCCGAAGACTGGGAGTTTTTTCAGCACAGGTGTCTGTGAGAACAGTCTCCATCACCCCACTCTCACCTCCACAAACATCCACCCAGAGCCTGACTCAGACACTTACTATGTGACTCTACAAGCCACCTTACTTCTGTTTCTCAGTTTCCTCATCTGTAAAATGGGCATAATAATAATAGCATTTACCTCCCAGGGTAACTGTGTAGATAAAATAAAAAAAAATTGCACAGCACTTTGAAGATTGTAAAGCACTATATATTCCAACTGTTTTTGTTATTCATATTGCTGTCAGAGGGAACGTTGCAAACATATTAACTACCTCCTTAGAGATGCCAAGAGCAGGAGAGCTGGGGAAAGGAAGATATCCTTTCTTTCTTTTTGTTGTTCAGTCTTTTCAGTCATGTCTGACTCTTTGTGACCCCATTTGGGATTTTCTTGGCAAAGATATTGGAGAGGTTTGCCATTTCCTTCTCCAGCTCATTTTACAGATGGAGAAACTGAGACAAACAGGGTTAAGTGACTAACCCAGGATCACATAGCTAGTAAGTTATCTAAGGCTGAATTTGAACTCAGGAAGATGAGTCTTCTTCACTCCAGGACTCTGTGCCAAGTTGCTAAAGATCTTCTAACAACTAAGGAACAAGGCCAGGGAGACTGGAGTGGTGGAAAGACCATAGAATCATAATTTTACAGCCAGAAGAAGCCTTGGAGGGCATCAAATTCAACTCCCTCCTATGTTACAAGCTTGAAAACAAGCTCCCAAAGTGAAGTGACTTGCCCAGGGTCACTCACACTCACTGCAGTGTGTTTTGTATCCAGGTCTTCCAGATTCCGAGTTCAACACCATCTACTACCCACACTTTCCCCTCCCCACCATATTTCTTGAGTGGGATCTATTGTCCTTTCTCTGATGTTGTGTGATCATTGGGTGGCTGGGATGGCAAGATGGGGGAGTGCTAAGATCAAAATTATATAGGGAAAAACGACGAGAAAGAAAAAACACAAAAAAGTGAAAATACTATTTTTAGATCTGCGTTCAGACTCCATAGTTCTTTCTCTGGACATGGCTAGCATTTTCCATCATGAGTCTTTTGGACTTGTCTTGGATCATTGAATTGCTGAGAAGAGTTAAGTCTATCACAACTGATCATCACACAATGTTGCTATTACTGTGTACAATGTTCTCCTGGTTCCGCTCACTTTACTCAGCATCGGTTCATGTAAGTCTTTCCAGGTTTTTCTGAAATCCTCCTGCTCATCACTTCTTATAGCACAACGGTATTCTATTACATTCATATACCACATCTTGTTCAGGTATCTCCTCAATTTCCAATTTTTTGCCACCACAAAAAGAGCTACTATAAATATTTTTGTACATGTGGGGCCTTTTCCCTTTTTTATGATCTCTTTGGGATACAGACCTAGTAGTGGTATTACTGGAACAAAGGGTATGCAGTTTGATGGCCCTTTGGGCATAGTTCCATTGCTTTCCAGAATGGTTGGATCAGTTGACAACCCCACCAAAGATGCATTAGTGTTCCAATTTTCCCACATCTTTTCTAATATTTATCATTTTCCTTTTCTGTAATATTAGCCAATCTGATAGGTGTGAGGTGGTACCTCAGAGTTATTTTAATTTGTATTTCTCTAATCAATAATGATTTAGAGCATTTTTCATATGACTACAGATAGTTTTGATTTCTTCATGTGAAAACTGCCTGTTTATATCCTTTGAACATTTATCAATTGGGGAATGACTTGTATTCTTATAAATTTTATTCAGTTCTCTATATATTTGAGAAACAAGACCTATGTCAGAAATACCGGCTGTAAAAATTGTTTCCCAGCTTTCTGCTTTCCTTCTAATCTTGAATGCATTCATTTTGTTTTTGCAAAAACTATTTAATTCAATGTAATCAAAATTATCATTTTGCATTTCACAATATTCTCTATCTCTTATGGAATCACTCTTTATATCTAAATTATGTACCTTTTTGACCTTATCTTCACATATGGTGTGAGATGTTGGTCTATGCCTAGTTTCTGCCATACTATTTTCCAGTTTTCCTGGCAGATTTTGTCAGGTAATGAGTTCTTATCCCAGAAACTGGAGTTTTGGGGTTTGTCGAACATTAGATTACTATAGTCATTTACTACTATGTCTTGTATACCTTATCTATTCCAGTGATTCACCATTCTATGTCTTAGCCAACACCAAATAGGTTTGATGACTGCTGCTTTATTTTATAGTTTTAAATCCGGTATGGGTAAGCCATCTTCCTTTGCATTTTTTCATTAATTTCCTTGATATTCTTGACCTTTTGTTCTTCCAGATGAATTTTGTTATTATTTTTCCCAGCTTTATAAAGTATTTTTTGTAGTTTAATTGGTACGGCACTGAATAAATAAATTAATTTAGGTAGAATTGTCATTTTTATTATATCATCTCAGCCTAACTATGAGCAACTGATATTTTTCCGATTGTTTAGATCCGATTTTATTTGTGTAAAAAATGTTTTAGTATTGTGTTCATACAGTTCCTGGGTTTATCTTGGCAGGTAGACTCCCAAATATTTTATATTGTCTATAGTTATTTTAAATGGAATTTATCTTTCCATCTCTTGCCATTGTTAACTCGTTTTTTAAAGGTTTGATAACTATATTTCAATATATTTGTTGTTATATATTTTTAAAAAAACATTATTTTGAGGCAAGGTCCATAGGCAGGCCAGCAGCTAGGTCACTAGTGCAGTGGATAGAGTACAAGGCCAGAGTCAAGAAGACTCATTCGTCTTCCTGAGTTCAAATCTGGCCTCAGACACTTACTAGCTGTGTGACCTTGGGCAAGTCACTTCACCCAGTTTGCCTCTATTTCTTCATCTGTAAAATGAGCTAAAGAATGAAATGGCAAACCACTCCAGTATATTTGCCAGAAAACCCCAAAATGAGGTCACAAAGAGTCAGACGTGACTGAAATGTTTGAACAACAACAAAGAATATTCAGTCTTGATTGCTTCTAAGGTCTGTTCCAGTTATAGTTCTGTGACCATGGGGACCAGAGAGGTTAAATAACTTAGGATCAGTGGATGATAGATTTAGAACTGGACTGGCCCTTACAGGAATCTAGGCCAAATTGCTCATCGTGCAGTGAGAAATCTGAAGTGAAGTGAGAAGTTAAGTGACTTGTCCAAAGTCACACAGCTTGTAAATTTCTGAGGCAGGTTGTGAGAACAGCTTTTCCTGGTTCCAAGTCCAGTGCCCCACTTACTACACCATGCCAAGGGTAGCATATTGAGGTGGTGATGGATCAAAGAGTAGAATCCTGCCATTGAGTTTCATTTCAATGTCTTTGCCTCTATACATATCGCTAATTATAGTCCTCTCAGCAGAGGATAGGGGTAAGAAGAACCATAGTGAGTATTTAGTCAGTATCTAATATAAGCAAGACATCATTCCTGGCCTCATGGGGCCCAATTCAGGAGACAAACTATAGATATGCATGAAAGATGGCTGAAATTGCATGTGCTCAGAGCCCAACAAATGACTGGCATAGACAATATTCCAGGGAGGAAAGAAACCTTGGTCAGCAGAAGAGTCAGTCAGCCAACAAGCACTTAGGAAAGGGATACAAAGCGGGACCAGGAGGATGGGCAAGATTTGAGCAAAGATGGAGGAGGAAGACATCCCATATGAGGTGAATGGACTTGGGGATTAATGACATGAGGGAAAATGAATGTTTTGAGAAGGAGAAGCATGAAGAATCCAGCAGGGTTTCCCAATTCCAATCCCCCAGGGCTACCAAAATTAGACACTAATTAATCAACAAGCATTTATTAAGCACCTACTTTGTGCCAGACACTGTCCTGAAACCAGTCTCATAATGTGACCCCTTCCAACTCTAAATCTATGATCTCATGTTCCTTCTCTACCCAAGTCTTCAGTGGCCACCCATTGCCAGACAAGCAAAGTTCATGGTCTGTCTCTTGGCATTCAAGATTCTCCACAATCTGGTACCTCATACCTTTCCCACCTCACCTCAAATCACTTCCCTCTCTGCAAGCCATGCTCCAGCCAAGCTGAACCACTGTCTTTTTTTTGTTTTTGTAAATTATAGAGCACTATAGGAATATGGACTATCACTCCTTGTAGGTAGAGAGTATTTTCCAGGCACACAGAATGAGACAGGTGGAAAGGATTTCACATGGCTCCTAGTCCAACCTGTACCTGAAACAAGAATTCTCTCTCTAATATCACTGACAAGTAGTTTCCTTGCCCTTGCTTAGAGGCCTCCAGCAAGGGGAAAGCCACTACCACCAGAGGCAGCCCAGTCTGCTTTGGGATAGCTCTGATTGCTAGGAAGTGTTTCCTTACAGCCAGTGAAAATCTACTGTCTAAAATCTTCCACCCACCGCTTTTACTTTTACCCACAAGGAACAAGTAGAATAAACCTAATCTCCCTTTCAAGTGAAGCTCTTCAAATTCTTGAAGGTGGCCATGGGCCTCTGATGCCCCTTCCTTCCCAATAAATCTTGTTTTCCTCAGAGTAAAATGTCAGTTTCTTATAATCTATGGCCCTTCATCATTCTGATTGCCATCCTCTGGGCAGTCTCTAATTTATTAACTGTCCTTCTGACAATAGTATGTGAAGGAATTCTTCTTGCCTCTTTGGGATAAAGCCAGCATGTGCCCAAGTCTCTGGCACTGCATGATAAAGAGAGGAGAAGTCCAGCTGAGGAAGATCAGAACTGAGCCATGAATTCATCTGAAGAACTCCTTGTCTCACCATCTAGTTGTGAAGTAAAGGCTTTGTGAAACCAATTAATATACAACATGCTTGTGGATTATTATTGGAGTTTCAAAGTTGGAAGGGACCTTAAAACCTAGAAACTCAGGACTGGAAGGAATCTTGACACTTATATAAAAAAAAATATGAGAACCTTGAAAGGCAGAACTGGAAGGGACCCCAGAACATAAAACATAGAATGTTAGAGCTGGAATAAACTTTAGAATATAGAATTTAGGATGCCAGAGTTGGGACAGACTTTAGATATTAGAATAGGAAATATTCAAACTAGAAGGGGCCTTAGAACAGAAAATGATGGCTTTGGAAAGAGCAATCTGGCATCTGGGAAGGATTCATGAAGGAGGCAGGGCTTGAAGGAGGGCAAGGACTTCAACAGGTGAAAATAGTAGGGGGAATCTCTAAAAGTATTTGTGAATTTCTAGCAGGAAGACATGGCTCCATATAAGAGAAAACATACCAACACTTACAGGTGTCTAAAAATAAGATAGGTTGCCTTGTGAGGTAGTGAGTTCCCCATGACTGGAAGTCTTCAAGCAGAGGTTATATGACCTGAACCAGGTCTTTCTGGCTCCAAGGCTAGGTCTCTATTCATTATGCTATACTTCTCCATTTCCATCATATAAAAGGAAGAGGAAGAAAAGGAGGAAGAGAGGGAGAAAGAGAAAGAGGAGGAAGCAACACAGGAAGATATTTGTGGCTTGATGCATCACCCTGACTGGCATCACTTACATTATCAAAGAGAACCCAGACTAGGAGAGGGCAATGTTTAAACTCAATGGAATTTAATCCACAAATTAAGTTCACATGCCACTGACCCCATCTAACCTTGACTTGGACCCCTGAGAACCTTGGTGTTCTAAGTGGTCAGAATGGCCCAAGCTGATGAATGCATTGTCCCACACTGGGAAGGCTTTACCGTATGGAAACAGTTCCCATCCTCAGCCTACCCCAAGCTTCCCTAAGGGATGCATAAGGAATAGGAGATGCCCAAGTCCAGAAGATATACTACCCATTCCTACTCCCCATTTGCTCCTCTCTACAGGGGATGGCTGCCTAGATTTGAGGCAGACACCCAAGGAAAGGACACCCTTCCCAGAGCTGGGTCCTTCCCAGTTGGGACCACTGTGAGAAAAGAGTCCTCCGCTGGTAGCCTCCCTGACAGAGCAGGGTTTGCGATCCAGTATGAAACTTTATGAAGGTTCTAGATTCAGGAGGGAAAGTATTGGAGTTTGCAAAGCAATAGGGTCATGAAAGGATGAGAATTTTCCAAAAGCAGACCAGGTTAACCCTAGCCATGGAACTCACTACTGTATTAGCCCCACTAATTAATCCACAATGAGTCAGCATTCACTGAGCTGCTAGAGCTTAGAATATTAGTCTTGGGAGGGGCTTTAGAACATAGAATGTCAGACCTAGAAAGGACCCTTAGATCATCCACCATCAAAGCTATGAGGGACCTTATATCAATGCACATCAGAGTGTGAGGTACCTTAGAACACAGAATGTTAGAACTGGAAGGAACCATAGAACCTTAATAAATAGAAAGTTTTTGCCTTCTTTTGTATTCCCAGTGCTGGCACATTAATAGATGCTTTAAAAAAGTTTGTTCGACTCAACTTGACCTTAGAGCATAGAACACAGAATGTTAGAGAACGAAGAAACTTCAGAACAGAGTACTGGATACCAGAATCAGAAGGAACCTCAGAGATTGCCTAGTGACTCCAACCCTTTTAATTTGTAGATAGGCTCAGAGAGAGAAAGGGACTTTTTAAAGGTCTCACAGCTAGAGGCAGAGCCTGTTCTAGAATTCAGGTCATCCTACTTGATACCTCCCCTCCCTTTTTTTGAGACCAGGTTTCCATGGCTCCTCCAAGCTAATGGTGCCCTGGCCACTCACTAGCTGGCTCCCTCCTACTGGTGATCAGCACAGAAGCTTTGACCTGCTCTGTTTCTGACATGGACAGGTTTGCCCCTCTTGAGGCAGCCTGGTGGTCCTCTGATTCTGGGGGCTTACCACTTTGCTGTCAGACACTGGATTGACGTTAGCTCGAAAGCAGCTCAGAACCCTCAAACTCAAGTGATCCACCAACTTCGGCCTCCCTCTGTCCCAGTAGCAGAGATTATAGGCACGCAACCCCCCCCATCCCACCCCGGTACACCCTAGATCTAATGCCCCCTTTAAAAAGTTGTGTTGCTTTTGCTTATTAAACCACAGTCATTTCAAAATAGCCTCTCTTCCCAGGGAAGCTTCCCTTGTAGAAACAGAATATATTTTTATACAAAAAGGAACAGCAGGGCAAAGCCTTCCTAATCTAACAGGACATGCAACTTAGTTGCCCTCCTCTCTACCTAGAGGGGAGAAATGTGTTTCGCTATTTGTCTTTCCAGGACCAAAGTTGATTATCCATTAAGCCTGAAGTCAGATGCCTTTTAGGCAATAAAAATGTTATTTTCATTTATACTGTTGCAGTTACCATATACATGGTTCTCCTGGTTCTACTTTCTTCCCTTTGCATCAGTTCATATAAGTCTTCCCAGGTTTCTCCAAACTCTTCATATTCATCAATAACCCTCCATTACATTTACATGCTATAGTTTGTCCAGCCACTTACCACTTTATTTCTAGTATTTTGCTCCCACAAAAAATGCTGTAAGGAAAATTTTGGTATCCATGGGGTCTTTACTTCTCTTTTTGAGCTCCCAGGGTACATGTCTAACAATGGAATTGCCTGGGTCTAAAGTTAATACTCTTTTCACTATGCAGTGGTGGGTACAAAACACCGTACTTGGTATGGAGCATGTGAGAGGGAGAGGAGGTGGAGAAGCGGGGAAGGAAAGAGAAGGCGTCATCTCTGCCCTCCAGGTGTTTACAATCGCTCAGGATCTCCCTAGAGGACTGACATCCTTAGCCTGGGGCGGGGTCTGTGCTTATTTATTGGGACTGAAGTGTCTCCTAGTGGCCAGTCTGGGTAACTGCAACCTTGGAGTTTGCTCTATAGCTCGTTAGATAACCTGACAATACACCTTGGAAATCCATCTATTGATCAATCAGCAAGAACTGATTAAGCACCCACTTTGTGCCAGGTAATGAGGAGAACGGAGCTTTCCTGGCCTGTTCCCAGCACCTGTTCCTCCCTCTCCGTCTCCTCTGCTCCCCCTCTCCATTCTTGATTATTTTTGCCATCCATTGGTCTATTGGGTTCCATATTCCCAAGTTGACTTGTCTTTGGTGGAGGTGGTAATGGTGGTGGTAGTGGTGGAAACTGAGGCACCAGACAGTAAAGTTTTGCGGGGGGAGGGGGAGCGCTATGCTGTAATCTGTGTATCTGCCCCATCATCTAGCACAAGGTATGCACATTCTAGGGGCGGGGTGGGTAATAAATGTTGAACGAATGATACAGTTTTTAAATTCTCCAGTGGATCAGAATCATGTGGTTTTTTTTTTTTAATTCTTAGAGAACTGCACCTCATTTGTATTCCCCAGTTCCCTGCCTCTATATCTGCCCTAATTAAATCTTTGAGTTGGAGAGGCTAAGCAATTTCCCCATTTAGTCTACAGTTATCTTTCAGGGTTTTCCTCCTTGTCCTGCCGCTGAGCTCACAGAGTTCCTAGCCCCTCCCCCCACCTCTGCCTGCCTCCACCGCACATCTGACCATATCTGGCTCTTACTGGGGTTGAGGCACTCCAGGGTTCAAAGCCCAACTCTGAACTCTGCCCAGCTTTGTTATCCATGGGCCCCTGGGCTCCTTAGGTCTAGAGCTGGAAAGGACCTCAGAAGCTGTCTAATTCAAACCCATGGTTTAACTCATGGGGAAACTGAGGTACAAAGCAATGGTCACACAGGTCCTAAGTGGCAGAACCAGGATTGGAAATCCAAGGTCCTGTGACTCTACATAAGTTCAGAGCTCTTGCCATTGCTCTACACTAACTATGGGGCAGGTCTCTGAGCGAGGCCCCCTGGCTGAGGCCCCTATTTCTAACAGACCCTAAATGCTTCATTAAGTGGGTCCCCAGGCTGGGCTTTGGCAGGAGCTGGAGTTTTTGAGCTGCAGCTGTGGTAGCAAGAGCAGCAGCTGAAGCTACAGGAGACATCCCTCTACCTCCCCCATCCCGAGCCCTCAGTCCAGAGCCCTCTGAGGCTTGGGTGAGACAGAAGTGGGCTTGGTTAGCACCTTTTAAATAGCATAAATATGCAGTAAGATTGCCTATTTCAATCCCTTAGATCATTACTTCATCTCAAAGCTCCAAGTCCTTCAGCTCTGAGTCAGGCACATGTGGTTGGCCAGAAGCAGAAAGATCAACCTTGTTCCTGTTCCTGTCGTTTTCATGTTGTTTCATCCGATGACCTTGTGAGAAACACACAGGGACTCTGACATGCATGTGAATTCAACTAGGCATAGGATCACACATCATAGACTTAGACATGAAAAGGACCTTAGAGGTCTGATCCCTCCTCATTTGACCAGTGAAGAAACTGAAGCCCAGAAAGGTTAAGTGATTTGCCCAAGGTCACACAGCTGGTAAGTATCAGAGGCAATTCTCAGCTACAGGCATGCTTGATTCCAAGTCCATCACTACAAGGAACCCCTCCCCCTCCAGACACAGGCAAATAACTCAGCCCCCACCTTAATGGCTTATTGATTCTATATAGATGGCATTTAACAATCTTTGAGTTTTTTTTAAATGCAACAAATATCTAAAGCCACAGACTCTCCATATGAAAGAAGGAACACTCTTGAGCACAGTGAGGGACTAGCTGCATTCATATACCACCTACTATGTGCCAGGCATTTTGAAAAAATATCTCAATAGATCTTTACAACAACCGTTAGAGGTAGGTGTTATTATTATCATCCTCATTTACAGTTGAGGAAGTTGAGGCAAAGAGAGGTTAAGTGACTTGCCCAGGGTCATACAGCTAATTAGCAATCTAAAGTTGAATTTGAACTCAGGACTTCCTGTCTAGCATTCTATCTGCTGCACCACCAGCTATCTGCCTCATGTTGTTGTTTCAGTCTTGTCCAACTCTCTTGACCCCATTTGGGGTTTTCTTCGCAGAGATACTGAAGTGCTTTGCCATTTCCTTCTCCAGCTTGTTTTACAGATGAGGAAACTGAGGCAAAGTTACATGACACAGATAGTAAGTATCTGAGGTCAGATTTGAACTCAGGAAGGTGAGTCCTCCTGACAGCAGGCCTGGAGCTCAATCTATTGAACTACCAGCTGCCTCATATACAGAGCTGATTCTGGGAGTAGCAATCACGTCAGGTGGTATCACAGGAGGGGGTGTGGGTGAAGAAAGGCGAGGACTACTCAGTTGGGTGGTGCCTCATTATCATCATTACTGCTGGTTTTCATTTCCTGCCTCTGACCCTTACTAATGAGATAAATGTATAGCACTTCACAAATCTGAAAGTACTAAATAAATGTTAGCTATTGTCAGTTGTGGGCTGCTGCTGCTGCTGTTACTACAACTACTACTACTACTACTACTACCACCACCACCACCACCACCACTTCAGCTACTGCTGCTACTGCTTACTACTACTATATGTGTGACCCTGGACACATCACATCTCTTATCTAAGCCTCAGTTCCCCCATCTGTAAAATAAGGAGGCTGGACCATCTGACCTCTAAGATTCCTTCTGGCTCTCCACTAGAAGCTGGTGAAAGCCAGCCCTCCTTGTCCTTCTCACATTCAACTTCATCTTATACTCACTATATGTGCGGAAGGGGGAGTGACATGGTGGAAAGAGTGGGAGTCAGTGGACCTACTTATAAGACCTTTTCTTCTTTCTTCAATCTCTTCGGGGTACAGGTCTAAAAATTCTACTTTTGGAACAAATTAAATGACACTCAAACCATGTGACTTCTGGGATTTAAAAAATCTGAGTCTGCCTTATGTCAGTCTACTTCTTTCCCCTCTTCATCTCCTTCTCTGTTGCATTGGTTGAAGGAAATAGGGCTATTTAGCCTGGAGAATGGAAGGGGAGTGGGGAGGAGCAGACTGCATTACTGTATTCGAATATTTGAAAGGTTGTCTTATGGAGGAGGAATTGGACTTATTACTTACTCCAGAGAACAAAGTTGGGACCTACTATGTGCCATAAGACCTATTATGTGCCAGATAAATCTCAGAGTATAAGTTTTTAAAGAGGAGAATGTATGTT
The DNA here is from genome assembly GCA_028646595.1 of Phalanger gymnotis. Lineage (NCBI taxonomy): Eukaryota > Metazoa > Chordata > Mammalia > Diprotodontia > Phalangeridae > Phalanger > Phalanger gymnotis. Next base: position 443,260,841 of record CM053623.1, on the reverse strand, counting down.
GTATATGTGTGTGTGTGTGTATATGTTTAATAACCAGTTGGGGGAAGGGAGGTATTTAGGGTTACGTGTGTGTATGTATGTGTATACTTGGAAATATTAATCTGCTTCATTAACATTTTATCCAACATCTTTTTTTAGTCTAGACCAGGGCGGTCCAACCTTAGATTTTTCTTGAAACAATAGACGATATGTTTTGATTTGCCATTTTAGTGAGAGTTGTGCAGTAGCTCAGCTTCATTTACAATGTTTGCCAATTTCTGAGGTGTGAATACTCATACCAAAAATTTAGCATAGCTTGTCTGAGATGGCTCCAGCATGCCCCTGTGTGTATGCATGCATGTATGTGTGTTCGTACCTATATGTATGCACATGTACATCTCCAGCACTTAGTACACCGCTTCAGATAGAGTAGTCATTTAACAATTGTTTTATGAAGGAATATGAAGAAGTTTTTAATCAATTTGAGCTTTCTGAAAGTAGACCGGGCTGCCTCATGAGTTGGTGAGCTTCCTGTCAGCGGAAGTGTTTAAGGAAAGGGGAGATGACTACTTGTCAAGATTTCTGGAGAGTCAGTCACTAAGCATTTATTAAATGCCTACTGTGTGCCAGGCACTGTGCTAAGTGCTGGAAGGAGTCTTGCTTCAGGCAGGTGTTGGACTGTATAAGCCGAGGTTCTAGCTCTGAGTTCCTGTGTTGTGATAACTAGGGATTTTTAAGCTGGGGTCTAGGAATTTGCTTTTTAAAATATATTGAAAACTGTCTTTCAATATGTATAATGTAATAGGACTTTTCAGTCATATGTATTTTATTTTATGCATTTTTAGAATGTTGTTCTAGCCCTCAGCACAGCTCTGGGCACATAATAGGTACTTAATGAATTCCTGTTGACTTAATAAATGCCTGTTCTGAGAACGTGTTCATGGGCTTCCCCAGGCTGCCTAAGGGTCCCTTACACACACACACACACACACACACACACACACACACACACACACACATACACATACACACACACTTCATAGTCCTTGCTCTTAGAAGGAGTGTGGGATAATAGGAAGAGCTAGAGAAAGATCTAGAATCAGGCCTGGGATCTTAGCCCTAGGTTAGATCCTAACAGAGTAACCCTAGAAAGTGGCTGAAATTCCAAAGACTCTGGCAGATCCAATTCTTCCACAAGGAAGAAAATGAGGATTTTTCTAAGAGATTTGGAGTTTTAGAAGACAAGGAAGGAAGAAGAAAGGAAAGGCAGGCAAGAAAGAATGGATCCTACAATGGGACCTCATCCTCTAAGTGCACCACCAGGAGCTCTGACCTCAGGATGTTGTCATTAGTAGATTAATCATCAGTCATTAGCAATGCCGTCAGAAGCACTGAAGCTCATAATGAGCTGAGGCTGGAGAAGAATGCTAAGGAATCAAAAAAAAGTTCGTTTTTAGAAGGGAAAAGAAGGGTGATCAAAGAAGAACTAGGACCCCTGCTCAGTCAACAGGTTAATGATGATGGATGAAGGCAGAAATACTCAACTCTTGTTAAGCTTCTCTTTCCTCTGCCAAGAAGAATGGTCTTTGGAATAGAAAGGAACCAACTGATTGATCAACCAGCACCTCTTAATCACACACTAGATACCAGGCACTCCGGGAGGTGCCAGAGCTATAAATGAAACCATGACCACAACAATAATGATAATAGTAACAACACCAACAGTTTCTACTCTCTAAGAGGCTCCATTCATGAAGGGAGACATGCATAGGGATGTATATCTAAGAATAAATGAGCGCCGTTAAAATGAAACCACATCATCCCATTTTAGCCTTGATACCTTAACTAGGTAAGAATATGTCTTGATCATTGAATCATTTATAGGCCTTAGATGAAGGAAGGAAGAGTGTAAGCACTTATTAAGGCACTGTGTTAAGTGCTTTATGAATATCTCCTTTGAACCCTAAGCAACCCTGGGAAGTAGATGCATCTTACAGTTAAAGAAACTGAAGGAGAAAGATGTTAAGTGACTTGTCCAGGGTCACACAGCTAGTAAAAGTCTGAGGCCAGATTTGAACTCAGGAAAATGAGTCTCTCTTACCCTAAGCCAGGCACTCTATCCACTGCAGCACCATCTAGCTGCCCCTTATTAATTACAAACCTCCAAACTCATAGGATTCAACAATTCACTGTGATATGTATCAGCAGCACCAAACAACATAGAAAATGCCAATGAACATAAACAGTGCCTTGTTAAGTCATTTTTCAGTTGTGTCTGACTCTTTGTGACCTCATTGGGGATTTTCTTGGTAAGAATACTAGAGGTTTTCCATTTCCTTCTCCAGCTCATTTTACAGATAGGGAAACTGAGGCAGACAAGGTTAAGTGACTTGCCTAGGGTCACACAGCTAGTAAAGGTCTGAGGCCAGATTTGAACTCAAGAAGATGAGTCTTCCTGACTCCAAGCCCAGCACTCTATCCACTGCAGAGCCACTTAACTGCCTACCCTGCCCCCCTCCACAAATAGAGACTAACAGGTATGATAATCCATTTGAATCCCTTCCCTTCCTTTCCTCTTGCTATCCTCCTCTTCACTAGCTAGAGAGGGACAGAAAGGGAGGTGTGTAGATCAGGTGTTGATCAGGAGTTCCCACAGCATACAGACCCAGGGGGACTGGGAACAAAGACCTGCCCTCTGCTTGCTCTCACTAAACAGCTGGCAGTTTGACCCAGTTTGGTCCTGGTCCCTCTCCTGGGCTTCCTATCCTCCCTCCTTCTGGCTGGCTCCAGGCCACCCCTGACACATGCCTGCCATTGGTCTGCTCTCATATTCCTGCTTCCATGCACACTCCCCCAAAAGATTTTACTTCATACTTCACATTTCCCTGCTTTTGTTCACAGAGGGCAGTGTACCTGTCCCAAGATCCTTGCTTTGATAGGACAAGTACAGCGCTGAAGTGGCCATTTTTCCTGACCCCATATATCTCCCCCCCCAAAACAAATCCTGGATGAAAGTCTCTTCAAGGCCCAAAGACACTGGAAACCTGGGAACTCAGGGAAAATGTGTGTCTGCCCACACATTCCAACCCACCAACTTTCTATGACCTTTGGTCTTTCAAATTCCATGATCCCTGCAATGGCTTCCTGAATCTTCTTGGTTCTCAGAAAAATGCAACTATACTATAGTCTTTGTTCTTGGGTCCCTTCCAGCTCTAATATTCTATGTTCTATAACAGTCTATGTTCTACATCCTCCAGATAGAACATTCTATGACTCTAAAATTTGTGTTCTCCCAGTTCCTAGCTCCATCCAGAAGCACTAGATTGTCTCTAGAGATTGACCCATCCTAAGGCTGACTCCAGAAGATGCTGGCTACTGTATTTGTAGATTTTGCTTACAGTCCTGTATGGCCTGACTGACAAATCAGGGTCTCCTCCCATGAGGAGGAATATGCTGCTGCCCCCAGCCCATTAAGCCCTTCCTCAGTTTCATTTCTGGGGTCTGTTGCATATTCATTTTGAGTGAGATTGAGCGGTTTTCCCCCTTAAGAACAGTTTTTTTTAAAATAAAATGATTTGTGCCCAGAGAAGATAAATATCTTTGCTGAAAGCTCCAAGCCAGCTTGCCAGCTGCAGTCTGCATCGTGCTGTCTATGAAGCTCAGGCTTGGCAGACCCATCTGCATCTGTGTGTGCCTGTGTGTGGGTGCGTTGGTGTGTGTGTGTGTGTGTGTGCGCGTGCGCGCGCACACGCACATGCTGTGCAGCTGCTGCATCCCAAAGGGACCTGCCCATTCAGGCAGCTCTCAAACCAACTCCAGGTCCTTTGTCCACCATCTTTAGCTCTTCTTGGCTCCAGTCTCCTTTTTCTGAAGGGAGCATTAAGCCAATGACCACATTTCTGTGTATCTAGTGGTAATTTGTGATGAGAGGTTTGTTTGTCTGTCCTGTGGCTCTATGATCCTCTTTCAGTAAAGTATGGAATCCCATTGCCAGCAGTAAAGATGGGCTATCCTGAGCCCTCTTCGCATATCTGTATTTAGAAGCCAATTCCCTGCCTGGCCCAGTGGGTGCCAAACTTGCCTCATTAATCGCATACTCAATAATCCATCACTGCGTAATAACAGGCAAGTCCCCTTCTTTGAGCCTCAGTCTTTTCATCTGGAACAAGGGCATAACAATATTTGCTTCCCTTTCTTCACAGGGTTATTGAATGGGACATGTTTTATAAATCTGAAAGTTCTGTATAGAAATAGGAACTGGGACTTCTCAGTTTCTAAATATTTGCACCTTTCTGGCTAAATATACCCAAAGACTGGGACTGGCAAAGCAAAAACAGAGCCCTGGGATCAGAGGACATGAGTTTGAGTCCTAGCTCTATAACTCTCTAACCACATCACATTAGGCAGGCCACTTACTTCTCTGAACCTCAGTGGCCCCATCTCTAAAACGGAGATAGTAATATTTTTACATCACAGGGTTGTTGGGGGGGGACCAAATGAGATAATGAATATAAAATGCTTTTAAGCTCTAAAATGGGGATGATAACAATAGAAATGGGGCAGCTAAAAAGCGCAGTGGACAGAGTGTCCAGCCTGGAGTTAGGAAGACTCTTTGCCCTGAGTTCAAATTCAGTCTCAGACATTTACTAGCTGTGTGACCCTGGGCAAGTCACGAAACCCCAATTGCCTCCAAAGAAAGAAAAAACCAAATTGATAGGGCCTTGGTTCTCTGTCTTGTTACCATGTCCCTGGCATCTTGCTCTTTGGATTTAGGATACTGGACAGGATGATTCTCAAGTGTCTTCGAGTCCTGAATTCAATGTGTATGGGACTACTCCAAAGAGTTTGAAAACAGACCCATAACTAAATCACGGTGACTGGGATGTTGTCTCAGGGCAGCCCAGTGCAATGATTTATTTTAGCATGTGAGCTCCTGGAGTAGGACTTTTGGAATAAATTCCCTCTCCCCCTCTGCTGAATTGGTCTTGATTCATTCTCATAATTTTTTTTAATATTTATGAGTTACAAAGTTTGAGGGAGAATTCATGTTGCTTGCTCCAGACATAATTCTCCCCCCAGCACAACAGAATCTCCTAGTCATGTTTCTTTTCAATTATCCCCTGAAGTTTTGAGGGTTCTTTGAACATTACGGACCCAATGGTTTTGCCAGCCAAGATCAGAACTGAGAAATTACCACAGTGGCTGCAGGGGTAACTACGTGACTTTGGCCACAGGGCCACGGCACCCTGTTTTCTATGATTCTGTGTTTAAAGGGACTCAGGGCTTGGTCCCAATGACAACAGGACTGTTATGAACAGGCGTCACATGAAAAGATAGAAAGTGAGAGCAGCATAGCACTAGGGAATGTTGGGAGAATCAGAGTGGCAGATTGAAAACAATGTTGGGCTTAGACTCAAGAATCCTGACTCTTCCATTTAGTTGCCTTAGGTGAATCTCTTAACCTCTCTGAGGTTCAGTTTCTCCATCTGTAGAATGGAGATAGGAATGACTGCTCTACCTGCCACACAAAGCTTTCGTGAGGAAAACATTAAATCATTCATTTGATAAGCTTTTAAAAATTTGTTTTAATTAGTAAAAATTCATTTTCTCTCCCTCCCAACCCATCCCACTGGAAAAAAGAAAAACAAAAAGAAAAAGAAAATCTTTCAACTACCATTTTAAAGTAACTGTTATGTACTAGACACTGAAAATACAAAGACAAAAAAAGAAACAGTTCCTGCCCTTGACGAGTTTACATTCAATCTAGAGAAACAGACTTTATAGTAAATAGGAAATAGATACAAAGTAAACACTTGGGAAACGTTAAAGGCAGCCATTATTCTAAAGTGGCCACCTCCGTGGATGGGCATTCAATGTATCCTCTTCATCAGTCTGGGGCTCTGGAGTGGCAAAGGAGGTTATGAGACTAGCAGAAGACCCAGGTCACCAGTCACTTATTTCACCTCCCAGAGGCTCAGTCCCTCATCTGTAAGATGAAGAAGGGTTGGATTGGATAAATTCTAAGGTCTCTCCCAGCTGTACATCTCTAATCCTGTGATCCATCTGTAAAATGAGGGAGTCAGGCTAGGTGATTTCTCATGTTCCAGTTCTTAAAATCCCTGGCTGGAACCATGCCCTGCTTGATGGGGATGGCTACAGGCCAGCGTCCACCAGCTGTGTCCAAATGAAGCCAGATGTGACAGACTGTCAATTAGCCCTGGGAAAATGCACAGGGAGTCTGTCAACTCAGCACTGTCAATGGGAAGATTGTCAATTTACACCTGAGTATCCCTGGCTGGCAGAGGAAACAGGGAATGGGCACTGTTTTCAATCAGGAAACATGACCCACTGCAAGGAAAACAAACATATCTTTCTGTCTGATAATGGGCAAGACTTGGGAGAGACATGAGATGGCCATGTGGGTCCACTCAGCAGTTGTTAATCTCTGCCCAGGGACAGGGTACATACAGTTGGTTCTGGGGTGGGGCAGAAGGTAAGCACTGGGCTTTCTCACCATCATCCCACCCAAAAATTTTTTAAAATGGCCACAATGAGCCAGGCAGGAAGTGAGGAGGAATCCCAGGCATACTGAAATGCTGCCCATTGCCAAATTCCTGGCTGAAGTAAAAAATATCATTGCTCTTGGTGCCTCAGTTTAACTGCCTGAAAATAGAGACAGTATCCACAGGTCAGCCCCTCAGAGAAATGTTAGGGAAGTGAGGACGTGGTCCCAAAGATCCAGAGACTAAAGGAGATCAGGGACTAGAGACCATGGATGTTCATAGCATGGCATGGGCTACTCTGATCATAGAACCATAGATTTGAGCTGGAAGGGTCCTCAGAAGTCACCTTGTTCAACATTTTCCATTTTCCCAATAAGGAAACGGAGACACAGAGAAGGGAAATGGCTTTCCCAAGGTCACAGAACTAGGATTTGAAACCAGATCTTCTGGATTCAAATACAACAATCTTTGCATGGTACAACAAAGCTCATAGGGAAGGGCCATGGAGATGACATACCCACAGCCCCATGGTATGGGAAGTTACTTCTTCTCTGTCTTCCTTCCTCTCTCAATCTTCACATGATTGGAGCTATGCCTCAGTTCTCAGATCCAACAGTGACTGGCCTGGGTAGCCATGGACAAGTCACTGGATTTCTCTGAGCCTCAGTTTCTCCACCTGAAAAATGGACAATACCATTGGCTGTAGTTACCTCTCAAGTTTGCTGTGCATAAAGTTATTCGTCAATCTAAAAGTCCTGGAGAAAACCATTATTATCCATTAACCATTATGTTATTATCACGATTGGCATTTTGGCTACCTGCTTAATTGTCTGAATCTTTCTTTTCTTCCTTTTCTACCTCTCTGCCTGATCCCTCAGCCAAAGAAAGTTCCTTGGGAGAAACTGAGATAGCACCCAACTCTGATGCAGTGGGGATGGACAGCAACTACCTCGGCGTGAAGGAGGCTGGGGTAAAGGGCTCCCAGGACAGGGCCGGCACAGATCTACCCAGCCCCATGGAGAAGGCCGACTCAGAAAGCAACAAAGGGAAAAAGCGACGGAACCGTACGACTTTCACTAGCTACCAGCTGGAGGAGCTGGAGAAGGTCTTCCAGAAGACCCACTACCCAGATGTCTACGCCCGAGAGCAGCTGGCCATGAGGACAGACCTCACCGAGGCTCGGGTGCAGGTCAGTCTGGTGTGGGGTCAAGGAGGGGAGGGATGACAATCTGAGAGGCTCTCTCGGGCCCAGAATTCAAGCCATGTCAAGAGGTCAATCAGGTATACCTGATATGGGCAATGCGAGGGAGGAGAGAAGAAGGCAGCGTCCTTGCCTTTGAGGGGTTAGACTGAAAAAAAAACCATTTTTTTAAAAATCAAGGAACACAAACATCACAGAATCTCAGAGTGGGAAGGGGCTATCTTGGTCCAACTCATACCTGAACAAGAATCCCAATGAATCCCTCACTAGAACATTCCCTACAAACAGTCAGCCATTCGCTGCTTAGAGATTTCCCAGGAAGGGTAACCCCTCCCCCAACTCTTCAGATAAAAAACTCTAATTCTTGGGCGATTGTCCTTTACATGAAGCCCAGATCTTTTCTGCAACCTCCCAGCAGAAACAGTTGTCTCCTTTTAAGAAGGGGAAGACATGTAGGATGTGTTTTAAAAGCTTGGCATAGTGGATCCTGGATTCGACTCCCACCCTATATCTTGGCTGTGAGACCCCAAGAAAATCCCCTAACTTCTCAGTGCCCTGGATAATTCTCTGAAACCATAAATTACAGAAAAGGGGCCAAGCTGCCTTGTTAGAAGGAGCTTCCTTCAATGAATCCAACAGGTCTATTTCATGTCCCTTCCATTAAAAAGATACATTCTCAAAGCCTTGTTTATCTAAGACAGTAAAGTCTTACCCTTGAAAACCTTACCTACGTCATTTTATTACATTCATTCTTCATATTGACTCTATGTGTTAGAGCAGGGGATATTGTCTCCATTTGACAGATGGGAATATCGAGGACAAATGATTGCCCACCAGTTGACTGGTGGCTGAGTCCAAACCAGCTCTCCTAATCCAGTGATCTTCCCATTATCCCTGGTGTCTTTAATCAACCATGACCTCTTTTTGCTGAATAAAGACACCCAGCTAAGCTGCAAAGCAGGAAGTAGAGGGAGCTGAATAATGTAACATAACAAAGTAAACATTTATGAAACTCCTACTGTGTGCTTAACCCTGAGGGATGTGTTTAGATAAAATACAGTTTCTGCCCTCGTTGCATTTCTTGTATAGTAAGAGGATAGGGAGTTAAAAAAAAAAACACAGTGTTGTGTGAGATCTGATGGAGAAGGTGGTTACCAACTGGAGGGAATCAGGGAAAGCTTCCTGTAGGAGGTAGCATTCAATTCAGGATTTAAAGAATGGATAAGGATACGCAAGGCATGGGGAGCCAAGCAATGACACAGATGATTGGGACAGACAACAATCAAATGCGATTAGAGCACGGAGTGTGTGAGCGGAAGAATGTGAAATAAGACAAGAGTGGCCCCAGATGATGAATGGCCTTGAATGCCACGAAAAAAAATCTGAACTTGACTCAGTAGACAAGGCAGAGGTGAGGCCAAAGCAAGGTTCTAAAATGAAGAAGGTACGTGTATCGGTGGAAAAGAAGGCTGAGGGAAATACTAAGCAGGAGGAACAGATCATGCTTGTAATGAGGAGACATCAGCCAACAATTTAATAAGCATTCATTAAGCACCTACTATGGGCCAGGCACTATCCTGGGACCCAAGGACCAGAATGAAAACCAACCCTGCCCTCAAGGAGCTTCCATTCCACTAATACTATAACATGGGAGTGTGGTGGAGAGGAAAGATCATTGGGCTAGAAGTCAAGAGACCCAAGTCCCAAACCAGATTGTGCCTTCAATGAAGGAACAAATAAATCAATGAATGGGTGAATGCACAAGTGAAGGAATCACTTACTATGTGCCAAGCACCATGCTAAACACTAGGGATACAAATCCAGATGCCATGGCAGCACCCCCGACATCAAGGTGCTTACATTCTAATAGAGGAAGAGGAGAGGAGACACCAGAGAAGTTACTCCCGGAGTGATCCAGGGGACATCACTTCACATTTGTACCTGTTTCTTTATCAGCTTGTGCTTGTATGTATGTGAATATGAATGTGTGTATGTATGTATACACATATATAACATCTATATTATACATATGTGTGCATAACAAATACACACACACACACACACACACACACACATACATGCTACCTCCAAGTTATGAGGCAGGAAGTGAAAGCCTTTCTCTGCCTGGAGAGAAGGGCATACTGGAGGACCAAATGACTTCCACCCCATGCAGCGTAGGGACTCTCCTGCTGGGGACCCTGGGTGCCTGGAGCCAAACTGAGGAGGACAGAGATGGAATAGGAGGGGTGGACTTTTCCTAGGATGGAGCCTGACATTTGGCTGGGTTCCAGGTGCTGGAGGGGCCTCTTCTGTGCCTGTCTAGAATTCCAATCTCTGCAGCTGGTGTCTGAAGACAATAAGGCTTCTCCATCCCTGGCCCACCCCACCCTGGCCCCAGATGGGCTGTGGTTGGTTAGTATGAGCTTTGCCAAGGCAGTTGGTTCCTTGCATGGCTCAGCCCCCCAGAGAGGCCTGTGTTGAGTGGGCATATGCTTGGGGCTGAGTTTCAGAGGCGTGGTGGTCCTGAAGCTCAGGATTTGAGAACTTCAGCAGCTTCAGGATGCTAGCACTGATGAAAACCAGGCACTTAGAATTCTTAAGATGCTGGATTCTAGAATAGAGACCTTGGAGAATCCACACAATTCCAAAGCCTGAGGACTTGGGAATGTGGCTGGGGAAAAGGAGAGGGTCTGAAAGCCAGGGATTTGAGTTTCAGGGTAGTGTGGACGGGGGAGTGAGGAGTAGGGACAAGGAGCTAGACTTTGTAGATTTTGGAAGTCACATGATGGAAAGCCTGTCAGGTTCTAGAGCTCAGGAATACAGACTCTAATCAGTCAGTCAGTCAGTCAGTGAGAATTTGTTAAGGGCTTACTATGTGCCAGATACTGCTTCCCTAGGGGAGATCTGCCCCATCCCCAATTCCACCCCTACCTCCTGGTTGGATTGTAAACTGAGATTGGATTTAGAACCATAGAATGTCAAGAGTTCAAAGGGACCTTAGAACAGTCTGAGCTGGGAGTGACCTTAGAACACTGAAAGTCAGAGCTGGATGGAAGCTTTGAACATAGACCATAAGAGCCAGGGGGGAGCTTAAGACATAGGACAAAATGAAGGAGCTGGATGGGACCCCAGAACAGTCATCCATGAGCTCTCTCTGTCTCTCTCTCTGTCTCTCTCTCTGTCTGTCTCTCTCTCTTTCTCTCTCTGTCTCTCTCTCTGTCTCTCTCTCTGTCTGTCTCTCTGTCTGTCTCTCTCTCTTTCTCTCTCTCTCTGTCTCTCTCTCTCTCTCTCTGTCTCTCTCTGTCTCTCTCTCTCTCTCGTCTACACCTGCCTTTTTCTCCTTGCACACTTATTTAATATTGATGGAGCTCACACTAATAGCCTTCTCCCTCACACCTGTCTTGCTTATTCCTCCCCTCCACTTTACCTCCTCTTCTCACCTCACCCCCTTAACTCTTCTCCTCTCTTCCCCTGACCATTTGTCTCTCCTCCTCCTCATCCTCCTCCTTCTCCTCCCTAGAGAAGCAGCATGCCCCTATTACCTTCTGCCCCACACATCTAAACAACCCTCCTTTCCCAAGGCAGTTTCTAGGCTAAGATGTTCTTGTGTCAGGGAACCCCAGCCCTCCAGCCCCCTCCCAGACACCAGCTATTCCCAATTCACCCCCAGGAGGGACCTGAGGCTTGAGCAAGTGGGAAAGGAAGCTTCGGAGGCTGCTCAGCATTTTCCTCCTTGTCTCTTTCTTCTAAACAGGAAAAAAAGCAGCAATATATCTTGATGCCTCTCATCCCCCTCCTCATGTAGCCCCCCCCCTTGCCTTCCCTCAGCTTTCCCCACATAAAACCCTGGGAGGCTGAGGCAGGAGGGGCGGAAAGACTGAGCTAAGCCCGCAGGAAATTAAACATGAAATGAAAACAAGCTTTGGCTCTTCCCTCTCTCATCCTGCCCTCCACCCCCCCATTCCAGGCCACTGATAAAACGGGATCCAGTTTCATTGGGAGATGAAGCCTGGCTCTGTGCTCTGGGCCCTGAGGGGTGAGAGGAAGGCTGGGGCATCAGCCTGGGATGTTCATTGGCAGGAAAAGGCAGGGGACAGGACAGTATGGCACCAAGGCCCAAGGGAAACTCGGGGAGCAGAGTCAGGGGAAGCCCAGGGGAGAGGGAGCCCTGGGAGGACATGATGACTGCTTCTTAAAGAAGAGAGTCACATGTGTTTTGCTTGGTCCCAGAGGGCAAGGTTATGAACAATGGAGAAAAGTTACAGAGGCATATTTAGGCTAGATATTGGGGAAAAACTTCCTGACTCCTAGGGTTATTTCCAAGGTGAAGTGAACCGCCTTGGGAGGTAGAAAGGTCCCCCTTCCTGGAAGTCTTTAAACAAAAGGTGGATGACCCATTGCCAGACATGTTGCAGTAGGGTATGAATTAGGCTAGATCGCCCACTACTGAGGTCCCTTCCTACCCTGAGACTCTGTGACTAATGTTCTAGCCCTAACTCTGCCTCTCACTAGCCAGCCATACCTCATCTCACCGGGCTGGCATAAGGATCAAGTGAGCTGGAAGATAGAGGCAATGCACGTCTGACTAGAATCTCCATTTCACAGATGAGGAAACTGAGGCCCAGGCAGATGATGTCTTTGCATGTGCTCTGCTTCTCCTGGTCTTTAGTTCACACCCCTACCAAACCCCTCTGCCTCTTTCCTCTATTTCATCGCTCCTGGCTTTGTTCTCTCTGGCAGTGTCTCCCCTAATCCAAAGGAACCTTTTTAATCAGCTCCCAGTTAGAGGTGAAAAGCCATTCCTGGACTTGATGCTGCCTCTTCCCACTTTCTCCTGCCCACCCACTAGCTCCCTCCAACCCTGGGGCACAGAGTCATAGAGTTTCAGGGCTGGCAGAGATCTCTGACACCAAGAAGTCACAGGATTCATCTTGTCCAACACCCTCCTTTCACTGATGACCTAAACCAAGTCCAGGAGGAGGATGTGACCTACCCCAAATCACAGGGATCATAAGTAGCAGAGCACACATTTTAAAAGCAAGTCCCCTGACTCCATATTCGGAGTTCTTTCCACTACAGCAAGCTACCTTATTTAGAACAGCTCCAACTTCAGTTATGAATTCCCTCTACAACAATCAGAAACAAGCCTCTGCTTGAAGACTTCCCATGACAGGGAGCTCCCTCCCTCCCAAGGTAACTCATCCTATTGTTGGATAGATCTAACCGTTGGGCCATCCAGTGAATGTCTTTGTCCCTGGATCTTCTATCCATTGGTTTTAGTTTTGCTTGCCACCACTAACCAATGTGATGATGAAAATGATGTCCAATGATGACATCATCACCACCACCACCACCATCATCATCGTCATCATCACCATCACCATGATCATCAGCGACAACGTAGCATGTCTATGTCAGAACCTGAAGACCTGCAAACCATTCTACATATATCTTTTAATTTTATCTCCCCACATCTTTTGGGGGTAATGGCTATCATTACTCCCATTTAACAAGTGAGGAAACTGAGTCTGAGTGAGGTTAAGTGATTTGCCCAAAGTTACAGAGCTATTAAGTGTCTGCAGCAGAATTTGAACTCAGGTCTTCCTGAGTCCAAGTCCAGAGCTCCTACCTATTGTGCCACATCTCAAAAGGATTAGGGAATTAAAAGCCAAACAGGACACTGGGTAGGGCCCTCAGACCCTATCCTTAGAGACCCCATCTTTACCCCACTCCCCACACATACTTCTATCCTCAGGTCTGGTTCCAGAACCGACGGGCGAAATGGAGGAAGCGGGAGAGGTTTGGGCAGATACAGCAGGTTCGCACCCACTTCTCTACAGCCTATGAGCTGCCCCTCCTTACCAGAGCTGAGAACTATGCCCAGGTGAGTGCTCCACCCCAATCCCAGCCCAGCCCCAGCCCCAAGCCCCTCATGCTAAGATTGGGTATCAAGTGTTGGAGCGTGAGGACCAAGGTCTTGTCATCATTTCTCCCCGACCCCTCATTTGCCGTCTTTTGGAACAAAGAAGTCATGAGCGCCACTCCTTCCATTATGATAAGTTCTTTGAGATCCTGCCTCCAAGAGCACAGAGAAGAATAGAATGTTGGGGTTATTGGGGGAGGGAGTGGTTGGGATTGAAAATCAGGCTCCTAGGAAGTTTATGCCCATCCCAAAAGAGATGCCACGCCAGGGAACTCTGTCACAGATGGCTTGTTGTCTCCTCTCTGTGCCTACAGAGCTTTGGGGGATCTAGGGGACAGAACTTGGCTGGGCCTTAGGGAAAGAAAGATTTATCTCTCCATTTTCCCTTCTTCTGATTTTGTCACCTTCTGGGTGAGCAGCCTGACTCCCGGCCCCTCTTTCTGGCCTCTTCTCTGCCCCACCCAGATGTAGTTCTGCTTTGTCTGAAGTGAGTGCCTGGCCTTCAATGTCTGTACAGGCTAAGGGATAGTGGCCTTCTCACCCCCAGGAGGCCTCCTAGAGAACTTGGTTCTCAGGGAGGGGGGGGGGCCTGAAACCTGGGAGCTTCTGGGAAGCCTGGCCCTCCAACCTGGCCTACATTTTCCAAAGCCCCCAGGCTCCCAACCGAGATGCTGGACCTGCTTTCTGCAGAACTGGGAGGTCAACAAAGTTTCACTTTGGTGCTTCCCAGCCCCCTGCTCTGGGCCCCTTCCCCCTTCCTGGCCCCAGCCTTTCTTTAGATCCCTCTCCCATATCCCATCCCCTATTCCTATTTTCAGAAGACAATGGTCTCAGCTGGTTGTCAGCTAATAAAATCTTAGTGACCTTAGATGCCATCCCCTCCTGCCTCTCTCTTAATACAGAAATGCCCTCAACAACATCCACAACAGGTATTTGAATGACACCAGTGATGCAGACCAGTCCCTTTTTAGACCCTGGTTCTATGATGCTACCTGCCTTCACATATCTGCCATCCTATAGTCTTCAAGACCCAAAGATATCTCTCTTTCTCTTTCTCTCTCTCTCTCTCTCTCTCTCTCTCTCTCTCTCTCTCTCTCTCTCTCTCTCTCTCTCATTGTGGAATTTGGGCCAGATGAGGTGGGGAAGATGTTCCCGTATCCTTCAAATGGTAACCTTCCATTTACCATCACATAAAGGGCCCCCTGGCTAGTTCTCTAGGAGCCAGCCTGTGATCTCTCTACTTGCCTCTTCCTAGATCCAAAACCCATCTTGGATTGGTAACAATGGAGCGGCTTCGCCTGTCCCAGCCTGCGTGGTCCCCTGTGATCCGGTGCCCACCTGCATGTCTCCTCATGCCCATCCCCCTGGTGCCAGTGCTGGCGTCTCTGACTTCCTGAGTGTCTCCGGAGCCAGCAGCCATGTGGGCCAGACACACATGGGCAGCCTGTTTGGGGCCACGGGCCTCAGCCCTGGCCTCAACGCTTATGAGCTCAACAGTGAACCTGACCGGAAGACCTCCAGCATCGCAGCCCTTCGGATGAAGGCCAAAGAGCACAGTGCTGCCATTTCTTGGGCCACATGACAGGGCCCCTCATGCTTTCCCCCTACCCCCTTCCCCTGCCTCGGGGCATTGGCCAAGCCCCTGGTCCCCAGGCCAACTGCCAATTGGACTCTCCTCATTGCCCAAGGCCCTGGGAGCCAGGGTAGTTTCAGGAAGTTGGGAGAGCACTTTTAGCTGCCCAAGGTCTGGGCTGATTGAGTCCTCATGGACTTCCTGATGGGCAAGGGAACAGGCCTGGCCTCTCCTCACTCTGAGGCTCTCGTCCCACCCACTCTGGGTAAAAAGGCAGTAGAAAAAGTCCTGTTGTCAAGTTCTGAAGCTTTTCGTCCATTGGAAATGGAGACCATCTCTCCACAGTCTGAGCCCCAATTCCCTCCAACAAGATTCCCGTCCAGACAGGGCCTGAGCCAGGAGTGGACCCCATCCCCCGTTGTGATCTATCTCTTCCCTTAGCATGAACGCCTTTTTCTAGAATCTTCTAGTGGAATGGTCACTATGCACCAATGATACATTTCCCACCCACTCCTCTACCTACCCTTCTCTCCCTGATCTAACACAAGTGCCTGCCTCTGAAACCCAGGGCTACCCTGCCTCTCTCTGCTGCTGTCACATTTGCCAAAGCCCAGATTGGGTACTTGACTGAGACTCCCTTAAACTGGATGCCCACTGGGAAGGAGAGGCTGGTGACCTTTGTGTGGCTTTTGGGGAGGAGGGGAGGGAGGGAGAAGTCACAAAAAGATCTAGCCTTAGGACTGATGGGATGCAGATTGGGTCAGGGAGGACAGGAGGTTGGGGTGGAGGTTGGGACAGAAGGATGGACAGACACCCAAGGAGATAGTCTCCCATCTTCCTCCTGTCCAAGAGACTGAGTGCTAAGAATCAAAGGGGGATAAAGCGGAGGAAGAGAAAGACCAGACTCAGGGGATGGGTGAAGAGGAAAGAGGGATCTCCTTCAGGGCTGCATTCCTCATATCACTGAATCCAAAAGGAAAGGACCTCAGTAAGGAAGAGCAAGCTGCTGTGTGTGGAGGGAGTCCCTAGCACAATAACAGGCTGGTACTAAAAGTGCAAAGCACAGAGATGGGAGGTGAGCCCTGAGAAGAGCAAGGGACAGATAAAGGGAAACTGGATCCTCCTCATCCTCATTTCCCAACCTGCCCCAGCTCATAAGTTTGGGAGACAGGAGGGAATGGGGAGGATCCTCAGTCTGCTGAGGCAGCTAGGGCCAGATCCCCTAGATATGCCAGAGACACTAGCTCTAGGTGCCCAGGAGAGATAGACTAGAGCTTTTCGGTGAGAAACTAGAAGGAAGGCTTTATACTATCTTCCTACTGCTGGGGAGGAGGTACTTTGGAGTGGAACCACCAGAGGTCATCTGGTTCCTCCTGTGCTTCCAGGCTGTGCTGCCCACCAACTATCTCAGATCAATTCCATTCTTTTTCCCTGTTGGTGTTCTTCCAGCAGTTCATAACTTATTCTGCCAGGGTATTCTTTAATCTAGCCCCAATCCTTCCAAATAAAGTTGAAATTCACACTCTCCTGACCCCAGATAAATAGTTATTGTCTTCATAACAGCTCTGAAGACGTTTCAATGAATTCCTCCTCAGCCTTCTCTTCTTCAGTAGAAAGACCCCCCCCAACCCTTTATTCCTTCGAGCTTCCACAGAAGAAAGCAAATGTTTCTAGCTGAGGGGGTGGCTCTTGACTCTTTACCTGCCTCTCTGTGCAATGCCACGTGCCCAGTGGCTGGATCCTGTGCAGTCAGATGCCAGGGACACTTCAGAGATAGACAGAGAGACTGATTGTTTCTGTGAATGTTTCTTTTTCTACCCAGGGGTTGGATATAAATAGAGTAGATATAGATTATCCTCATCAAAACCTCCCAGCCTACTTGTCCAGTTCCAATCCTCACTAAGATCTGCAGCTCCAGCTATACTAACTAGAGTATCCGCCCCCGTGCTGGTTCCTCTAATTTAAGTCCAAAACCCTTACCCCCATGGTGGCAAGTCTGGAGTGGAGTGCCCACTGGCTGCTCTCTCTGCAATTCAAGCCAATGGACATTTATTATTGCCTATCTAGTATAAGATAGAGGAAGGGAACTCAGAGGCTACCCATTCTAACTCATTCATTTTTACAGAAGAGGAAACTGAATCCCAGGAGGTGAAGTTACTTGCCCACACAGGTAGCAAATCTCAAGTTGGATTTAAACCCGCATCTTCAGCCTCCAGAGCCAATATTCTCTCTAAGGGTAAGGCTTGATGGGGGAAGAGATACCACAGAGGCTTAGTTCTCAAGGAGCTGGTGAATATTGAGGTAGTGTGAGGAGAACAAATGTACTATTATTACAATACAAAGGATTGTGAGATCAGTGCAAAAGAGAAATTGGGGCAAAGTAATATGAGGTATTTGAGAAAGGAGACCACTTTCATGGGTCGGGTGTGGGGAACAAGGCAGAAAAAGCTTTCTGGAGGATTTAGCATCTAAGTTGGACTTTGAAGGAAGAGAGAGCCCTCAATAGCCAAAGGTGATGGTACAGAGACAGAAGAGAGCAGGATGGCTGGGGAGACAGAGAATTGTCCAGTTTACTTGGAATGTAGCATAAGTGGAAGGTTATAGTTTGAGATAAAGGCTCTTGGGGAACCTGAGCCCTTCTCACCTTTTGGAATAGTGTTCTCTGCCCCAGTTGTAGACACTGAAATGCTGCCTCTCTCCTTTGCCTGGTTTCCTGGGTCTTCTTGTCATGCAAGGAGGCAGAGAGGTGGTCATCATAGACAAAGGCAATTCTGACTCTGATCTTACCCAAGAGATCCTATTCATTGAAAAGCCCCACAAATGGTACTCGCTAGACTATCGCCTTCTCTTCCCCCACCCCCACCCCGATCCAGGAGTGGTGGGTCAGCTGCTTTGAGGTTCAGGTTCTCATACATAGGATCATAGATCTAGAGTTAGAAGGCGCCTCAGAGTCCAACTCTCCGCCCAATTTTACAGATGAGGAAACTGAGGCCCATGGAGATTAAGAGACTTGGCCAAGGTCACACAGATAATAGAAGTCAGATTAGACCCATCTGACTCCGAATCTAGTGCTCATGCTACCCTTGCAAAATTCATCAGAACCCAGGTGAGAGGAGACCAGTTCCTCCTAATGCACCCTCAAGGGCAATGTGGGTCTGAGGATCTCCGTGGACAAATGGGAAATCTGAGGAGCAATGAGGAGAAAGCATTCATCCAAGATCACTCCCCAGAGGCAAAGTGAAGATGGGAGCCCTGGTCTCGCCATTCGTTGCCTGGTGATCTTGTTTGGCAATGAGCGAATCCCCAAGAAATGAGTCAGAAAATGAGGTTTGGAGAAGGGAAGAAGGAGCAGGAATTGGCCCCTCAGTGGGGTGCAGCCTCAGAGCTGATTTTTGCTGAGGTGAAAAGTGGCCCTTTGACTCTCTGGGATTAAGTGTTCTTGGACCTGCTCTTTGAGCAACGGCCTGTCAAAGGAGCTTGGAATGATGCCACTTCCAGGCCCGAGGCACTGAAGGGAATGACACCCTTTCTGCTCCACTTTCCTCCCAGAGGAAAGCATGGTCACCTGGAAAGGAACAGAGGAACATTCAATAGGCTTTTGTTATCTCAGTAAGATCACGGGATTTAGAGCTGGGGAAGACTAAGGTATCACCTGGTCCATTTCTCTCATTTTATAGATGAGAAAGTGGAGTTCTGGAAATGACTTACCCAAAGTCACTCAACCAGTAAATAGCAGAGTTCTGCCTCCAAATCAGGAGGAGGATGTTTCAAAGGAATGACATCAGAAATGTTCCCAGAAGAAATGGTCAGGGAAACTCTAGCATCCAGAAACCCAAGTAGATTGATTCATCAGGCTGGAAGAGACTCCTATAAGTCAATTCCCATCCCTTGCTAGGAGCCAGTGAGTACTTGCCAGCCCAAATAGGGGCCTTCTGATTCTTTTAAAGATCTCGAGGCTACAAGTTTCTCCAGCTCTTGCTGCAGCCCTGTGGAATCTGGGAAGCCTTTTATAGAACTTAATGGGTAAGGAAGAGTCCATACAGAGGAGCAGATGCCAATGGCTGTATGCTACAGTTGGCATTAGAGAACACGGAAATCTCTCCCTAAACCTTGCTTATGCACCTCCCATATTTTCTGCTCCCTTCATTCATAGCCTTCTCCCTAAGAAGGTAGGTTTGGTCCATTGGTCCCACTTCACTAGAGTAACTGGGCTCTGGTCCTCTAATTCCTAGGGCAGAGGGAAACAGGAAGCTAACAGAGTCACCCAACATCTTGGGCTCCTCTTGTTCTCTCTCAGTGGGGATCAGAAATAACTCCGATGAAGAGTGGGCAATTAGGATGGTTTGTTTGGTAATTGTTACACCAGAAGGTTGACCAGAAGCAACCCATTGGCTTTAGCTTAGCCCAGAATAGGACCTAAGGAATAAGGAAGGAAGTCACAACTGAACCAAAATGCCTCCTCCAGTAAGAAGTAAGGGACAATGGGGGTCTTCAAGTCTCATCTCTGCATGGTGGAGTTCCCCTAGAACTAACCCCATCTCAATGTCCAAATTTAAAAATAATGATCTCTGTTTTCATACAGAATGAACCTCTTTGAGAAGGGTTCCCCATCCATCAAGGTGGGAAGCTGGGGGAATATTTTAGGTAAGGTTCTTGTTCAGACCTGAATTGGCCTAGAAAACTTATAAGGTCTTTTCCAAATGCGGCATTCCTGGATTCTTGTGTTCCTCTTCTACCCAGACTGGGCAGGGCACTGCTGCTGAAGGCTTAAGACTAAGGAGGTGCAGTCCTCTTTTTCTGGCCCACGTGAAGGTAGGGACTGGGGAATCCAGACAGAAAGTGATAGGAAGGTGGATGAGTGGGAAGAATGGCAAAGCCTGAGTTTAAATGACCTCCTAGGGATGACTGCTTTCATTTTGACTTGAGTCTGAGGGCTGGGAAATATACTCCCGAGTGTCCATGACCCCTGGGACCCAAGGGGTAAGGAGCAGAGGTGTGAGAGGACCAAGGAGAGGCTCAATGACCCTATCAATAATCTCCACACCTAGTTTATACATTTCCTACCTCTCTACCCACCATGGCAGTGACTCTGCCAGTCTACTGAGTCTGTTTGGTACACCACTCCCACAAACACATGGCCACGGAGATTGGGGGAGGGGCTTGAAAAACATCTCTGTTTTTCAACTCTGTTTGCTTGCCTCCACACTCCACAGTCAGAGCAGCCAAGCCACCCAGCTTGGGGAAAATAGTTCAGAGAATGAGACTCTGAATATCCAAGCTGATTGGCCAATCAGCTTGGCTATTTCCAAAATATATGAGCTGATCAATGGGGACATTCCCTCCACTGGTCAGGTACCAAGTCCACCATGTTGTCTCATCTCATGCAATTCTCATCCATCTCTTTCCTTGAACCCTCCAGAGAGGGTCTACTCAACTCCCTGGAAACCTTCCTTTGATTCTTCTGATATTTCAAAAATGCCAACTTAGCACTCGATTCATCTGTCCTTCACTCACACGACATGACCTGACCAACCTCCTTTTTGTGTGCCATCCTCGCTTCTGTCTTTTCCATCACTTCCCACTCGCAAGTCACTGTTGGTAATGTGTTGCAGCCTACCCACCAAACATTTTTTCAGTGCCCTTTGATCGCAGGATTTGGAGTTGAAAATGACCTCAAAGGTTATCTGGCCCAACTTCTCCACTTTAAAAATGAGGAAAAAACCAGAAGCGACTAAACCAAGATCGTTGGTAGCAAAGCTGAGGTTCAAATCCTATTCCCAGGAGCTGACTTTAGTTTCTGTGTTCTTACTGAAATTCATCACTGGTGATCAAAAGAAGGGGGAAAAAATCCTGCAGAACCTCCTCCCTCCTCCCTGCAATCCCAATCAACATCCACAACTTTTGATGGAGGGTGTCATGGGGAAGACAAGTATTTCCAATGTACTTCAAGGGCTCTGTTGGCCAAGCCATTTTCCCTGCCCCACTCCCAGCCCACTTCGAGCCCGCCCCCAGTCCCCTTCACGTACATATGTAGAACTAGGACTTTATACTACTGATTTTGAAGGACAGTTTTCAATGTCTAATAATATATCTGTTTGGGTGTGCAGTGGTTGAAAGAGCTGGAGAGAGAAGGAACACAAACCTCAACCAGTACTATCGTTCTTATTGTAAGATATTTTAACCTTGTATAAACGCAAACTTTTCTTTAGCTTAATGGCCTGGGGTGGAATACTAAATATATATTATATAATATTAAAAAATCTGTCAAATACATGGAAGAAGAAAAAGAAAAAAAATCCTAAAAAATAAAAACTGCCCCAAAACGCCCAAGGTTGACTCCATAAAGTTTTATTGCCTTATACCACCGTGTACTACAAGTTCATTGCCGCAAAATATTAAGAAAAAATGTTCTTGCCTTTGGTTTATTTCATTGAAAGTAAGTTATTGCACTTACATAATTTGGGGAGAGGGGGTCATCTTGAGTAAGGGGCTTCAGGGTGTGTTCTGGGACAAGATGGAGAGTAGAAGCAGCTGGGCTTTCCCAGAGTCTCCCATTGCTGGACACCGGCCCAAATGATTTGCTTGGTTGTTGTTGTTTGCAATAAACTTCTCCTCTCTCCTCCCAACTGGAATCTGTCTGTTTTGTTCCCAACTTGTGACATGTGAAATGTGATCAGAGGGGGGCCTCGGAAATCTCACGTTAATTGAAGTCGGCAAAAAATACTAACAGTGCCCTTTTGAACTGCTGACACAGTACAGAATGGATTACTCAGGGCTAGATTAACAACAGGTGGCAGGGGACAGGCGCTCCCCTTTACAAAGAGGTAGTTGAGGAGCTGGGGCATGGACTCAGATGCTTCCCTCCCCCCAGCATATCCCAGAGGAGGGGCCTAGATGACCAGCCAGCAGGCCTCCACTACCGAGCCCTCCACCTCTACCCCACCCCCCACCAATCTCAGGCCTTGGAGGCAAAGCAATCTTTTATTCTCCCCTTCCTTTTTCACGCTTGCAGGAGGATCTCAAAGGGAGAAACTCAGTATGGTATCTTCTACAGGCCTTCTTCAGCATCCCTGCAGAAATGAAATAGCTTCATGGGGCCCTTGTCCCAGATACTGGTAAAGGAAGGAGTGGAAGTCTTTCTTTTTTGCTTTCAATTAACGTTTCTGAATCACTTTCCAGGTACAGAGCCCCATGTTAGGTGATGGGGACACAATTTACTGGGAAGAGAAACAATATGTATACAGTTAAATAAATACAAAAAATTTACAAAAAGTACAAAATACTTCAGAGAGGGGAGCAATGTCAGGTGGTGAAACTGAGGCATAGATTTGCATTGGTGTAGAAGATTTTCTAGTCCTTATGGAAATATGTCTAAATGGTAAAGCAGAAAGTCCCAAAGCCTCCCTAGAGAAGGAGTCAGCCTTGAATTGGTCAACTGAAGAGGGGAGGGGCTAGTTTTGTTTAGAGAAAGACATTATTTTCTCTCTTAAAAGCACTATGAGTCTGTGTGATGCTTTCTCCCCATCCCAGGGTACTGCAGATCCTGCCTAATAATCTAGAGTGAGGCCGACATCAGGCTGAGTATGAAATCTGGTGCCTTTGGGAATGGGACATTCATGCTCAAGATGTACTCTCTTCAATTCCATGGAAGATTACTTAGAACATGAAGCACAGAACTAATATTCAAGCAGGGAGGCACCTTAGAATGGAGAATATTGGAGTACGAAGGGACCTTCAAAGTCATCTAGTTCAACCCCACATGTGCCAGATGAGGAAGTAAAGGCCTGTTGAAGTTAGTGTGAATTGTCTGAGGTCACATAGCCAATCAACTACAGAGATCAGATATGAACCTAGGTCTCCTGATTCCTAGTCCTGTACACTGGATTAGACAGGAACAACAGAACCACAGTAGAAAGGGACCTCAGAAGCCATCCAGTCAAGTCCAGACCTAGTCTAGAATCCCTTCAACAAAATCACCCAAAAGGGGCCATTCATTATTTACTTAAACAGTCTAGTGATGAGGAATCTGATTTTTCTGGGGCACATTATTCATCTTCTGGCCCATTCAAATCATTAATCAATCATTCAGTAAGAATCACACATGAGGAAAATTTTCCAGACCTCCAGCTGAAACCAATTTCTGTAGACACCCTGCTTCTGGTTCCGCCCTCTAAGGGCTAAGCATATCAAGCTTGTTCTCTCTTCCTTGTGGCAGCCCTTCAAACATTTGAAGATAGGTCCCGGCTAAGTCTTCTCTGCTCTAGGCTAAAAATATCTCGCTTTCTTTAACCCAACTTCATATGGCGTGCTCTCCTATCTTCTTGCCATCTCCTGGATCTTCTCCAGATTGTCTCTGTTCTTCCTGAATATGGCACCCAGAGATGAATGTGGTCTGACTAGGACAGAGTACCCAGGAATGACTTTTTCCCTTCTCTGAGTATAACACCTCTCACAAGAGATACTTTTTTCAGCTGCTATCTCACACTGTTGGTTCATATCAAATTTGCAATCCATCAGAACCTTCCAATTTCTTTCTTGGGAACTAATTCCTTCTCCTTCCTCACCTCCTCCTCTCCTTCAAGCCCCCAGACTTGTGAAGTTGATGTTTTAAAAATCCTACTAGAAAAATTCTCATTCACACCTATTAAATCCTCATTCATTAGATTTGACCCATTGTTCTAGCTCTTTGAAATGATTATGGATCCTGACTCTAATTCATTGTGGCAGCTTCTATCATCTGCAAATTCAATAAGCTGTGATTTCTATGGTTTCATCCAAGGCATGGATGGAAATGCCAAACAATACAAAATCAAAGGAAGGTTTTATCAGAGGCTCCTTCTAAGTTGACATTGACCATTAATGAGGAACCAGAAAGAAGAATCCTCAAAGAAGGGGAATTTGAACCACTCTGTTCCTTTTTTTTTT
>CM053623.1:443214294-443236237 GCA_028646595.1 Phalanger gymnotis | reverse complement strand
TTGGTAGCTTTTCGGATATGCATGCCCTCGATAGCTTGGGCTGTTTCACGGGTGTTCTTGAAGTGGACCCGGAGATTTGAACCCCTTGACTTGCATGATTTTGTGGGGTTCTCTGGATCAAGAGAGTACCTCACCATTTTAAATGATTACCTAGGATGGCTCAAGGGAAGAGCCACTCTGTTCCTTTAAAGGAATCACCTGAGGTCTGTTTCCAGACTCCGCTGCTCATAAGCTTCACAAATCCTGATTCCTCCCCATTTTCTCATCTGTAAAAAGATTGGGTTGGATCAGTCCATGTCTAAGGTCTCTGCATGCTCAAAATCATTGATTGCATTCCATGTACCAGTCAAATCACGACAGAGGATTATTGAAACCAACCCTTTAGAGGAAGATTAGCCAAGGGAGAACCATGGGCAGAGGCAGCAGGAGGAGAGAACCTGAAGGCTTTTATTCCCGCTCTCGCTACTGCCTTGGTCTAGCTCCTCAGGGACCATTAGAGTATGGAGCTCATTGCTGTTGTTGAGTCTTTTCAGTTGTGTCCAACTCTCCATGACTCCATTTGGGGTTCTCTTCACAAAGCTCCTAGCGCAATTTGCCATTTCCTTCTCCACTTCATTTTACAGATGAGGAAACTGAGTAAAATAAGGTTAAGTGACTTGACCAGGGTCACACAGCTGGGAAGTGTCTGAAACTGGATTTGAACTCAAGAAGATGAGTCTTTCTGACTTCAGGTCTAGTGCTCCAACTAAGACCCTATCATTCCAGCCGCTGTAGGACAATGATTTCTCATCATTCCCCAAATCCTAGGGACAAGAGCCCAGAGGAGCTAGAGAGTGAAAGATAGATCAAGAACTCACTTGGCCGGGGCAAGTAGGTGGCACAGTGAGTAGAGCATTGGCCCTGGAGTCAGGAGGACCTGAGTTCAAATCTGGCCTCAGATAATTCACACACATACTGGCTATGTGACCTTGGGCAAGTCACTTAATCCCAATTACCCTGCCTTCCCCCCTCCAAAAACCAAAAAATAAAAAACACACTTGGCCCCCACAGCACCAAGACGCCTTTCAGGAGGGAGTGAGATGGCTAATGGGATTTAGGAGTCCTGAGGATCATGTTGTAGACTCCCCTTATTTTACAGACAAGGAAGTTGAGACCAAGGAGTTGTAGGAACAATTTGGCTAGCAGCTGTTGTGGGAGCGAAAGACCAACACAAGCCCAACAATAAGAACGCTTCTTTGATCAGGTTCTTTCATCTGCTTTACTAAGGAAAGTAACATTAAGGGGTTAACAATCTTATTTTAATCAAACATACATACATATAAACTCACTTAGTTCAGGAGGAAATGCCAGCAACCTGAACTTCAGAGCAAATGCAAACGAATTTCAAACATGCACAATACAAACAGATCAAATCACAATTCATAATTACCAGGAAAGCATCAACATCTGGGTTTACAAGCCAGGAAGTTCTTAACAACGGCTTGCCCAGAGTCACACACCACTCTTGCAGTGACTGAGAACCCCCAAAGTCAAAGGCCAACCTTGGATCTTATATACCCTTGTGTAACAACAATCTGCTAGCAGCTGCTGTAGGGGTGTAAGACCCACCAACAACCTGCACACAGAAAGCTGCCAGCACAGGTTCTTTGACCTGCTTTTCTAAGGAAAGCAACTTTAAGGTTAACAATCTCTATTTATGGGGCAGCTAGGTGGCACAGTGAGTAGAGCACCAGCCCTGGTGTCAGGAGAACCTGAGTTCAAATCCGGCCTCAGACACTTGACACATGTACTAGCTGTGAGACCTTGGGCAAGTCACTTAACCCCAATTGCCCTACCAAAAAAGCAAAAAAAAAACCCAATCTCTGTTTAATCAAACATACAAATATCATTCACAGTTCAGGGGGAAAAGATCAGCCCCCTGATTTTACAGAAATTACAAACATCAATAGAGAGGCCTTGTCTGATTCAAATCACAATACATCATTACCAGAAAAGAACCAACACCTGGATTGCAAAGCTGGGGGCAGTTACAGCTTGCCCAGAATCTCAACACTCCTTCCATGAGTGTGCCCCAAAAGTTAAACGCCAAACTCTCTTCAATTACATCCTGCTCA
The DNA here is from genome assembly GCA_028646595.1 of Phalanger gymnotis. Lineage (NCBI taxonomy): Eukaryota > Metazoa > Chordata > Mammalia > Diprotodontia > Phalangeridae > Phalanger > Phalanger gymnotis. The sequence continues at coordinate 443,234,123 of CM053623.1, read as the reverse complement.
GAGCCCTGAGGGTTCTGACCTCACCCAGCCTGGGTGTGGGAAAGTTCCCCATCCCCAGTATCACATCATATCCAAATCAATGACTCCCAATTGTCTCAGTGCTGAGAAATACTCCAAGACAAAAAGATTACACTTTATCTGCCCCATTCAAACAAAGGCCAGGATCATTAAAGGCACTTAAGAGAAGAACAGCAAAAAGCCCCACCTTAATCCCTATAACATAATCCACCCCTTTCCAGGATCCATGGACTAATGATATCTAAATTAAATGGCCATGGATCCTGGAACAAAATAGAAGCATTACACATTGCAGTTACATTCAGGAAAATATAACAAAACATATCATTCAGTATCATCCTCAAAATACTTGTTTACAACACACCATCCACCCCTAGATGAAAGCAAGTCAATCTCTTTAGTCCATACAGAGTGTCCAGGTAAAGTTCTTCTTGAGGGTGTATCCTCCCCACATAGCAGTTGCAGGCTTCCTCCTGGCACCCTCAGGTACCAACATGCTTTAATTAGTGAAGTCCCAACACAAAGACCAAATAGAGTTCTCTTGGGGATGTGTCCTCCTCACACTGCTCCAGCACCCCACTTATAAGTCCTGAGGGGCAGCTGGGCAACAATGCCAACAAGGTGGGCTCCTTGAGGGTCCAAGGCACTTCCCCCCACCCACCATAGTCAACTCCACTCCTCCCTCCTGGGTCCCAAGCATTCCCAGAGGAAGGCAGCAAAAAAGCACACTCAGCACCTTGCTGCAAAGTTTCCATCTTGCCCCAGGGCTGAACTCCAAGCTCCTGGGTTCCTGGTCCTCCAGCTCTGGCTGGCCACTCCTGGCTTCTGCGGGAATACTGATGTAGGTGGTTCCCCATCTTTGCACTCATCTCACCAAAGACGACTGGAAGGCAGCTCACCACATGCAGGCAGTCTTCTGCTCTGTCTGGGTCAATATGTCAGCAGCCACCATCTGCTTCTTTCTCCTCACCAGCTACTCCTGCCAAATCTGCATGAAGGCCATTCTCCAAGTCTCCAGGGCCATTCTCCACTCCTGTTTCAAAACTTGTCATACAATATAATCTCAAGACATTCACCTTTCCAGCACAGTCCTCCGGAGCCAGGCTTATCAACTCAAGCCCTCATTCGGGCCATCTACACCTCCCCCAAGCTTCAGCTTGCTCTCCTCCCACAGCCTCTGCTCCAGCCTGTCTCCTCCAGAGTGCCAGTGGGGTAGGGAGGTGGAAGGAGAGGTTGTCTCCCAGGGCCCCTGCTCTGGGCTCCTGGGAAACCAGTCCTATCACTGCCACTTGCCTGTTCTCCTTCAGGCCTCTGGGGCTCCACAGAACCATAGCCACCACAAGTACAAAGAGCAGCCCAATAACGGGGAAACATTCAGCACCATCTCCCTACCCCCAAACTCCATAATTTCCTTTTAATCTGCAGATCCTGCCGTGACTCTGCCATTTATAGCAACAATCTGCTAGAAGCTACTGTAGGGGTGTAAGACCCACCAACAACCTGCTCACAGAAAGCTGCCAACACAGGTTCTTTCATCTGTTTTTCTAAGGAAAGCAACTTTATGGGGTTAACAATTTCAGTTTAATCAAACATACAAATATCACTCACAGTTCAGGTGGAAAAGATCAGGGGCTCAGTAATCTCATCTATAAAAGGGTAAGTGGGTGGGGGGGAGGGTTTGGACAAGATGGTCTCTGAAGTCCTTTAATTTTATGGCTAGATGAGCCTAGATCAAAGGGGGGCACAGGTAAAATAACAACTGAGAGATCACAGGACATAGGTGAACACTCAACCAGAAAGACCACCACCATCTTTTCTGCTTTGAGGAAAGCCAGACCAAATGACTAATGAGGCCTTTTTCCTCTACCTTAGGATGGTTCAATTCAGGGCCAACCCAGTTCAGCCTGGGGGAAGTCTAGAATCAGCTGTAGGGTGCTAGAGGCCCTTCTGGTGGATAGCTCAAGAGTACATTTGATGTGGGCAACTAGATGTCAGAATGGATACAGTGCCAGGCCTGAAGTCATGAAGATTGATCTTCATGCTTGCCTTAACCCTGCTTGCCTCAGTTTCCTCATCTATAAAGTGAGCTAGACAAGGAAATGGCAAACCACTCCAGTATCTTTGCTAAGAAAACCCCAAATGGGGTCATGAAAAGTTGGATACCACTGAAAAACAATGGTTTGTTCCTTTGTGTGTCTTGGCAGGTAGACTCCAAATATTTAATGTCATCATTTTAAATCGACTTTCTCTATCACTTCCTGCTGGATTATGTTGGTAATATATAGAAATGTTAATGATTTATGTGGGTTTATTTTACATCCTGCAATTTTGCTGAATTCGTTAGTTGTTTTAATTAGTTTTTTAGTAGACTCTTCAGTTTTTTTTAAAGTAAACCATCATCTCACCTGCAAAAAGTAAAAATTTTGTTTCCTCTTCATTTGTATTTATTCTCTCAATTTCTTTTTCTTGTCTTATTGCTGTAACTCGTATTTCTTGTATTTCTAGCACTATGTTGAATAGTAATGGTGATAATGACCATCTTGGCTTTAGTCCTGATCTTATTGGAAAGGCCTGTAGACATTACAGAGAGTGCTGGCTCTTGGTTCTAGATAGATACCACTTATCATATTAAGGAAAGCTCCATTTATTCTTATGCTTTCTAGTGGCTTTAAACAGGAATGAGTCTTTTATCTTATCAAAAGCATTTTTGCATATATTGATGCAATCATATGATTTTTGTTGTCCTTTTTATTAATATAGCCAATTATGCCTATAATTTTCCTAATATTGAACCAACCCTGAATCATTGGTGTAAATCCAGACTGGCAATAGATTATAATATTTGTGATATATTGCCATAGTCTTTTGGTTGATGTTTTATTTACAATTTTTGCATTAATATCCATTAGGGGTATTGGTCTATTGCTTTCTTCATCTATTTTGACTTTTGCTGGTTAAGGTTTCAAGACATAGAAGGAGTTTGGTGGGATCACTTCTTTTCCTATTTTTAAATTTTGTGTAGTGTTAGAATTATTTGCTTTTGAAGTGATAGAATTGACTTGTAAATCCATCTAGTCCTGTTTTTACCCCTTTGGAAGTTCATTTATGGCTTCTTCAATATCTTTTTCTAAAATTGTGTTAAGTCTTATATCTCTTTTTTGTGAGTATGAGCATTTTATTGTAACTATTCATCCTTTTCATTTAGATTGTCAGTTTCATTGGCATATAGCAAAATAGTTCCTAATAATTTTTTTTTATTCTTAATTTGTTGTGAATTTCTTTCTTTCTTGAAACTGGTAATTTGGTTTTCTTCTTTTAAAAAATCATATTAGCTAATGATTTATCTGTTTTATTGTGTTTTTTTTAACAACACCCTGGTTTTATTTATTAATAGTTTCTTCCTATCAATTTTGTCCACCTGTTTTTCAGTTTTCAGGATTTATCTTTTGGTATTTAATTGAATGTCTTCAGTTTATTTGTTTTCTAGGTTTTTTTTTTCCACTTGTATGCTCAATAAGTATTTAGAGATATAAAATTTCCAGAAGTAGTCTATATACCACAAATTTTGGTATATTTTCTAATTATGGTCATTATTTTTCCTGAAATTATTGTTTCTAAGATTTGTTCTTTGACCACTCATTTTTTTGTATTATATATTTAGTCTCCAACTGATTTTAAATCTTTGCTTCGAAGGCCCTTTATTAGATATAATTGCTATTGCATTAGGATCTCTAAAAGATGAATTTGATGTTTTTGCTTTTCTGCATTTGTTTGTGAGGGATTTTTAATGATTAAATATATAATCAATTATTGTGAATTTTAGCTGCATGTACAGCTAAGAAATAGGTATACTCCTTTCTGTTCCCATTCAATAATCTCCAGGGGTTTATCATATCTAGCTTTTCTAAAATTCTGTTGAGGGCTTTCCTTTGTTTATTATTTATTTTTGTTAGATTTATAAATATCTGAGAGGGATAAGGATAAATTGAGATCCCCCACTGTCACAGTTTTTCTCTGTATTTTCCTTTAAGAATTCAGATGCTATGCCAATTGCTGCATATGTATGATATTTATCTGTAATCTATAATATCTTTCAGAAAAATGTAGTTTCCTTGCTTATTTCCTTTAATTACTTCTATTTCTGTTTTCGCTTTGTCTAAAATCATGATTCCTAACCTTAGCCTTAAAAAAAAAAAACTTTACCTGAAACATAATAGGTTTTGCTTATTTAAAGTCACTTATTTGAATTCAGTGTATACTTTTCTGTTTCAGGTAGGTTTCATGTAAATGACATATTGTTATATTCTGGTTTCTAACCCATTCGGCAATCCTCTTTCATTTAATGGGTGAATTCATGCCATTCACATTTAGTTATGACTGTTAATTATGTATTTCTCTCAGTCTTATTTTCTTATATTTATCCTTCTTGGTTTGCCACCCCCCTCTTCGAGAGTTTGTTTTGCTTAAAACTTATCTCTCTCTTAATCTGTCCTCTATCTTATTCTCCCCTCTTCTCCTCTTTCCCTCCTGTTTCTTTGTTGAGTGAAATTTATTTCTGTACTCGACTCTGTGTATGTATGCTACTTGTGTATTTTCCCCTCCTTCAATCAGTTCTGATGACAGTGAGGTTCAAGTGATGCTTGTTCCCAGCATTACTTCTTGCTTTTATAGTCTTCTAATTATAACCCAATTGCGTGAGAGTTTTCCCTTCCTTACTCTCTTTACCCCTGCCTCCTTTCATGTACTCCTTTACCCTTTCCTTTCTATTCCATTCTTCTTTTAAGATCATCAAAACTTAACTGAACCACTTTTAGGTCTGCTATCTACTTAGACTTCTTCTATGACCCATGATGGTGATAGAGTTCTGAGTATATTATGAGTGTATTAATATTATCATATATCATCTCCCCCATATATAAAGAGTTTGTCCTTATTTAGTCCCTTATGACTACTCGCTCATGTTTACATTTTTATGTTACTATTTATTCCTATGTTTGTATTTCAAACTTTTTACTCAGATCTGCTTTTTTCATCAGGAATGCTTGGAAGTCCTCTATTTCATTAAAGCTCCATTTTTTTTCTCCCTGTAGCATCATACTCAGTTTTGCTGGATAAGTTATTCTTGGTTATGAGCCTAGATCTTTTGTCTGCTGGAATATGGTATCCTAATCCCTATATTCCTTTGTAAAGGGGGCTGCTAAATATTTTATGATCCTGACTCTGACTCCTCAGCATTTGAATGATTTGTCTGTCTACTCACAGTATTTTTTTCTTTAATCTAGAAGCTCTGGATCTTGGCAATAGTATCCTTGATGGTTCTCATTTTAGGGTTTCTTTCAAGAGGTTATTGGTAGATTCTTTCTATTTCTACCTTGCCCTCTGTTTCTAAGATACCTGGGTAGTTTTCTTTTATGATTTCTTGAAATATGATGTCTAGGTGTTTTTTCTTTGATATGGCTTTCAGGCAGTTTAATGATTATTAAATTATCTCTCTTTGATCTGCTTTCCAAGTCAGTTGTTTTTGCTAAGAGATATTTTGCATTTTGGGCCTAGTGACACTTTGTCACTTAGTATCCCTGGTTGGAAGTTCCAGTAGATTGCCACTAAATTCAGTCAGTATTAGCTAGCTGGGATGTTCTGCCAGTTCAATGACGGTATTGCAAACTCACCTTTGGTTTAAGATTTCTGACTTGGTCATTCCCCCGCTGGCTTCAGAATGGGCTAAAGGATGGAACTGAGACCCTGATCTGCTCCTGGGGTCCAAGCCACATAGCTGCATCTTCTTCCTGAAACAGCTCCTCTCTTGGTGCACAGCCCAGAGCCTGCAACTACTCCTTACCCTGGAATGCCACTCCCAGGTGCAAGTGCATTCCTAAGTCCTCACTGGATCTGTGAAGCAGAACTGGGTAGTGAGCAAAAGAGCTACCAGTGGGCATCTGTTCTCACACTTTGCACAAGATCAGGTACCCCAGTATGGGTGTGAGACCTTATCTTGCCCTGGTGCCCAACTTAATCCTCTTGCAGCTCCTGGGTGCTAGAATGTTCTACATGACCCACTCCTGGCCAGACCCCATACCCAGTGTCTACAGATTTCTCCATCTCCCTAAGCCAGCCTGGGCTAGAAAAAAAGTCTTCTTCAACTTCCTGATCAAGGCTTGGCCTACCACATTTCCTAGATCTTTGTGGAGGATGTGTTAAAGGAGCTAGGCTATTCTTGTTTCTTCTACTCTTCTACCTTAGTTGCCTTCCTAGTTATTAAAGTCACTGAAGTTGGTTCTCTGCTTTGTTCCAGATAATATACAATTCCCTGATATATAGAAAAGTGGAGTCATTTTGTCCTGTTACTGTATTTTCCCCTTTCAATAGCTTGGAAGATAGGTATTCTAAGATATGGCAGTAAGGAGGATGTGCATTCCAGGCTTGTGCAAATGCTTGAAGATAGGAGGTGGAATATCACGTACAAAGAACGCTAAGTAGAACTGTTTCATTGGAATGTAGTTTGGGCAGGAGAATAATACACAATAAGCTTAGTAGGCTGGTGATGTTGCGTTGATCGGAGGTTGGCCCATATATCCATACACTGACCTCTCTACTCTGAGTCTCTTAGGTTTGGCAGCTATTCAACTCTCTGAGATGAAGGAAAGATTTCAGGACCACAGGCATTGACCTCAGCCCATTTTCCGCATGAACAACCGTGCCAAGCGGTATTTAAAAACACTGGATTTGGAGTCAGGAAACCTGAGTTTGGATGCAAGCTTCTATACTTACTAGCTGTGTCACCCTGGGCAAGTCTCTGAGATTCCGTATCCTTATCTAAAAATACCAACAACACCTCCTCACAGAGTTGCCGTAGGGAACTTTGTACATCGTAATGGGTTATGGAAACGGGAATCATTTTGGTGACTAAGCTACCAGACCCCCGGATTCACTGTCTTCCTGCTTCTGCCTCCCTCCACCAAGAAAAACTATTGCAAAATCCTGCCCTCCCCAGTTGGGTACCCCAAGGCCTCCAGACTCTGTCTCCCCAGAGGAAGCTATGATTGCCTCCCTCCATGATACAATTTTAATGAGACTTTTGCCCCCTCTACTCCCAGACTCAGCTATGTCCCCTGGATTTAGCACTTTTCCAAAGCAATGCCCTCCTCGTGAACAAGACTCCCTCCATTCTAGGGCTTTCTTCTTCCAAGAAGTCCAGCTGATGAGTAGAGAATCATTTCCCTAAACTGTGCTTGACAGCCAAGGAGAGCTGAGCTTCCCAGATAACAAACAAATCCCAAACAAACCCATCCTGCTTTTGGTGCTGAACCTTCCATCCATCCGCATGGGCAAGAATCTCCATGCTGACTCCAGACATAATGGGGTGTGAGAGTTGATATTTTCCCAGAAATCCCGTGATTCCAAACAGATCTTTCTATTTTTTTAAGAAGACAACATAGACTTACTGGTTTCAGAAAGGGCAAACTTCATTAAGGATCTCTGGTTTATGACCATATGCAGCCCATGTGTTAAGGTGTTGCCTTAACCAGATAGAAGCAAATGCAGCCATGGGGTCTGCATACTATTTCCCTCCATGGCACTTCTTGGGGTGTTGCTTAGATGTGCAGATGATCCACTGTATTCTCCCTCTGCCTCCTGGGATTTTTCCTCCCATTTCATCTTTTTTTTTTTTTTTTGAGTCTCCTCCCCTCCACACTCTGATATTTCCCGGACTTGTGGGAAAGGGAAGAATTTCGTTCCTTTGGTATCATGTGGGCTGCGCCACACCATACAGCATGAAGTAGAGAAGGAGGGGGGAACCTTGGAGAGAGACAGAGATAGAGTAGGAGCAGGGAAGAAACCCAAGGGTACCCGAAGTCCCCCACCCCCACTGACAGCGATGGAAGCTTCCAGCCAGATGAGGGAATAGAGGTGTGTGGGCTGAGGCTTGGATATTCGGCAAGTCAGATGGGATCTCTTGGCAGGCGGGGGCCAACAGGATGGAACCCCACCCAAACAGGAATGAGAAGATGGCCACAAGTCAAGTTGCTGTGTTTCACAATCAGTTGTCACAATGCCTTGGATCACTGAGATCCTCAAGAGAATATCTTTGGGGTAGCTGCAATGGCCTGGGTCTCCTCAGTTCATGGCCAATTTATGTCCATGATGGATACATGGGATAATGAAGGCTAACATGTTCTTTGTGGACATAATGTAGTTGGGTGTGGTGGGCTGCTCTTCTCCAGCACTGTGGGCACCACTAGACCTTGATAAGTTTCTGCATGGGTTCCTTCTTGCTGTCATCACCTTAGTTCATTATTGCCTCATCTGTAGAGTTATTGTACTAACCTCATTCACCTCCTTTTTCTAGACTCCTCCAGTCCATCATTCATAAAAACACCAGATTAATCTACCTAAACCACGACTTTGGTTGTACCAGGCCTCATCCCAAAGATTATCAATGACTTCCCCATCTACCTAACTCCCTAAACTCCCTAGCCTGGAACTGAATCCAGTCCAAGAAATAATACCAAACTCTTACATTAAAATATGCAAGGTATTGCAGATATAGAATTCAAAATAGGATAAAGAAAATAGCCCTTGATCTCAAGGAGCTTATATTTGGCTGGGGGAAAAACCAACATGTACCTAGGCAAATACATACACGCTAAGGATGAAGAGGAAAAGAGTGCTCCAGCATCGAGGGGCCAGAGAGGAGCACTGAAAACTGTCTCTGATCTGGGCCCTGCCTTCTTCTCCAATAGCCCCTTACAATGCTTCCCAACACAATGGCCCCAGAGGTCCCTTCCAGCTTCATGATTCTGCAATCCAATGTCTTGTTATTTCCAGAAAATGGGGAGAAAATTTTCTTCCCCATTGTACCTTTTCTCATGTTATCCTCTGCAATCTTTTCCTATCTTTGTGAACCCAGGTTCTAATTACCACCCTCTTCCTACTGCAACTTGGTGAATAAGAGCACTACGTTTAGTTGTCACCCACAAAAGGGCCAGGTCACTGCAAGAATCTGGAAGACAGAAGGGTTGTTCTCCATTCCACCTGAATCCACAACACCCTGGAAGGGAAGAAGCTGAAGAAGGGAAGGTGTCCTCCTTCTGTCTCCATGACTGCCTTGTTAGTGATAAAAGCAAGGACCTTGGGAAGACCAGACCCATCAGACAAGGCCTAGGGCTGGAGGTGGGGGGAAAAGGGGATGGATGTGAGCTTCTCAAAGCCTACCCCAGAAAGACTATTGGGAATCCTGTTGGAGCTGCTGCCACCAATGGGCAATTTCAGCTAATTACCACAATTGTTGCCGTTATCCCCTTAATGAAAAACACAGCTTTACTTCTAAGCAGGCACTGGGCCTGGCAGAAAGATGAAACCTGAAAATCAGCAGACACAAGGCTGCACACAGTTCTTTCTATTGAAATTAAGCCATGTTCAAGGCACACTGGGGAAGGGCTGGAAATAGCTTCAGACTGAAGCCAGCCACCCATGGCCCACACCAGGCACCGGATGGACATGCTCTGGGCTAGTCAAGAGGCCCAAATCCCAAGTGCTCGGTTCAATAATGTAAGAAAATAAACATGGGGCTTATTTATAGCACAGGAAGAGGGCTGCTGCAGGAGGATTGGGCATTTGGTAATCCACCCTGACGGGGCCAGATAGGATCCAGACCCCCAGGTTCTTTGGTGACTGGGTGAGTGAGATTCCAAGCCGGAAGAAAGAGGGACTGGCTGCCAACATCACCAGGTATAGACAAAGGGCATCCTCTGTCTAAGGGGGAGGCAGAGTGGTGGAAAAAGCCTTGGACTGGTAGACAGATGACCTGAGTTCCAATCTCAGCTCTGGGAGGGTTCCTCTAAGTTTGTTTCCTCTTCTGTAAAATGATTTCTATGGTTCCTTCTGTTTCTAAATCCTCTTGCAAGAAGGGAGAAGATTCCAGGGTACACTGTGCTAGGACGAAAAGAACGTCAGTTTGGCTGTTCTGCTCTGACCCTTAGAAGGTCCCCAGAGTCTTTCCCTGAGCTGTTCACGAAAGACCAAAAAATCTCTCTTTTCAAGACTTAGAGCCAAATAGCTGTGTTATGAAGGGGGAAAGTCTGTGAAAGGTGGCACAGCTAAACAACTCCTACTCCAGCAGGCCTTTAAGGCTCACAGAGTGCCACGGCCTTGTGAGGTAGGTGGTACATAGAATATCCCTCTTTATAGACAAGGAGTCTGAGATTCGGAGAAGTGACTGATAGGACTTCCAGTCCGGTGCCCTAGCTCCACAGCACACTGCTGCTGTGGCCACTGAGATTAGGATGTGTTCTGATTCTGGTCTCCTGATTCTAACTGAAGTGGTCTCCCCACTCTGCTCATTTACCCTGGGACTCATGAAATGTAGGCTCTATTGTTATTTCTGGATTACAGACTAGTTCAATGACCTTAGGACTGTTCTCCTTTGAGTACCCTGGCTTATACATGTGGCATAACATTTATATTTACATATATACATACATATATATACACATACACACACATATATGTATATACATATATGCATGTAGATAGGTATACATGTATGTAAGGGGATGACATTTTCCCTCTTACCTTGAAGCCTAGCAAGATAACTTTGTGCTAAGCATGGTAATCTTATGAGGACAATTATAGAAACATGATAGCTTTATAGCCTCCAGTGGGCATAGCTGTTTGAGGAGTTCTATGCCCTTTTCATGTGTCAACTCTGAGCAATATATAGCTGGGGATGGGATGGATGGGGTGGGGGAAGATGCGGCCATGAGACCCAGCCAGCTGGGAGCAGAACAGAGGGAAATGTCCCTCCCTAGAAAGTTGTAAATTTGAGGAAAACAAAACACCCTCCAATGCAGACATTGGTGACTAAGCTGCTTCTTGAAAAGGAAGGAGGCCTGAAAGGCTGGAAAAAAAGAGCCAAATTCTCCCCAGGCGGCCTCCCTCCTGGTGCCAGCGATGGCTAGCCTGCAAAAGAAAAGCCACAGGCAAATAGACGCCTGCAGAGTGACACACACCCTCCTTGGGAGACTAGAGGCCCCAACAGCTTCAGGATGGAGCAGAACGGGAGAGCTCTGGGAGCAGCTTCATGGTACAGCACAGCTAGATTCTATTACCTGCAGATCTGCAGAAAAAGGACACCAGGGTGTTATTGGGCTCTCACACCATGGAGAAGCAGCCTTAGGGGCACGGAAAGGAAGGCAGTATGATGTAGTGGGTTTGGATTTGGAGAAGACTCAAGTTCAAATTTATTACTTCCTATGAGACCTCAAATGTCACTTAACCTCTGCTTCCTTATCTGTAAAATGGGCATGTGGAAGTTGGGGTGTGGGGGTGGGGAGAGATTGGATTGAATTAACTGTCTATACAGTTCCTTCAAGCTCTAGATTCTTTGAATTGGAGGTGCACCCAATCAAAGGATGCATTCCTCAGCCTTCATTTTCCTGGGCAGGAGAAGATACAGATTGGGGTCAAATTCTTGGAGAACATAGGCCTTGAAAGCTGAGGGGAAAGGACCACAAATAATAAAAGAATGGTCCATGTTAGAGGATCCATGAAAATACAGGGAGACCACTACACTGTTGGTGCAGCTGTCATTTGGTTCAACCATTCTGGGAGATGATTTAAAACTATGCTAGAAAAATTACCAGATTGTTTAGACTCTTGTACCCAGTGGTACAGCTACTGGAGTTTAACCCCAAAGAGGTCACTGACAAAGGGAAAGGTAGACAAAAATATTTATAACAATACTTGGTGTGGTACCAAAAAACTGAGAAATGAAGGAAGTGACCATCGATCAGAGAGGACTGCCCAAGCTGTACCACGTGAATGAGACAGATTATCATTGTGCTGCGATGAACAAGGATATGAAAACCTCAAATCTGGGAAGGCTTCCATGAGCCAATGCAGAAGGAAGTGAGCAGAGCCAGGGAAACCATATACACAATGACCACAACAATGCAAAAGAGAACAGTAAAAGATGTCAGAACTCAGAATGAAGATTGTACTTCTTTTGGTTCAAGAAAGGATTCTCTGGGAATGGATGTTGCTGAAAAATGACAGCAATGGTTTTTAAAAGCTCAATTAAAACTTGTTTCTTTTCTTAAGGGACCCCACTTGGTTCTAAGAGAGTGAGCAAGGGCGGGGCCTGTGCTGAGGGGCAAGGTCTGGAGGCTCACTTGGCCTCCAGATCCCAAGATGGAGAGCCATGAAGGCTTCCAAAACATTTTTCGATGGGAAAGCCTTCCAATTCAGTTAAAATTCCCGCTAGGATTGCTTCACAGGAAGCAGCTGGGACAGGCAAAGAGACTCATTCAAAATTCCCCATGTTCCTCACAGGACCAGGGTCATTTCAGAAACAGAATGGTGGCTTCTATTTGCAACAAGGGAAGCCTATATCTTTGTCAAGAAGCCGGAAAAAATGAAGTCCTCCTCAGAGATGCCACCATCCTTAAAGGGGAAGTAAGCCTGCTAGCTGGACTAAAGGCTCCAACATTAGAGGGCTTCCCACTTTCCAATCTGTTTTCCACAACAGAGCCACAGATACTCGGGATCTAATTAGCATGATTGTTCTGATTCTGAAACCAGACTCCCTGGTTTCCCGTGGGCATGTTGTGATTAAGATCTTGGAGAGCAGTTCTCCAACTCAGATCTGGGATGAATAAACCAACATGGCTGAATTTCTACTCACCATGATCCATAAGCCTTTATCTTCTCTCTGGATTGTTCCTGCTCTGAAATTGCATGTGCTACTTAGAGCAGAACTCTGGGCTTGGACTTGGAATGAATCTAGGATCCCCTACTTAATCCCTGTGACCTTGGGCACATCGATTAACCTCTTTGGGTCTCAGCTTCTTCATTGGCAAAATCCTGGAGTAGGTCTGGATCATCTTCCACCTCTAAGGCCCGGAACACTATGAGATACTTTGGATCCCGTATAGTACTTGATTTTGCATCATTCTCAATGAACAAAGCATCCATCAGGGGTTTATGATGTGCCTGAAACTGTGTGTTAAGCACAGGGGATATAAAAACAATCCCTGTCCTCAAGGAATTTACTTAATAGTTGAGAAGGATATAAAATCCAGGGACTGGTGCTTAGGGTTTTGGTCAAGGGAATCACACAGGGATGGTGAGTGCATTCACAGAGAAATGGTTTGACACATTTCTTTTCAGGAACATTGTAGATTACTATTCTTAGAGAAAGATGCAGAAAGGGGGTAGGGTATGAGAGTGCCAGGCATGGCATGAACATGGCCAGGGAACAGCAGCATAGAGGCTGGGTGCATCTGGGCTGAGCTCCAGTCAGGAGCCCAGATCCCCAGTGCAGTTGACGGGAATGACCAGGCCAGAAGTGGAGTCAGGAGCTTATTCAATGGTTTTATTTGTTTGTTTTTTGTGGGTTTTTTTTTTTTGTATAGCTAGTATGTTAGCTGCTTTGTCAGACTGTAAGGCCAGGATCATGTCTCATCCATTCTTATCTCCCCAGGGTCTACCCTAGCACTGTGTTCTAAAGAGAAAGAACAAGCGATTTATTGGGAAACCCCTTATTGGAGTCCTTTGATTGAATGAATGAGGTAGGTTTCAGTGGCCCAGAATACCCACACTGTGGTCTTTCTGCTGTTGGTCCAGCCCAGCCCCCACCTCTAGGGAGGGTCCCCCAGGTGCAGAAGCTGGGATCCAAGATTGAGGATACTCTCAGCTCAAGGGAGCAGCCAAGTAGAACAAGGAACATTCCCTGCCCCACACAACACATCACACATGTGTGTACACACACACACACACACACACACAAACACACATTCACAGTCACCTTCATTCTTTTCAGCCCTGTGGTAAGGGGAAATTATAGTGAGACATGGTAAAAAGGAGTGAGCATGGGGTTTGGCTTCCAAGGACCTAGGTTTGAATCCCAACTCATTCCCATGTCTGGGGCCATGTCATGTTCTCCCAGTCCAGGCCTCTATAAAATGATGGAATTGGACCAAATGATATCTAAAGTCTTGGACTGTGAGGTGTCAAAGAAGCTACATATGATAGTCTGATCAGTGTTGCCTTTGCTAAAAGCATCAGGAGGTGAGAGAGCTCCAGACCAGGGACTCTCTACTAAGAGGGAAAAACCAAGTCAGCCCTTAGGAAGGCAGGTGCCTGAGGGGACCAAATTACAGGGTCTGCATCAGAGTGGAGAAAGGTCAATCTTCCCTTCACAGATGCAGGACCACACTAGTGAAGTGTATGTCTGAGCCAATCCAGTACCTCACACCACACAAAATTCAAGTCAATGCTTCTGCATTTCACCTTTAGTTTCTCCAGGAAAGGTCAACTGAAAAGAAGAGAGAGGATGAAAGAAAGAGGGAAAGGAAGAGGCAGGTGGAGAAGTGAGCAATGATAAAACACATAAGGTAAAAATGTTAGTAACAGTCTCATATTAATGAGCAAAGATTTCATTCAAACACGGAACTCTTGTGAAATTTCAACAAAGCCCTGACAGTGGAAAAAGCCCAGCAGGTCCCCCAGGGCTGAGGGGAAAGAGTAGCTGAGCACCCACATTTAGGCTCAGTCCAGGGATAACTCGGGTTCACCTTCTCCGTGGGCTGGTGGAACGCACTCTCTTTAAAAAGATTTCTCAATCTGAAACCAGCTGCTGGCTGCTGTGGGCCAAACATGACATTTTAATTAGCATCATTGTTCTGCTTCTGAAACGAGGCTCACTGCCTCCCCCCACCCAAGGCCAGATGCTTCTGGGTCCTGTCATGGGTGGGGGCTGAGGGGCTGCTTATTTGGCCCAGCCCTCTTAACAGCTCTGAGAATCACTGACACTTCCACGCACGGCTGTAATCATGGATACTGTCCGAGCTATTTCTCCTCTGGGATTCTTGCCCTGTGCCTAAGGAAGGCTAGGCTGTGGGTCCAAGACTGGATCTGAGAACAGATATCCCAGAATGGCTCCTGGGGCTGGAACAGTTCATTTTAGTGCAGACCCCCACCCCGCAGTGTAATGCAAAGAGCTTGGGACTCAGAAAGTCAAAAGAAGCCTGGGCTTGCACCCCACCTACGCCCATACTAGGTGACCTGAGGGAAGTCATTGCTATACCTGTAAAAGGACAATAAAAATATCTGGTTTGTTAGAATCAAATGAAATGATGTACTAAAATGCGTTGTAAGTCATAATACAAGATCTAAATATCAGCTATTACTATTTTGCAGATGACAAAAAGGAAATTCAAGGAGATACTTCTACCAACGCCTCGTCATGGTGTAGGGATGACTGGGTTCCCTAAGCCTCTGCCAGCCAAGCACAAGCACTGTCTGACCATTCCTAACCAAGTTAGATTGGCCTCAAGAAGAGCCTGGTGGGGGACTGTGTCTGCAGCAGTCTGAGGCCCAGCCTTGCCAAGGGCAGAGATGCCCACCCATCCTCGGCGGGGGGACACTAGATGAGCTAGCTTTCAATTTAGGAAGAACACGGATTAAGTCACTGGAAGGGCTGCAGTCTACACCAAGCTAATCCTGGATTCTTGAGGGAACATTACTGGAATTCCAAGTCAAAGGGCTTGTTGGCGAGGGTAGACCTCTGAGACTGGGGCACTCTGTAGAGAAGGATCGTGGTGTGGAGAAAAGAGAGCCATTGGCTTTTTCATCACAGCCTCTACAGGCCTCAGCTGGACTCAAGGACCTTAAAGGTTCCTTCTAGTTCTAAGTCTTAGACTCCAACTTTCTGGGGACATCCCTCAGAGTGTCCTCAGATGGGCTGATGGTGAAAACACCCCCTCCGGAGCCAAAGACGCAGATCAGGAAGCCACGGCAATGGCAGTGAACTGTCACATGGCTGCCTCCTGTTTCCTCACCTGGCTGTTCTGCTCTCATCTCAGAGTTAGGATGGGAGGGCTGTACACGCCTACTCATGCCCCCACCTTGGCAACAGCTAATCCTCCAAATCCTATTCTTTAAGCACATGTATTCACAGCAGGTTGCATTGTGGAGAAAAGTTTTGACTTAGAAGCAAGAGAGACCTGGGTTCAAATCCTGCTTCTGCTTCCTTCCTTCTCTACTTTCCAGCTCAAAATCCTAAGTCCCTTAACTTCTGGGTCTCAGTTTCCTCCGTGATACAATAATAATGAAAAGACATGATGGCACCTTCTGGGATACTCCATGATGCCTGGGGCTTCATCATCAGGACAGTGACTATGGAAATTTGGTGCTAGTCAGTTAGGGGCCTCTTATACCTTCCTAAAATAGTTTCATAATTTTATCTCTGAAGGAAAAGAGATTTTCTGAGGGAAAACTAGACTCACTTGCAACTTCAGAACTTTGCTCAACATTCAGAACCTCTCCAATGCTGGTAGGTAGTCTCATTCTACTTCCCTTTTCATGACTAACAACAGAAATTAGACTTAGAGTTTTGGAACAGGTATACGGTCACGTATCTCTCAAAGTTGTTTGTTTTCCCCATATTATTGTCATTGTATACATTGTTCTCTTGGTTTTATTCACTTCACTCTGCATCAGTTCATATAAATCTTCCCAGGTTTTTCTGAAATCATCCTGCTTTTCATTTCTGACAGTACAATCGTGTTCCATCACATTTATATACCACAACTTGTTCAGCCATTACCCAAATGATGGGCACTCACTCAGATTCTCATTCTTTGCCACCTCAAAAAGAGTTATATTTTTGTACACCCTTGGTTTGTTTCACTTGGGAGAAATTCCTCCCACAATCTACCTGTCCTCTAATTCCCTTCTCCCTTCTTCTCTTTCCCTGTTGAGTGAAAGGTATCCACCTCTGCATATTTTTCTCTTCCCTACTTTCTCTCCTTGTTTGCACAGGCATCTTCTTGGGTGCCCTGATTTTGTGAGGCCATTTTACCTAAACTTCCTATCCTCTTTCCATTTTTCTCTTAAGATCATTAAGACATAAGAGAACCTGTCTCAAACCTGTCAAATTGGACTCCCTCTATGACCCCTGATGATGAGAAGGTTCAGAGAGGACACGCAGATCATCACACCACATTTGAATGGAAGCAGTTTATCTTTGTTTAGTCCCTTGATTGTTCATTTGTGTTTAGTTTTTACCTTTCTTTTCACTTCCGTGTTTGAATTTCAAAGTTACTACAAAGTCGTTAATTACCTTTCCAATTCTTTCTTCCAATAGCTCTTTTTCTTTTCCATTTTTTCCTCTAGTGCTATCATTTAATTTAAAAAAAGAGATTTTAAAAGTCTTTCTTCATCTCATCTAAGAATTCTAGCTGAATGTGCATGAGCTATGTTTTTCTCTGAGGCTTTACCTGTAGACGTTTTAGAGTGATTCTCTTCTTTTGGGTTTGTATCTTGACCATCCCTATCAGCATAACAGCTTTTAATGGGGAAAGTGGGGGGGGGCAAGGTTGGTAGGAGAAACACATTTTTTGCTTTTTCTTCTAGCCTGCTTTCCAACTTCATCCCAAATGCTAGGGTCAGGCTCCTGAACTTTTGGAGGGAAGGCTTGAGCTGTTACTGTTGCTGCTGTGTTGAGGTGGTGAGTGTTGTGTGATTCTAGGATCTCAGGGATGGCTGAGGATAGGCACAAAAAGCTTTCATTCACACTTTCTTTCAGGGCAAAGTCAGATTGTTGCTCCCCTGGTCTGACTAAGCTCCTGACCTAGGTTTGGGTCTAGTAATAGCAGACTGCTGCTGAACTCAGTATCAGCCAGCCAGGGAGCTCTTTTGGTTCAGAGTGACAGAGCCATAGGCTCCCTTTTGGTCTCAGATTTCTGTCCTGGTTATTCTTCTGTAGGATTCAGATCTGGCTAGAAGCTGAACCTGAGATCCCACTCTGCTCCTGGGATCTGAGCCACACATTAGCCACTTCCCTCTGAACCTACTCCTCGCTCAGTACATAGTTTAGGATTCACGGCCACTTCCTCCCCCAAAACTGTCGTACTCAGTCCTCCCAGGTTCTGTGTGAGGTGCCAGTTGGCACCTGTTTCCACACCCTGCACATAGTGCCCTGGTATGGGTCTGGGACATCCTCTTGTACTTGTTCAGTTTCTCTTTGGGCCCTAGTGAGCTCCATGAGACTGCAGACACCTGGTCAGACCCCTACTCCCAGTGTTCACAGATCTCTCAGTCTGCTTCCCTATGCCAAGGTGGAATGGAAACAATGCCTTCCTGTGACTTTTCCTTGGGTTTCCCCATCAGGATTCAGTCTGATGCACTTTCTAGGCCTCCTGGGCAGAGGAGGGAGTTTGCTCTGCTGATACTCCAACTGACACTCCTGATACTTCACCATCTTGGCTCTATTTCCAACCATGAATATCTGACGCAGCCAGCTCTGACATTCCACCTTCCAGTGCAGTACTCCCATTGAAGGCCATGGTAATACTAGCTTCTGGTCCTATCTCCTTCCAGATCTAGGCCACACTGTTTTTCAGGGACAGAACATAGCCAGGCCTAGAAATATATTCACATATATAGAGGCTGATATGGCAGATCAGAATTGATATTAAATAACAAACCAGAGAAAAAGGTAAAAAATAAAATTTAATTATATTAAAAAGCCAGACCAAGGAACAATGGTACATGGTATGCAAGAGACCTCAAGCTGCTCCTCTTGAACCAAGTCCCACAACCCTAGGTTGCAGGCAATGTATCATCTATAAATCATGATCTGCTGTTTGGTATGTGAACCTAAGTCAGGTTTTTCTTTTCCTCAAAGAGCCTACTGATTTGGAAAAAGTAAAAGTGAGATGGGAATGCTTTTTTTTTCATGATTTCCTTAGGCTAAGAACTGTAGGCAGGCAATGTCTCAAATGTGCCAAGGCTAGAACGGACAGGCAGTCACAACAAGTCAGAGGTCTTGGAATTTCAGTCTGCAGCAAATATAGTGCTGTGGACTCAGTTTTCCCTTCTGCATTGTTCAATGGGTTCACCAGAGCCCATAACGCATGTTAGCTTAGGCGCCATACAGTCCCAGGCCTACCTTCTGGGGGAAGAGAGGAAAGGTGATTACTATATTCCCATATTTGGGAAGTCAAAGCCCCCCTCAAGAGCCCTTGCCCAGGTATCCTGGCCCCCAGAGTGCTGAGTCCCCTGCTTCTTTTTAACACATGGTCCTCTGGCAGTCACATCTTTCATAAGCTGCCAATGTTGGGGAAGCTCTTCAGCTTTTCTGGGAAGTCATCTTTATAGAGGACTGGGTCAGCTCGGTGCTCTACCACTTTGAGGGGCATGGTTCCAAAGACAGAGGCAAATTTGTTGATGCATTCAGATCTGTAGAAAGAGAGAAGGCAGAAGTCTGAGATGAGCAGCGTAACAATAGCCAGCATTCACACAGGGCCTCAAGGTTTGCATAGCACTTTACACATGTCAACTCCCTTAACCCTCACACCCACCCAGGGAGGAGGGTGCTTTTGTTGTTCCCTTTTTACAGATGAGGAGATTGAGGCAGATACAAGTTAAATGTCTTGTCCAGGGTCACAGGGCTAGGAAGTATCTGAAGCTGGACTAGAACTAAGGTCTTTCTGACTCCAAGTCCAAGATTCTAGTCACTATGGCACGCTTTCTCCTGTATATAAATGACCATGGCAGGCAACAGAGGAAGATCTCTTATCTGAAGGCTGATCCTTTGTTCTTAGGAAGGGATTTAACCAGTTCCCTTCATTCAGAAGTTGGGGTCTGAGCTCCTCAGTGGGAATTCAAGGAGACGAGAGGAGAAGGGAGAGGGAGGAGAGGGAAGGAGAGGAGAGAAGGGAGAGGGAGGAGAGGAAAAGAGAGGAGAGGAGAAGGGAGAGGAGAGGAGAGGAGAAGGGAGAGGAGAGGAGAAGGGAGAGGAGAGGAGA
>CM053623.1:443184835-443214194 GCA_028646595.1 Phalanger gymnotis | reverse complement strand
GAGAAGGGAGAGGGAGGAGAGGAGAAGGGAGAGGGAGGAGAAGGGAGAAGAGAAGAGAAGAGAAGGGAGAGGAGAGGGAAGGAGAGGAGAGGAAAGGAGAGGAGAGCAGAGAGAAGGGATGCTGCCAGAAAGCCCTGCACACTTGCAACTCAAATTTTCCTTCCCCTCCCCCTAAAATTCCAGTCATTCTTCCAGCCACGTATGAGCACATGCCGTAAACCAAGGTGGATTAGCTGCCAAGATGTTTCTTAACCCCTTGGTTGCCAGTCAGAAAGAGGGTGAAGAGAAGAGAGGAAAGAGTCAGCTACTTTTGTCTGTGCTTAGTTTAAAGGCAAGGAGGAAGCCTGCACTGGAGAAAATGGAAGGGACAAATGGTAGAAATGAATACTGAACTCTGAGTCAGGAAATCTGGGCTCTAGGCATGGCCATGCCCATACAAGATCACAAGCAGCTGTGGGACCATGGACAAGACATTTACTCTCCTTTAGCATCAGCTTCCTCATCTATACAATGGGGACAATAATACACTCCCTATCTCCCGGGACAGTTATGAGGAAACCCCTGTGTGAACTACTGAGCCCTGCTGGAGGGAGGGAGGCACAGGGCCAGCTTCTCTGGGCCTGCTGGGAGAGACACTGCTCCACAACATGAAGAGTCTCCATAGGCCAGGGTGTTCTTAAGCGACATACACCAGCAGCAGCTGCAGTACTGGGTCACCTCTGGGAGAGCTGCGCTGCACTGGTGTGCCATCAGAAGTAGAAGGAAGGGAAGCTGCAGACTTTGGGCCTATGCCTGATTCCTCTCCTCCTCCTGCTCTCCTAGAGCCCTGCTGGTGACCCCTCTGAGGTGAATGGGTCAGACTCTCCAGGGGAGCCTTCACAAGTAGTCTTGGTCAATCATGCCAACTGAGTGTGACAGCTGAGGGATGAAGAGAGCTTTGGCCCTAACCCAGTGGGGGACTCCACAGCACCCCCAAAAAGCAAAACAAGAAACCCCAAACACACCAAGCCATAAAAATCTCCTTTGAAGTAGATGGGACACCAAGGCTAGATTTCAGAAAGGTCAGTTCCCTCTCTATTCAGCCAAACCATGGTACCTTAATTAACTAAAACAAGGGTTAACTAATATGAGGGTCTTCCTTAGAGCCAGATATTGAGAAAGGGATAAGCAATGAGGAGTTTCTAAAAATGCTAGCTCTTTGGCTGTTTCCAAGCACTCAGATTTACTGGTGAGCTAGGGAGAGGATTCTCACAAATGTCCAAAGATAGCTGAGGGTTTGAGAGTGATGATGGAGGGGATAGTGCTTCACGCTGGCCAAGCAGAGGCTAGGTGTGAGCTTGCCCTTCTTCCTTCACAACTCCAAATTCCACCGTGGGAGCATGAGGCCTGAGTGAGATTGATGCAACCTTCAGAGGACCAAGAGACCTGCCTTGGGCACCAGGGGCCCAGAGTTATATTCTCACTGGCTCTGTGACCTGGGGTGGCAGCCTGGGGATCACCACATTCTTTTGATAAGGAAGGTTTCAGGACACCCAGGAGGTGTGCTAGCAGAAGGCATAGGTTTCTAACCTGGCTTACTGTAGCCATTTGGTCAACAAGCATTGATGAAGCACCTACTATGTGCCAGACACTGTGCTGAGTACTGAGGAGAAAAAGAAAAGCCAAACACAGCCCCTTCCCTCAAGGAGCTCAGTCTAATGGGGGAGACTACATACCAACAACCACGTCCACACAAAATACATACACAGCAGGTAGAGGGTCATTTCAGAGGGAAGGCCCTAGCAGTGGGACAGGGGTGACAGGACCAGAAAAAGCCGCCTGTAGAAGGTGGAGTTGAAGCTGAGTCTAGAGAGAAGTCAGGGAAACGAGGAGGTGATGAGGGGAGAGCGCACTCCAGGCAGTCAGGATATGAGACGTCATGTATGCAGGATGGTCAGAAAGTCAGTGTTGCTGGATCATGAAGTCCCTGGGGAAATGGGAAAGGTAGGAAAGGGGCAACTCATTAAGGGCTTTAAATGTGAGAGGATTTTGTACTTGATTTAGAGATCCCAGGGAACCACTGGAGTTGAATGAGTGGGAGGGCAAGCTGAATGGAAAAGGACTGGAGTAGGTTGAGACTTGAGGCCAACAGAGCCACCAGTGGCTAATGCCATAGTCTACGTCTGCACTAGAGGGGTGGCCAGGTCAGAGTAGTGAAGGGGGAGTACTGAGAGCTGGTGTGAAGGTATTAAAAAGACAGAACTTGGTAACTGTCTGTACATGTGGAGTGCGACAAAGGAGTCAGATGATGGCAGGCTGTG
Organism: Phalanger gymnotis; assembly: GCA_028646595.1. Lineage (NCBI taxonomy): Eukaryota > Metazoa > Chordata > Mammalia > Diprotodontia > Phalangeridae > Phalanger > Phalanger gymnotis. The sequence continues at coordinate 443,211,894 of CM053623.1, read as the reverse complement.
AGTCTGGGTGACTGGGAGGAGTGGCGCCCTTGGCAGTAATAAGGAAATGTGGAAGAGGGCAGGGTTTGGGGCTAAAGATGAGTTCAGTTTGGGACATGCTGAGTTTGAGATGCCTATGGTAGATCCAGTTTGAGATATCCAAAAGGTGGAGGGTGATAGAGACTGAAACCCAGTGGGGAGGTTAGGGCTGGATATATAGATCTAAGAATCATTTACGCAGAAATGAAAGTGATGAAATCACTAAGCAAGAGAGCATTGAGGAAGAAGAGAAGACCACACAGGTCAGAGCCTGGAACGCCCCCCTCCCTCCCTCCCTCCCTTCCTCCCTTCCTTCCTCCCTTCCTCCCTCCCTCCCCCCCCCCTCTCTCTTTCCTTTTCTTTCACATATGAAGGAAAGCAAAGGCTTCTGTTTATTTAATTTTAAGATGATGCCACTGAAAAGGTTCACGAAAGTATCACCATATATTCACAACTTCCTACAGATTTCTGAATAAGCGATGACAAGAACCTAGGACCCAAGGGACCATGCAAATCCCAAGGCAATGGATATGTGGAGAAATAGAGTTGCTAGTTAGATGACAAGTGTCATGTCCCCAGGACACAGGGGAGGCCAGTGACAAGGTAGGGACTGGGAAAGCAGTCTGAGCTAAGGCTGCTGCTCTTGCGTCATGATGGCTACTCCCCTCCTCTCTGGGCCCAACAAGGCTGAGCTTCTGAGGCAGACTGAGGTCTAACATTGGCATTCATTCCAACTACCCCAACCAATGGGTGAGGAAAATTATCTAAATGAGGATGAATCAGGATTTCCTCATCAAGTTGTGCATTTTGGAGTTTTGTTACAAACTCCTCCATGCACAATTTTTTAAGAAGACAATGCAATCATTTCTCTGGTAGCTCAATTTTCTCATCTGTAGAATGGGAGGGTTAGCCTACCTCCCCTCTGGTTCTCAGTCTCTGTGCCAATTCCTTATGAAATTCTGGCCATCACCACATGTGATTGCCGATGACCCCATAAGGGCATAAGAAAGTCCCATCGATAACTCTCTCTGATCTGACACAAGCCTCTCCTTTTCTACCAAACACGGAGATATTAAGGGCTGCTTCTGGAAACGTGGAAGGAGTCAGAAAGGGACTAATTAGCAGCTTTGTGGCTTCCTTTTAAAGACCTGCCATTTTGTGGGGGTGATCTGGTGCCAATGGAACCAATCCTGGGTCTAGGTCATGACGCTTTGGCCCTGCCTGGCAGCAGTTTGGGGACGGATGTGTTGGCTGGAGCGCACAGGGAAGTTCTGGGCCAGGGTGCTGAGCCCAGCCCCACCCAGCTGGGACTCTTGGGCCCTAGTCCTGTCATTTTAAACTTCAGAACAAAGAATTTTCAGTAAGGACTCACACACGCCCTCCGAGCTGTCTTTAGATCTCCTATTGTTTTGTACCTTGAACATTACAGGACTGATGAATGCTGCTGGGCATTTTTACAAAGGGGAACATTTCAAGGCTATGGTAAAGGACACTGTCTATGAAAGCCACTTAGCTTATGCAGGGAGAGGGGATACGGACCTACTGAACCTTGGATTTTGCTGATGTGGGAAGCTTCACTTTGTCAGTACAGGCTGGCACTTTATAACTCCTAGTCAGCTGGTCGGGAAGCATCTACTATGTGCTGGGCACCCAGAAAGTTGTCCAGGGCACTAAGAGATGAAATAATTTGGCCACGGTCCCACTGGCAGCTTGCCTGAGTTTGGCCCTGGAGCCAGGTCTCCCTGGCTTCTACCCCAACTGCACCCACTGGGCTAGACTGCACCACTACCTGACCTAGAAATGGCTTAAATCACATTCCTCTTTCTCTCTTCCAACCTATGTTTAGTTAGCAGTCAGTGATCCACTGGGCAAAAGCCACATCTCAGGCACACTGGTGCCACAGGGCTGAACCGGTGCTTTGCATTGAGATATTGACAAAGAGTTGAGAAATGAACTGAGTTGATTGTTTCTGCCATCACTTGAAGAGAGCAGAGACCACGTGTCACCTAAATTTTCTATCTCCCCATGTTTGTTGAATGGAGATGAATTGACATGGTCCCTGTATACCTGGTGTTCATGAGACTGAGAATCTGAAAGATCCTCATGAGGACTAAGGGCCCCCATGCTTGATGATTGGCTCTCTGAAGGCAGGAACCATGTTCTCTCTCTCTTTTGCACTTATTAAGACCTGGTATAAATGGTCTATGCGTGGCAGGCAAGGCACAGTGAATAAACAAACGATTGACTAGGAGTCAGAACATGAATATTACGGATACGCCCAGTGCCTTTCCTCTACGAATTTAAAAGCTTTCAATCTGTTCCTCATCTTGGCTGGTAGCTCAGTAGTGCTGGCAAAGGTCATTTGTTCCCTGGTTGCTTTGTTTTCAGTTCTGACCATTCAAATTTGCACTATAACACAGACATTCTGCTCTTAAAAATGAGCCAGTTTCCAATTATCAGAGACTGAGGATAGTTAACTACTTAGTCAATATGGAGACTCTGGCTCTTGTAGATGAAGGCTGACCACACTCCTGAGCCCTCCCAGTCATTATAATGTTGGCAAGTAACATTCCAGATTTATTCTCTGGGTGACCTGAGCTTGAACCAAACCCTATTCCCACAGAGCAAAAGGACTAGGAGCTACCAGTTGGCATCCTAATGTCTCAGGACATTCCCACAAACGGGCCGGCAGCAGGAGAGGGGAGCTGAGCAGAGCCTCAGGCCAGGTTCACTCACCTTTCCACCATGTGTGTCTGGTCCAGGGAGAGCCCATCTATGGCTGTGCATTCAGGACATTTGAACTTTTTACGTGGAGTCACCTGGGGGCAGAAACACAAGAAAAAGAGTGCACCGTCAGTACCAGAAATGCTAACTGCACACCTGCCATGCTGTTCAACGTGCCTCTGTGCTGTAAGCTGACCTTCTCCTCCTCCTCTCCACACATACGCATACAGATGTGTGCACATGAACACACACACACACACACATACACACCTCTCACTCTTCCTCCATTCAAGCCCATCTGGCCCAGCCAAGAGTAGAGCTCACAAGGGCCCAATAAAAATGGCTTGGAGGCTTTGCCTTCTGTAACTGGAAAGAAGCAGTGATGACAAGCTGCTTAATTCCTGTTTAATGACTGTTTTCTCACTGCCAAGGCCCCTGTATAAACACCATTTGTTCTTGCAGTCATAAGGGCGATGAAATATGGCTTCCCTACTCTTACCGTAACCTTACCCCAACAGACTATCTTTCTGCTCCTTCCAGCTCAGAGCTGCCTCTGGGCCAGAGGAGGTGCCAGGTTACTTGGAGGGCCCTTATTTCAGAAGAAACCCTTATATTCTCTCCCCTCCTCCCCATGATCCAAGGCCCACCACTCTCTCTTTCCTTTATCTTAGAAGAAGGTTTTCCTAGGAAACCTGCTAGGGCTGTCCTGGCCAGGAGGAGTGTACAGAATGGGGTAGGGGAAAGGGAGCCCAGGTAGTGAGGCAAGGCTAGGCCTAATCATACTCCACTTTCACAGTCCTTGAAAGGAGAGTCCAGAGTAGTTGTCCAAAGTTTAAAACATACAAACACACGTCAAGAGCTTAAAATGAATCCTGTGGCCCCCCCACCTCCCCAAACATTCTCCCAATTAGCACGTCAGCTGCTTGTCCACTCTGAGATGGACAGGCTGGGCAGGGGCCAGGAGGCCCCAAGGACCTCAGGGTTTTTTTTCCCTTTTTGCCTCTCTGCAGCACAGGCTCCCCTGGATGCTGACCTCAGGAAGGACATGTGATGGACATCACCCCACATGACTAAAAAGATCCAAAAGATCCCATCTTCACAGAGAAATCAAGGAGGCTCTTCATCTCTCATCCCCTCTCATCCCACATATCACATCCTGACTCTGAATGACTCTTTCTTTGAGGCCTTGCCCACTGTCGGCTTCGGGCAGTGACAGACACCACAGGAGAGTACAAGCAGGCCTAAGTCAAGAGTCAGCAGACCTGGATGGGAGTCACCCTCAGCCAAGAATGAGCCCTGTGACTTTGCCTATGTCACTTGTCTACAAACATAGATTAAACACCTAGAGTGGGCAGGGCATGGAAGAAGGAGCAGTGATTTCATCAGCATGGGGCACTCTTGGGTGCAAGTCTAAGACTTAGGAGATGAGTCCTGAGGAGCGGCCAGAGGTACAGATTCAGCGACTTACTAAAGGTAATAAAAAAAGTTAAATAGCACGGGTGGCATTTGAACCCAGTTCTCCCAGACTCAAAGCCTATCACTCTATCCCCTCAACCACAGTGCTGAGTCAATAAAAGACAAAAACAAGGCAGTTCTGGCCCTCAGGGAGTTTATCTTCTAGAGGGGAGGAAGGGGAAATATAAAGCAATTCCAAGAAAGTCAGAATGGCAGTAAAAGGGCAGATGGGGAAGCCCTGGATTCAGCACCGAGCTTCACTTCGCAGGAAGTTAGAAATTCCAAGAGTTGGGAATGAAGAGGTTGAGGAACAGCTTGTGCAGAGGCCTGGAGATGGCCTGACCCTAAACGTGTGCTGGTAAGCTAGAGCTTCCCTAACTTGACCTGTTTCCTTATTTGCAAACTAGAGATAATATCTGCTACATCTACTGTTAGAAGGATCTAGGGAGATAACATACAGAGAATTATATAATCTCCAAAGCCCTACACAAATGTAAGGTAAGACCCTAGATAGGCAGGAAACACGTATTTGTACAAAGTCCTTTTCAGCTCTAAAATTGCGTGACGGTAAGAATCCCACCTTAATGACAGCTTTGCCGGTAACATTGGCCACCAAGAAATTCATGGCAATATCTTCGCAGTTCATGTGGGCATCCACCCAGTTCTTGATGTCTCCAGGCATTTTGTAAGTGTACAGGTAATTAAAATACTGTAATAGGAGAGAAAACAAGAGGTCTTCTTGTATTAGTTCAAACCATGTTCCCGTTCATATAGCATTACTACAAACAACCTAAGAATAGGGTAAGCACAGACCCTACCTTACAAAGTCTGGGATCTGAGCTTATATCAGTCATCTAGATCGAGGTCAGCAAGGGCTAAATCCAGCCAGCCACCTACTTTTGCACTATGAACTAAGAATGGTTTTTTAAAAAATTTTATTTAAAAATGTAAAAACCAATCTTAGCTCAAGGGCTTTTGCCATAGTTTGCCAAACTTTGGTCTAGACGGGAAAAAAAGTGCTTTGAACCAACCAAAGTGCCAGTTATATCTAATCCATAATACGTATAACAAATATGGTAGACAGACATGACATAAATATTCCCATATTGTTTCTATGGGTGGCTAGGTAGCACAGTGGATAGAGTATTAGGCCTGGACTCAGGAAGACATCTTCCTGAGTTCAAATCTGGCCTCAGACACTTCCTACCTGTGTGACCCTGGGCAAGTCCTTAACACTGTGTGCCTCAGTTTCCCCATCTGTAAAATGAGCTAGAAAGGAAATGGCAAACCATTCTAGTGTCTTTACCAAGAAAACCCCAAATGGGGTCACAAAGAGTTTTCATGACTGAAAACAACTGAACAAATATTGTTTCTACCTTATCCCAACATCCTTCTCATTCAGTAAAAACCTCTCTGAGTCTCATACCACTTGCTTAAAACGGAACACCTGAAAAATTCTATGTAATTTTAAAAATGTATTACATGCCCTCTAGGCGCTAGGGATACAAAGACATACATTACAGTCTCTGTTCTTGAGGAACTCCCATTGGAGATGAGAGGGAGCACTCAAAACAAGGGAATCAGGCAAGTTTTTACAGTCTTGAGTCTTGAAGCAAGATTCTAAGCGTTGGAAATGAGGAAGCAGTGCATACTAGCATGGCGGACGGCTTGCACAAATGCAGAGATGGGCTTGCCTGGAAGTAGGCTGCATGAAAGAGAGCAGCATGCAATAAGGCTGGAAAAGTTGGGCTGGAGCCAGACTGGAGAAGGAATATAGCCTGATAAGTTTCTAGTTTTGCCTAAAGGCACCAGGGAATGACAGGGTCAGACTTGAGCTTAAGAAAGATTACTTGGGCAGCTGCTTGGAGCATGGCAGAGAGAGGGAGAAAGTGGAAATCGGTCAAATGTTCAAGTGAAAGGTAAGGAGGGCTGGTGAAGCAGAAAGGGACTCATCAAAGAGAGGCTGTGGACGGAGGCTCCTGATTGAAAGGAAAGAGTCAAGGGTAATTCTGATTATAAACCTGGGTGAAGGTCAGAGAGGTGATGCCTTGGCTAGAGGAGTTGAGAGAAGGGTGTTTAAAGACAGTAGAGATATATGCATGTTTCTAAGTAACAGGAAAGAGTATGGAGGGTGGGGAAGGAGAAAGAAGGAGAGAGGGAAAGAGGCAGAGATTGAGAGGGATAAACAGAGAGAAAAAGCAGAAAGAATGAATATGATTGAAAGAACAAGCTCATGGGAATGCAGAAAGGAACAGAATCGATGGCACAAGTAGAGGAGTCATCACATTTTACTTCAGAAAGCCAAATGCTGTGGTTTTCACTCTCTTATCTGACTGGTTTTGTTCTAAAAGCCCCTTCCCAATGCTATGACATTTCCAAATCATTTTCACTTCTATTTTTTAAGCTTTACAGAATGTATGGAAAACCAAAGCGACCTAAGAAAAATGGTTCTTCATGTTCACCAGAAGACCAGCTCTGGGTGGTTAACTAGCATTTTCCCCGAGGACTCCTTAATTACCTTGTGGTAAAAAGCTACTCCCGTGAGTACCATAGATACTTCATTGGTCCACTCCGACTCATACTTCCACTTGCTCATCTCGTGGTCCCAGAGGTGCAGGCGGCCTGGGTATCCCACCAGTCTGTCAGGAAACTCACGCCAAACCTGAGAATGAAGACATATGGCTGATTATTTCCCTGCACAAATTGCAGGCAAAGGCTAATGAAAAGGTCCCAAAACAGATACTGATAGATAGGCAGAAATCTTCATATTCCAGTACAGGGCCTATTGTCCCTAAGTAAGCAGGACAGCACGTGGTGAAACTGCTGGAAGATCTTTGTAAAGGATGCTCCTGATCATCTTAGATCAGAAGGCAGAAACTGGGTCCTGATTTCTTTGGCAAAAACTTCTAGTATCTCTTCTGGGTCAAATGTATCAATCTAACTCTACAACACTTCACAAATTATTGGAGCTATGTTTAATGAAATCACACTATTGGATAACTGGAGCAACTAAGAAGAAACTATATTGACTGAATCTAGACATCTGTCAACATGAGAAACCACTGGTTCTAAAAGAAGACCTTCATTTTTCTGAGTACATGCCCAGTCTTTCCTAGTACCTATGGCCCATTAGGAGTGTAATGTTTGAGGAACATGTCTGCTAAGTATTGGCCTTGTCACCAAAAGACCTGGATTTCAAATCCAACTCCACCACTAACTTTTAAATTTTATTATCATGAACTTAAACACAACAAATAGCATTTCCATATATACAAAAAATTGTATATGCAACTTTGAATATCCATTTCATAACATTTGCTTTTAAAATATTTATTTTATTTCATTAAACATTTCCAAATTACATGTAAAATTTTTTGACATTCATTTTTTTTTTAACATTTTGAGTTCCAAATTCTCTTCCTTCCACCCATCTCTCCACACTTTGAGAGGGCAAGCAATTTGATATTGGTTACACACGACATCATACAAAACATTTTCCCATATTGCCGAAGAAAACACAGACAAAAAAAAGAAAAAGAGAATTTTTTTAAAGTATGCATCAATCTGCATTCAGAGTTCAGCAATTTTCTCTCTGGAGGCAGATAGCATTTTACATCATGCGTCTTTTGGAATTGTCTTGGATCACCTTCTTGACTAGAGTAGTTAAGTCTTTCACAGTTAATCATCCTTACAATATTGCTGTGACTGTGTACAATGTTCTCCTGGTTCTGCTCACTTTACTTTGCACCAGCTCATATAAGTCTTCCAAGATTTTTCTGAAACCATCCTGCTCATCATTTCTTATAACACAATTGTATTCCATCACATTCTCCAATTGATGAGCATCCCCTCAGTTTCCAATTTTTTGCCACCACAAAAACAGCTGCTATAAATATTTTTGTACAAATAGGTCCTTTTCCCTTTTATTTTAATCTCTTTGGGATACAGATCCAGTATTGCTAGGTCAAAGGGCATGCACAGTTTTATAGCCCTTTGGGCATAGATCCAAATTGTTCTCCAAAATGGTTAGACTAGTTCACAACACTAACAATGCATTAGTGTCCCAATTTTTCCATATCCTCTCCAACATGTCATTTTCTTTTTCTGTCATGTTAGCTAGTCTAATAGGTATGAAGTGGTACCTCAGAGTTGTTGATACTACTTATCATTTAAAGAAAGGTTCCATTTATTCCTATGCTTTCTAGTGTTTTTAATAGGAATGGGCGTTGCATTTTGTCAAAGGCTTTTTCTACATCTATTGATATAATCATATGACTTCTGTTGTTTTTGTAATTTATATGATCAATTATGTCAATGGTTTTCCCAATACTGAGCCAGTCCTGCATTCCTGCTATAAATCTCACCTGTCATAGTGTATGATCTTTGCGATATACTGCCATCATCTCCTTGCTTGTACATTATTTAAATTTTTTGCACCAATATTCAGTCTATGGTTTTCTCAGTTTTTGGTCTCCCTGGTTCAAAACTACATTTGTGTCATAAAAGGAATTTGGTAGGACTCTTTCTTTACCTATTTTTAAAAATAGTTTAAATAGTATTGGGATTGTCCCTTGAATGTCTGGTAGAATTCACTTGTAAATCCATCTGGTCCTGGGAAATTTTTTCTTAGGGAGCTCATTAATGGTTTGTTCAATTTCTTTTTCTAAGATAGGGTTATTTAGGTATTCTTCTTTTGTTAATCTGGGCAGTTTATATTTTTGTAAAGGTTTACCCATTTCAGTGTCATATGTCAGTTTTACTGGCATATAATTGGGCAAAATAATTCCTAATAATTCCTTTAATTTCATCTTCTCTGGTGGTACATTAATTCTTTTTATTTTTGATACTGGTAATTTGGTTTTCCTTTTTTATTCAAATTAACCAATGATTTATATATTTTATCGGTTTTTTTCCATAAAACTAGCTCCTACTTTGATTTGTTTTTTTTTTTTACTTTCAATTTAATTAATCTCTCCTTTGATTTTTCAGGATTTCTATTTTTGTGTTTAATCAGAGCTCAAATTTTTTTTAATATATTCTACAAGTTACTTTCAAAATTGTTCTCCTTGTTTGTGCTTCTGAACTTCTTTCTATTCTCTCTGATTCATTTAAAAAATGTTTCAATGGCCCTCTTTCTTTTTGCGTCGCTACAGATATCTCCTCACTCACCCCTTTTCCCATTCTCATTAAAATAAAGGAAGTAAAAAAAAAAAGACAAAAAACCTTGTAATGAATAAACACAGTTAAACAAAATTAATCAACACAGTGGATATGTCCAAAAATATAGGTCTCTTTCTATACCTTGCAGGCATCACCTCTGTCAGGAGGTAGATAACAAGATGCTTTGTGATGGGGTCCTCTGGAGACATGGCTGGTCATTATATTGATCGGTCTTTCAGAGACATTTTTCTTTACAAAGTTGTCATCCTTGGATAAATTGTTTTCCAGCTTCTGCTCATGCCACTGCCTCAGTTTATACTGCCCAGGATTCTTGGAAAATATTTCTTGTCTCCTTTTGGCACAATAAATAATATTCCATTGCATTCACATAACACAATTTGTTCAGCCATTCCCCTATTTACAGGCAACCCTCTAAGATTCTAGTTCTTTCCCTTTTTCTCCCTTTTTAATCCCCACACTTCAGGATCAGGAAGTTTATTTTGCTTGTGGCTATTTTCTCCCTCTTAAGCCCTCCTACATCCCTGCCCATTCCCTAGTTGAGTTTGATGTATTTGTGCACCAAAGTGTTCATGTGCATCTGTTGAACTCTACTGTCCACTTCAAATGCAGGTGAGGTTCATCTGATGCTTGTTCTCCCCTTCCTCCATATTTAAATTCTTATTTTCTTTTATTAAGTTCCACCTGCTTCTTCTTTCTTTATTCATGAGTGTGTTCTTTTTATTCTCTTCTCTTTATTTTCTAAGAACTTTCAGAAAAGACTCAATCTACCTCCAAATCCTTTGTTTCTTATTATTTAATCTCCTCATTAAGGTTTTGAAAGGACACTTGTACTATATAATAATCTATATCATATCACTCCTTCCAATTGCTAGAATAAATTTACCTTTCTAGGTTTCTCTTTATTCTTGTGTTTATATTTCAAAGTTCCTACTCAGCTCTGGTCTTTTCAACACAACTTTCTGAAAGTTTTCTTTGCATTAAAGATTTATTTCCAACTGGTCCAATCATTCTGGAGAACAATTTGGAACTATGCCCAAAGAGCTATAAAACCGTACATATCCTGTGACCCAGCAGTACCACTACTAGGTCAGTATCCCAAAGAGATTAAAGAAAAAGGAAAAAGATCTATATGCACAGAAATGATTCTAGCAGCTCTTTTTAAGGTGGCAAAGAATCAGAAATTGAGGTGATGCCCATCAATAGAGGAATGGGTGGATAAGTTGCAGTATATGACTGGAATGGAATATTGTTATGCTATAAGAAATGAAGAAGAAGATGGTTTCAGAAGTGAAGTGAGCAAAACTAGGAGAATAGGAGTATACGATAATAGCAAAATTTTAACAACTATCAACTGTGAAAGACTTAGTTATTCTGATCAACACAATGATCCACAACAATTCCAAAGGATTCATGTTGAAAAATCCTATCTACCACCAGAGAAAGAACTGCTGAACTCTGAGTGCAGACTGAAGCATATTTTTTTCACTTTATTTTTCTTGCTTTTTTCAAAATGGCTAAGGTGTAAATACATTTTGAATGACTTCATATTATAATGGGTATTGTTTTTCTTGTTTTCTTAATGGGCTGGGGGGTGAGGGGATTTGAAACTGAAAATAAAAATTAAAAAAAAAATTAAGTCTACTCTCCATTCCCCTCCCTCTCTCCCAATATGATTATATTCAACTTTGCAGGATAAGTAATTGTTGGTTACAAGCCTGTATTTCTTGACATTTGGAATATTGTATTCCAAGATCTCCTCTAGTTTTTAGAGGAAGTGACAGATCTTGTATGATCCTGACTGTGATTCCTCTTTCCTGGATGTGTGCAGTATTTTTACAAATTTGAGGTGGAAGATCTGGATTTTCACTAGGACATTCCTGGGGCTTTCACTTTTGAATTTAAGGAGGTCATTGGCAGATTATTTCAATCTTGACTTTTCCTACTTGTTCTAGTAGATCTGGGCAGTAGGCAGTTTTATCTGTGATTTCTTGAAATATAGTGTCGGGACTTTTTAAAAAAAATCATGTCTTTCTTTAAAAAAAAAACAAACATTTCCACATTAGTCATGCTGTAAAGAAGAATTAGAACCAAAGGGAAAAACCACAAGAAAGAAGAAACAAAAGAGGAAGGTGGGGGAGGGAGGAAGGGGGAGAGGGAGAGGGGGAGAGAGAGAGAGAGAGAGAGAGAGAGAGAGAGAGAGAGAGAGAATAATAGTATGTTTCAATTCTCATTCAGATTCCATAGTTCTTCCTCTGGATGTGGAGAGCATTTTCCACCATGGGTCAAAAATCATGGTTTTCAAGGAGTCAAATGATTTTTACATTATCTTCTGTAACCTATTTTCAAGGTCAGTTGTTTTGTTGTTGCTGTTGTTTATGTCAGATAGCTGATGTTTTCTTCAATTTCTAAAAACCTTTTGAGTTTATTCTAATATTTCTTCCTATCTCACAGAGACACTGATTTCTCTTTCTTTAATTCCAGTTTTCAGGGAATCCATTATTTGGTTTTGATTTACCACTTTCTCTTGTAAGCTATTTATTCTCCATCCAATTCTTTCTTCCAGAGTTTTTATATCATTTAAACTCCTATTTCATTCTAGAAATTAACATAGCACCTAAGAAAAATCCACTTACTCCTTTTGTCCGGCTGAAGTAATTACAGGATCACTTTCTCCTTCTAGGCTGGATTTTGGGGGCATAATTTTTTTTTTCCATTCCAGTCAGTGTTGGATTTAATTTCTGAATCAGAGGGTTTGGCTAGATGCTAAAGTTCTTTCTGCCTCTTAAACTGTATAAGTCTATGAACAATTGCTCAAGCCTTCTAGGTAATTCTTCTATTAAAATGCATATTCTCAGAGCATGGAAAATGAGGTGCCGCCTTCATCCTCTTCCTGTTGCATTTTCCCTTCTCATGCTTCTCACTGGCCCTGGCTTTAAACAGCAGGTATAAAGTCTCTGTCTTCATTAATGATTTTTACTCTCCTCTTTTTTGAAGAATAAGTTCAGCTCTGTAGGATATGTTTCAACAACCCAGCTAGCAACTTTTGTGGGGGTGTAAAATCCACCAACAGCCAGGACCCAGAAAGCTGCCAGCACGCTGCAAAAGCACAGGTTCTTTTGATCTGCTTAACTAAGGAAAGCTACATGAAGGGGTTGTCAAGCTTACTTTTAATTCAGCATACAAATATTCACTTAGTTCAGGGGAAAAAGACCAGCACACTGAACTTCAGAGCAAAATACAAAGTACAAACATCAACAGACACACCTTGCCTGATTCAAATCCCAATACATAGTTACCAGAGTTTATCAAAGTCTCGGCATCCGGGTTTACGAGCTGGAGGGCTTCTTAGCTACAGTTGCCTGGAGCCTCTGCATCAGCACCATCATGAGTGAGACCCCTTAAACAAATTACAAACAGACAGACCCAATACAATTCATAGTTACCAACATCTAGGTTCAGCCCGGGAGCTCAGAACAAGGGCTGGCCCAGAGTCACGCACGCTACCACTGCTGTGGGTAACAGCTCCAAAGAAGAGAAGGCCAACCCCTGGTTTTATCTTTTTCAGTGTCAGGGGTGAATCACACATGCAACTCACCCACATGACCTAAAATCGTCACAAAGAGGCAACTTAAATCCACGTGGTCTAAGAGCCTGTGATGTTCCAAACCTATCACTCAAACTCATTTGTAAACTAGGCCCTCCCCTGAGTTAGCCCCACCTTGGGCCCCACCTTAGTTACCAAGCCACACCCACACAGGTTTTACACCTAATAGAGGTTTGGGCCTGGGGCTTAGCACCTAGTAAGGCTCAATGAAATACACTGAATTACTCAAAGGAAACAAACCAAACTTTGAAGGGCACTTGTTTGAACTAAATACTAAGGAGTCCATTTTGCTTACCAACACAGATAATATGGGACAAGCTATTGGAGAACCACAGTAAAGACATGAAACTTTCTAGTGTAAGATCACAATCCCGTGCTGTTAAACCTGGCTGACTTTCTAAACAGAGAATTAAGCCCTTCGGCACAGCTCCCAGAGTCAGCAGCACAGAGATGAGCTCTTCCAGCTGCCATCGGGAGTCCAATCCTCTCATTTTAAAGATGAAGAAAAAAGGGGACAAAGATAAGTTATTTGGCCAAGGTCGCAAAGGCAGGATGTTGTTAATAGTGATGATGCTATTGCTTCCAAATACGATGATGACATTACAGACCTACATGTCTTGAATTGTTCTTCCAGAAATGGAAATGGGTTTCTCCATAGTCCCTCTTCTTCTCTTGCCCCATCCCACGTTGTGACCAACAGACTATGTGTGAGATATCTGGCTATGGATGTGAAACAGAGTTTGCCTCTGTGTGAGGATAATTCACCATATAACAGGGCTTCAGTCTGTAACCTCAGCCTCATGAGCACCATGCACTTCAGCCACAGTCAGAAGAAAAGTGGCAGACCATTAACAGCAGGTCAGACATTTCCTCAGATTGAACTCCAGGGATGCTTTCACTCTACTCTGCAACTAGGAGACCATTCTCCTCCATCCCAGTTAACCCTGGGTTTCTGCTGGTTTATTTCATGGCCCATTACCCACAAATCCCCCAGTGCCATTGGGAGTATAGTGTGGGGTGAGGGTTTCTTCTTTATTTTCTCTAGACCTGCTAGTCCAAAACAGCTCCCAGGTTATGGCCAAAGCCCTTTTGCCCAGCCAACTCCTGGACTTTCTGGAACAGAAGGTTTTTCTGGGGAAGTGGCAAGACTGTTGATGGAAGTGATGAGGAGCAAAGAAACAGCAGGACAGAGTGAGAAGGGTGCTCAGTGTGGAGACAGAGACCTCGGTTCCAGCCCTAGCTTTGCTAATAGCCAACATTCCCAAGGGGAACTGAGCTTTGTCTCAAGAAAACCCTGTGACAAAAGTGGCATGAGGATTATTATCTCCATCTTACAGATGAGGAAACTGAGATGACTTGCCTATGGTCATGCAGGAGTCCTGAGAAAGTCAAGCTGATTGAATAGGAACAGCAAGGCCCTGCACTGTGCCATAGCCCTGAATGAGTGCTGCTGCTACACACAGAGCTCCCTGCCCCTGACTCAGTCCTGGCAGCTGGATACAATCAAGATACCATCCTTGTCACTTCATCTATTACTGTGCAGCTGACTATGGGATCAAAACGGAGGAGAGAAGAATGAGGATGGGCCATCCCTAATGAAGCTGGAGTGGAGCAAGATGGTGATCATATTATATAATGGACTTCCCTAGCTAGACAAGCAAGAACCCCAGCTCCACCCTCCTCCTCCTTCCCACAGTAAATTCAAGGGATTCTTTTTTCTCAGGGGGGAATGTTCTGGGGTTGCTTTGGAGCCATTACTGACAGATGTCTTTTCATGTTAATGGCACTGACATTTTCAACTACACATTATTCATTCAGCAGTCTTAGTAATGGATAACAGTTATAAATATTTGTATAGCCCTTTATACTTGTAAAGCGTTTTACAGTCTCAGAAGAATTATTTAAATAGGCTAGACCCTCGATATAGCCATAAGCGCCTTATCATCTTATTTTCACTCATAACACATCTCGGGAGTGGGACAGTCTCCCAGAACACAACTAGGCCGCTGGCCAAAGACAGTGGCAGTGGAGAAAGTGGGTTATTTGGGGACTCCTTCTTTTGTATATTTCTTCTACATTACCCACAGGTGTCTTTCAAGGGTTGTAATTCAATTGAACAAACATTTCCTAGGCTCTTACTATGGTCTTGTAGTCTGCTAAGGTGTAGGAGGAGATGAAATAAGGCATGGCTCCTCCATGAACATGGTTTGATGGAATAATGAGTGCTCCCATTTTTCCAGTGCATTATTGACCTGGAGAGGTCAACTGTGCAAATATTATTCTTCTCACGTTACAGATGAGGAAACTAAGGACTGGAGGGATCAAGGTCCCCCACCATTCACGTCTGAGTCAGGCTCCTGGTCTGGTGCTGTTTCTTCTACCTGCAGCATGCTAGAGGAACACATCTACGTAGAACTTCACAGAGCACCCTCCTTCCAAAACTCCTCTCATCATCACGATTCTCATCACTGCTTCAGTGACCACAGAAAAGTGGGCATTTAGGGTTAGGCTTACAGACACGGAGCAGCATCCAGTGGGAAGCAGGGATGGAGAGGAACACCTCGATGTGCCCAAGGGGATCTCAAAGTTATGGTGACCATGGGTCTGAGTACCACAGGAGGTTTCTACTACTCATTTGGATCTGATAACCAGGTGCCTTATGATCAGGATTAAGATGCTCACCTGCTGTTCCCAAGGTCCTTAACAGGCAGTGCTGAGTTAACCAGCTTGCCTCTTATAAGAGAAAAACTGAGAAGAGGTGGAAAGAGACTCCAGCTCCAGTCAAAGAGCTAACACCACCACTTTGACTACCAGTTCATATTTCCATAATGCTTTATGGTTTACAAAGTACTTTGACAATACCCCAGCAAGGTAGATAGTATAAATATTACAGATGAAGAAAATGAGGCCCAGGTGTGTCCCTAATCACATAGTCCATACGGATATCAGTACAAGGACTTGAACCTGGATCTCACAACTCTAAATCCAGAAATCTTTTCAAAACCCCTCAGCACAGAGGCAGCAAGATGATGCAGTGAAAAGAGCATTGGGTCTGAGACCTGAACACCAACCCAGCCTCGGACAAACTACTGTGTAAACCTGGGAATGTCACTTAATCTTGGCTGCCTCTGTTTCTTCAACTGCCAACATGGGGATAGCAGCACTTGCCTCCCAGGGTCTTTGTGACAATCAACTAAGATAGCATTTGCAAAGTGCTTAGCACAGTGACTGGAATAGCAAGCATTTAATAAATGTTTGTTTCCTTCCTACTTCTTGACTCTGGGAAGGCTGGTTAACCTCTCTGGGCCTCAGACTCCTAAGTTAAATGGCACTAGGGCACTAGACTTGGAATCAGGAAGACCCGAGTTCAAATCCTGCTTCTGAACTTTACTAGTTGTGTGACTTTGAGGAAGCCACTTTACCTCTTATAGCCTCAGTTTTCCCATCTGTAAAATGGAGATGATAACTATAGTGCTTGTCTCATAGGGCTGTTGTTAGGATACAAACAGATAATATGAATAAAGCACTTTGCAAACCTTATGGTGCTATATGTTAGCCATCATCATCATCATCCACACGAAGGGGGTAGACTGGGTCATCTCTAAAGTCTCATAAACTTCCTCCTGCTAATACTCTGGCACTGGCCACCTCTGTCAGTCTTGGACAAAATGATAGCTGTCCTCAACATTATGCTCAACCTCAAAGGGTAAGTTAATAAAGAGTATGAAGGGAGTGGTTTAATCCTTAATAGTACCTAATAAATGCTCTGAGTAAGAACGGCAATACGTTACAACCTAAACCAGCTTGCCGGGCACTTTTTCAATGCAGAGTGCGTGTTAACTATAGTCAGATTCTGGAATCTGGTTGAGCAGCAAAAGAGAAAGAAGGTATAACACAGGTGGTGCCCATCTGGGATGTAAAAGTATGAAATTATGTGTCTGCTCTAGGGAGAAAAATGACCCTCCAAGTAGCTGCTGTAATCACCATATCTTCAAAGGCAAAAGGTGCCCAGGGGTGCTGCTACTGGGCACCTGGGCTGGTTATACTTACAGGGCCTATGGGCCATAGTGACAAGGCTTTAGATAATAACAACTTATACTAGATTTACATTTACATACATTTTAAGTTCACGAAGCACTTTTCTTGGTCTAACCCTGTGAGGTAGGGATGCAAATTGACGCTTACCTCCATCTTACACATGAAGAGACTGAGGCTCCAAGGGTCACACTGAGTAAGGACGTGGCACAGAGCGTGGCCCTGGTGACCCTGGAAAAATCCCTCAACCTCTCTCTGAGCCTAAGTGTCCTCATCTTTAAAAGTGAGGAGAGGAATAGCACCTATCCTCCTGGTGTTGAGAGGATGTGTGACTGATAGAAAAGGGAGTCCCTGCCCTCAACTGGGGTGGGGGGGAGGGGAACAACACCTAGAAAGGTTTCAACGACAATGCAGACAGAAAGGTCCCATGGTCTTTGAGGCACAGGATGGTCATGCCTCTTCTTTAATGCCATTTCCAAGTAAATCTTTATCAGGTAGGGGAAGGGACACAGGCAGTTGGGAAGGCCAGAAATGCCCTCACATGGGTGATGGGGTAGAGTTCTGTGAGGAGGAGGTAAGGAGGGAATGGTACAAGGTAGGTGCTCCCAAAGTGTGAGGACAAAGCTACTAGAGCCTAAAAGTGCCCTAAGATTTTAGGGACACCCACCCTGTATGTGAGCAACAACAAGACAGTCAGTTTAGCTGGACTATGGAGTGCAGGAACGAGAGAAATTATGAAATAACCCTGGAGAAATCAGCTGGAGCCAGTACGTCAAGAGGCTGGAGGGACACAATCAGACCTGGGCTTTTGGAAGTTCATTTTGGCAGCTCAGCTGAGAAGAGGCTGGATGGGAGTGGGGAGAGACCTGAGGCAGGGAGGCCAGGAGTAATGCTCTGACAATAACCAAGGCGAGATTTGTTTCATTCATGGGCTGTTTGAGTTGGGCTAATCCCCTGGTCATCAAACCCTATTTATGGCACCCAGCTCAAACCTCTCTGAAATGAGCATGGGTGGGTCTGATTGAAGACAGAGTTCTGGAAACATGATGCAAAAGGTTTTTGTGCAGGAATTTTAAAAACAACTCCTATCCATGGAATATTTTTAAAGTTACCAAGTTAACACTTTACAGCAACTACCACGAGTCAGGAAGGATAAATACACAAACAGTATTATCCCCATTTTGTAGATAAGAAAACAGTCTCTCAGAGGTAAAGTTACTTGCTCAGGGCCTAACTAGTTCCTCGTTATTTTTTTTGAACCAGTAGCCTTTGGTTGGTTTCCCTACCTCCAGTTTTGCCCTACTTGAATCCATCCTCTACACCAGAAATGTCAAACTTGTGGCCCCAGGAAAACTCTTGTGCATGGACCTAGATTAAAATTCAGGCCTTTAATCCTCTTTTCCTGTTTTGCTAATGTATGTTTATAGAAGTTTATGACTTTCCCCTAAGGACTGCTTTAGCTGCATCCCATAAATTTTGGTATTTTTTCATCATTATATTTTTTTACACAGTTATTATTTCAATGATTTATTCTTTCACCCATTCATTATTTAGGTTTTTCATTGTTAAGTCTCCGTTTGGGTTTGTACATTTTGTTTGTGGTGCCTGAACTTAATTGTGATTTTTATTGCATTATTGTCTATAAATGATATATTAACTATTTTTGCCTTTTTATATGTTTACAGTATCTCTGTGACCTAGTACATGGTCAATTTTCGTAAAAGTTTCATGTGGTGCTCAGATTTATGTGTATTTTTTTACTCTCCCATTTACAAGACTCTATACACCTTTTAATTCTGGTTTCTCCAGAAATTTCTTCATTTCCATATCCTTTTGTTTATCTTTCTGTTAGACTTCTCCAAAGCTGAGAGAAGAGTATTGAAGTCTCCTGTCACTACTGTATTAGCCTATGTCTTCTTGTACCTCAGATGCTTCTTTTATGAATTTGGCTGTTACGGCAGTTGGAGCGTATAAGTTTATGACAGATATTGGTTTGTTATCAATGGTTCTTTTCAGCATAATACAGTTGCCTTGTTTATCTCCTTATTTGAATTTTTTTTTTTTGCTTTGTCAGCAAGATAGCAATTCCTGCTTTTTTGGAGTCACTTGATGCATAATTAAATTTCCCCACACATTTCCTCAGTTTTATTTTGTGTATGTCTTTGTTTCTTCAAGATGTTTCTTGTAATCAACAGACTGTAGGCTTTTGTAGTAGCAGGCTTTTTTTTTTCTTATCCAATCTGCCACTTTTTTTCATTTTATTGGATTGTTTAATTCATTCAGATTTAAAGTTGTGAGAGTCAGATTTAGATTTTCTTCCATCTGTCTCTAATATTAGTCCCCCCAACTTACGATCCCCCACCCTTGTGCTGTAAACACAGTACTATGTTCCTTCAGTTACTTTATTTTAATCTTCTTCAAGGTGGCCTTGTTCCCCTTAGCTCTCTTCCCCTCATTCCTGATCCCTCCTTCTCATTTGTTACCCCTTTCCCTTTGTATTTTTGCTTACTAGTTCCCTTTTCTCTCCTGTTCTTACATGGTTACATAATTCTTCCTCTCTTTTTTCTTCTCAGTCAGGTAGATTCTCCCTTCTACTCTTCCCCTTCAACTACCTCTGTTCATTCATTTTTAAAAATTCATTTTTTTGGCTTCCCTTTCCAAAACAGATTTCTCTCATTCTCTTCATTATCTATTCTCTTTTCCTGCCTACTCCAGACTCTTTCCTTTCTCTGTAGTCCTAAGGCAACAGCAGCTTCCAAGGGATCCGTTCTAGGCTCTTCCCTTTAGGCAGTTTCTACCACTGCCTGGCAGAACTTGTCCTGTGGATTCTCCTTTTCCACTATGCCCAACTCCCAGAACAATGCTAATTATTACAGGCGTTGGAGACAACACTGCCCCATGATATGCCCTCCACCACCACAGTCCTGATTATACAGCCAACCACTTATCTATACCTTCTCCTGATTACTTTTTCCCCCTTATTTGCCTCAAAATTCCCTCCCAGGGTCCATGCTTTCAAGTGTCAGTTACCCCAAGGAGTTCTAAATACCCTCTATCCTACAGTAGGATGGGTAGAATTTTCTAGTACCAAATCCCCCCCAGCCACACCCAGTACAAGTATTCCCTTAGAGACCATTTCATTTCACCCACAGGAGCATTCATCAGTGGAACCCACTCCCACCAGCAAAGAAGGGCCTCTTTCCTTCTCCCCACCTCTTTTCTAACTTTCCTCCCTTCTCCTCACCCACTCCCCTGTAGGCGATCCTCTATCTAAGATCACAGGGGTCTCCTTCCCCTCACTGCTAGCCCTTGAATTGACCCTGGCACACATTACTTTCTATCGTTCTACTATTCTCCTTTTCCTCCCCTTTCATATTCTCTTCTCCCATGCTGTAATATAGTCTCATACAGAAAAACCCCAACAAAAACAAAAACAAAACTGATTTACCTATAAGCAGTGTCCCTAGGTTGTATCCAAAATGTCCCATACCCACTTCTTCACTGTTACCTCTTCAGTTGGTTTTCTTTCTAAAAATGTTTCAAATGGCTAATACTGAATGTCAATCTTTTTTCATGTATTGTTAAGCTCAGATTTGCAAAGTAAGTCACCTTGGGCTGAATCCTGAGCTCCACTGACCTTTGGAACACATTATTCCATTCCTTCCCACATCATAATGAGGGGCCCATCTCCAGTTGTCCTGATGTGTATCTGGCCACTGTACTCAAATGGCTCCAGAGGAGAAAGTGAGGTGGTGACTTTGCACAGCCCCCCTTCACTTTAATCCAATTCACTCGAAAGTCATAGCATCACCCTCCTGATGCCATGGTCCTCTTCCAGAATGAAGCACAAACAACATCATAATGAAGGAAATGATAGAAAAGAACCTCCTGGAACTTCTGAACAAAAAAAAAATGAAATACCAATTGAAACACTCCACAGATCACCTTCAGAACACAATACAAGGCTGCAAACTTCAACACACATGGTGGCTAAAATAAATAATTCAATTCAGAAACAAATTCTGAAAAAGATTTTCTCTTGCACTTCTGTTGTTTGGGGTGTTTGAGAGGTGATATAGCAGCTAAGGACAACAACAGCAACACAGTGACAACAGGGAGACCAATAAAAAAAAGAGATCAGGAGAAAGATCTCCAAACACAATGGAAAGGAAATTCAAATAACGCAGGACTATTCTACACTCACTGAAAAATGGAGGAGGGAATGGAACGATGTGTTCCAAAGGACAGTGGAGCTCAGGATGTAGCCCAGAGTGGCCTACTCTGCAATTCTGGACATTTTTAGAAAGAAAACCAGATGTGCTCCTGTCTGGATGCTCTGCTCTTTCTCTCAGGCTTAGTGGAGTGCTCATGGCCCTCCACCCCCTTCAACTCCACATACATACATGGTGTCCTATGGTGTCTACTCTCAGCGTCTTGTTCCATTTCCTCTGTTCCTTCATTCTCTGACCTGGCAAAGGAATGACTAGCAGTTCAGAACTTTGCTGGCTGGTGCCACGTGGGGTTGTCTACCCCAGCACTAGAAGTTCAGAGTTTGGCAGCACTGGTACTATCAGGCTATGGCTGCTTCCACAGCCTGGAGCCAGGGTTTCCATGGCACTAAAAGGAGGAAGAAAAAACTGAGCTGTGGGGATGGGCTTTGCTTTAAATCTGTGTTGGGTCCTTGAATCTGCTAGTGCAGCCTTGATGCCCACAGTATGAGAGAGAAAAGTGCTGAGTGAGCTCGGGGTCAGTTAACACAGTCCATTCGTTTTTGGTTTTTATTTTTAACCATTTGGGGCGGGGGGCTGCCTTAGACCATGTAAACAGCTGAAATTCCAGCACATAATTTCTATTTTTGAGAGGTCTGAAAGGTTGTGGGGGTCACACAAAATGTCTAGCCCTCCATTTTACTGCTCACATAAGCCAGAAGTTCTCATTTGTAGTTTTCTAATTCTGTGGCCTATGCAAGGATCCATTTCACACCACTGTTCTACCCCAGTGGTGTCAAACTCAAAGAGAAATGGGAACACTAAACTGTACATAAGTATCCCTGTGGGCTGCATATTCGTTCTAAAATGTAAAGTTATCTATGTTCTATTTTGTTTTTATTTATTTTGTTAAATACTTCCCAATTACACTTTAATTCGGTCCAGGTCTAACTCGAGAGTGTTACAAGCAGTGTGTCTGACACTTCTGCTCTGGAAAGACACCAAAGTGATTTTCCTAAGTTGTTGTTCAACCATTTCCAGTCATGTCTGATTCTTCATGATCCCATTTGGGGTTTTCTTGGCAAAGATACGAGCAGTTTGCCATTTCCTTCTCCAGCTCATTTTATAGATGAGGAAACTGAGGCAAACAGTTAAGTGACTTGCCCAGGGTCACACAGCCAGTAAGTGCCTGAGGCTAGATTTTAACTCAGGTCCTCCTGACTCCAGACCTAGTGCTCTACCACGGTGACACCTAGCTGCCTTGATTTTCCTAAAGCTCAGTTCTAACCATATTACCCCTATTCTCAGAAAACAGCAGTGGTGCTTTGTTACCTCTAGGATGAACTATAAACTTTCCTGTTTGGCATCTAAAGGTCTTTACAAGCTGGACACTTCCTACCTTCCCAATCTTTTCAGACTCTACTCCTCTGCACCTAGGCTACAGTCTAGGTGCACTGACTTGCTCACTGTTCTGTATCCAGTGACATTTTCCATCTGGTGCCTTTGCAGTAGCTGTCCCTCAGGCCTGGAATGTTTTCTCTCCTTGCCTCAGCCTCTTAGAATCCCAGGCTTCCTTGAAGACTCGGCTCGTTTACAGCTCTGCCTCTATGCCCTAGCTATAAGGACTTTCTCCTCTAAAACTGCCTTCCACACAATCTGTACATAGCTCATGTGCACATATTTTTCACATGTTGTCTCCTCCATTAAATGTAAGCTCCTGAGGACAGGGTCTGTATTTTGGTTTTCCTGGGTATCTCTAGTGCTACGTATCCCTGGTATCTAGCACAGAGTTAAGCACTTAAAAGTTTGTGGGTTAACAGACAAGTCTAATCTTTTTCCATTGCCCCACTCCGCCTCTTTCTCCTAGGCTGTCCTTGACACAGTAAGTAGAAGTGGATTGTTTCATGACTGGTTTCTACCAAGTATCACTGCTATAGATTCTCTTGTAGACCACACCAAGCTCCTGCATTAACTCTACAACACGCACCAAGGCTCATCTCTTATATTTAGCTTTCCATACAGGAAGAGGAGTAAACCTTGGTGGTGTAACTTGTTGGAATGGTGGGTCTGACTTGCTTCATTTTCAGCTCATGACTTTAATGAAATTCATGCCTGACAGCATATTTGGCACTGGACAACCTTCAGAAAGCTCAAATAAACCTTTGCCCATGTCTGGGACACAATCCTAAACGGACACTAGATTTCCCAGAAAAGGGAGTGAGGGAGTTGTCACCTGGAATTTCATAATACTGATTGGTTCTGACAAACACATGCATGTGTTATGTTATGTGTTAACATTCCCCATTAGATCATTTCAGGCTGTGCGGTTAAGGGCATTGATTAAAATATGCCAACCAATCGCAGAATCACAGCATCTCAGAGTTGGAAGGAAACCCAGAGGTCACGCTACTGGGGTTTTGGCAGGCAGCCCACTCACCACAATCTGACTACAGGGAAGTGTCTGAATAACGGGATGTGGCATTCATGCTTTACAAAATCTAGAGCTGGGGCACAGAAGGAGCACATGAGAACTATCTGAAGTTGACTAGAATTGATATGGGAATGAATCTAATTAGAACTGGAAAGGGCATTAAATTTGGAGTCTAAAGGCCTGCGCTTGGATTCAAGCTCTGTCCTTTACTACACCTGCGATGTTGGGAACATCACTTCCCTGTTCTGGGCCTCAGTTTCTTCATCTGTAAAATAAGGAGGTTAGACTAGGTGGTCCCTAAAGTCCCTTTCAATTCTAAATCTATTTTGTTAAAATCCCCAGATACCTGTTGTTGTCTTTGTCCTCCGTTCTCGAAGAGGACTATGCCATCGGGGAAGTGACGACACGACTTGCAGTTGACTTTGTTTTGAGTGAGGGAGGGCTGTGCTAAAGGTCACCAGCTTCACTTTCTCCCCAGAGTCATCTGGGTCCAGTGGCCAGATATTCATCAGGATCACTGGAGATGGCCCAGGAAGCACTGCAAGACCCTGACCCTTTCAGGCTAAGGTCTTTTCAGGTTCTCACTTTGATTGAGGTAATACCTATTCAGTGAATAGGCCTCTTTAAGAAGTTAGTCAAAGAATGGCCCCTTTAATCAAAAACTCCAAAAAAAAAAAAATCAAACTGGCAGGGGAGACCCTCAGAGGTCCTGCTCAAAAGAGAAACAATTATCATTTAGTATTTACATTCACTCTGTGCTAGGAGGGCAGGGACCTATTGTCCAATATATGAGCTCCAGAGTGAGTTGGGTTTAAGACATGGTTTTTGAGAAAGAAATCTAGCCAGTAAACTCAAGAAGACAGCACTGGAAAGAGAGGCCTTTTGGGGAGGGGGCAGTGATAGGATTTCAGAGTAGGAAGAGATCTTAGAGCTGCAACTCCTTCATTGCCCTGGGTCACAAAGCTTGTAAGTGACAAAGCCAGCACTTGAATCCTGGTCTTCTGGTTCCCAGTTTGGGGCTCTTTAAGTCACTCTGCCTCTCACTAGAATTATCATTCCAAAGAATACCACTGTTTTCTCAGTGTTTGAGATGGGACTAACACTGCAGCGATCTCACCTGACTGCCACACTTAACAGTACTCTCCTCTTCATCTCAATTCTTTAAAGTCCTTGTAGTTCACACCACTCTTTTCATATGACCCACTGCCTGGCAGTGGTAGTTGTCTTATTTAAGTCATATTACTCCTTAGTTCCCTGAAGGCAGAGAGAACATCTCACTTATTTACATCTCCTCCAAAGCACCTCGAACAAGGTCTCCTACAGTGTAACTGTTCAGCGAATACTGAGGGATTAAACAGGGGAAGGCAGGCTTAGAGCCCAATCACCAGCTGTCTCCACTCAATATTTTCAATTTTGCTAATATTTGTTAAGGCCTTACTGGGCACAAGAAACTGCACAACGTTGGTGAGAAAAAGAAAACAGCAACTGCACAGGAGGAGAGAACACTTGTCTGGGTGCTGAAGAGAGACAGTACGTAGACAGGTAAAGGGGGTGGGGGTGGGGGTGAAGCCAAGATGGCAGAGGAAAGAAAGGATTCCTGCCAAACTCACCCAATATTTTCCTCCAAACAACTTTAAATCACATCAAATCAAACGGTGGAGCAGCATAGCCAACAAAAGGTTGGGGTGAGACATTTTTCCAGCCCCAGACAACTTAGGAGGTCAGAAGCTGACACCTGTGACGCCGGAAAAGTCTGGCCTGTGGGGCAGGATGGCAGCAACACCATCTGTTGGTGTTAGAGGCAGCAGCGGTAACAGCGGCAGCAGTACTAGGATCTCTTACCACCCAGAAAAGGTAAGGGATGGGTGGTCAGAGAGGGATTGCGGGTAACCCCCGTGCGGGCACCAGGTGCAGGACCAGGTACCAGGTACTCCATTGGCTATTAGCCAGGTGCAGGTTGCATTTATAGGGTAGAAAGGAGCACTTGTAGTCACAAGGGAGCAGAGGCCTCAGTTCCTGGCTGCAATTCTAGGGCAGAGAGGATGCTAGCGCCTGCATTCCCAAAGAAGCAAAGACCCTTCCTGAAAAAGGCCCAAGAAGGCAGCGACAACACCGCCCTGGAAGAGCCAAAGGCTTACAGACCCCAGAACTGTGAAAAAGGCAGGGCAAAAAAGCCTGAAGGTCGAGGCAGTCCCTCCCCACTTCCCTCTCCCAATGAGCAAGGCTCACGTCTGATATAAAGTTCGAAGTCACGAAACAGACAGGAAAAATAAGCAAACAACAAAAAAGAACCTGATCGTAAAAAAGCTGGAGACAAGGAAGCTCAAGACACAAACTCAGAAGAAGACAATCAAGTGAAAACATCTACAAGCAAAGCTCCAAGAAAAATGTAGATTAGACACAAACCCAATAGGAATTCCCAGAAAAGCTAAGGAAAGAGATAATAAAAAGAGCAAACAAATTATTTTAAAAATCAAACAAGAGGGTTAAAGGAAAAATTAGGAAAAGAAATAAGAGCAATACAAGAAAATTATGAAAAGAGCGTCAATAGCTTGGCTAAGTAGGCACACACAAAAAATACTGAAGAAAATATCTCCTTAAAAAAAGAAGTGGCCAAATGGTAAAGAAATAACTCCCTAAAAAGCATAATTGGTCAAATGGTAAGAAATATAAAACAGGCACAAAAGTTCACTGAATAAATTCCTTAAGAATTATGATTGGTCAAGCAGAAGCTAATGATTCCATAAGATATCGAGAAACAGTCAAAGTTAAAAGAATTAAAAAAATGTGAAATATCTCAGGAAAAATAACTGGCCTGGAAAATAGATTAAGGAGAAATAGTTTAAGAATTATTGGACTACCTGAAAGCCATGATAAAAAAAAAAAGAGTCCAGACGTATTTCAAGAAATTAAAAAGGAAAATTGCCCCCACATCTTAGAACCAGAGGGTGAGATACAAATTGAAAGAATCCAATAACCTCTTGAAAGAGATCCCAAAATGAAAAATTCAAAGAATATTGTGGACAAATTCCAGAGCTCCCAGGTCAAGAAGAAAATACTGAAAGCAGCCAGAAAAAAAACTTTTCAAATACCAAAGAGCCACAGTGAGGATCATATAAGATTCAGGAGCTACCACAGTATAAGAGTAGAAGGTCTGGGATATGACATTCAGTAAGGCAAAATAACCAAATTACAACCCAGAATAACCTACCCAGCAAAACTGAGGGATATCAGGGGATAAAAAATGGACAATTCATTAAATCGAGGACTTCTCTGCATTGCTGACAAAAAGACCAGAAGTGAATAAAAAATCTGATATTCAGGGCGGAGCCAAGATGGCGACTGGAAAGCAGTAACTGGCGTGAGCTCCCCACCAAGTCCCTCCAAAAACCTATAAAAAAAA
>CM053623.1:443073809-443184335 GCA_028646595.1 Phalanger gymnotis | reverse complement strand
ATGCAGGGATTAATACCTCTAAAACTTAACATACCAAGCCACCCTTGGGCACCAGTTTTCAAGACTCAGGAGGTAGATTTCATCTGACTGGTAATTTCTACATATTGATGCTAGTTTCCTTTATTTTGATTTTCCTAACCTATATGTCTTCCATGTCAAAAACCACTATCCCAAAACCTCTTTCTAAGGTCAGGGCACTTGGCGTGATCCCATATGTTCCTTTCCTTTTAAAATGTGGAGTTAATCACCACTTCTTATGCAAGAGCAATCATAAACCACTGTCTCAAACCCTGGATTTTCCATCCAGTTTTACAACTAGAAACAAAGGGAGTGGCTTAAAGTTCAGAGAAACACATTACAATATTTTCCTCTGAAAGGAACTAGCAAAGGGCTTTCCTTGGGGAATTGGGGGAACAGAATAAATCAGGCCTCTGGCTGTGACTATCCCTTTGGCCCTGAGCAAATCTCTGTTTAGACAGCCTGTCCAAAATCAATGCAAATGAACTGCCCATCCAAGACAAATCTTCCAAAGCCCCCAAATCTCAAGCGAATGTTTGAAGCCTAGTAATTCCTGTAGCAGCTGATGTTATCCTGTAGTCCATCCCAAGAAGACAGCATGCTCCAAATCGGGACCATACCCCAATTGACATGTGTCTTTTCATGGATGACAGTATTATTACAATTGGCTCCATTTGAAAGAGGTGGGGGGCAGGGGAGGAAAATGATGCATTAACCTCAAACAGTGAAATTACAATGCCTCTTAAAAGTAACTGACCCGGAACAATGGTTCACATGGATAGATCTCATTTATCTAGCACTTACCCTGATGCTGTGAGGTGGGTAAATACAAGTACTAGTACCCCCACTCTCCAGATAACATAACAGAAGTGTCAGAGGGATCTGCCCATGGACACATAGTGAATAAGTGGCCATTTCTTCTAATTTAAGGTCAGCTCAAGTGCCACCTCAATCTTCATTCCCCCTCAACCTCTCTGCAGCCTTTGGCCCTGCTGATTCTCTGCTCCTCCATACTCTATTTTCTCTAGACTTTTGGGATACCACTCTCTCCTGGCTCTCCTCCTACCTATCCGACCACTCCTTCTCAGATTCTTGCTGGATCCTCATCCAGGTCATGCCCTCTAACCACAAGGGTCTCTCAGGGTTTTGTCCTCGGCCCTTTTCTCTTCTCCTTCAATACTGCTTCATTTGGAGATCTCATCAGTGCCCACAGATTGAATGACTATATCTATGTTGATGATTCTTCAAATCTAACCTCTCTGCTGACCTCCAATTTTGCATCTCCAACTGCCTTTCAGACATCTCAAAGGGGATGTCCAGTAGACATTTGAAACTCAATGGGTCCAAAATGAGCTCATTATCTTTTCCCCAACTTCCGATCTTCCCTATTACAGCAGAGGGAGACACCATCTTCAGAGTCCTTCAGGCTTGTCACCTAGAGGTCATCTTAGATTGCTCACTATCTCTCCCCCCTACCCCCATCTAAGCTATTGCCAAGGCCTGCTGATTTCATCATTCCCACATGTCTCAAACATAGCCCCTCTCCCCTCTGACGCTGTCACTACTCTAGTACAGGCTTTCACCACCCCACTCCTTGATCACTGTACTAGCTGCTGGGGGCTCTGACTGCCTCACCTCTCTCCTCATTCCAAGTTATGCTCCACTAAACCGCCAAAGCAGTTTTCCTAAAGTGCAGGTCTGTGTTGGCAATCAAAATGGGCTCTTAGCACTCCGTTCAACCAAGTGCCCTTGGAGAGTTTGGCCTTTGTTTCCTTGATTAGATTGGGAGTCCTTGGTGACCTCCTTGCCTCAGGGGAGGGCCTAGTTTACATGGGTTTGAGTGGCATGTTTGGGACATCAGAGGCTTTTAGACCACGTGGGTTTAAGTCGCCTCTTTGTGACAATTTCAGGTCACGTGGGTGAGTTGCATGTGTGACTCAGCCTTGACCCTGAAAAAGATATAAAATCAGGAGTTGACTTTATCTTTTTTGGAGCTCTTACCCATAGCTGTGGTGGCACACGTGACTCTGGGCCAGCCCTTGTTCTAAGCTCCCGGGCTGAACTTAGAGGTTGGTAACTATGAATTGTATTTGGCCTGTCTGTCAATGTTTGTAATTTGTATTTGCTCTGAAGTTCAGGCTGCTGGCTTTTCCCCCTGAACTAAGTGAATGGTATTTGTATGCTGGATTAAAGTAAGCTTGTTAACCCCTTAACTTTCCTTTCCTTAGTAAAGCAGATCAAAAGAACCTGGGCTTTTGCAGGGTGCTGGTAGCATGCTTGTTGTTGGGCTTGTGTTGGTCTTTCACCCCCACAACAGCTGCTAGCTGGATTGTTGAAACAAGGTCTGACCATGACCTCTTCTTCCTCAGTAAACCCCAGTGGCTTCCTGTTGTCTCTGGGAGCAAATACAAAATGTTGTTTGGCACTCAGAGCTCTTTATAACCTAGCCCTAGCCAATCTTCTTACGTCTTATTCCCCACCACGAACTCTCTGATCCAGTGACCCCGGCCTCTCTTGGCTCTGGGCATTTTCTCTGGCTGTTCCCCCATGCCTGGAATGCTCTCTCTCCTCATCTCTACCTACTAGCTTCCTTGGTTTCCTTTTTTTTTTTTTTAACATTTAATCTAATTTTATTCATGCTTGCTTTGGGATGGGGAACAGATCATTCAGTAAAACAAAGCATGTCTTACCATATACAACTTTTAACCTACCACAATGATGTGCCTTAATTACATCCACGTACACAAGCCTAACATTACACACACTTAAGACTTCTAGGAGCATTTTATAATAAAGTAATTCCTAGTTTTTCTTTGTAGGTAGATCAAGCACATCCAAAATACAAATTCCTATACATAGTGAGCGCTTTACTTAAAATGAACCCTTAAGTAAATCGAGCACATGAACAGCCTCAGAACAAGCTGACATTCTAATATTCAACTAGGCAGGCAACAAACCAGTGTCCTTGGCATCCTTTAAGTCCAACCAAAATTCCATCTTTTACAAGAAGCCTTTCCAACACTAGTGCCTTCCCTCTTGATTACTTCCCATTTATCCTGCACGAAGCTCATTCGTATATATTTGTTTGCATGTTGTCTCCCTCCTTAGATTGTGAGCTCCTTGAGGTCAGGGACTGTTTTTTGCCTCTTTTTGTATCCCCAGAACTTAACACAGAGCCTGACACATACAGGTACTTAGTCAATGTTTATTGACTGATTGACCTCCTACCACTGCCAGATCCTAATCAGTTGCTAGTGAAATGATTTTGAATATTTTTTTGTATTTACTTATCATATTCTGTGTTCTGAATTTCCACACCTCTCCTTCTAACTGCCCCCAATAGAATAAAAGGTCCACAAGGGTGGGGGCTTTCATATTTTGTTTTTATACCCCTCCCCCACCAGCACCTAGCAAGGTGCCTGGCTCCTAGTAGGCCTTTAGTAAGTGCTTATTGTTGAATCCTCTTTCTACTAGATGACATTGCTTCTAATGATAATTAGCTCTTCAAGATGGCAAGCCTCACCAAGGCTAACAGGTAAGTTGCTGCCTCCAAAGGTGTGACTGAGGCTGGTACAATGGAACCAGAGAAGGCAGGATGACTATTTTTATCAAGTGAGGATCAAAATAGACCTATAGCTAGACAAATAGCACCTGTGTGTTTGTTACGGGATTTGAAGGAAAGGTGATGCAGAAGACTCTTGGTGCTAGCAGAAAGCACACTCTCACCCCTTTGGGATAGGGAGCCTTCAGTCTTACATTTGACATTGCATCAATAGCTGTTAAAACAAATCCTAAACTCGCTGTTTGAATTTGCTCAGTTGGGAAGAAAAAAGTGCCACTTCACTGTAATTCTCAACTGGGTGCTTTTAAAAAAGATCAGATGTTATTGCAAAGCTTTGCACACACATCTGACTTCCTTCCCTCAATATTTGTTTGACTTTTTTCTCCGATGGGGATCGGGTGCTTTGCAAACAGTTGGGAGAGGTCAGCCTTCACTGCCTCTTCTCTCAGCACCCCCCTGAGCTTCTGCTCAGCTCGCTTGGATTTCCTATCTTCTTGCAGCAATGCTCTCTGCCACAGCAACTTGCATCAGTTACTTTCCCTCCAGTTCCCATGAGCCTTCAGTGTGTAAATCAATGTAAGCTGTAGGTAGAGCAGTTCTCACAGATTACTCAAAATTCCTCAGGAGAAGCCAAAGGTGAAGAGCTTACCCTATCTTGCAGAAGGCATTTAAAAAAAAATATTCACTTCTAACTATAGGTCTTCGAGGATAAATGACCCTTGATGGCTCCTCACTTCAGAGATGTTCCCACTATGCCTTGAAGACCAGAACACTCCTAGTACTGAGCTGAATGTCCGACTATCTCTTCTTTGAGGACAACAGCTTCTTCAGCAATTCTTCATCGTGTACTTGAAAAGAGTGAGGGCAATAAAAATTGCTTAGAAAAGGTGAATTTTAATAGCCATCTTGTGATCATGCCTAGACTGGGTAATTTTAGAGAATAATAGCCATCCAGACATAACTAACAAGCTACAATCTTAGGATGCCTCCTGTGGGAGAACATTGTAGTATCATCCAGGAAGACTCTTGCTTCCATGAAGCTCGGCCTTGGCATAGTTCTGAGCAAGACAAGATGCAAGGAAAACCTATATTTGTGCAGGCCCAAAGATGGCTTAGGTCTAACTGGTCTTTTAGAAGTAGAGTCTGAACCTATTAGCACAGAATGGTCACTTGGCCTGACTCCTGGATCTTAACCAGGATGTTCTCATTGTATAATCAATTAACCAGGTGAGACAGAAACACAAAAATCTTCAGCCTTCTTAGCTACCCCACAGTGCTAGATGTTGTATGAGTTGTGGCCAGCCAGAAGGGACCTCCAAACTGCTGGCTCTTGCTGAAAAGCTCAAACACTCAGAGATTTGGCAGGGTCTACCTTAGTTATATTTCTACAAGATTATATATTGATATGCCTTTCTTTAGAGACAGAAATGTTTATTTTACCTTAAATGTGTAAATGTCTCATCCTGTTGCTTCACCATATGACAAACAGGAGATCTTGGGTTCTCAAAGTCTATGCCAGCAGAGTGCAAGCTCAGGTAGGCTCTGCCAATTTGGAAAGGCTTCCTGTAGGGTTCCAGGGACAGGCTGTTGCCAAAGGACAGGAAGTTCCGTCATCAAGGTTAAGCTACTAGGTGATAAATTCTTTGGCCATGATGATGTATGAGGCTGCATGAGAACCTAATCTGTTGTAAATGTTTACACTGACCTGGAGGCCTAAACTATCCCTAGTAGCACGGTGGAGCTATGGCCAGAAGGAAAGGAATTCTTGCTGAGACCCTCCCCGGAATCCTGTAAGGAGGCCCAAGCAAATATGACCAGATCTAGGGAAGACAGAAATTCATTTTCATAACCAAAAGGCTGCCTTGGACACTAAGTCAAATAGTTAGACACAAGCTCTGACGCCAATCAAAAACTCAGTAGCTTTCATTGCCCGGCACATATGGGATCTAGGGGCTTGTGCCAACAGGCCGATGACAGCAGCAGTAATCAAATGACCACCCAAGTGCCTCAGCCTTCTGACCACATAATTACTGTGAGACATTATAAAACCTGGGTCACCATAAGTAAAGTTTCGCTAATAACGGTATTTTTATTGTTGTTGTTCAGTCTTCTCCAGCTCTTCACGACCCGATGGACCACAGCACGCCAATACTGTTTTCTTGGCTATGAAACTGAGTAGTTTTATATTTCCTCCTACAGTAGATTAAGGCAAACAGAAGTTAAGTGACTTGCCCAAGGTCACACAGCTAGTAAACGTCTGAGGCCAGATTGAACTCAGGTCTTCCTGACTCCAGGCCCAGCACTCTAGCCATTGAGCCACTGAGGGTGCCTAATAATAGTAACTGTAATTATGATAATGATAGCAGCTAGCATTTATAGAGCACCGGAAGGTTTGATATTATTATCCCCATTTTACAGAAGAAGAACCTGAGACGGAAAGGCCATGTTATCTGCCCGGGATCACACAGCCACTAAGTATGTACAGCAGGACTAGAACTTAGGTTTCCCCAACTCTGGATCCAATGTTCTCTCCACTAAACCACCTGGCTGCGTATCTGAAAGGCAGGCAATGCAGGTATTTAGTATCTTTATTTTACAGAGGGGAAAACTGAGTCTAGGAAGGGCTAAGTGGTATGCTTATAGGTCACACAACTAGTATCAAAGCTATCATTATCACTATGCATTCTGTACACCTGGTCAAGTACGTCTCTTCTCACCCAGTAAACAGGGCAGCTAGGCGGCACGGTAGATATAGTACCAGGCCTGGAGTAAAGAAGACTCAACTTCCTGAATTCAAATGTGACCTCAGACACTTACTAGCTGTGTGACCCTGGACAAGTCACTTAACCCTGTTTCCTCATCTGTAAAATGATCTGGAGAAAGAAATGGCAAACCACTGCAGTATCCCTGCCAAGAAAACCCCAGATGAGGTCACAAAGATTCAGACATGACTGAAAAACCACTCAACAACAAAAAACAGGGCAAAGGGCTTTTTGGGGAAAAGTGTGACTAGAACACACATTAAGTTTTGACTTTATAACCAACATTAACCCAAAGAATTTAACTTCTCTCAAGCAAAAAATGTTTAACACTTGAGTGCTACTAATATTTTTTACGATGAAAATGAAGATCAAAGTTTAGAAGGAAAAAAAGGGAGATACCCTGCTTTATCTAGCCAAGTTGGTGTGGCTCAAAGCTTCTGCCACATGTTTTAAACTCCTGGACGGGGGAGGGGCAAAGTGGTGAATCGCTCTGTGTTTCCCAACTCCTTAGTCCTGAAGTAAAAGCAGATGAACTTAAAAAAAAAAAAAAAAGAATCAAACATTCTGGTAACCCTATATGCTGCTACTGTTCCCCCAGGAGTCTCTTGCAAATAAGTACTAAGAACTCAATAGATACTTTCCTGGTAAAATACATAAACAGATAAATAAATTATCACTGGCTGAGGAGCATTTCAACATCTGGTAGCTCACTAAAGCCTGTCAAACAAGTCAGGAGACACACAGGGCCACAAAAGATCAATCTACAGCTCCTGATTTGAGAACTGGAAAGGAAAATTTCTATCCCTGCTTCCCCTTCCCTTCCTTTCCCTTCGTGCCCTTCCCTTCCCTTCCCAGTGAGAACACGACCCATTTAAATCAGTGAGTGACCATGATGTTTTCTTCCAATGAAATAAATAATGCTGGTCACCGAAGCTTAGGAATTTAACTGAAGCTCAAGCCTGCTGGAGTTACAGGCAATGGAAAGGAAAGGAACTGTCCTAATCAGCTCTGCATTGATTCCCAGGAGCTTCTCAATGGTGTAACTTTAAAGTCAGATTCAAGCTAGCTTTCCTAGGTTCAAATCCCACTACAGACATTTAACTATGTGATCCTGAGCAATTCTCTTAATCTCTGTCTGCCTCAGGTTCCTCATCTGTAAAATGGGTGTAACAATAGCACCTACCTCCCAGGGTTGCTGGGAGAATAACATGGCATAATATTTTAAAGCCCTTTACAGACCTTAATGTGCTATATAGAAAAGCTAGCTATTTTATTAAGCAAAATTCTAACTATTATTTCCACAGTTTTCCCATGGTATAGGATTCAACCATCATGCCTAGATGCCCCTGGATTATCTGCTCATAGAATTACTGAATATTAGAATTGAAAGGGACCACAGAATGGAAAGTCAGAGCTGGAAAGCACATGAGAACGTTGGCACTGGAAGGGACATGAAAACATAATATCAGAACTGGGAGGGATCTCATATATAAAATGTCAGGGTTAGACGAGACCACAGAACACCAGAACCATAGAGACCCCGCCCAATTCCCCCATTTAACAGAGGGGATAGAGCTCCCTAGAACTGGCTGCCAGATCTTTTTGGCCTAGATTTTCTGACTTTTATCCCACTGATAATTCTATGTTCCCTCCTACTTTTTGTACCAGGTTTAAATGATCTTCCTAATGCTTTGGTAAGCTAGCGGTGGGCATATTAGCATGCTGTCTGCTCTACTGTTCCTTAGCCAGGCTATACAGCATTTGGCTTCTAAAAATTCTCCATAAATCAGTTCTTTCATTCCCTTAAGCAACAGTGCTTCTCTGCCCTTTGAATGAGCTCCAACTTAAGTCTTGGCTCAGTGTGTGATGTCTCCATCTGTGTTCTGTGCCTCAGATAAAGTGTCATCACAAAGTGATGACTGGCTTCTCCTTCTCTAAGTTGGGGCATAGGAACTCCCTGTATAACCCCCAAACAATTGTTGCCATGTCCACTGCTTCCAAACTTTGATGGGCTCCTAGTACCTTCTGGATCAAGTCTCTTGATATATAGTTTGAACTACTTGCCACCCTAAAGCATGTTCCATCCTTTGCCTGCCTTTCTATGTTCCATCTGTTCTATCTATGATGCCCTCTTTCCCAGTTTCTACCTAGTGACAGCCAGCAAATTCCTCAAAGGCTACTTGCTTCATGACGCCTTCCCTGAGCCCTGGTCCAATGACTGATGTTCAGGGTCCTTCCCACCTCTAGATCCTAAGACATATGGGAGAATACAGATAAAAATTAAATTTTTATTTAAGAATTAAACCGAAAGGATTTTCTTAAAAAGATGCTCTTCAGCTTGTAAAGATCTGACTTATGCAAGGAGGTCTTTAGTGTTTTCTATATTTCCCAAAGACAGAAAAAAATAAAGGCAATAGATTTGAAATCGAGGAACTAGAGCAGGCAAGGATGACAGAGAGTATACTATGGACCATCAGAACAGAAAGAGGAAAGAGGTAAGAGTTTGGGAAACAGATCATATGCCTGGCATATGGAATAATTAAGGGGAGTGATGGGGGACTTCAATTATCCAGACATCTGCTGTAGCTCTCTGCCAAAAGCAGGACAGCTAATAACTTCTTTACTTGCCTTAGAAATAAGTTGACCCTTTAAAAAGTAGCAGAACCAACAACAGAAAATTCTATCTCAGGAAAGCTAAGAGGCAGCATGGCAGTGTGGACAGATAGCAAGATCTGGGTTCAAGTCCTGCCTCTGACCCATTCTAGCTATGTGACCCTAGGTAAGTCACTTACTGTCCCCAGGACTCTAAGCAACCCCCTAAGAGTATAAGAGATAGGGAGGGAAGTCTCCTCATCTGGGAGTTCCTATACTAATGTAATCGCAGGTCTAATTCCCATGCCTACATATAGGGCAGATAAGTTCCTAAGGATTATAAACTACTACAAAGGGAAGTTGACTCAGGAAGGTAAGGAGATGTGAAAAGATGAAATTCTGAAGACACAAAGACAAACACTTCTAACAAGGAGGAAACATGGGATTTGTCAGAAGATCAATGTGGATACACAGGTAACATACCGATTAGCCAACTGAGATTTTAAACAGATATGTGCAGAAGGTGGAAGAAAAGTCAGATAGCAGTAGATGGGAGCAGGGCAGAGTCCTGTAAAACACGTCAGGGCACCAATGCTCAAAATGAACTGAGGGGGGAGAGTTAAGAACCAAGAACATTTTTTGAAGTTACATGAGGAGTTAAAAGCACCTGGAGGGGGTGAGAAGGGCAATGATGACAAAAATAAGATAGTAAGCTGAGCATCTCAATTCTTACTTTGCTTCTATTTTCTCTGCCAAAGAGAATGAAAACTGGAAATGACAGAAATGACTAATATGGAATATGGCTTATGTAGATGACATAATGAATAGGATGCTCGACTCTAACAGAAGTCAGGAAAACCTGAGTTCAAATCTTGGCTCAGACACTTATGAGCTGGGCAAGTGCAAGTCATTGATTTTTCTCTGTACATTAGTTTTCTCACATGTAAAGTGTGGAGACTAGACTGAGTATCCTCTAAGGTCCCTTGAAGATCTAACTCTATGATCTTATAATCCCCAAGATGAACTGCATCCTTCAGTTCTGAAAAAGAAACTGGCAGATGTTACTGAGCTATTGTCAGTAATATTTGAAAGATCATGGAAGAGTGTTTCTAGGTCACATGACCAATAAGATGGAGGACTAGATATTTTCTCTCATCCTAATAATCTCTAAAACTCCTCCGAAATAGGTATTATGCATTGGAGATAAAGCAACTTCAATTGTCTCCATAAACTAGGACAGACACCCAGAACACAAACAAGGTAAAAACTTGATCTAACAGCAGAAAAGGGCAATATTCCTTAAACCCTACCATGCACTCACTTAGCCCCCTCTTCAACCACTTATCATGCTCCCAGTCATAGGGCTGTACAAGTCAACCCATATGCTTGCAACCAAACTCAATTCCACACCTCAGTCCAGTTCCCCTCTGAATGTGGAGGAGATCTCAATGGCAAAAATTTGCTCAGGATGCAATAGGTGCTCTGTGCACCAATATGGAGGAAGAGAGGGAACGGTGTGCATGGGACCATGCATGTAGCAGAATTCAACTCTATAGCCCTCCTTCTTTCCCTCATGCCACCTCCTCAGGGCTGGAAAGCCAAACTCCAAATGGCAGAAATTTGCTGACATGGCAATAGCAGCTTGACAGCACTCTGTGCTGCTGGTTCAGAGCTGGAGAACAGAGGGAACAGGGCAAGACCCACATGTGGGGGAGGAGGGGCAGTGTGGCACTACAGTAAGCTTAAGAGAAAGAGCCCAGAGTGTAGCTGGGGCCAGTTGTGTTCCCTCAGAAATAACTTGGGGCAGAGACTGAGCCTGGTGAAACATAAACTGCTCAATGTGAGTGGAGGTCAAGATAGCTTTGAGGTCCAGGCTTTGGGGAGGTAGCAGTGAATAATAGGAAAATAAGGGGAAAAAGACTGAAATTACCAAATCTATTAGGAGAAAGAGAATTCAAAGACCTTGAAGCAAATAAATAAACAGGGGAAATATTAATAGCACAAGGAATATGGCCTCCAGATCAAGCAACAGAGTTCAGGCATCTATAAATAAGCATCATAAAACAAAAACAAACAAACAAAACAAATCAACACTTAATGAGGCAGAGGACCCTGAGGACTCTAAAGTGAAAAAGGAACCATAGCACACTGTTCCTGAATGGTTTAAGACAAATAAGAACTGTGAGAGCAGAATTTATGGCCTGCACAGAAGAAATACTTAGCAGAATTTAAAAAAATTTGATTCAGTGGTGGCAAGTCTCACCAAAGAAACTAGACAGGATAACCGATTTGGAATACAAATACACAGAAATGAGAGACAATCAGAAAGAAGAGAAACAAAAAGCAGTAACAATAAAAGAAAGCAAGATCTCCATACAACAAAACACACTGCTCTAGAAGACACGATGGATGTATAGAGACAACTTAAAGATCATAGTGTTCCCAGAAGAATACAAGTTAAAAAAAAACCCTGAACAGCATAAAGCAAGGAATAATACGAAAACAAAGTAGCAATCTAAAGATTCCATAGATTGCCTCCAGAAAAAAAAAAAAGTTCTAGGATGCAAATTTCAAGATATAGTGGTTAAACTGGACAATTCCACCAACACAACAAATTCTGCAAGCAATTAGGGGGAAAAAATCTTCAGATGTAAGGGACAAGAAATTCAAATAATGCAAGACTATTCTGCATCCATGAGTAACTGCAGAAGGGAATGGAATAATATGTTCCAAAGAGCAAAGGTGCTGAAGATGCAGTCCAAATTGACTTGCCTTGCAAATCTGAGCCCAACTGTAAATGAAAAATGCTGAACATTTAAAAAAGCATTTGAAACATTCCTGGAAAGAAAAACCAGGCCTGGAGAGATGATTTGCTTCTCAAACACCCCAGACAACAGAAGTACAAGAAGTGTAAACAAACACAGCAACCAAGGACTTTATTCATATCCTTTGACCATTTAACATTTGGGGAATGGCATTTGTTTTTTAACATGCAAATATAATGTATACATGTACGTATGTATTTCCAATTGAACCACTGCCCTTCTTATTTGAGATGCATTAATTTTGCTTGCACAGAAGCACTTAAGTTTCATATAGTCAAAGTTATTTATCTTAAATTTTGTAACTGCCTGTATTCCTTGTTTAGTTAAGAATATCTCCCCCACCCATAGATGTGAAAGATGTTTCTTTTCTAATTTTTTTAAGGTATGATCTTTAATATTAAGATCTCATATCAATTTTATTATGGAATAAGTAATAAGGTCTAACATTAATTTCTGCCAGATTGCTTTCCGGTTTTCCCAGTAGTTTTTATCAAATAGGGAGTTCTTTCTTAAGTAATTGATGTTTTTCAGTTTATCAAACACTGAATCCAGTTCCACATTGAGTTGCATTGTTTCTGATTCTCCCTTGTTTGGTATGTTCCATTGATTTGCTTCTTTATTTTTTAACCAATTCCAAATGCTTCTGATGACTGCTGATTTATATACTTTGAAGTCTGAAAGTACTATTCCACCTTAATCTCTACATTTTAATATTATTTCTCTTGATATTCTAGATCTTTTGTTTCTCCAAATGAAATTAGTTATTATTTTATTGAGTGCTATAAAGTATCCCTTTGATAGTTTGATTGTTAGCATTAAAACTATAAATTAACTGATATTGTAATTTTTACTATACTGGCATAGTTTCAGTCATGAGAGCTTAATATTCTTCCAGCTATAGTTATTCTTTGTTTCTTTGGAACATTTTTGTAGTTGAATCTATACAAGTATTTTGAGTGCTTTGGAAGAACTGATACCCAAATATTTTATGCATTTGTAGTTATTTTGAATGTGATTTCCTTTTCTATCATTGCCTCTTGGATTTCATTATCATATAAAATGATGTTAATTTTTATAGGTTTATTTTATAGCCTACAACTCTGTTTAGCTATTAATTATCAATAGCTTTGCTGACTCCCCAGGAATTTCTAAGTAAACCATCATGTCATCAGCAAATACGGGCCTTTTTATCTACTCTTTGCCTATATTTATGCCTTAAATTTTTTCCTCTTGTCTTCTTGCTATTGCAAGTATTTCTAGAACACTATCACAAAGTAGCAAGGAGAATTAGCATCCTTGCTTTACTGCTATATTTACTGGGAAAGCTTCTAAGGTATTTTCATTACACTTGATGCTTGCTTTTGGTTTTAGATACTTTTTATGATATTAAAAAGTCCCTTTATGCCTATGCTTTGTAGGATTTTTAGATTAAATAAGTGTTGCATTTTGTCAAAGGCTTTTTTTGCATCTAATGAAAAACTCATGTAATTTTAGATGTTTTTGTTTTTAACATAATTATGTTGATTGTTCCCCAAAAGTTAAACCATCCTTACATTCCTGGTATAAATCCAACTTGAACATAATGAATAATTTCTTCAATGAAGTGATGTAGTCTGATAAGATTTTATTTAAAATTTTGTAACTACTACTAATTAATGACATTGATCTATAATTCTTGGAGTGCTTTCTTTCTCAACTTTTGAGAATAATGTATAGTATTGGCAATAAT
Source organism: Phalanger gymnotis (assembly GCA_028646595.1). Lineage (NCBI taxonomy): Eukaryota > Metazoa > Chordata > Mammalia > Diprotodontia > Phalangeridae > Phalanger > Phalanger gymnotis. The sequence continues at coordinate 443,170,847 of CM053623.1, read as the reverse complement.
TGTTTTTAAGTTAGACATAATTATCCTGTGAATCCATTAGAACCAAGTTTTATTTTTCATTTTTTCCCCTGTAATAAGTTCCTTTATAGCTACTTCCATTTCCTTTTCTGAGATTGGATCATTTAAAATCTCTACTTAATACTCAACTAGTTTCAGTTATATTTCTCTATTGCTTTTGTATTCTCAGTTTTGTTAATATATAGCTCTGCGAAGTAGGTTCTATTAATTCTTTTTATTTCTCCTGGTTTTATTGTGATTTCACCTTGATCTTTTGCTATTTTGATTTTCTGACTTGCTCTTTTTAATAAGCTTGGCTAAAGGTTTAATTCTTTTCATTTTTTCAGTGAACCAACTTTTAGTTTTATCAATTCTATGGTCTTTTTGGTTTCCAGTTTCAGCTTTTTCCTCTATTTTTGAATATCTCCTCTTTCATGCCTTTTGGGGGCTTATTTGTTGGCTAAGTTTTTTAAAGTAACATTCAGTTCTACTTTGTTAGTGTATGTTTTTAGTGATATGACTTTTTCCCCTGAGGACCACTTTACTTACATTCTGGAAATTGTGTCATGTTTATTTCATTATAATTTTCTTTTACATAATTATCAATTGTTTCTAAGATTTGTTTTCTGACCCATTCATTATTTAGGATTCCCTTGTTAAGTCTCCATAGGAGTCTAGGTTTTTTGCTTGTAGCCTTTTAACTGTTTTTTTGTTGAATTATGGGTTGTAAACAATGTATTCACTATTTCTGCCTTTTCACATTTATTTGCAGTATCTCTCTGCCCTAACACAAAGTCACTTTTTGTAAAAGCTCCATGTGGTGCTGAGATATATGTATATTCCTATAGCAGAACATATATATATATATTCTTTAGCAGTTCCATTTAAGTCTTTTGTGACTTTCTCTAACAATTTGCTCTATATTTTCACCCTTGTTATCTATTTGTTAAATTTGTCCAAAACTGAGAAAGGGATGATAAAATCTCCTGCTCTTATTGTATTATGTCTTCTTGTAATTCAGTTCATTTTTTCTTTATGAATTTAGATGCTATAGCATTTGGGGTACATATGTTTGATATTGATATTGATTTGTTATATATGGCTCCTTTCAGCATAATGTGGTTTCTTTGTTTAGCTGTATGCTGTGAATTTCTACTTTTGGTTTGTCTGATAGCATAAGTGCAGCCCTGCTTCTTGAGGACTCGTATGTTGAAAAAGTAAATTTTGTTCTAGCCACTCATTGTTATTCTGTTTAGGTATTTGCTTTTTTAAGTATGATTCTTGTAAGCAACAGACTGTGAGGTTTTTTTTTCTTATCCAATCTGCCACTCTCTTTTGTTTGATTGCTCAGTTTAATATATTTACATTTAAAGTTATGAGAATTAGGTTTTATATTATCCTCCATTTGTCTCTAATACGGTTTTCTTTTTTCCTGAATTAGGATTGTCCTACTCTTTCTCTGTAAAGACAGTGCTCTGTCTCTCATTATTTCCGCTTAATCTACTTTAAGGCATGAGCCGATTTTGTGGCTCTCTTCCTACCTCCCTGTAGCCCCTTCACCCTTCTATTTGCTCCCCTTTCACCTCATTTTGCATTTGTACTTAACTTTGTTAATTCCTTTTTCTTTTGACCCTTTATCTAGTTATAGAATTCTTTCTCACTTTTTTTCTCAGTTCAGTAAAACCCCCTTCTCTTTCTGTTCAACTTTTCTCAGTGACCTACTCCTACCTTTCCTTTGTAACCTTGCCCATTCTCCTATTGCCCCTTTTCTTCCTCATAGCCCATAGGAATCATTTGCCACTGACTTGCTTAGGGTACATCACATATTTCTCTCAATCTTCTTCCCCCTCCACTGTTATAAGCCTTCCCATTCTGCAGTTTAGTCTCACAAAAACAGTGATTCACTGGAGGCTTAGTCCATGATGTTTTAGGCCTGTTCCTCATCCACTCTCTTAGTTAAGTTCTTCTCTTACCCATAGGCTCATCGAATCCTTTTAGAGAGAAATCTCTTATTTGTCCCTCTGTTATATTGTTTCTTACCTCATAGAAGTCTTTCTCTTTCTAGTTTTTTGTTTGTTTTTGTCTTTCTTCTAGGGGGTAATTTCATTACTTGTGCTTTACTTGGTTGCTGTATTTGTTTATCTTTCTTATGTTTCTCTTGTCTGGGGAGTTTGCAAAGCAAATAATCTGTTTGGGTTTTGTTTGTTTGTTTTTTGTAGACATGCTTCAAATGCCTTTCTTTTATTGAACCTCCATCATCTAACATGGATGACTTAGCTGAAGTCTGCAGGGGATTTTGCTTAGGGGTTCATCTTGAGGCCCATAATTTTTGGAACACATAATTCCATTCCCATCTTTAATTTCTGGTGAGTTCCTGATAGTGCTGTTATTCAAAAATTTTTCCTTCATATTTAAAGGTCTTTTCCTAGTCTCTTGAAGAATTTGTTGTTTGTTGTTGGAACTGTTCAATTTAATCGTTATGTTTCTTGTGGTTTGCTGCAAATGAGATAATATTTGTAAAGTGCTTAGAACAGTGCCTGGTACATAATCACTTAATAAATGCCTGTTCCTGCCTTTCTTTCCATTGGTTTTTGTTTTCTAGAGGCAATTTGTGTATTATTTCAATTGGTATTTTGTTTTCTGTGCTCATAAGCAATGGACAATTTTCTTGCATTTTTTCTTGTATTCTAGTGTTTATGATCCTTTGGTTGTCTATGCATGGTCTGTCTTTAAGACCTGTTATATTGGTATAAGGATGATGTGTTCTTATAACATTATCGTTTTGTATTTCTTTTCTTTCAGGTTGATCTTCACTTCTGTGTATTTGTATTCAAAAGTTGGGCTCAGTCAAAGAGCCAAACTTGAGGACCTAGAGGGTCACATGTGGCCTCAAGGCCACAGGTTTGCCACCCCAGCCAGGGTCTTTGCCTTATCTCCCTTTGTCTTACAATGTATCTGAACAAGCAAGTTTGGGTTCATTTTGGGGGCCATCTTCGCTTCTGTTATTATTTTCTTCCCTGTTGATTTATCTGATTTTGCTCAAGGTTTTTAACTGCATTTTCTTCCTCCTATGATTTCCGGTAATTTCTTTTTTGTTTTTTTCTCATGTTCCCTTTGCTCACTTTCTAACTTGTCCTTTAATGGCAGTTCCCCTGAAAGCTGGACCTCAAAGCTGTCACAGACTCTTTCCATGCTGGAGGAATTTCACTGGCTTCAGTCCCTGTCCCAAGTGACTTCCTCAAGGACAAAACTGGCCCCAGGTGGTTGCTGGATCCTTTGCTTCATGCAGGTCTGGTCTGGCAGCAGTGACAAATGGGTGCTTTGCCCCGCTTCCCTCTATTCCTTAGTGCCCTGGCTGAGCACCACTGCAGTGAAACATGTCACTTCTGCTTTCATATACTTCTGCCTCCTGACACATAGGAAGTACATAAATATTTGTTGACTGACTGACTTATTTGCAATTCAATGCCACATGCCAGTTGGCCCCAGGACTCTGACTTCCCTTCTCTTGAGGCAGGACACTGCCCTTGAAGGGACAATACTCCCTCAGAGGAGGTAGTTTTCCCAGGCATGAACTCTCCCCCCTCCCCCACCCCACCCCAAACTGAGCCCATAGTAAGGGCCCATTTCTCATTACAAAATATCTCTTGTTCCCATAGGAATGCTCTTCAGTGGGACTCCTCCCCTCAATTAGTTAAGATTTCCCCCCTTTTTTTCCTCTGTTTGAATCCTTCCTTCTGATGCAATGTCTTATAGCCTTTCTTCTTGCTAAGAGACTTTAGGAGTTATCTTTCCCCCCGGGTACTCACAAACTTGATTATAATATATCATAAATTTCTCTCAGTCTTCTACTTCCTCTCTATTCTTTTATTTAGCTTTCAATTCTGCAATTTAGTCCTACAAAAATACAGTGATCCACGTGGAAAGGGAGGAGGGAGGTTAGGAGGTTTAGCCCATGATATCTCAGACCTACTTCTCCATTATAACTTTGTTTCTTTAAATTCTGCCTTCTTTATTACTCTGTACTTTTAGAAAGAAGTCTCTTAATGAACCCTCTGGTTATGTGACCCAATAGGTGGCTTTCTCATAATAGTTGGGGTTTTTTTAAATAGTCTCTTGAGATGGGGTAATTTATTTCATTACTTCTCTTTCCTTGGTAATTATACAGAAAGTCTTATGTTATTTTAATTTCCTTTCCTTCATATTTTAAGGTCTTTTTCCTGGTTTCTTGCAGAATTATTGTCTGTCATTGGAACTATTAAATGTATCCACTGTGCCTCGGGGTCAGCAGCTCAATTTGCTTTCAGTTTTTCTTAGGAGATATGCATATTCTTTCTATGGGAAGGAAGAAAGCAAGGAAGGAAGGAAGGAAAGAAGGAAGAAAGCAAGGAAGGAAGGAAGGAAATAAGCATTTATCATGTGCCTATCATGTGACAGGTACTTTAGTATTTTGTTTTTTGTATTCCTAAGTTCTGAGTATTTTTCTTGTATTATTTGTCACATTATAGTGTTTGTCTCTGTGTATCTTCTGTTTAAGATTAATGTACTTGCTGGCATAGAGATCACGTGTGCTTTTAACATTATTGCTCTTTGCTTTTCTTCCAGATTGTCCTTCACTTGTGTACTTACATTCCCAATCTCTTATCCCCTTTTTTGCTTCTTTCAAGAGACTTGCCACTGTGGATTCGAGTTTTTCTATTCTGCTAATTATTTCTTCTGTGAAGGCCATAAATTCTACCATGTATTTGTTCAATCCCTCTTGCAAGATCATTATCTCCTTCTTGGTGCATTCTGGAACACTCTGCTATGGTTTCATACTCTCTTGGGAATCCATAGAGTTTTGTGTTTCATCAAGTGTGTTGGTTCTATTTCTTCTGTCTTGTAGTATTTATTTGGAGAGGTGTGCAATCTCTTGGATGTTTGGTAGTCATCCTGCCTTCTGATTTTAGTATCTGTTGATTTATCTGTCTGTGCTCTAGGTTTTTAACTGACTTTTCTTCCCCTACAGAACATTGGTGGTTTTAGTCTTTTTCCTTTATGTTCCCCTGTTGCTTGCTTTCTGACTCCCCCCAACTTGATGGTGGCTTTATCATCAAAGCTAGATGTCAAAGTTGTCTCAGCTTCCTCTCATGCTGAAGAATTTGCTTTTCACCAACATTTCACTTACGTAGCTTCTGGGGGGACAAGATTAGTTCCAAATGGATTCCAGGGCCCTCTCCTTCAGTTGCTATGAAGCTACACACATTGGTTCCCTGCCCCGGTTCCCTCTAATCTTTAGCTCTGACAGGGATGAGTTGGCATCAGTCACTTTCCATAGGACTGGAGGAAGACAAGGTGGGCACTGGAGCAGAGTTCCTATTGCCTTGGGATTCCCTAAATTAAGGCTGACCCAGGAAGTAGAATAATCTTTCCCTCTGATAATCTCTACCTCTTCCCCTTACCACTATCTCTACCTTAAATGCCTGGGCAGAGCTGATGTTCACAGTTTGTGGCCACAGAATGCTGGGGGAAAAGAAGTGTTGAGGTTTGCCATCAGAGTCTATGGCAGGGGGGAAATTCCTTCATGGATCCCAATGTGAAATCTACGAGTCAGTTTGTACACCCTGTCAGAAAGCTGTTGCTTTGTTGGGTTGCTTGTCCTTAGAAACAACTATGATAGCTCTATCCTTGGTGCAGAATTCCATTTTGTGAGCACTTTGAGTGTTACTGGGGACTGGAGCAAATACCTAAACTTCATCTTATTGGTTACATGACCCAGAAGTCCTCACTTCCTTTTCTTTCAGTAGTAAACATGGTGCTTCTTTCACAGGTTGGCACCAAAAAAGTGTGATGTTGGGAACACAACCAGCTCATTTTCTCTTCACATTCTATACAAGTTTTCCTGAATGCTAAATTAGTCACCATCTGTGCCTTCTGTACATACCAAACATAGCTTCTTGTTTTAAACAGTGACTCAAGATGGAATGTGAAGACAGGCAATGCAAACAACTTACTCTCTGTCCATCATAGCACAAAAGAGACATCAGAAAAAAACACTCAGAGTATGGGCTCTTAGAAACTTTTTACCTTCTTCCTGAATTATTTTCAACAAAATACTGAAATGATGACCAAATCCTAATCTAGTGGCTACTGGTAAAATCAGTTTAAAATTCCAGCTACGAAAATATTGACACAGATCTTAGAATCTTCTCCCTCTCCATTCTGTCACATACTTACAGCTATGTCAGCCTGTATTTTGTCTTCCTTTTAGAGAGATGTTTTCATGAGTCAAGTACTCTAATGATTTTTAAAGGTAAACAACGGTAGAAAGAAGTAGAAGAATCAAATTCAAATCTGCCCAGTTTTGTCCATTTTACTCATTGATTCCCTTTTATTGATAATATTTTTATCTCTTTTAGAATCAAGATGAAAAGACAAGCATAGGCTTTAACTGACATCATCACTACATCTTATCCAGCCATCCACCCAGGCTATCTTGTCATGTATTTGCTGACATTGTCATATTCCTCTATGCCTAGACCAGAACCCTTTACTCTGGACCTCTAGGATTCATATCCCCAGTGTCCCTGGGGAAATTAATCTAATCATCTTTGGAACTGTCAGTCTGGAGTCTATAGCAGCCTTAACTATTGTCTGGGTGAATCCAACCTTACCTAGTTCACTATATCTAGCTGGTGCCCAACTCCATACCAGACCATGTTTCACTTTCACATCTCATTCAGTCATCCACCCAGGGCATTTTCCTGTTTCTCCTGCTTTCTACCTCTTGTCCTTCTGAAAAGCACCTTCCAACTGACTGCTCTATACATCAAATCACCATCCCTGTGACTTGCAAATACTCTCTTCTCTGGTCACCACTCTCCTATATGTGTCATCTTCCCTAATTAGAATGCAAGTTCCTTGAGGGTAAGGGATGTTCTCATTTTTACAATCTGCAACTCCATTTTTAGAATTTTGCCCAGCATACAGCAGCTGTGTAATAAATTATTTTTTATTCTCAGTCATTTATTACATTAGGGAAATCAGAAATTATCAATGCCCACCAAAGCCTTTAGAATCCGAGAATTAAACAGGACTTAAATGAGGCCATAGATCACAGGACGTCAGTTGTAGAGGGTTTTTTTTTTCCTCTTCTTTAGAAAGATCAGAATTTATCTTATCAACATAAGTCTGAGCAGAAATTCCCCGGAGAGCATCCTTGACAAATTCATCAATGAACTTTCACTGAAAGATCTTTACAGATGGAAACTCTGTTCTCTCTAGAGGCAGCACAGCCCACTTTTGGATGACTCTAACTGTTAAGAAGCTTTACTCCTTTTTCAGGGAGTCAAAATTTCCCTGCACCTTCTGCCCATTGCTCCAGATTCCTCTCTGAAGCCAAGCTGAACAATTCAAATCTGTCTTCTACATGAATGACAGGCCTTTAAATTTCTGGAGACAGAAATCCCTTCCTCCCCCTCCCCTATCCTGTGCCTTCTGCAGCCTAAACATTCAACAGTTCAACATTTAATTCATTCCTTTACCTTTAAACAACTCTGATCCTGGAAAAGTAGTTTATCCTCTTAAAGAAAGAAATCTGAGCCACAATACAAGGAAGTACCGTAAAGGCCCTTCTCTAACATCTTCTTTTCTCTCAGTGGTAAAGCAAACTCACATATAAAGTTTGGATTAGAAGCAGTGATGACATAACATACCATCAGAAGAAATTGTTCTCCTGGTTGTGACTTGGCTGGAGGAGCAAACACCTTAAGAGTTATGGGAATGTAGGTCTGATTATGAGAAGCCTTCCTTGGAAACAGCGTCAAAATTATCTCAAATGCTTAAGAAAGAAATCTGCGAAAATTGAGTATAAACTTTTTCATTTGGCCTCTCAACTCCTTCTCTAAAACCACTGTTAGGTGAGATATAACACTGGAGTAGGACGGAGTTAAAAGCCAAGAAGACTTGGGTTCCTGTCCTGCCTATGACAAATTATTGGCTGTGTGACCCTGGGCAAATCATTAAAAATCTCAGTGCTCTAGGTAATTTCCTAAAACAATAAGTGGCAAAGAAGATACCAGCCTCAACTGGCAGGAGGAGTTTCATCACATGGGAGTTTCCTCTCTCATGCCCTTTCATAATGGAGGCATTAATATGGCGGTTGGAACACTATTTGTCAGTTCCACAACAGTTTCTCTTAAGTTCACCCAATGTTATAAAATCCAGTTGTTAACATCAGAGAGGACAGGCTCTTTGACTTCCTACAACTGTAGAGCTAGAAGGAAACTACGAAGTTCAATATCCTTGTTTAATAAATGAAGAAAGTGACGTCTGGAGAGAGAAAACTGATTCGGCCTGACAAGTTAATGGGAAAGCAAACCCAAGCTCAACGACCTCCAGGCCAGTATTCTTTCCACTATGCTGTCTCAAAGGTATTTTCCTAAAAAACAAATCCATACAAACAAAATCCTTCATACAAGGATTTTTTAATAAAATCTGGTGGGATTCACATGCCAAGCCTGGATTAGCTTCATCAAAGTTCCTTATTTCTTAAGAATTTCCAATCCAGGCCATTTCTGAACCCACCTGAAGGCAGTTGCCTCTATTCAAAGGAGGTGAATTGGGGGAATACATTTTGCCACTTTTCCCCGTGTCTAGCTGTGGCTAATTGATTTGGACTCTCTGTTTTCCTTAGATTTGATACCATCATTACCACAGCAGTCGCTGGGCTAAGCCTGTCTCCATCATGAATTTCATATACTTCCTCCCTGACAGCACTCATCAATCCCTATTGCTTTTTACCCAGCCAGAGCCCAGCACTTTCCCCTGGGGAGACCTTTGCTGCTCTCGATACTTAACCCCTGAACCTGGCCTAATCCATCACCTCCAGATGAATGGTGACACAGACGAGGCCTCTCCCTGAAGGCAGGGCTACCTGCCTTTCCACTTGGAAAGCAGGGAGAGAGCCATCCACGGCATCTGTCTGCTTTCTTTTTTGTTCCCATCGCCTGGTGCTCTCCATAATGACGGCTTTACTGTTAGGGTACTTGGCTGCGTTAGTTGGGGTGGGGGAGGGGGTGCATTTAATGCAGCATCATCTATGTTTGTGTTAAATCCTTAGGATGTTCCTTTGGGAATACCTGAGGGAACTCTCTTTCCTTGAGTGTACTCAGAAGAAGAAACTATAATTCTGGAATAAGGTTTTCCCTCAAAGTCTTCAGGCAAAAAACTTTCACATATTCTTATGGAGAGACATCTATCTGAATTCTATTAAAGGGAGGAGAAACCCTGACTGCAGAGGAGAGAACTGATCTTTCCTAAATCTAACACATGGCTGAACAGCAACCAGTTCTTAAAAAACAAGACAAAACCATACGTCTACACATATGTGCCTACGGATCAATGAACACGTCTGACCTACCTCATAACCAAACTGCAGCTCATCAGCAGTCAGCATGATGATGTCATCATCGATAGCAAGCACTGCTTCTGTTTCAATCTCATCATACGGGTAAAAACGATTACTCAGTTTGTTTTCAGCTGTTCTCACGACTTTCAAAGGAACGCGGATCTTGGGCCAAAGAGAATCTGAGAGGAGAAACACCAAACAGGAGAAAGTAGGTACTCATTTTATTTCACCATAAATATATTGCATATTTGTATGTAATCGTTATACTTATTTTGCTAACTTCTGATTGTTTCCAAATGAGGGAAGGGAATGGTGGGGAGGGACAGTCCCTGAAAAATGAGGTTTTCCTCATGGCAATGAGGTCTAGGAGAAAGCACCAGCCTGGGGGCAGACAACCGTGGCTGAGTTCTTTCTCCCACACTCACTGATTTGTGGGATCCTGGACAAGTTGTTTTACTTGTCTGAATCATGGGTCCTTCACTAGGAAAACAAAAGTGCTAATACTTACACTACAAACCTGAAGGTACTGATGTAAAGAAACAATTTGAGAAATATTAAAGTGATGTAGAAATGAAAGCTATTATGATTATAAGGCAAGTATTAAGAGGTTTATGGGTATCTTGTTTGTACATTAAAAACCAAACCTTCGGGGCAGCTAGGTGGCATAGTGAGTCCTCCTGGAGTCAGGAGGACCTGAGTTCAAATCTAGCCTCAGACACTTGACACATGTACTAGCTGTGTGACCTTGGGCAAGTCACTTAACCCCAACTGCCCTGCCCCCCCCCAAAGACCCCAAACCTTTGTTGTGTACATACTGTGGAAAAAACACCAGGTACAGCATTGAGCATACAAAACAAACTTATATAGCTCCTGCCTTCAGAGAGCTTATACTTCAACAGGGGAAAATAAAATTCGGGCAGACAATACTTGTAACTCCTAAGAACTTCCTCATTATTAGGGCAGTTAGAGGTGATATATAGGTTGTGAACAGAATATTATGAGATGATATATAAAAAATAATTAAGAGGTGAGAAAAAAGAATGCACTGGGAGAAGGGAGAAGGGAAGAGGTAGAATGAGGTCAGTTATCTCATATAAAAGAGGCATGAAAGAGATTTTACATTGGAGGGAAAGATGGAGGATGTGGGAGGAGTGCTTGAACTTAACTCTCACTGGAATTGGCTCAAAGAGGAAATAACATACACACTCAGTTGAGTATAGAAATATATCTTGCCCTACAGGAAAATAGGAAGGGAAGGGGATAATGGAGCGGGGAGGTGCTGATGGAAGAGAAGGTGGATTTGGGGAGGCAGGAATCTCAAGCAAAGCACTTCTGAGGATGGACAGGGTTGAAAGGAGAAAGAGAACAGGATAAAGAGGGGGAAATATACAGTAATTACTGTGAAAAAAATGTACAGCAAGTTTCTCTCACAAAGATCTCATTTCTCAAACATGTAGAGAAGTCAAATTTATAAGAATACAAGCCAATCACCAATTGATAAATGGTCAAAAGATATGAATAGGAAGGTATCAGACAAAGTAATCAACGCCATCTAGTCATGAAAAAAAAAGGCAAATCACTATTGATAAGAGAAATGCAAATTAAAGCAACTCTGAGATACCTATCAGATTGGCTAATACAACAGAAAAAGGAAAATGACAAATATTGGAGAGGATGTAAGAAAATTGAGACACCAATGCAGTGTTGGTGGAGTTATGAACTGATTCCAACACTGTGGAGAGCAATTCGGATCTATGCCCAAAGGGCTATAAAAGCATGCATACCCTTTCACATAGCAATTCCACTATTAGATCTACATCCCAAAGAGATTCTTAAAAAAGAACGAAAAGAAAAGGACCTATACGTACAAAAATATTTATGACAGCTCTTTTAGTGGTGGCAAAGAACTGGAAATTAAGGGGATGCCCGTCAATTGGGGAATGGCTGAACAAGTTGTGGTATATGATTTGTGAAAGAATACTACTGTGCTATAAGAAATGATGAGCAGGATGCTCCCAGAAAAGCCTCAAAAGACTTACATGAACTGATACAAAATAAAACTAACAGAACCAAAAGAACATTGTACACAGTAACAGCTATACTGTATGTTGATCAACTATAAATGACTTAGCTATTCTCAGCAATACAATAACCCAAGACAATTCCAAAGGACTTGAAAAATGCTATACACCTCCAGAGAAAGAACTGATAGAGTCTGCATGCACATTGCAGAATCCTTTTTTTTTAAACTTTATTTTTCTTGGGTTTTTTTTCGGGGGGAGGGGTTGTGTTTTCTTTCATATGATTAATATGGAAATATGCTTTGCATGATTGTAAGTGTATTACTTATTATCGAATTACTTGTCTTCTCAAGGATGGGGGAGGGAAGAGATGGAAGAAGGGAAGAAAAGAATTTGGAACTCAACTTAAAAAAAACAATGTTAAAAACTGGGAATGTAATTGGGAAAAAATAAAATATTGAATTTTTAAAAATTATTCAGGATTTGCTAGACACCATATTCATCTTGACTTAAGTTGTACCGGCAGATGACAGTAGAACGAGTCTTTTATTCCTTTCCATGCTAACAATGACTTGAACCTATTCCAGTTCAATTTCCTTAAAAATAAAAAATGTTCTGTTTAAAAGAGTATGAAATTAAGATTTTTTGGTAAAATGGGTATCTCCAGAATTTTTTTTTTTCTCACAACATATCTGGGAAGATGAGAAGGGAGGAACAAAAGCAGTTGGTTTTAGGCAGGACGACTTGGGCACAAAGTTGTTTAAGTGACATAAGCCAAGTCTAGAGAAAGCCTTTTGGGAAAGCCAGAAAAAAAGCACTGATATGCCAACACATCTCAATGTACTTGATCCAAAGATGAAAATTACACCCCTCCTGCTCTAGTACATTTGGTGTCCTCCCCTCAACTCATAAGAGGAGGATCACCACTGTCCTAGATGCCTCCCTCACATTCTCTGGACGTTTCAAGAAGCCAATAGGCTATCCATTGGTCATTCTTATATAATGAGGCCATCTTCTCTTCGGATCGTTTATTTGAGACCACTTGTACACAAGTCTCGATGGTAACGGGCTACTCTCTGCTTATACTCACCAAAAGCCTCACCACTGCCCTGTGGGTGATGCCCAACCTCAATTCCTGGGAGTCTGTGGCATCCCCAGATAGCTGATCTTCAGGGAAAAGTTTAGGATCACTCAAAGAACTTTGGCCGGCTCCATGGTTTCTGTTTAAACGGTTACTGTATACATTTCCTTTTTCCTGGATGCACAGTTAGGTCAAACTCTTTTAACTAAGAACTAAGAGCATGGGAGTGGGCCTACAAAGAAGATATGGATCAAAGACTGAAAAAAAAAAAGCAGATTAAGTACCTAAGAGTCTTTGCACCTGAATTATCACAATAAGGAAAACAGCCTTCAACGATCCTTCCCCTCTGCTGTGCCATGAATTTACTGTGTGACCAAAGGCAAAGCACTTGTCCTTTCTAGTTTCAGTTTCTCCATTTGTAAAGTGATGGGACCAGATGAACCCCAAAAGTCCTTCTAACTCCCAAGTCCTATAATTCTGTAATTCTACAATGTGAACTATTTTTCCACATGGGGAGGTGACAAGAGACTTGAGCAAGTCACCTAAACAGTCTGGGTCTTGGTTCCTTAATGTCTACACTCAGGAGATAGGATTCTGGATTAGAGATGACAGAGGTCTGCTTGGAGACCCCAGGTGTGCAGAGACAATTTAGGGAGTGCATGAACCAAGAGGAGAAAAAATAATTAGACCTTGATGTTCACTGACCTCCACCAAAGTCTAGCTTCCTTTCAGCTATTTAAAAACATAATTCTGAGGAGTCCCTAGGCCCTTGCAGACCACCAAAGGGTTCCATGCAACCACACACACACAGAGAACACACGTGCATGCTAGCATCCAAACACACAAGAGTGGAGAAGCAGTGTTACGTATGTTTGCCACTTGGGCAAAACACATATATTCCTCCAAGCCAGCTGGAGTTTCTATTTTGACGTGTTGACATTAAAACTACAGATAATTTGGCCTATTTGTTTTCCAGATGTGGACATCCAAAGAGGTACATTGTTGAAATAGAACTAATCTTTCCACCCATCCTGTCATGTTTTCAGATGCCAAAAGGCTTTGCGATTTTGATGGAGACAACGTTAGCCTTGGGTTCAAGAAAGAGGATTGAATCCTGATATTTACTGAAAGTGTAATCAGTATGATTTCCTGCCCCAAGACTGACCACACAGAGCCAGAGAAGAGTTCTGCTACATGAGATGCTCCTGCTGGGGGTGAGAAGCCAAGGGCCAGCACTGACTCTGGCTCCTATCCTTGTCTTCTTTTCCTTCCAGGTGAGGGGGAGGCCTTCATGATGGGGAACACATGATAGTGTTAGCAGGCCTGAAAGGAAAAGTATTGTCACTAATTTCTCCTTCCCCCAAAAGAATCCTACTATATGGGAAGGAGAAGTCAAGTAGAACAACTAGGACCTGAGAAGAAGAGACCCCCATAACAGGGATGGCAACTTGGGCAGAGCTACTCCCAAAAGGTGTTTTCCAAAGGCAATTTAGTTTCCTGCCCTTCACTAAACCTAGGCCAGGCCTCAGCTTTTACAAGCAAACAACCACCAATGGAGAGAAGACACTTTCCCTCATCTAAACATTTACTGGCCTCCACAGACAAATCCTGGCAATGCCCCCAAGGAGTTTATTGCCTCACTGACAAAAGAAAAAGTGTAGGCAGAGAAGCTTAGGAATTGCTCCAGAGAGAGGGTCTCCAATCTGGTTGGCCGGCCTAGGTTAAACTAGGTTTTTCTTTCTCTTTCCCCTCTGTATCTTGAATGGAACAAGGCTGGCCCCTCATATCTTGTGCCTCATCCTGTATGGGGGTAGGGTAAGGTGGGGTGAAGGGGACAAAATAGAAATGTCATCTTCCATTCATAGAGTATCTAGGAAAAATATTTCTTAAACACTTGGCAAACTTTATGAAAAACAAACAGTTGGGCAGGATGAATCAGTAACCTCATTCTCTCTCACAGGCTCAGCTTTTTAGCCCAACCTGAAGAGAAAAAAGGACTTTTTGTGTCAATCTAAAAAAGACTAAAGTGTATTGACTAGCTCTTGTCTCCATGCAGGATGCCAAAAAAGATGTGTGAGCAAAGGAAATGTTTTTCCAACTTGGCAAAGGTGCTAAAAAGTGTATGAGATGACTGATGTGACCCTGAGCCCATTTGGCCCACCACCACCACAAGCACAACCACAGGTCCCAAGAATCAACATTCACTTCCTTGCCAAATGTCAAACCACTTTAGGAGATGCTAAGTTACCCTTGGCAGCTGGGATCCTGAGACAGGACTGTAGAACACAAGGGCCAGTATCAGGAGATGGCTCCATTTTCTCACCCAAGCCAATGGCAATTTGAGAACGGGAAAGAACCCTGACTGTGGAGTCGGAAGACCTGGGTTCAGGTCAAGCCATTTCCTCTCAGGTTTCTCATTGGTAAAATGTGGTGGTTAGCCTAAATGATTTCTCCAGTTCTTTCCTCCCAGATCTAAGTCCTATGATCCCTTGCCACCTCCTCTGGATTTCCCATCCTGCCTTTCCAAAGCCAAACCCACCTTTTCTGTCAAAGTATTCAAATAACCACAGCTGGATATGGTCACTGCTGAGGACGGATAGATGTTGCAAGACTATCTCAACCTCAAAATTAAAATCAATTAAAACAGAAGACCTAATACAAACTTGTCCAAAATATACAAGAGATTATTAACCTTACTGAGGTAAGGGCTCTAGTCAAACAATCTCTTTTTCCATTAAGCTTGAAAAGCAAGAAGGGGCAGAGGAAAAATCAGTGATCATCTTTTTCTTCTGACAGAATTGAAAACCAATGTGATGAAAGCAAGTCAGAAATTTTTATTGCTAATCCTAAGTATCTACTTAAACTTTAAACTAGCAATTTTAATTTGTGTTTAGTTGAGTTAGAGCAAGGAGGAGGGGAGAGGGTAGGGAATAAAGAGACAGAGTTAGAGACATAGAGAAAAACATTTCTGCCTACACCAATACTCTAAGCAGCAGACATGTTAACCGCAATATTTATTTTAGTAAATGCAGAGAAAGTGAAAAACATCACTTTTGCCTCTAATATTTCAAAGCCCTGAATGCTTTAAAAAATTACTAATGCTTTACATTAAAAGTCACATGTATTTGCAGTCATGGGGACTAGTCAGAGCTGACAGCTACACTTACCAACTGAACAAACACTCTACTGAAGATTAAACGTGGTTGATATTCTTTCAAAACAACCATATCTCCAGGGCCAACACCTCGGTTAAAACCACCATACAAAAAAAAGTGGGTCCATTTTTTAAAGTGTCAAAATTTGGCCCCTATCAGATAAAGCCTCTTCATAATGTTCCCTCACCCTGTACCCCAAATGCAAAGGATTTAAAAAACAGTCAAAGCTCTCAAAGACCCAGGATTTCTAGCTCAAAGGTTTTCTGAACCCAGCATTGCAATCAGTAGTACTCAGGGTTATGTGACACCATCAAATCACCTCAGGTAACAAGGTGTGGTCAAAGGAAGAACTGTGAGAGCTGGGGGAATGTTTGGAGCAAACGGAGGTAATTTAGCATAAGACAATGAATTGTCCCTAGGATCCTTTTGGAGCTAAAGAAATTGAGGTCCAGAGAAGAGAGATCACTGGCCAAAGGTTACACAGGATTGGTCATAGGTAGCAGGGCGAGGTTAGGAAGTTTGGCTGCCCGACTCCAAAACCAGTGCTCTCTTTATTACAACGTGCTGCCTTCCCTTCCTCTCCATCCATGGCATCCCCACAAACAGCAGCTTTACCCCAGGGCTTGTCTAGGGCCTTCTTCTCTTCTCCCTCTAAACTATCTTACTCAGCTCCCATGGGTTCAATTATCACCTCTTTTCAAGTGACTCCCAGATCTCTATATCCTTCCCTAGTCTCTCTATTGTGTTCCCAACCCACATGAACAACTAACTGCCTTTCAGGCAGGTGAAACTGAATCTTTCAAAGACATTTCAAACTCAACTTATCTGAAACAGAACTCACAATTTTTCCTCCTACACCCTCCCCTCTTTCCAAAGGTCCTCTTCCTGGTACCCTCCCTGACACCCTGGCACTGACTCAAGTCTAGGGATCGCCTTTGCATCCTCTTGCTCCCCCCACTTATCTAGCCCATTGACAAGTCTTGCCATGTCCACCTTCACATGTCTAGTATCTGTCTCCTTCTCTCCCTCACACAGCGGCTACCTTTGTAAAGGCCCTCATCATCTCTTCCTTGGGCCACTGCGATAGCCCAAGTAGTCTCCTTGCCTCAAACGTCCCCCCCACACACACTTCAATTCATTCTCTGCCCAATGCCAACATGGTTTTTCCAAAGTGCAGGCTTGACCATGACAAACCCGGCTCACTGAGCTCCAGTGCCCGCCTGTTCTCTGGGGTGCTTAGCATCTAAAACTTCACAGTCTGGCCCATCTAACCTTCCTATACTTTCCTTTCCTACACACACACACACACACACTCTACAGGCACTTCCTTAAACATTACACATGCCATCCCCTCTGCTTGGAATCCTCTGCACCCTCACTTCAGCCCCTTAGATTTCCTGGCTTCTTGCTCTCAGCTCAGATCTCACCTGCTCCAAGAGGCCTTTTCTGCTCCCCCAGCTACTGAGGCTTTCCCTGCCCCAAGTGCCTTCCACCTATTCTGTAGAGATCTTTATCCACCTGGTTGTTTCTAGGTTGTCTCTCCCACTAGAGTGTAAGCTCCCGGGGTGGGGGACAGGAACGCTATTTTTCCCTTTGCTTGTATTGCTAGCACTTAGCATGGTGCTGAGCAGATCCTTAGCACTTATTGGTTTGACTTGATTCTTCACATTCTCCCCCACTCCTTTCTTTTCCTTTTCTCCTATTATTAAAAACCATCCTGATGTCATGGTCCTCTTTGAGAACGAAGGATAAACAACAAGGTGATGAAGACAATGAACCAAAATTTATGCCAATACAAAAACAGAATAAATAGCACAGTTTTAGAAAAGTCTGATATAAAAGGCAGTTTTTAGAAGGGGAAAAAGATCCACAGTGCTTCAGAATCAAGCAAATAGCATGAGGTAGCCCTTTCATTTGAAAAAAAAAGCAGTCATTTCACTGATTCAAACTATTGCTTCCCAGATTCACAAAGAAAGCAGATGGCATTTAAAGGGAACCCAAGGCTCACTGCATCAAGGTAGCCAACACTCTCTGTTCAACAACGGTCAAGTCATTTCACGTTTTGGAGATTCGGCTTCCTCCTCTGTTAAACGAGGACATTAATATCTGCACTACCTGGGGATTGTGGGAGGGAGAAGCTTCGTAAATTTTATTTCATATACCACGAGGCTGTAATAAGAGTGAAATGTCTTCTGTTTGTGCAGGTTTTTAAGGTTTTTCAAAGTCACAAAAACAAAAAAAGAATCCTCCTTCGACAAGCTCCTGACACGTCACTAGGACATGACAGCAGGCCTGTGCTTCTGAATGCTATGCTAGAAGAGTGCATCTCTGGGAGAGCATTGCCCAAAGACCAGCTTACTTAAGTTTGCTGATGCTCATCACCAGGCAACCTGCACAGTGATGAACTTTTCAGCCAGAGCAATTCTTAAAGACCATATCCTAAGTTACAGAGGGGCTGTGCTATGATCAATGTGGACAGAGGGCACATATGCTGAAGTCCCTGCTCCTTGGAGTAAATCTAAAATGTCTTTATAATGTTCAGTTATTTTGCTATTCCTATGTGAAGCCTTGCAAAGTTATATTGGTGGCATCTCCCAAACCACCTCCCCTAGCACCCTTCTTTCCACAAAATGCTACAGCAATGAGAGTGAACATTGTTATTGCACTTAGAGAACCAGAAATAACAGAGCTTTGAGGGTTCCCAAATTGATCTTGGACATAAAAACTCATCTTTTTAACATCAACATGATCTGGGTGTTGTAATGAATCAAGGAACATAAGGATCCTTGAAGAATCAAAGTTGTGGGTAATTCAAAAGACATGTTGGATGTGAACAGACTAACAACATATAAGCATATTGCTAATGATGACCAAACGCGAGATAGACATCATCAAAATTACAAAGGACAACAAAAGGTGGTGGGCCAGTCGAAAGGGTATTTGGCCTAGGGGTATTTGAAGAAGGGCCTCCAATACTGTGTTTGACACAAGAAAGACAAGGACTTAAGACAAAAGCAGAATGGTACCCTGGTCAGGGCCTCTGATACCACCCCTTACACCAAATAGCCGCGCTTCCCAGCAAAAGGATAAATGGTGCTTGGAGAGTGAACATTACTTCAGTTTTGTCCTCCATCTTCATAGATCCTTAGAGAATGGAGTCCCAAACTAACTGGTATTTTCCCAGTCTTATTTCCTGCTCCCCAAATCACTCTGATTCACAAGTAACATCTTCTGAAGTAAGAATCTCATTTCTCTTCTGCTCTCACCATGCCTTCACCCCTCTGTCTCTCCGCTGCCAACAGCTCCTTCTCTCCTCTGCTTTCCCATTCCATTGCATCCCCTGGGTACCCTTGCTCTACTGTTAAACTTCCTTTCATCCTTTTTCTCTTCATTTCACAATGTTCTGATCTTATTGTGCTCATGCAAGCCTGACTCTCCCCAGAAAACGCTACATCCCTGACCAGTAATACTTCTTAATTCTCCCTGAAAAACCAGGGCGTGAAATGGACTTGCATCCTCCCTGGCCTTCTTCTGCTACCCTCCCTCTGTGCTCTCTTCTCCTCTGAGGTAATTTTTATCCATCCACATCACCTGGTCCAGACCTTCATTGCCATGGTCCACCAGCCTCCAGGTCACTCTCTTTCCTTTATCAGGAAGCATGTGGCTCATAGTA
Organism: Phalanger gymnotis; assembly: GCA_028646595.1. NCBI lineage: Eukaryota > Metazoa > Chordata > Mammalia > Diprotodontia > Phalangeridae > Phalanger > Phalanger gymnotis. The sequence goes on along the minus strand of CM053623.1, from coordinate 443,151,532 downwards.
GTCTTCTCTGCCATCATCTTTTGAAATTTTGATCTGCAAACTGATCATCAGAGAGCTGGCCTCCAACTTCATCAACTTCCTCCACGTCAATGTTCAGGTACTAACGGCACAGTCAGACTTTAGTTCCCACTATCACTTATAAGAGTCCCACCTCTGTAATCTTGAACTCTGAAATTCTCCTCTGACTGTACATTCCTAACTTTCTACCTCAATCCTCCCAAACTCATTCTATGTCCTAACAGTGACCTCTAGTCCTTCTATCCTTCCCCCTCATCCCAGTCCATCATCCTTACTTCTGGCTCTACATTTACTCCCTTTGTTAATCAATTTAAGTATATGCATCCCTCCAGAATTCCTTGTCCCCTTGTTCTTTTGGTGGCTATTCCAGAGCAATCCTTCGTCCTGGATCACCCCACTACCTGCCTTTTCTGCTCCTACTCCTATGCTGCTGAAGAACAATGTATCGATTAGGTTGATCAGACATTCATGTAATCGGATCTCAAATGAAACTGTTTTTCCCAAGGTCAACAATGATCTCTGAACTTCCAGATCCAAGATCTCTGTTCTCATCTTCCATGAACTCTTTTTGTGGCTTTGACCCCGCTGATTACTCTGGTCCTCATGCCCCTTCTCTTTCCTTGACTGCTACGACATTACAGCTCTTGCCTGGTTATCCTCTCACCCATCTGACTCTTCCTTCTCAGTCTTACTTCATCCTAACTGTCCTCCTGTCCTCTAACCACTGTACTCCTGCCAGGAGCTGCCTTGAATTCACTTACTTTCCCATTCAATACTCTTTCCTTTCAGGGTCTCATTTGTTTCTATTGGCTTAATTATTGCTACGTAAAATCTACCCCAAGTCTATCCCTAACTCCTCTCTGAAATTACAGTCCCACATCATTAACTGCCTGTTATATTCTTCTCCTAGATGTCTCATTCCAAAGTTAAAATGTCTTCATGAGTTCCAGCTAATCCCGCAATATTGACATTAAATCTCCCACTTGTAGGCATTAACATAAGCCATTTCTCATGGCCAGAATGTACTTCCTCCTTTCCTCTTCCTCTCACAATACTTTTCTTTCCCCTTTGAGGTTCAGCTCAGATTCTCTCTTCTCCATGAATCCTTCTCTGATCACCTCAATATTTACTACATTGACATGCTCAATTTACTTTTTGTTGCTGTTTATTGTTCAGTCATGTCTAACTCTTCGTGACCCTATCTGTGATTTTCTTGGCAAAGATCCTAGAGTGGTTTGTCATTTCCTACTCCAGCTCATTTTACAGATGAGAAACTGAGGCAAACAAGGTAAAGTGACTTGCCCAGGGTCACATAGCTGGTAAGTGTCTGAGGCTAGATCTGAACTCATAAAGATGAGTCTGCCAGATTCTAAGCTCAGTTATCTATGCACTGAACCATCCAGCTGTCCCTTTACATGCCACTTATTTTGGGTACATGTTATATTCCCAAAATAGAATGGAAACACCTACAGAGCGGAGGCTGTTTTTCTATCTTTGAACTTCCAGTACATAGCATAATACCTGGACTCAGAAAGTGCTCAATGAAGGATTATTAGATTGACTGGAAACATGGAAGATGTGGGCTAGAAAATGGCACCACTAGATAAATTCAGAACTGAGTGGTAGGACTCAGAGAGCAGTTATTAATGATCAAATGCTCACTTCACAGGAATTCTCCACGAGATGACTGCCTTGGCAATCTGTGCTGGGCCTCCACTATTTATTGCATCTATCAATGACTTGGATAGGAATACTGAGCATTCTTAGCAAATCTGCAAATGACACAAAGTAAAGTGGGACAGCTAACATGCTGGATGACAGAGTCAGTATCCAAAATGGTCTTGCCTGGGTAGAACACTCAGCAGAATCTAGGAGAATAGAACTTCATGGGGAAAATTGTCAAGTCCTATACTTCAGGGCAAAAAAAACCCCTTCACAAGTATAAGATTAGTTAGCAGTTTATATGAAAAAAAGCTGGGGGGTTTAGTCAGTTACAAGCTCAATCTGAGTCAGTAGTGGGATGTATTAGCCATAAAGAGTAATTGGATTTTGGGAGGCAGGAAGAGAGACACAACTGCTGGGAAAGAAATGCCAGTGCTGCTGTTTTCCGTTTCAGGCTCAGTCCCCATCTGGAGTATGCTGCACGCAGTTCTGGGTGACACCATTAGGTAGGACAATGATTCTCCCCTAACTGAAGAGCATCCAGAGGATGGCCACCAGAACGGCCCTTGTCATATGAAGAACAGATGAAGTTCTTCTGGAGAAGAAAACATCTAAGGGGACATGATGATAGCTGCCTTTAAGAGGTGTGGAGGGCTGGCATATGAAGGGGAATTAAATTGTCTGTGGATGAGGCATCATCATCCTTCTCTTATCTAGAACAGGAGTTCTTAAACTGGGGTCATTAGACTTGGGCTTTTTTAATGGGTGCTAGTTGCCAAAAGCTAAATTTAGCCATGAGGCAAAGAAGAACATCGTGACGAGCAGAAGAAGTAGGGAGTGAATGTGTCCTCTTCAGAGGTTTCAAGGAAAAACTGGCTAACTTCTTCTGGAGCACATTGTTATGCGTTGGACTAAAGAGCCACAGAGGTCCCTTTTAATCTACACTTTCTGGGATTCTGTGAATGTAGCAGAAATAACAGATTACTGGTAGAGAACCTGAGTATTAATGCCAAGAGGATATTAAATGAGAAGCACAAGTCAAAACCAGTATGAATGGCCTGAAAGTCCTGCAACTGCCCCAATGGATAAAATACTCCTGTCCATAATGTCACTGGTCCATCAAGGGGCACAAGTATTATGATAAATGAAAGAATTTCATCAAGCAAACTAGAGCCAGTCTCACATCAATCAGCAACCAGTCTAGACCAGGAATGTCCTCTAGGCAGTGGCCAGGAGTTGAGATCCCAGCTTTACGAAGCCCAATTAGAAGAGAATAGCTATAAAGTGCAGATACTACAGCCAGGCCATAAACCAGGCCTTATCAGTGACAGGGAGGCACATTACACCAACTTCAAACTCATTCCTTGCTCTAATCCATCAGAAACTTCCTGGCTTTAATAGGCTATAAATGGCAAGGGCTTTGAAGTCTCTGGGATTAGGATCTGGGATAGACAGACTGAATGAGAAACTCAATGCAGGTGGAAAGTACTCTATGAGTCTGAATTAAAAACAAATCCAATTAATCAAAAAGTCCTCATCCCTGGCTGCCAGTGAGGAGATTATAGGAGTGGCCAGTGCATTAAAAATAAACAAATAGGGGCAGGCCTGGTGGGCAGGAGTGACAAAGTGCTTAAGGGTAGCCAATGGGAGGCTCTGGCCAGTGCTCACTTTGGGGTGCTAAGCCAAAGGCTATGAGGGGCATGCACTGCTGACCTTCCCAGTAAGAGGCAAGGGCATGTTCTTTTGGAAAGCCAGCACAGTATCAGGGCAGAGATAAGGAAGGAGAAAACTAATGCCTTTTAAGTTGAGTTTTTGTGTAAACAAATCGTCTGGGATTGCTGAGGGAAGCTGGGGTCTGTTTTCCTCAGTTTGTGAGGCTTTGATCCCCTGTGATAACAAAGTGTTCCCAAAGCTAGGCCACAGCATACACCATGCACGGCTCTGACTAAAGTGGGCCACTCTAGAACCTAAGTGGGCAGTCTGTGAGCAGTGGAATCAGCGTCTCTTTTGGGCAGACATCATTCTGCTTCTTTTCACCGCTGTCACAGTATTGGGGAAGCGACTTTGGGTTTAATCAGACACACGGGTGCTCTCGATTTACATTCCAGTTTCGCCTATTATTACCCTGTGTGAACTTCCCACTCTCTGGATCTTGGCTTTCTCATTTGTAAAACAGTGGCCCAGCACCAGGTGATCTCTCAAAATGCCAGGAAGGTGGAGGATGTCATTTCCATGCCCGCCTCTGCAGGTACACTCGGCATGGGATCTTGGCTGAGGCACTGTGCCTCAGAGCCGCAGACTCCTCATCTCTAAAATAGAGACATCTCTAGCGTGCATCATAGAGACAGGAACCAACCCAAGCAGAAACCCAAACCAGGCGCCATCACCATCAATTTTCCTCCTTTTCTTACCTTCTGGAGGGTTTTTATTTTGATTGTTCCAGACCACTAACAGCTTTGAGAGGCTGGGCACCTTAGATACCTCCGTGATGACTCTGAAGAGGCTCTCCACACGATCATAGGTGAGGACAATGGCAGTGAAACCCTGGGACTGTGGCGGGATCAGTGGAAGGAACAAAGGGTTGCTCACACTGCTCCATTTCTGTAAGATGCCAAATAAACAAAGATCAAAACAATGGGACTGCCCCTTTCCCTTCAAATGCCCCAGTATCTTCATAAATCTGCTAACTACCACCAAGACAGAGGTTCAGAGATCCTACTGACTGTCTCTCCTTCCCTCTAACTCAATGTAACCTTGCTGGAAGCACACTAGAAGGACAAGGGCACTAATCATTGTAGGCTCAAGGCTCCAGGGGGCTTCAATCCTGACTCTGCCATGTACACAAGGCACATAACTCAGTTCTCTAAGCTTCAGAACCTTCTGTGAAATGATCCTTATATTACCTACTTCACAGGGAGATTCTGAGGAAAGCAGTTTGCAAGCAATAAATCAGTACAAAAACTGGAGGTTCTATTATTGTTGTTTGGATAGAGAAAACTGGCACAGCCTAGGAGGCTGGATGATGGAAGATGAATGGTGCCAAGATGCCCATGGGGCTAAGGCACACAAACAATTGCTCGTGCCATGATCTCCCTGATATGGTGTATGGGCAACTCTACCCTGGCATTCCCATCCCTGAAGAGGTCTGAGAGACTCTCCATAACTATCTGAGAGTTTCCTGGTATATGTCACATAGTCAGAACCCCAAGGTGTCCTACAACCACACCCAGATCACTGGTGGGCAGCCACTGCCATTGTACATGACAGCAGCTGCTTCCCAGATGGAACACTTTAGGACAAGAAATGCATAAACCCCACGAATTACACATGAAATGAGTATTCATGGAGACAGGATGGGACGACTGGAGCTGCAACATAATGAGAAGAGTGGGGCCAACAAAGCCCACACTGCACCAGATCTGAATTTCACAACAGAAAGAGACACTGGGAAAGGTCATCCTCCAAAGGCTGACTTCCTCCCCAGGACTCTCATTCTCTCCCCTTCAGCTATATACACCCTTAAGAAGGTGGGTGATTCCAACTATTTTTTTTATTAGCATCTAATTACATGTCTTAAAATTCTCTGGAGTTTCCACCCCCAAAGTCTTCTCATTCTTCATATTCCACAAATTTATATGGAGGCTTAAGGGCAGAAATGACACAAGATTCATCATAATTAACCACCAGGGGTCATAGAAAGCCCCAAGTTGGAAACTGTTGAAGGAGAAAGGAACAGAAAGATCACAGAGACTGAGAGAAGGGGCTGTGTGAGGGAGGGTATTAGCAGCATTCTAAAGGAGAAGGGACTCAAGAGTCTTGTAAAGGGCACTTCTGACTGTGTCCTTCTTCTGCCTGAAAATATTCAGTGGCTGCCTACTGCTTTTAAGATGAACTCTGAACCCCTCAGATTGTTGTTTAGAGACCTCTCAAATCTGGTTCTGTCTTACCTTCCTGGCCTTATTTCAAGTTATCCCCCTTCACATCCTTGGTAGTATAGCCAACATGGAACACTAGCTGTTCCCTGCACTTAACATGGCAGAGCCCATTCCACCTCTCTGCACAGTCTGTCCCATGCACCAAGAAGGCACGTTCTTCTCTACCCTGCCTTTCAGAATCCTTCAGATCTCCCAGAGTTCAGCTCAGGTACCATCTCTTGTTCTGGAAAAACTTCCCTGCTTCCCTCCCACCTCTACTCCACTCAATGCATGCTCTCTCTCCCCTCAATACTCTGTATTTATACTCCCAGTATGTGTTTGTACTCCCAGTAGAATGGAAGCTTCTTGATATTGAGGACTTTAAGGCACCGGAACTTAAACAAAGCAGATGCTTGTTGAACTGAATTTAACTGAATGAAGAAACTGACATTTGATTTATAGTTTATTCCTCTCAGTTTTTCTCCAAGAGAGGCTACTAAAAGCCCTTTACCCTTTGTGGTTAAATCTGGTCACTGAGCAAAGCCCATCTCCAAATGCAGTGATTTCAGAAAGGAAATGGAATGAAATGCACCAAATATTTAATCCTAAAACAAAATGGGTACACAAATAAAAAATGTAAATACTGCTATTTACACAGCAAAACCTAGTTTGTTCTTTGGATGGGGGTGGGGGTAGGGGTATGAAACCAACAGACTCAAATGCCACTGATCTTTCAAAAGAGGGGGAAAGTTCCCTGAGAGATATTGATTTTAGGGAATAGTTCCATGGGAATTCAAACTGGAGCACCCCTCGGGTACTCGGTGTACAGCCAGATTGGCTGGTGAGGCACACAATGCATAGCTTGGATCTCAGCCTGTGTGCCGATTCTTGCTTGGGGAAATGAAGGGAAGGAGGACAAATGGGGAATCCTCTGGGTGGGGAAGGGACAGAAGTCTCTCTAGATATTCAGCTCCTCCACACCCCAACATCGCCTAGTATGAGGTCAGAGGACATGAGGACAGGCAGGCAGTCTAAGTGGCACACTGGGGACATGGACATGACTTTTCAGTGGCATTAGATACTTGACTGATTGCGAAAAGGATGGAATTTCTGCCACTGTTCCACCATGAACTAGACAAACTCACATCAAAACCTAAGAATGAGAAGCAGAATTAGATAAACCAAGAGCATTGCTGAGCTTTGAGTCTAAGGCATGAGCCACCCTTTTCTAGGAATGACAGAGTCGAAGTCACATCTTCTCTCCTCTTCTTCACCTCCTATCATTTGGATGCCTCTGCCACAATTTCCTCCTTCCCCCCATCTCACACAAAGAAGTGAGCCCAGCAAAGCTAACTCCGCTACCTACACACGTGATCCCATTCCATCCTGTCTCTTCCAACAGATGCCCCTTTAGTCATTCTCACTCTGTCTTAGCACAGCTTCTGGCATAAGTAGGACCTTAATAAATGTTCATTAACCAACTGATTGAATTAATCTAAATGACTTGGATGAAAAGCTAAATCATAAAATCTTGAGTTGAAAGGAGCCTTAGCAATCAAATGCAACCTTTTCAGTTTGTAGGTAAGAAATGGGAAAGAAGTTACTCACCTACATCACACAAGAAGTAAGCAGAGCAGAGATTTGAAACAAGGTTCTCTGACTCCAGATCCAAGCTCCCTCCTCTTGACTTTACCTCGTAGTACTTGGTGTGCCTAGGTGTCAGAATTTCAAAGTTGGACAGGGCCTCAGAGGCCATCTGAATCTGAAGGGAAATCCCCTTCCCAACTGGTGGGGAAGAAGAAAGAAAAGACAAGAAGAAGGGTAGGGAATGCAGTTGCCCCCAGAAGAGGTCTGTTAGCAGAAGCTGGATGACTATCCGTTTGGGGCTGCAGATCACAAAATCTCAGTTGGAAGGACGTCAGTAGCCAGTAATCCAGCCTATCCTCATATAGGAAATCTTTCATAGCACCCCAGCGAGTGGTGAGCAAGCCCAGGCTCCCTCCAGATAGACTGCTGCCATTCCTTCCCTGCCATTTCTGTTGGCTCTCCCTTCCTAGTCTTCAGATCTTAGTGAAGTTAAAGCCAACCATATGATTTAATCTGGCGAGACTTCTTTGGGCATTTTCAGTGTGTAGTTTAAAAAGTGATTCCAGGTAAAATGAGATATATCCAAGGCCTAGAAATGAATGATCAAATTCCTAAATGGTACAGTAGTTCCAGTGCTGGACCTGGAGTCAGGAAGACCTGAGTTCAAATCCCACCTCAGACACTTGATAGCTATGTGATCCTGAGCAAGTCATTTGCCTTCTCTGTGCTTCAGTCTCCTTACTTGTAAATGGGGGATAACAGCACCTCCCTCCTGGGACTGATGGAAGGATCAAATGAGATCATATACAGGAAGCACTCTGCAATCCTTAAAGCAGTCATCTTCAAAGTGCGGCCCAGGGATCCCTAGGAGTCCTCAAGATCCTTCTGGGGGATTGTGAGGTCAAAACTATTTTCATAAAAGTATTAAAATGCTTTAATTTTGAATATGGTAAATATTGATACAAATGACCTACATAAACAAAAGCTCCTTACAGAGTCTTCAATAATTTTTAGGAGTCCTGAACCCCCAAAATCTGAGAGCTACTACCTCAGGGCATGACATAAATGCTATCTATGATATGCTGAATGACTCCTAGGTGCGGGACATTCTCCCTTCTTTCTGTTCAGCCTTCCTTTCCATCCCAGCCCCTATTCTTCTATCAGTGGGACAGAAAATACATGTTCACACTGCATGGAATACTGTAGCCTCCCAGTTCCTCAATCTCCATGGCTCCACCTCAGGCATATACAGAGACCATCACACCCTTGACCTCACCATCACCTACATTCTACTTCCATGACAGAAAATTCTGAAATTCCTCTATCTCCAAATAATCTTCAATCAACAAATATTTACTAAGCAATTACTATGAGTCCTCAACTGTGCTAGGTAGTAGAAATACAAATATGGGGAATAAAATAACCTTTAGTCTTTCTCTCTCTCTCTCTCTCTCCATCTCTCTCTCTCCCTTCTCTCTCTCTCTCTCTCTCTCTCTCTCTCTCTCTCTCTCTCTCTCTCTCTCTCTCTCTCTCCCTCCCTCCCTCCCTCCCCATCTCTCTCCTTCTCTCTCCATCTCTCTCTGTTTCTGTCTCTCTGTTTCTCTGTCTCTGTCTCTCTCTTCCCCCCACCCCCCGCCACTTTCCTTCTGATCTCTATCTAGCTATCCATAATCTCTATTTCTGTTCTAGTTTGTCTTCTAATGGGGAAGACAACAAGAACATAATAAAATATATATGCTTAAATATAAAGTTAAAAGCTACGTGGGAGGGCCTCTATGAGGCAGAGCTAGGCATGGGAAATGGCCAGTACAAAGGACAAGATGGGCATGGAGCACCGTAAAGGAGACAGGGAGATGGCCAGCGTGGCTGGGCTGGGCTGGGCAGGCAGGCTGGGACCCGTGTGGATCAGGCTTTAGAAGCTAAACAGAAGAGTTTACGTTGGAACCTAAAGGCCCTAGGAAACCACTGGAGAGGGTTGAGTAGGGCAGTCCCACGGTCAGATCTAAGCTTAAGGAAAATTACTGTGGCAGCAGCATGGAGGACAGCCTGGAGTAAGTAGGAAGACCAATGAAGAGGCTGCTCCACTGAGCCAGGCCAGAGGTAAGGCCTGGACTAAGGTGACTGAGGCGGGACAAGGAGCCAAATGTGAGAGAACTTGTGAAGGTAGAAAAAACAAAACCGGCCATTGTTTGGGTGCACATAGTAGGGGAGTACGAAGAGTCAACGAGAACACCAAAATGATGAAACTAAGCCACCGGAAGGAGAAGGCGATTTTAATAGAAATAGGGACATTCGGATGAATGGAAAGGTTTCAGGGAAAAGAGGATGAGTTCAGTTTTAGATATATTTTTGTTTTCAAAATAAAATTTTATTAGTGTCTTTTTTTTTTATCTTCTAAATTGTCTCCTGTATCCTGCTCTCTCCTTTCCCCTCCCAGAGGGTTATCCCTCACTATGAATCATTCTTCCCAAACCTGGTGCTTTGTCCTCATTGTGAACTCAATGTGCAGGTCCCAATCTATGAATCCTGCTCGGGCTTCATCTTCCTTTCTTCCCAATCTTGACCATACAATTCATCAATTCAAAGTTACATTGTCCTCTTCTCTTGAATCCATTGCTCCCTTGTCATTTCTTGACAAACTTTAGCCAGCTCCCTCCCCCCTTCCCATTCTCATGCTGTGAAGAGGTCAGGTAACCTTACTACTTTGATACACTACAACTCTGTAATGCAAATCCATATGGGCCCTCACTGCTGCAAGGCAATCCTTTTACTCCTCCCTAATTGATTCCCTAACTCCTAAGAGTAGATGTTCCAAACTACCTCTTCTTTCCTGAAGCCTCCCACTGCACCTTTGCCCCTTCCTCTCAGTAGATGGTCTCGTTTCATCCTTTGCCTTGAACACCCTAATCATTCCTTTTCCAGATCTCTAAATCCCATGGCATCTTCCTTGATTCTCTCTTCTTTTGCTTTAGTCTCTGGCAAAGGTGACCTTTCTTTTCTCTAATCCCTCTACTTATACTTTTGATTCCATATTTTCTCATCTCCTTTAAAAGACTGAAAACACAATCATTCCTTATCTCTACTCTTTCTCTCTAGCTACTAGCTCATTCTCTGCTGCCTGAAAACACAAGCAGGTCTCTCCCACTCACGTGGAAAAATGGGTCTGAGCCTTGGCTCTACTACTACTTACCACCATGAGCTGGACCTTAGTTTTCTCAATAAAATGGCTCTAAATCCTAAACCTAGGCAACCTCAACACACCTGGATCTAAGCCTAAACGTCAGTTCTACCACCAGTCTCAATCCAGGATTTTATGTAGGGGACAGAAGAAATCAGAATGATTGGTTTCTCTTAATGCCCCATCCCCACACTGACTGACAGACACTGCCTGACCCAGCCATGAAGCTCCTATTTCTTTTCCATGTTGTACTCTGTGGCAAGGGAAATCACAGACTGACAAACTGAGAGCTACAAGAGATATTGCAGCCTGTCTCATCCAGTCTTCTCATTTTAGAGATTAGGAAACTAATAGCAATCAATCAATATTTATTAAGCACCTATTATGTGCTAGAATAATGCTAAGCACTGGATGGAAATGAGGCTGAGTCACCCAAGGTCAAAGAGATATTAAGTGAGATACGGAGGATCTGAATCCAAGCCCCCTATGTTCTTCCCAGTGAACCATGCGGCCTCTAACTTTACACATTCCCCTAGTAGCAAGCACAGGGCTCTGCAGTGAGCAGGCATGTAATCAGTCTTTGCTCTCTGATGAAGCCCATTCATGTACGGATTAGGTTGGACCAGATGCCGACTGAAGTCCTTTTCCATCCTAGGATTCAGTTCATCTCCTGAGGCTGAGGAAACATTCCAGACATTTGAGGAGAGTTGGGAGTGACCAGGAAAAGGTTCTGAGGACCCAAATGAGCAAGGCATGAATTCCTTAGCCCCATACCATCCCCCCACATTCAAGAGAAGAGTTAGGAATTAACTGGGAAAGAAGGCAAACCATCTGGAGTAGATGCTACCCACTCTAAGATGGAGCATCAGAATTGACTGTGGCTAGAGCCTCTTTCTACCTTCCCCTCCTCCCTCCTTAGGTCTGCTCCTAACAATATTTTCCTTCCCTCACATTCTTATCCTGCCCTCTCTCCTCTCTGCCTTTTCTTACCCCATCTCTCATGTCTATAACGAATTTCTTCATCTTGCCTTTAGCTCCTCTCTTTCTGGAATGAAGTCTTCTTTGACCACTCCACAGTTTAAAATGATCTGTCCCTCCACAAACTTCTTGTTGTACTTTTCATTCTCGTTCTCTTTGCCTGGACCTCCCCTCTGCACTTGTCACACTCTCTCCTATCAATCACCAATATGGATGTATATGTCTGTCTCTTGTTCAACTAGAAGAACCTTGAATGCAGGTCCACATTTAATCTTTCTCTTTCCAGCACCTGACAGTGCCTCACCCACAGTATGTACCTGGTAAATATTTGTTGAACTGTATTAATATATTAATTTAATCATGCCCAGTTTTCCAACAAGTAGGCATGCTACATTCTCCTCTATGGTTCTAAAATATGTACTCCTTATTCTTTAGTTGAGCAGTCTTGTCTGAATCTTTGTGACTCCCATCCGGGGTTTTCTTGGCAAAGATACAGGAGTGGTTTACTATTCCCTTCTCCAGATCATTTTACAGATGAGGAAATTGAGGCAAACAGGGCTAAGTGACTTGCCTAGGATCACAGAACTAGTAAGTATCTGAGGCTGGATTTGAACTCAGGTTCTTCTGATTCCAGGGCTGGCACTCTTATCCACTGAGCCTAGTTGCCCAATATGTGCTCCTCTTGCCTTCTAAAATGTTGATGGTCACTATCTGGCAGCTTGGAGAAGGAAATGGCAAACCACTCTAGCATCTTTGCCAAGAACACCCCACATGGGGTCACAAAGAGTCATTCATAACTGTAACGAGTGAACAGCAAAAACTTGGCAGCTAGCCCAAATGGGATTCATTCTACTCTTCCAGAACATTTCTAGATGTCAACTGCCTAAGGATCAACCTAGTTAGATTCAGAGATTCTTCATCAGAAGGCTGGTCAACGGGTGACAAATGTTTCTAGCCACAACAACTTATGAGAACCAAGGTGTAGAGAGATTGTAATCTATATTTATGGAGTAAATACCCACTACCAATGAAATCATGGATCCTTATATTACTGCTTTCTCACTAGTATAATGCTACTGTAAGACCAGAAACATTAATGTGGCTACCTTTTCATCCACTCTTAAAGCTCAGCTATAAGAGCTGCTCATCCACAATTGGAATTCTTACTTACTCTGCAAATATAAACCTTTCTGTCCTTGGAGTACATGGCAACAACTTGGAGAAAGGCAGTTCTTAACATTGGTACATATAAGCCTTCCATACATATGCCTGAGCAAAAGTCTGCATTTCCTTGTACAGGGGTTGGCCTATTCGACCAACTCAACCTCACCTCCCCACCCCCCAAAGCAACAAAAAGAATTTCACTGGACAGGGACATTTGAAAAAGGGCAGTTAGTCACCCCTGAAGTGCCATTAAGAACTAACCCCCTGCTGACTGACTGAAGAGAGTGTCTATAGTCAGAGACCTCCTGACCCCACTTTCTACAGGAAATCGGGCAAATTTAAACCTCCATAATTTACTCAAGACTCTGACTCTTGCCAGAGAAAAGGCAAACAATGCTGGCAATTAACTCAGCCTGATTAAATCCCCATTATGGCAAGCAGGGCATGAAATCAGGAAGCTCAGCTCCCAGCAATGGAAGAAATCCAAACAAGAGGAAGGTCATTTGTTGCAATCTTGCATTGGGAAGTGTGGAAGAGAAAGGCCTGCTAAACCTGCTCATTCAAAGATGGAGAAGAGATATCTATCATAATGACAAAATGCTGACATTTAGCTAGGGAAAAAGCAGGTGTGCCACCTCACTGCATGCTCCCCATCTCCCTACATATCACTCCCCACTCTTACAGCAAGTATTCATTTCAGAAGCCAGCACTGATATATTACTATCACATGACCCTGATCCATAACATCCAGTTGTAAGAACCCAAAGCTGGCTTCTGAACAGCTGCCTCAGCTTGCCAGCTGTGCCAGGTCCTGGTGTCCAGCTAGGGCTGTAGAATCAGCCCTGGGGGCCGAAGCCAAGAGGCCAGGGGAAACCTGCTGGACACTGAGCCAGACCAGAACCCTTCCAAAGCTGCAATCTTCTCTAAGAAGAAGCAGGTTGATTTGTGCCACTCCCATACCACTGGCAAGTGAAATTGTCCGGACTCTCATCATGATTCTATCTATATTCTAGCAAATGCTAGAGAGTAGAGATAGTAGGATTAGTTCTAGGGTGGGCCTAATCAAACATTCTAGCCAAGCAGGGTTATAGAATGAAAAAGGAAAGCTGCCTAATATGATAAAAGAATAGCCTTTACTGAAGATACTCAAAGCTGTGACTTTGTCATTTATCTAGAATCTTTTAGGAATGGCTTAGTTTGAGGGCTAGGCACACAGATCTAACAAACTTTTAAAAGTCCCTTTCGTTCCAAAAATAAACCAAACCAAATACCACCAGATAGGCTTTGAGGAAACAAAGCTGAAATCCAGGGTGATTCATAGTCTTAACCCTCATAACTCACACCTACACGAGGAATTTTTATGTCCCAATGTGTAAGTTTGTCTTAAAATAGGCAATACCAAGTCACTAGATATTTGAGTAAGAATACATTCGACGTAAGTGGGGACATTCAAGAAAAACTAAGAGAAAAGTCATAGAAGAGAGGGATGGAGGAGCAGACAGAAGCGACTCCCTACTGCCCAGAAGCTGAATGGCTACTGGGATTGCAGAACTCTACCTACTTTTACCTTGGTAGAGAAGAGAATTTTCTCGGTCATTTTAAAATATCAATTCCAACCTCAATGTGGTTTCAATTATGAATTACCAGACTCAAAAAAGCTTTGATTTATTCTATTTTGCTCCAATTATGCATGATGTGTTTCCACCAAAGACTTTGAGAAAGTATTTCATCATGCTTCCCATCCTGGAATGGTCAAAGGGCAAAACCAAAGGAGTTAACCCTCCCATCTCTTCTCTAGGTTCTGCCACACTCAACCTCAATGAACGCAGATCAAGAACTTTGAAGTGAACTGGGCCAAGGAAGGGTTAAGCATTAGCATAATATTATTGAAGAGAATGAGGTGGATGTCCCTTCTCCAAAATGGTGAGATGATATTTACGACTAATGGTCACTGGGAGTCTGGGAGCAGGACAATCCGTAATGCAACCCACGTTTCCTTAACCATTAAACTTCAATGGCCCCAGCTCACCATAACACAGCAAGCTGCTTAGTATGCGCTGACTTGGAAAGCTAGAATTATAGAGTCTTAAAGTTGTTTTCAAAGGTGCTCTCTTGGGAGCAACAAGGGAACAGAAACTATGGGAGCTGAAGTCTCTGAAGTCTATTCACTGTTCTCTATATTTTTAGTTCATCTCACTTGTTGGTGGAATTCAGCTGGGATTCAAAAGCTAGACGACGGATGATCTGGGAAGAAACCCTGATTCTTATGCCAAGTTTACTGCTCAATGCCCCAAAGTAGACTTCCCTAGCAGAGAAGGCCAAACCTCACTGACCTGGCCAGAAAAGACGCCGAGAGTGGAAGAAACCAAAGGCTGATTCATTTAACATTTCAGAACCAGATACATTTATGTGAACTTGAGAACCCACTAGCTCTTACAGACAGCATGACAAAATAGTAAGATAGTCAGCTTTGAATCTTGGGTTCAAATCTGCTACTTGCCACCTATGAAACTTGGAATAAAATACTTCACTTCTTTATGTGCTTCAATTTCATCTTCTGTTAAATGAGTCTTAAGAGTTGGATGGAATATATTTGAGAGGGGAAGAAATCTATATTCAGACCAATGTGATAAATGTGAGCTATTGCATTTTTCACCTGCCCCAGAATCATAGATGAGGAAGTGGATGCGTAGAGACCTGGTAACATTCCAAGCTATATAGTTAGAATCAAAAGTCACAGAACTAGAGTTGCTGGCTATCATTTAATTTAGTCTATTGATCTCCCCACCTGAAAGCAGAATATGTTTGGCTGAATGCTGCTGCTATAATTTGGGTGCAACATATTCTTTTGTCTTTCATTTCTTTACATAGCAGGGAGGTTCAGGTCTGGTTAAATGCCCGTCCCTCCTCACCTCTATAAAGCTGCTGCTGCCAGAAAGGGCTGAAACTTATTTATTTTCAGGTAGTAGTGGGGAAAGTTGACATTTTATCCCTCACTCCAGGATGAAGCTTAGCCAGCAGTTTGCAGGAGCCTGTGGCTGGCTGCAGCTTCCACCCGAGGGATGGAGAGAAGCCAATTAGACGGCTCCGTGCAAAAGAAAAACCAAAAAGTTCTTGGAACAAGGAAAATGACGACTCCAAACGCTGATGCTTTTAATAATTCAAGTTATCTCAGACTACAAGTAATAAATGAAACTAGCCCAATCTCTGCCAGCCAGACTTCAAGAGGGTTTTTTTAAAAATATTATCTAACCAATAATATGAGTGAATATAACAAATTAGAGGGGAAAATATCACAGCATTGGACTAATGTGTCATCACTTGATATCTCCTAAGAGAACAACTGATTCATAATAAAAAGAAAGAGGTAGACTACTTTCTGAGAACAATTTATACACACACACACACATAGACACACACAATTCAGCTCAACCTTTAAGTGTTAAAGAAAATCTCAAAATAAAAAAGTTTTATTGGATAAATAAAAGTCCAATATGACCAAAACAGACAAGCCTATTCTCTAATCTAACCAAAAGTAAGATTTTCAGGAATATGAGCATAGGCTCGTGATACTATATCTCACAGGAGAGATAAAATAAATTTATAAGTTCATTTGACTATGCCATGTATGAAATGCTCTTTCAGTTTGACAAAGGAAGCCCTTTCTCTTCATTGGTCTGGGTAGGAGAATGCTTGTTGTCAGTCCAACTAGAGGGTAGGAATCTGCTGAAATGTAGATGAAAAGTTTACAACTCAGTGAAAATGACCTCTCTTGGCAATGATTAAATCAGTTTCAAGCACACACACTTGAAACACCATGGCAGTCATGATCAATTAAGTCAAAATATTTTGTAGGTTTGGACCTAAAAGACTTCACTGTCATCAATTCAAACTGAATCTTTTGGACTTTAGAGCTAGAGGGGACCTTTCCATAGCATCCTGTCCAACCTCGGATCAAAGAAACACAACATGGTAGTAGGAGTAGAATAAAGCCTAGAACCTAGGCCTCCAGATTCATAGTCCATTAGTCTTCTTGCCACTAATTTCATGAGTCTACTTGAAAAATAATAATTACTCTTCACAATTTATGAAGTGCTTTTTTCACAGATCCTTGTGGTATAGATAGCACAAATATTTTATAAATAAAAAAAACTAAGGCTGAAAGGTTAAAAAAAAAATGGGCCCAAGATCATACAGCTGTTTAATGTCAGAACCAAGATTCAAAAACAGGCCATGTCCTTGGATCTTTCAATTACAGTATGCTCTCTAGCCAATCCAAAGAAGAAAAGGCAGAGGCAGCACGGTGCAATGGAAAGAGGGCTAGATATAGAGTAAGAGAACTTGGGTGCAAGTCCCCATGTGACCTTGGACAAGTCACTTAAAACTCTTCAGGTCTTGGTTTCTTCATCTATAAAATGAAGAGGTTGGGTAAAATGACGAATAAGTTCCTTTCCATCTCGAAAACTATAAGCTTATTAACAATAATCAACATCTAGGTAAATAATGTGACAAACCCTCCAATCTATAGTTACAATGACTAATTCACTGGAGCGTTTACTTTATAATATGTCAAGACCTATTGTCATCCATTTGACTTTGCCAAAAGTATGTTGAGACTCATGATGCATAGATCTTCATTGCTCTGAATGTATGCATCCTATTAAGTTTTGATTTCAGATGCCACTCAGTCTCTTAATATTTGTTATTGTTTTGTCATTTTTCATTTGTGTCCAACTTTTCATGACCCCATTTGGGGCTTTTTTGGCAAAGATACTGGAGTGGTTTGCCCTTTTCTTCTTCAGCTCATTTTACAGATGAGGAAACTGAGGCAAAAAAGGTGAAGTGACTTGCCCAGGGTCACAGAGCTAGGAAGTATCTGAGATCAAATTCAAATTCAGGAAGATGAGTCTGGCCTACCATGCACTGTACCACCTGGCGGCCCTCTCTTAATATACATGGCCTCAGTTACCTTCTTCATACCCTTATGCTGGATATGGCTTTGTCTGGAGAAAACCAAGGTATAATCTTCATTCACTAGTTCAATTTGACCTGTGGATTCAAACCAAAATTTTACAGCACCTATCTTTTCTTGTCATATAGTAAAAGCTTTATACCTATCAAGTCCAAATGACACTGATATTGGTGGAGAAAATTTCCTTAGATAAACTTGCTATTTAATTCCCCCCTCCCCACCAGTGGAGCTTTAGAACTTGATGTCATCCATGAATATTAAATGATTAATTTGATGTTTTGATATGACTTTCTCTGTTCTGAAAGTCAAGCTCCAATATATTCAGGATGATGATAGCTTGCTTAAGACCAAGCAGAACCACGGCAAGTTTAACATGTTTCCCTAGAAAGTGTCATGTTTAATTCCAATGTTTCTTGACATTATTGTGTTGGTGTCATGTTCTAAATAGAAAATAGTTTTCCAACTAGGCATCAAATATTTCAGCATTCTCACAATGCTTGGGCCTATTTCATATATTTCCAATACAAAAACAAAGCATAAGTGCTGAACTTAAACGCTCTTTGATAATCAATAACAGAATGTAAGTATAATAGCACTTTGAGGTGTCTTGTTCAAAAACCACTGAATTGGCAATGCTTTTTACACCTTTGGGACTTTGGGGTCAACCTTTTAGCCCCCCAGCCAACTTATTGTTTTCTTATAAGTATTAATAAGTCTTTTTCATCATATAAACTACAAATACTTTGTATTAAGTATATAAATACATAATTGGCCTGCATTTGGAGTGGTCATCGGTATTTTCCTCTTTTGGTAATAAACACGTGATGCTTTCTCTTAAGAAAGAGGGGAAAAGGCTTACATCTCAATATACATGTTTTGCTGTCAAGTGTCTAAGCCAGTAAGTATGGCTCAAATACCCATTCATCACATATCCAGTTTTGCAGAGAAGACAGAAATTGTTTTATTATTCATCTTTATAACGATATGCAAGCTCTATTTCACATTTGATCTAACTTGAACTTACATTGTGTTGGGTCTCTTTTGATCATCTTGATGACCAGAAATCTCCCACGTTCTCCTTCCCTGGAGGTTCTCATTTCTCAAGCCTCCACTGTGTTGTGTTTGACTGATGACATATAGTTGAGTTTGCTCTTTGTGCTGCTTTGACACCCTGGATCATCTTACTACTCTTTCAGTTTTCACTTTCAACTGTTAATGGCATCAAGAATTTCTGACATGTGCTTACTTTCCAGATGCCAAGCCAAATAATTCTTTTTAGTATGCCCTTTAATCAAGTATTTGAGCTTTCTATTATGCATATTGGATAGACATTGGTACAATCTTCCAGTTTCTTTCTGTAGGTCCTCAATAGCTTTCTCAAGCTGATTCTGTCATGGTGGTATCTGACACCTGTTCTTCAGAGTACCACTAGTATTGATATATTCGTTTTTCCTGTGGTGCTAGCCTTGGCACAACTGTAGCAGGCATTGTGTCCAGGCCCTAAAATGTTTCTATGCTATTTCTGTTAAAGAGCATGGGAGAATGCAATTGCTTATGACAGTTATAGCAGATAAAAGCTTTTTAAATTATCCTATCCTGTTATAGGCGGTCTATCCGTTGGATTTGTGATGTCAAAATAAAAAAAAAAAGACTTTGACAAATTTGAAGTATGCCTATCTACTTTTCAAAATCAATTGAGACACTGATGTTATTTTTGCCGTTGCTTTCATTGAGTAGCACTTCTAAAGTTCTTTTAAGTATAGATTTTCAATGTCTTCAGGTTCTTTGTCTTTTCCTCCAGATTTAAATAATTCCTCAATTCCAGCCCTTATTTCATTTAATCTGGGCTTAGGAATGATGTAATTTCTTATGATGGCCTTGCACTGATAATAACAGCAATTATATAATGCTTCATAGTTTGCAAAGCACTTTAAATGTGTAATATCATTTGATTCTCACAAAAATTCAGTGAGGAAGGTGTTATAATTATTCCTATCTTACAGATAAGTAAACTGATGCGAGAGGTTAAGTGACTTTGTCTAGGGTCACACAGCTAGTAAGTATTGAGGTGAGAATAAACAATTCTCTAACCACTATGCAACCTAGTTGCCTAAAATAATCTATGATACACTGTTGTATAACTTGAAACTCCATATATAATTGACAAGAAGCAATATGAAGTTGTGGCCTATTGCTGGTGGGATCTGTTGCTGATTTTAGGATGTAATGCCTTAGTATTAGCAGATGATAAAGGTACTCTGATCTATACCCTATTTCATGTATACTCATGGTTTGCCCCCTTAAAGCAGTCAGTTTCACTTCAAGCAGGCAGGGTACTCACTTTTCTGATTTGTTCTGAGGCTGCCATAACAGTCTTTGGGCACAGAGAGTGCCCTCTGTAATAACCCTAGCTGGTATACCCTTACTTTACCATTATCCCTTTCAATAAATGAGGCTTTGAAAGGATTCTTCTTCTTCTTGTTATCTTCTCGTTTTTCTGATCTTTTTAAAGGGGCTCAGATAAAAACACTCCTCAGACAAAATGCTATTCTGTTACCATTTCTTTAAAAATCTTTACCTCATCTGGCCAGCTCCAGGTCAGGGACTGTCTTTAGCCTTTTTTTGGTTTCCTCAGCATTTAGCACAGTGCCTGGCACTGGGTAAGTACTTAACAAATATTTATGACTGAATAAGAATTTTACATTTATCAAGTCCAAGGGATACTTTGTTGTCATTGGAGAAAGACTCAACAAAATGAAGCTGTTTAATTTGCTTTTCAGTGGAGTCATAAAGTTTGATGTCATCCACACATACTGAGTGGTTAATTAGAAGCTTTGGTTCAACTCCTTCTTTAATCTGGAAGCTATATTTCATTCTAATTAGGAGATATGATAAGGGATTTCAGACTTGGCAGGACCATAATGAGATTAAACTCTCTTCCTGAAATATAAATTTTTTATGAATTGTTTACGACATTTTGTAAGTGGCATGTTTTAAATAGAGAACAGTATTCCTTGTGGACATCAAATACTCTAGAAATCTCACTATACGTGGTGGTGTTTTCTATATCTGCAGTGTGTATATAAACCATGACTGTGGAAAGGAGTCAAAGACTTCATGAAAAGCAGTGAAACAAAAATCAACTTCTCTGCTATGGCAAACAGACTTTCAAACAGACTGCTCAATAAACATTGATACAATAGTAAATTTCTCTTTCTACTACCCCCTAGGACTTTGGGGCACACCCTTTTTGCTTCACAGAAAACAGATTATTTTCTTAAGTGCATTTTTTTTCATGTTGATACCGCTAATACTTCATACAAAAAAAGTACTTGTCCTATATATGAAGGGATCGTCAATATTCTTATCAATTGGTAAAACAGGCAAGCGATGCCATAAGTTAAGATAAGGTGGCCTGAGGCTTATGTCTGAGGGCAAGCTTGGAAAGTGCCTTGCTAGTAATTCATGAGTCACTGTGAAGCTTTCAAGCCCATAATGTTGGCTTGGCCTTAGCTGGCCCTGCTGCAATTCTGAGGAGGCCAGAATATCAATAAGCTCTTTTGATATAAGTATTCTGTTGTTCACTATATTAATGGCATGCAAGCTTGTTTGCTCCAACCTGCCTTTGCATTGGGTTGGACTTCTTGGGGCCATATTGATGAACAACATCTCTTACATCCTCTTTCTTTCTGTCTTACCCCACATTCCTTTATTTCTCAAGCCTCTGTGGTCAAGTTTTGTGACTGATGTTTGATTGTTTCCTTTGTTCTTTGCAAAGCTTGGGATCCTTGAATCATCTTAACCTTTTAACTTTTGTTTCCAATTACTGATTATAGGGATCTCAAATTTCCAATATGCTTTATTTTGCAATCTTCCAATGCCTTTCCACAGATGTTCAATAGCTCCTTCAAGTCTTTTCTGCCAGGTAGTATATGATGTCTGTCCCTCTGCATACTCCTTGACACTTCCACCTTTCCTCCTACAATCTTTACCAGGCAACAGCTGCCACCTGTACTGCCATGCAGGTCTTGGAATGGTTTTACACTTTCTGTCAAATACTATTGTTCATGATAGTTACAGCACATATAATTTTTTCTGAATGACTCTATTTTGATATATTTGTTCTGTTGCTAATATTCATACTATCAAACTCAAAAAGGGTCTTTGAAATTCCAGTCTAAGTATACCCATCTCCTTTTCAAAATTACTTGAAACCATTCCCATTTTTGTCATCTATTTCATTGCTAGGTGTAATTTCTGGAATCTGCATTAAGTGAATATTTTCAATGAACTTGGGACTTCAACTTTTTTCTCTCTGGATTTTAGCAACTCCTCGACTTTATCTTTTATTTCACCTAATCTAGGCCTAAGGATGAACTTACTTTTTACGGTTGCCCTACATTAGTGTGCAATACATTGTCATGACTTGAAGCTAACATTGGAAAAAAAAAGCAATATGAAGCCATTTCTTATAACTGGTGATATCTGTTTCCAATTTTTTAAAAGACATAGTATTACTTCACAATAAAAGTACTTATGTCTTCAGTCCATGTCAGTCCTCTTATGGTTTCTCTGCTTTAGTGGCTGGCACCATTGGCATTAAAATATTTACAGCAAGGGGGTATTGGTATTACTATTTTTGTTCTTATTATTTAGAGGTAGTATGGTATAATAATAGAAACCTAGCCTTGGAATCAAGAAGACAAGTTCAAGCCACAACCTGTGTGGCCCCGGCCAACTCATTTGACATCTTAACACCCCCAAGCAACATTCTACAAGTATAAGTTCTTCAGAAGTTTCTTATATGCAATAGTAGATGGAATTTCATCCCCAGGAATTTTCTATGGCAGTGAAACCACTGGTCTTCTCTCGATCAAAAAATTTTTAAAAATCATCCCCATCATTATTATAGTCGTACCAATAACTCATAAATGACTTAGGCAAGGAGACAGGGCATGCCTATACACAGGGAAGGATTGGTAAACTTGTTGAGTTGGCTGCATTTCTAATCAAACTCTGTTCCTTACATACAGAGGTTGTTATAAACATTCAGATCCATGTAGAATTAACACTAATCTGTCTAAATTTCATGAATATATTTCCTAACCCTAAGTAGTGGGATGAAGATGATGCCAACAAGCTAAGCAAGGTTCCAAGATAACGGAGTAAGTTTTCAAGTACCAGAAAAGCATCCTACAAAGCTGAGAAATGAAAGGAAATAAGCTAAGTTGTAAAAGACTTTGAAACGTTTAGCTTTTCAACATAACATTCTATGGATCTGAAGCAGAGCTCTTGGGCCTCATAGTTATGTATAACTGGTAAGGACCTGTAGATGAATAATACTTTAAGCTGCAGGACACAACCACCATCTTACAAAATAAGGATTGCTATCTGGACATCTCAACAGAGAAAACTCTGAGTTCCATGTGTATGTAGCAGAAGCAGCTGAAGTTTAAGTAGCCTATTCTATACCTGTTGCTGCTGTCATGCCATTTAGGTTGTGTCCAACCGTTTGTGACCCCATTTTTGGGTTTTCTTGGCAAGAGATACTGGAGTAGTTTGCCATTTCCTTCTCCAGATCATTTTACAGATGAGGAAATGAAGCAAAATGGTCTAAATGACTTGCCCCAGGTCACACAACTAGTAAGTGTAGGAGGCCAGATTTGAACTTACGAAGATGAAGTCTTCCTGCATCCAAGCCCAGTACTCTATCCACTGTACCACCTAACCACTCATTTTACACCTAACATAGTTCTAAGCCCATTACATCTTAATTCAGAGGTCTAGAGTAAATAAGTAGCATTCTAAGGGGTAGAGAAAAAGCTGCTTAAAGCTGACTTCTCAATCAGGGAGTCAGGACACAATAAGGAATCACTATGAGTTACCTGCTAAGCCATGGCAGGCATACTCACAGCTCTCCCTTCCACTCTTCTTGGGGATAGCCTACTGTCAGATTGATCCTGGCTTTATATCCTGTGTCCCTATGTGCCAACCCATGTCCCTCCCTCTTGCTTAGAATATTAGAGTTGGAAGGCACTCTATTTGCAAAAGTGTCAAATGGCCCACAAAACTTCCAATGGCCAAATGTATTAAATGTAATTAAATGTAAGTATGTAAATGTATGTAATTAAAATGTAATTGGGAAATGTTTAACAAAAATGAAAATACAACATAACATATATAATGTTAATCTGTGGTTCTTTAAGTCAATATGTAGTCTTCAGGGATCCATTTCTACTTGAGTTTGACACCAATGCTTTAGAAGTCATTAAGTTCAAGAATGAAACCCCACTACATACAAAATGCTTGAAAAGTAATTATCCAGTCCCTTGGATTAGAACTTTTTGATACTAGAAATGATGTCATTTTTCCTCCTTCCATCCCTTGAATCTAATATACAATTCCTTGAAGGTAGTACATGCTTAATATTTGTTTAATTGAATTGTTTAATAAATATTTGTTTAATTGAATTTTTCAATTCCCTTCAAATAAGAGAAGTAGTAAACTTGATAAATGGAATGCTGGATTGATCTTGATTAAGGGAAAGGATGAGAAGGCATCCAGTGGTATGTGATACAGGTAAATATGAAACTGACCTGCTTCAGGAAAGGAAAAAGGATCACATTTCTAGACCGTACTTATGTAAAACTAGTGACTTACTTCATCATGGTATACACACTTGAGTCTTAATCAATCACTTCAAACTGAAAAAGAAGCATATGGCCCACTCCTCCCCCTACTATGAATAAATTTGGAGAAGGTGAAGAATTCATGACAGCACTTCTCTGAAAAGCAGAGCAGACCATAATTTACTAAGGTCTATATTCACTCCTCCCCCTAAGAGTATGATATTGTAAATGAGTTGTAGTCTAGAGGGAAAACTGCCATACAGACTGGCCTCACAGTGATCTTGCTTACTGTAGGTGAAATATTTCTTAAGGTAAGAAAAAAAACAGCTGTAAATAAATTATGCTACTTAGGCCTCTTGTCAGTTGCTTTAACTGAATGATGGCTGAAATACACAAGATGGAGCTTTAAATCAGGGCCCTCTTCATCTGAGCCTGAGAGAAAAGATAAAGACCAGCCCATCCTTAGCTGCAAGAGTTATTTAGGAAGGAATTAAAAAAGAAACAGAGAATGCTTCCCATTGCTGTTCTGTATTTGCTTCTAGCAATCCTAAAGCTGCCCTGAGAGTTGCCACAGGCCAGAAATTTGACCTTTTGGTCCAAGAATAAGATTTTGCCTCTTTCATTCTTTCCCTCCCTCTCCTTGGAGCCAAGATTCTTCTGATGGGCAGAGATGAGGTCCTTATCCCTTGTCCTCGTTAAAAAGTTCAGGGTGCTTTGTGCACAAGCCCAGAAGAAAGTGGGCCCATCTCGACCTTGTCTGTATTTGGGCCATGCCAATCCTACCTGACTGTGGGACAAACGGGGCAGTCTTCACTCTCTGGCCCCAGACTGGCAGCGCCCACTTGGGCTGCTATGAGACATGGGCCTTGCTTGGCCCCTCAAAGGTGCCTTAGGTCCCTGTCAGCTTCTTCCAGCTGGTTTTTTCACTGTCCCCTTCACCACAAGCATCTTTCTTTCTTGCCCAAACTAAGCTGGGCTATCAGTGGGTGCTGGCTCAACAATTCAGAACCAAACCAAGTTCCCCTGCTTTGCTCTCTCAGAATCCCTCTGTGTTCCTTTTCAGTTTCTCCGAACTGCTTAATGGATGGCACCTGGTACATGAATCCCCTTTTCAATAGCCCTAACGAGTAGTCAGCCAGTCTGTAAGGGATGGCCTTTGGTGACAGGGAACTCACCATCTTTCAACCATAAAATTCTTCTCAACACAGCTGGAATAAGAAGATGCCATCAATATTTGAATACTCCAAGGACTTACCATTTCATCTGCATGGGCACTCTCTTCACCAATGAAGCTCACTATCTCTCTTACTTTTTAGGAGCTACTGGTATTGAAAATGCATCACCTGGTGGCTAAATTGGTATCACGCCTCCCTGAACTAAGCTAGTCTCATTCTTTGGTCAATAGACACTCAAGCTGTCACAGGGCCCACACTCAAATCAAGTCTTATTAGTTCAGTAGGACTAGACAGAATTTTTGTTCTACTATACAGCCTCCAAGAACCCAGGGTTTCTTCTATACTATAGGGAGTCGTGAGAGTGAACTTTAGCAGTCATGTTAACAGTAAAAGGAGCTCACATTTATAAAGAACTTCGAAGTTTATAAAACATTAAGAATATGGCCTTTTATAAAAGTGGATGTTGGATTCATGCTTTGGATAGGAGCTAAACTGGATGACCTCTGAGATGCTAAGAACATACTAATTTTTGCCATTCCAAAGAACAGTAATTGACCAACAGGACAAAATCAACCCTAGCCTCCAGGTACCACATTTCCCTAGTGGAAATGACTTCAGACAAGGAGGCATGGCATCACTGCATGGAATGCTTCTCAACCATTTACAGAGCTATTATCAGGGTTGTTAGTGTTCTGAATCGCCAACACAATGCTAGTGCTTTGGCATCCAGTCCAATCTCGTCCTATTCCCCTATCCAACCTCCAAATAATAGAGTGGGATTCTGGGTCTCTGCCACATGTATCAGACCTCATAAACTAGTACTTGAATGTTTCTCTTTTTTGAACTCTTCTCATAATAGTTCTGGTCAGTCATCAGGCACAAAGCTTGTAATGTTTGCCCATCGAATGGTTTTCTTTGAAAAACTACAATTTAAGTAACCAATAAACCAAAAGCACTTTCAGTATTGCCTAGTCCTGACAGGAGAACTATTTTAGAGGGGTACCTGCATTCACTTACAACAGCTGGAGGATCATTCCACTCTTCATAAGAGATGGCAGCATATGGGTAGATGCGGTCATTGATGATCTGAAGGGTGGCCATAGCAATAGATTTCATTGACTGGAAGTAGGCTTCCCAGAACCATCTTGCCTGCAAGAGAAAGTAACCAATAGTGAAGAAGTACAGAAGATGCTTCACTCAGCAAAAAGTGAGCCAGGTCTCTCTCCTTCCTTGTGGCTCTCCTGCCCTTCTGTTTGACCCCTCCTAGGCTTATTCACTTCCCACTGGAGCACTTGCTCTTGCTATCTGTGTGGGTGTTTCTCTTGTTTAGTATCACTAGCTTCCTCTCTCTCTCAGCTCTTGCTCTTACATTAGGGCACTTCAACATCTACATTGAGATTCTGTCAAATTCCCTTTGTTGTTTTCTTGTTTCACTTGCATCCAACTCTTCATTGACCTCCTTTTTTTGGGGGGAGTTTCTTGGCAGATATATGGTAGTGGGTTGCCATTTCCTTCTCCAACTCACTGTCCAGTCAAATTCTCTAACCTCCCTAAATCCCATGATGTGTTCCTTCCCTCTCTTTCAGGGTCACATTGTGGAGCTTACCATTATCCACAAGTGTTCCCCTTCTTTAATCAAAAACACTAACATTTTTCTCTCTGACTCTAGCCTCCCATCATGCCATCTCTCCCTAGGTCTTATCCCTCCGAATCTTATTCTTTGTCTTCATTAGGATCTCGAATCCCTCCACACCTCAGCTCTTTCTGGGTCTTTTGACTTCACTTTGCTCTCTTCCAAATCTTGACTCTATAGTTAGCCAATTTAATTCCACAGGCATCAAATGTCAAATCCTTTATTCCCTTGTCTGATCATTGTTCCTCTTTTGCCAAACCCCAGTCCTAGATTACTCCCACCATCTGCCTCCTCCTCTCCAACTCACATGCTGATTAATGGAGCTGGAGGAAGTCACACAACCATGTTGAATGGGTATACTATAAATTCATGTTATCCAAATTCAACTGGGCCCTCTTTAGAGGAAGGCAATCCTTTTATTCATCCCTAATTGATTCCCTATTTCACACTCCCCATAGATACTTTTTCTTCTCAAGTTTTCCATATTTCCTTCTCCTTCTACTCTTCTAGCTGAGAACTGCACCTCTTGCTTTACTATTAAAAATAAGGCCACTTGCCATGGGCTTCCTCTTCTACCCTTCTCTTCAACTAAAAACTCCCCAACATCTTCCTAGTATTTTCTCCCTTCCTCCAAAGTCTCTAATAACGAGATGGCCCTTCTTGCCAAGGCCAACCACTCTATATATTCCTTTGATCCCATCTCCTACCATCTTCTCCAGCAGACTGCCCCTTCATCCATCCCCTCATCCTCATTCTGATCTTCAAACTCTTCCTATCTACTGATTCCTTCCCTACTACTTTCAAAAATGTCCAAATTTCCCCCAGTCTTAAAAAAAAAAAACACCTTCACTATTCCCTATGGTCTCCTCAACCTACTGTCCTAGATCTCTCTTCTTCCTTTCTGAGCAAAACTCCCAGAAGCTTTCTAAAATAGGGTTATTTTATTACATTCACTTTCTCTCTTTTCTCTCACTCACTCCTGAAACTTTTGCAATCAGGTTTACAACCTCATCACTTAATAGTGGTGAGATGCTGCAGCCTGCTCACAATCACTCTGAGTCTCTCCATTGTCCCTTCAGGTCTCAGACTATGACCATACTGCAGGTTGTTTGCCAGCCATAGAGCAATCACTGGGAGGCCATTTTCTCTATCTTTGACTACCAAAACAACCCATCTAAATCTATTCAATTTTATATTGTTTTTCTCTTTTCTTTGCCTGTGAATTTCAAATCTGCAAAGGAAGATAGCTCCTTTAACTTTGCTACTCAGCTAATTTCCCAAGGAGGTCAAAGATGCAGGAAAGTCCCATATACACCAAAATAGCACCTTGACTGCAGAATGACTAATTACATTCTAATATGAATGTGGTAGAACAACACTAAAGCCCAATAAAAACAATGAGTATAAAAACTCTGGAAGACAAGGAGGATTTGTTAGGAACTAATGCAGAACGAAGTGAAGAGTGTCAGAACAATCTGCGTGATGACTACGATAATATAAAAGAAATAAACCCAGAGTACCATCAGAATGACATGCCATCAAGCAGGGAGTGACCAATCACTACCTTTGCAGAATGACAGTGAAGCATGCCTCCTTACTCTACGAGAAAGGTGGTTATCTCTAGGTGTGTTATTGGACACAGGCTACCCCACGTGGCCAGTATGCTTCCCTGTTCTGCTTAGCTATACTTTTTTGTTGTAAAGAAAATTCAAAAGATGCCCCAGAGCGTGAAAGGGGGATGTGGTTTAAGGAGGTTATAGGAAAAGACAGTGATGTTTAAGGAACATCAACAAAATATTTATTTAAAAACATTTTTTAAAGAACATTTGTGTTTAAAAGATGGGATTCGTGTTTAAATGATGAACCCTTGTTTCAAGGAGAAGTTTGAGGTCATCAAAAATACTTCTCGATTTTCCAAAGGCAACCCAACCCACTGTCTTCCTCTTAATTAATTCTGGATCCACTTCAGTGCCCATTTGCAATGTTTATCCAAGATCACTATAGTGATGGACCAACTCTATGGGCCATCTATCCATTGCAAGTCTAGTATAGACAATAGGCATACACTATATAAAGATGTCCACGGCAACCCATGCAAACATGAGACATTATTAAAAGCGAGTCATAGAATATGCTCAATTAAGAACTGCTGCATTTATTATTATTAATGAATATGATAAAATATTTTGTGCCATTGTATTATTTAGCTCACACTTCCACGGTGTCTTAAGATTTACAAAGTGCTTTCCTAACAATGGATCTGAAGTAATACTCGAGTCAGTTCCTTCCTTTTCAAGTGATCACACAACCTACACTCCAGTCTCATGCTCCAAAAAACCAAATGAACCCAAGCATTGAGAGCTTATTTTTTTTAATCTAAGTTAAGAAGCTTTGGCTAAATATGCCAAGGTTCTGTGCCCATAGCTAATCCATGGAGGAGACAGAAACTCTTAGAGCTGGTAGGAAAGAGCGCGTGGTAACCAATCTGCCCAGAACATTAGCCAAAAGTGTAGCTAGACAACATGGTTTCAAAGTCGAGATGCCTCAAATCATCCAAGCCTGTCCACCCATCCTCAGCCCCATAGGAAAGGAAGCCTGCTTTGCCAAGAATCACAGCTCAAGTGTTTTAGCCCGGGGTTAAGTGAACTTCCCAGATTAAATTGCTTCTGCAGCTCCTCAGTAACAACTCGATATGTCCAGAAGGCATTTTAATTTATAGTTCTCAAGGACTCCAGGGCAGCAATTTGCCTCAGGGCAAAGGGACCCCACATAAAACTTCGTGACTTTTATCTAGAGGGCAAGATCAAATGGTCAGCATGATTGTTTTTTCTAAAATACCTGCCACATTTATGTCCAGATAGTGAATTCTTCATTTGTGTCTCAAAGAAACCCCAGGAGGACAGGCCCTCCCCAGCTGTGACCAACAGAATGGCTGACACTTTTATAATGGCATTTTAGAACTTTTTTTTTTTGGAGGGGGGAAGGCAGGGTAATTGGGGTTAAGTGACTTGCCCAAGGTCACACAGCTAGTAAGTGTGTCAAGTGTGTGAGGCCACATTTGAACTCAGGTCCTCCTGACTCCAGGGCCGGTGCTCTACTCACTGCACCACCTAGCTGCCCCACATTTTAGAACTTTCAAAGCACTTTTCTCATAACAGTGCTGTGACTAGAGCAGTACACAGACTAGCATACAATAGCTTAAAAATTAAGTATCTCAATTTATTCAGTTAAAAGGGAATATTATTTTTCCAGTTTTCCAGTGATCTTCAGAAAACTAAATAAGAGCTAACAAATTGCCCCAGGTCAACTATTACAGAATTTAGGTAAATGCAAAATGTGGTAATTAACTTTTAGTTCCCTTGTGTTGGCACTATCCCCACAGGAGACTGCACCTACTTCAACCTCAAAACTGACCTTGGGAAAGGGCGGGTGGGGAGTGGGGGAAGGGAAAGGAAAAACACTAGACTTCAGGCTGCGTAGGAGACCAGTATTCCAGGCCAAAATGCATGAACCTAAACAAGTCATAATCTCTTCAGGATTCTGTTTCCTCACCTGTAGAATGAAACAATACTTATACCACTTACTTCAGGATAGTTGTAAGGTATAAATGACACTGTATATAAAATGCTTTGTCATTGTAATAGGAATGAGAAAAGAAAAAAATAAACACATCAAAATGTGAAAAGTGGAATAACCTAAATAGAGAAAGCACATGAATCAGGAAGTCATTGGTGGCAAAATCCAAGTGTGCTTCTAAATTTCCAACAAGGACACTATTAAAATTTTGAGACTTCCAGAGGAAAGGCAAATAAAGTAGCAGCCTATGCCATCTAAAATTAGTCCTTTCCATTCAACAAATTCTCAAGACAGCCAACTTTCAGTACAGGAAGATGTACAGAATTCCCAGTGCCATTCAAATAATAAAGCGTCCAACAGTTCGAAGACCACCACAGACATCTACATTTTTTTGGAACATCAGTCTAGGAACAAAGTGGACAAAGGCTCTGACCCTGCTCCTGTTTGTTCAATATGGAAATCAATGACTTGAATGGAGGCAAAGGTGATATGATGATCGATTTTTGAAATGAAACAAAGCTGAAAAGAATCGCTAGCACAGTGGATGACAGAATCCAAGAATAGAACCTTGGAGTGAATTCAAGTGGTTTTGTAAAGTGCCGGTCCAATCATGTCACACCAACCCTTCCCCAACACACACACACACACACACACACACACAGAGTTCCAGTGGTTCCCTATTGCCTCCAGGATCAGGTCAGATACATAATGCTCCATCTGACATTCAAAACCCTTTATAACCTAGCCCCCTCCTACCTTTTCAGTTTTCTTAGACCATATTCCCCAATATATAACTCTTTGATACAGTGACATTGGCTTCCTGGCTGTTCCACAAACCAGATACTCCATCACTCAGTTCTGAGCATTCATTCTGGCTGCTCCCATGCCTGGAACCATCTCCCTCCTCCACTCTGACAACTGACCTCCCTGACTTCCTTTAAGTCCCAACTAAAATCCTACTTTCTAAGAAAGCCTTCCCGAGCTCCAGTGCCTTCCCTCTATTAATTATTTCCCATTTATCCTGTATATTGTTGGATTTGTATATATTTATTTGCATGTTGACCCCCCCCCATTAGACTGTAAGCTCTAAGTGCCTGGCACTTAGCAGGTACTTAATAAATGTCAATTGATTTGTTTATCAAAAAAATAATTTTGAAAAAGACACTGTGCTAGTGTAGCAGCAACCACATTGGCATACCCAGGATGGCTGCTAGTGCAGGTTCTTTTATCTACTTTACTAAGGAAAGAGCTATTTCAGGGGTCAACAATCTTTCTTTTTTAATCACATAAAATACAAACATAGGAAATACAGAGAAGAGAAATAAAAGAGCAACAGACAAGGCTCTACTGCCTCAATCAAAACTTTGCATCCACCACTGAATTGAGACAGCCTTTGTCTCTGAGGAGTCAGTGGGTTCTGAACATACAGCCACTCAGAGTCTTGACCAGGGAATCACATCTTTCTCATAAGCGAGTTCCCAAAGCAAGAGCTCACCTCTCAAGATATATACTCTTTAGGCTCAGCGCCTAATTAGAAATTTACAAAAGGTGTGGAAGCCTTACTACAAGCAAGCTTCCCTTAATGAGCTCCACATGAGTCCTATTGATGGGCAGGGAAGATCTTATTCTCCATTGACCTTATAGCTAGGTGCTGGAGATACAAAGACAAAAATCAAACAGTCCTTGCCCTCAAGAAGCTTACTTTCTATTGGTGAAAACAATATATTCAGAGATAAGTAAATACAAGGTAACCTAAAAGAAAAAAAGCTCAAACAAGGATCTGAGGATCATAGACTTAGAGACACAATGTTCCCTACTGGTCATCTAATGCAGTGGCTCCCATTTAGTGGTATTAAGTGGAAGACTTGGGGTTTAAACCTAGGTCCTCTAGCTCCAAATCAATCAATGATTTAATCAATAAGCATGTATTATACACCTAATACATGTCAGGCACTGGGTATACAGAGAAAACCAGAGCAGTTGTTTTTCATAGTAGGTATCTCAAATTCTCTTCTATTTTAAAAATCTTTTGATTTTCTTTTAGTATTTCTTGAGGTCTCAAGAAACCAAAGATTTCTGTCTGATCTCTTCAAATTTTTGTTCTAATTTTAATTTTAATATTCTAACTTATTATTTGGGTAAGGCTTTCACATTCTTATCTGAGTTATTCATTCCCCTTTCAATCTTTTCCTCTAGAGTAATTCTATTTTTTTAAGCTCTTGGTTCATTCTTTCCAGGTACTCTTAAGGTCCTTGTGACCAAAAAAATTTTTTTCTCTGAAATGGTCTCTTCTTCTGAGTGGACCTCTTCATTGTATCCTGACCCAAAATATTTCTCCGTAGTATTTGGTGCCTTCTGCTTACTCATAGTGGGTTTTTGTGCTAGGATATTCTTTCCCTACTATACCCTTGGAAAGGGTGGTCATATCCTGCTTGGTTCTGATCCGTTTGCTGGTCTCCTGATGCTGAATGCTACCTCCTTTACTGTGTCTGTCCCCGGAGTGCTAAAAGACTTCAGTGGATGCAAGAGTAGAATTCAACAGTAACTTTCCCAATTAGATGAAATGCCTTTTCTAAACCTAACAGGGCCACCCCCCCCTCCCCCTATAGCCATTTTCCCTTTTTTGTCAACTTTTTCAATGTGATGGGCATAATGTGAAACCTTTGCATATTTAAATACACAACCAAACTGTCCCTTTCATTTGCATTCTTCTAATTATTAGGGAGTGGCTTTTTTTTTCCTATGGCTATAAACGGTTTTGATTTCTTCCATTGAGAACCATTTATTTACATCCTTTAAACACTTATCAACCAGAGGACGGCTCTGGATTCCTACAAATTTGAATCAGTTCAATATATATCCTGGAAATGAGACCTTTAGGTGAGAAACTTGCGATGGAGATCTTTTTCTTCCAGTCAGCTGTCTCCCTTCAAATCTTGACCTCATTTGAATTTCTTTGTGGAAAACCTTTTTAACTTTATATAATCAAAACTCTCCATCATATCTTCTATGATCTTCTCTATCCCTTATTTGATCCTGACTTCTCTTACCTGTGGATCTGGAAGACAGTTTTTGTCTTATTTCTGTAATTTGTTAACCTTTTAGACCTAGAGGCAGCTAGACGCTACAGTGGATAGAGTGCTGGAAGGGGAGTCAGGAAGACCCAAGTTCAAATCCTGCCTCAGACACTTAAACTAGCTAGTTGTGTGACTCTAAACAAGCACATACTATCTAGGTAAATGCAAGTTTGGTTAAGTCAGTTAAGTCATCACGCGTATAATCGATATCATATTGTTTGCCTTCTTGATGGGTGCAGGAGGGGTGAGAGGGAGGAATTTGGAACTTAAATTGTTAAAAAATGAATGTTAGAAATTTTACATGTAATTGAGAAATATTCAATGAAATAAATAAAAACATATTTAAAAAAAGAAAAAAGTTAAATCAATCTTAACCTCATTTATAAAATGGGGATAACAATAGAACACACTTTCTACGACTGTGAAGATAAAACGAGAAAATATTTGTAAAGCACTTTGCAAACCTTAAAGGGCCCCATTAATGCTAAGCTATTATCATTGTTACTTAAGCCATACGTCCACTTGGAGTTTAGCTTAGCATACGGTGTGAGGAGTTTGTTGGTCTGTCCTAAATTATGGCAGTGGGCTTCTGGCTGGACTCGAGGCCACGAGTCTTTCCCCACTCCTACCTCTCCCTTGCTCAGTCACCAGGGTGCTTCTTCTAGAGCTTAGGTCTGACCTCAGGAGCTCCAGTACTCCCCATAAAATCCTCTGTTTGGCTTTTAAAGCTCTTTGGAAGCTGGTCCTCTCCTACTTGTCCTGTTTCTTACACTTTACTTCCCTCCACACATTCTCTGATCCAATGACCCTTCATAAACAATGCTCCACCCCTGATTCTATCCCTTTGCCCTGGCAGTCCCCCATGCAGGGAATATCACACTCCCTCAGTCTGGCCTCTTCGTTCCCTCCGGTTTCCTTCAAGACTCAGCTCAGATCCCAGCTTCTGTAGGGGGAGCCTTTTCCTAGACCCCCCCAGCTACCAGTGCCTTCCTCTCTCAGACTCCTCTCTAGCTACTCATATATTAGAGGCATCTAGGTAGCAGAGTGGACAGAGTAGGTGGCCTAGAGTCAGGAAAACCTGAGTTCAAATCTAGCCTTGGATATTTATTAGCTATGTGACCTTGGACAAGTCACTTAACTTTTGTCTCCCTCAGTTCCTTCCACTGCAAAGTGGGGATAATAATGGCACCTATCTCCTAGGGTTTTGTAAAGATCAGATGAGATTATATCTCTAAAGCATTTTTAGCACAGTGACTGGCACATAGTCAGTGCTATAGAAATGCTAGCTATCATCATCGTCATTATTGCCATCATCATCATAGCTTGTAGGTACCTATTTTAGGGCAGCTAGGTAGAACAGTGGATAGAGTGCTAGGCCCAGAGTCTGAAAGAGTCCTCTTCCTGAGTTCAAATCAGGCCTCAGACACTTACTAGCTGTGACCCTGGGCAAGTCACCTAATTGTTTGCCTCAGTTTCCTCATCTGTAAATGAGCTGGAGAAGGAAATGGCAAACCCCTCCAGTGTCTTTGCCAAGAAAACCCAAAATGGGGTCACAAAAAGTGGGAGATAACTGAAAAATGGCTAAACTACAAACAACAACAAAATGTACCTATTTACATATTCTTCACATATCGTCTTCCCCATTACAATACCAGTTCCCTGAAGGTAGGAACTGTTTTTTGCCTTTCTTTATATCAGCAACATTCAGCACAGTGCTGGGCACAGAGTAAGTATTTAATAAATGCTTGTTACATTCCTGAGTAAGAACTCAGAAGGCAGGAAGAGAGGTCTTGAATGGTGCAGCCTGCCAGTGCATCTCACAGCTTCACTGCATCGTAGACATGATCATACTGCTCCCCACAAGCCTCGAAGAAAATCTAAGAACTCCTCCATAGATGCCCCCAGCCAGGCCAGTGGATTTCTGGTAGCCATCTAGACAGAGAATGCTGCAATGAATTAATAAAATTTCAAGCCTCCTCTTATAGCTCAGCTCTTCTGGGCAGCATCAAGGCTGGATCTTAGGGGCCTGCTCCGGTCAGCAAAGGCTCTATTTTAAGCCTCCTGGCCCCAGAAGAACAGCTGAAGACCATTTTAAAATGCAGTCAATGCCCAGAGCAGTATCAAATATATCATACTTTAATGGGGTTTTCATTCCTTCCCTAGAGAACTCATACTCAGTCTAATGAGCTCTTCAAATAGTTAATCTCTATTAGGATAGTCTCCAAGAAGTCCATGACTTTAGTCCACTTTTGCCACCTTATCATTTTTTTTAAAATCAAAACTTACCAACCCCTTCCTTGCAGTTGCAAAGGTGGTAAAATGGATAAAATCAGAATTCCACATATAATGCAGAATGATAGAGCCCTAGAACTGAAGGGATCTTAGAAATTAATTTAATTCAGTGATTCTCAAAAAGTGGTCTAAAGTTTCCAGGAGAACCTGAGGCCTTTTCAGGAGGTCTATGAGGCCAAAAATGTTTTTTTAATGATGTTTACATTTTCATTTCTAATATGGTAAATATCAATGGATATAACCTCCATTAAAAACAGCTCTTGGCGGGAGGTGGGGGAGGGGGTAGTGTCTTAATAAGTTTTAAAAGTATAAAATGGTCCTCAGACCAAAGTTTGAGAATTGCTAATTTAGTCAGGTATCCTCACTCCACAGTCTTCTGAAGCCTACGGAGTGGAAGCGATAGAGCTCAACACTGGGACAGATGAGATCTGAAATTCTCAATGGGAAGAGAGCCTAAGAGTGAGGAATCCTATGCCTTAAAATATCTCCTTCAAAAAAAGGGAAGGTTCCACGGATGGCAGAGGCAAAACAGCGTCAGACGGCACAGTTGGCAGGATACTGGACCTTTATGTACTGGAGACGGCGGGCCCACCAGACTCATGCTGGAAAATCTAGACAGTTCACTCCAGGTAGTCTGCAATTTGGATGCACTTAAATTATTCATTTAAATACGCTTGTAAATCTGCTCTGCTTCTGACCTCTGGCCTGCTGTTTTGATCCCAATGTTCCTCTGAAACAGAATTAATCAGTAATAGCTACAAAAGACTTTAGAGACCGGCTAATCAAAACTTATTATTTACAGATGAGAAAACATTCAGTGAGGCTGATGACTTGGCTCAAGGTCACACAGGTAATAAATTGGTGCTGAGAGAAGCAGAATTTGAATCCGGGTCCACTGTCACCTAATCTGTTATCTTTTCAGTTGAAAAACTGACATTAAGGGTATCACTAGACATTGCGTCACCATGTCCTACTGTCTTGTGAAATAAGTCAATCAGCAAGCATTGATTAAGAACTTACTCTATGTCAGGCACTGTGCTAAGTTGGAGATATGAAGAAAGGAAAAAACAATCCTTGCCTTCAAGGAGGTGCCATTCACATGGAGAAGACACTAAGTCCGTACAAGATCTGCTCTAAAGTAGATGGAGGGGAATATGAGAGGGGGAGGTACTAGCAGCTAGTGGGTCTGAGAAAGCCACCCCCCACCCTTGTAGAAGGTGGGATCTGAGGTGAGTATTGAAGGAAACCAGGGGAACTAAGAGGCCAGGCTGAGGACAGCACAACATTGCCTGCATGGGGGACCACCAGGGCAAAGATACAGAGACAGGGGGTGGAGCATCATGTTTGAGGGGTCCCTGGATCAGAGAATGTGTGGAGGGGAGTAAAGTGAAAGAAAAGAAGCCAAGTAGGAAGGGCGAGCTTCCAAAGAGCTCTGATCCCTCTCTGCTTCACTCTCCAAAATCTCCAGATCTCGGAGCATCTCAGGATGATGGCACTGTCAGCACCCACCTTCCTTTTCCCGCAACCAGAGAGGTCTCGGCCTCCATAGGAAAAGGGGAGTGGCCCTGTTCTACAAAGGGGCCTGCACCAGACAATTTCTCCTTTCTATGATCACAACTGGTGGTTTTACACTTGTCTCACCAGAGTCACTACAAGGTTAAGAAACAAGCAAACACACAGACAATTTCTCAAACACTGCTTCTAAACATGGATAACTAGGGAATTCAGAGGCTCATGGGCAAGAAAAAGCCCACCCTTTAGCGAAAAAAAAAACTCCTTCTATTCAAATCCAGTGTCAGACTTCATTTAAGGGGTTTTAGAGAAGAAAAGGAAAAAAGAGTTCTATGGGATTTCACTGGAAAGAATTCCTTCCTCCCCACCAAAAAAAAAAAAAGACACACATAGCATAAACTCCTAAATAAGCACAAAACTCAGGAAAGAAGTTTGAATAGCAGAGACCAGGGAAAAGAAGTCAATTGATGATGGTAATAAAACCTCCTATTTCTATAGTGCTTTACCAACCACCACAGGCTTACTTTCCCTGTGAGGTTTGTGGTACAAGGATTATTATGCCCATTTTTCACACGAGAAGACTAAGGTTCAGACAGTAACCTACCCAAAGCCATGAAGCTAAGAAGCACCCAAACTAGACTCTAAACCTAGGTCTCTGGATTCCATGCACAGCATTCATTCCTTTACAACACTTTACTTCTCCAAAAGCAGGACAATTCCTGAAAGTTCCCATTTGGAGGTGGTGCTTTCCTTCGAAATAAAAACACCAGGGGCCAATAGCTCTTTACAAGCTCTTTACGAGCTCACACAGCATCATGTTACATGGTTCATTCATAGAAAGACTTTTAAAGCCTAGTGTTAATGTTGGAGAATAGAGATGAGATTGATGGAAATCTTCCATGCCTGGAGCTGGAATGAGAACACAAGCACAGGACAAGAAGAGCACAAAAAATGGAAAGCCACTGCATGGCCACCGGGATAGGCCTCAGTTTCCCCATGTATTACAGAACAGAAAATGGAAATTCAGGAAATTGGTAGCTAAACAAGAAGTGATTGCCAGGGAGAACACCAAGAAAGAGGAATCCAGTGGGAGAAATCACCCCCTAGGACACTTTCAGGTCAGGAAGTCTTCACAAAACAGCTTTGCCTCAAGGGAAAAGCCAAGTGTCCCTAGGAACATGGATGACAAGCCTAATACCTGCTTCTACTCTTCGGCTACTGTCCTGGAGGCTTCTGGGTGCAGGGCCTTCTCTACACATCCTGAATCAGGTAGCTAACACATGAGCCTTCCCCTTCCAAGTGAGTATGCTGATAGGATCAATGGATACCCTCAAGGATGCCTTCCTCTTTGTCTTGGGCCAGCCCTCTTTACACCATGGCATATATACCATGTACACACCTTAGTATTCATTGAAAAGGGCACTGAATTTGAAGTCAGAGGATCAGGATTCAAAGGCATGCCATCACAGCAGCAATGTGACTATTTGGATAAGTCCATCTCAAGGAGATTGCAGAGAACCTGCTCACTCTACCCTTCTCAAAAGTGAGATGCCATTGTTGTTGGAGTTTTGAACTGATCTAACCATTCTGGAGAGCAATTTGGAACTATGCCCAAAGGCTATAAAATTGTTCATGTTCTTTGATCCAGCAATACCACTACTAGGTCTATATCCCAAAAAGATCATAAAAATGGGAAAAAGACTCATATGTACAAAAATATTTATAGCAGCTCTTTTTGTGGTGGCTGCTATAAATATTTTGGAATTGGAATTGGAAATTGAGGGGATGCCAATCAAATGAAGAATGGCTGAACAAATTGTGGTACATGAATGTAATGGATATTATTGTTCCATAAGAAATGATGAGCAGGCAGACTTCAGAAAAACCTGGAAAGACTTGCACGAACTGATGCTGAGTGAAGTGAGCAAAACCAGGAGAACACTGTACATAGTAACAGTAACATTGCGCAATGACCAACTTTGATAGACTTAGCTCCTGTCAGCAATGCAATGATCCAAGACAATTCCAAAAGATTCATGATGGAAAATGCCATCCACATCCAGAGAAAGAACTGTGGAGTCTGAATGGAGATTGAAGCAGACTATTTTCTTTGTTTTGTTTTTTCTTTCTCGTGGTTTTTCCCTTCTGTTCTGATTCTTCTTTCACAACATGATTAATGTGGAAATATGCTTAATATAATTGTACATGTACAGCCTATGTCAGATTTCATGCTGTCTTGGAGAGGGAGGAGGTAGGAGGTATTTAGAACTCAAAATCTTATAAAAGTGAATGTTGAAAACTAAAAATAAACAAATTTATTGTTATTATTATTATTTTAAAGCAAGATGCCAGGAAATCGCCAAATCTGTAATTCCTACCAGCTCACACTGTTTTTGCCCCTGGTTACTGGAAGGCAGCATGTCCCTCCTTACCCTCCTTATCTGTGAAGAAGGCTACTGTTGTTTCAAGGTAAAGAAATAAAGGCCCTCCAAGATCATGTGACAAGTCAAAGTTCACACACTAGGACTCAGTGGCAGAGACAGGAATGGAAAAGACAGGCCTATTCTAATGCCTCTAAGAAGGATAAACAATTGCCAAGTTCTTCCTCTCCTAGTCCAGTGCTCAGCTCACAGTTCCCTTAATAGTATTGTTCTGCATAGTGCTCCATACACATCATGTGAAAATCGATGGTGTAGTTGCCTGGCCTCCCAGATGAAAGCGATTACAAAATTAAACCCTATCCCAAAAGGCCCAAAATATAAAATTGTATGTCTGACCCCCCTCCAGCACACAGAAACCCCCAGCCCCTGAAGCTGACATCAGATTTGGTATATGAAAACAATGCTAGGTTTTTTAAAAAGTCTCTAAAAGCCACAGTTTTTTCCCAGGCCCAGCTCATTAGCAAGTAATGTAAATATTATGGCCAGCTGTTAAAGGAGTGTGGCATTAGTAAACTTAGGTTAAATGGACTAACAAAGGGAAAACAACTTTCTAAGAGATTATTTTCCCGTTTTACAGAAGATCAACTTCAAAGCCTCTGCCTGTGAAGGTTTTTCTGAAAAGCTTGCGGCCTGGCTCTTTGCCAAAGAGAATCTATTGGAAAGGTCCTTATGAATCAGGTAAGGTAGGAATTCCATTTCAGCAGAGGCAGCCAGTGAGGGATGATCTGGGATGGAAGAGACTAGACCATTTCACTTTCATCAAACTGATGGACATGAACAATTCTGACTCCCATTTCTGAAGCATCTGACGGTGAGCAAGGGGTTTGCTTTATGCCAATGCTGTGATGTGAGTAGAGCAAGTGTTATTATCCTCTTTTTACAAGTGGGAAAACTCATGCTGAAAGAGATAAATGGACTTGTCCAAGGATACACAGAGGATCCCCAAATTTCTGATTCAGAAAGGAACTCAGTGGGCATCTAGTCCAGGCCAAGGCCAAAAAAGAACACCAACAGTCAATGATTCACCTCTGCCCTGCTGAAAGACCCCCAAGGAGGAAGAGCACTGTCCCTCTCTAGACAGCTCTAATGTTTCCTGACAAGGCCAAATGTGCCCCACCCAGTTCTGCCTTTGGGGGCCATGCAGAATATGTTTCCTCTCTCACACATAGCCCTTCAATTACACGGAAAAAAACATTCTTATCTTCCCTGAGTCATCTCCTCTCCAGGGTAAATATCCCCAAGTTCCTTCAAGTGATTGTCATATAACATGGACTTGAGTTCCTTCGCCATTGCTAGTTTTCCTCCTATAACCAGTCTCCAGCATGACACTGTCCTTTCTAAAATGTGGTCCTCAGAAGTGATTCCAAGAGTCCAGCTAGGGGCTGAGTGGGACAGAACATAGCAACACAATTGCCTCCTTATTCCTAAAAGCAAGGCACTCCTAGATCTCATTTGCTTTTGTTTGGTTCCCATAGAACAGCTCATTTGTGTGTACTAACATCTCCAGACCTTGAGACAATCTGCTCTCTTACCATTTCTCTACCCATCTACCCCCAACTTACAGCTGTGATGTTGATTTCTTGAACAGAAGAGTAAGACTTTACATCTATTCTATTAAACTTTATGTTCATAGTTGGGTGGCAGCAGAGCCAGCATTTAACTTGTGGTCTCCTAAGTCCAATGCTCTCCCTCTCCAAATGTGATTTAAAGAATCTAGCTCAGTTAGTGGCAACAATGACAGGGAGTCAGACCACTTGAATTCAAAGGCCTCTTCTGCTACTTACAGCTTTCGTTTGAAAAACCTTTGGTTGGCTTGGGTCAGTCACTCACCTGAGCCTCAGTGTTCCCACCCCACTCAGGTTAAATGACAAAGGGTGAAGATGGCTACTAAAGGGTCAAAAGTGGAATAGGGAAGATTGGGTCCTGCCTCTGACACAGGGGACATTGGCCACAGTATCAAAGATACACAGGAAGGCTTAGAGAAATTGAGGTGAAGTATAGCCAGGAGATCAGAATGAATATAAGGATAGAAATAACAAATTCTCAGATGGGAAGCCAAACTCTGAGTAATTACAAAAAACATACAGGAGAAAAACTGAGCGGCAGGGAGTTTAATAGCTTCCCCAAGGTAATTCTGCTGCTAAGAGTGGGTGACTAAGCAGAGCCAGGGCTAACACCCAGGGATCTTCTGGTGAGAAGAGGAGCAGGCTCTTTTTAATACAGTAGGGCTGTATTAATTACTATTTGCACTCAAGGGAGTGTGTATAGCTCATATGTATGTAATGTTTTAAGGTTTGCAAAAAGCTTTTAATACATTATTTCATCTTATCTTTATAACCCTTTGAATTAGGTGCTGTATTATCTCTATTTTATAGATGGGAATGCAAAGTTTATGGTGATCTAAAGACAGCGGGGGAATAATAGAGAAACAAAGGTGTAGGTTTGGGGAGATACTTCTCTTGCCCGTTTCCTGTTTAAGAGCAAGAATATCGTTACATTATTCTTATATGCATTCTACTTCTCTCTCTTTTTTTTTTTTGGAGGGGGGAAGGCAGGGCAATTGGGGTTAAGTGATTTGCCCAAGGTCACACAGCTAGTACATGTGTCAAGTATCTGAGGCCAAATTTGAACTCAGGTCGGCCTGACTACAGGGCCAGTGCTCTACTCACTGAGCCACCCAGCTGCCCCATTCCACCTCTTTAAAAAAAAAAAAAAGATCACCTATGCCCAAATGCTCAGGTTTGTTGTTGTTTTTTTCTCACAAAAAAGAATGGCTTCCCCCTGAGTTAATCACTTGAGAAAATCTCCAAGCCTTTTACAAAACTCCTTCCCCATTTATTTTATTATAACTCTGTACCTCAACTTTCCTTTTCTGGAATCCAATGTATTCCAGTCCCCCCAAGGCACAGAGGAATCTTTACACTATTGTAGCACAGAAGTAGATTCTTAAGAAGCCTAAGAACACCACATTTGATACGATGCTAGAAAAGCCAGCAATAAAATAAGTGACAAGAATTCAAGATAGAAACATCAACAAAAGGTGACAAAATTGTCCCCATTTGCAGAGAACATGATTTTTAACTTCGAAAACCTCAGAGAATCAGGAAAGAAACTGAGACAATTAATAGTTCCGTAAAGTAATAAGATAAATCAGGGGAAGGATAGCTCAGCTCCCAGTAAGTAATCATGTTAAAAATATATCTGATAAAGGAGAGCTTTATTTCACATAAAAGAAAATGCAAAAGTGTCACATACTAGCCCAGCTAAGATCATTCACTCTCTTTCATTCTTTTTTCCTAAAATACTATTATGATACTTTGTATATCAAAATTAAATATAAATAGTTATTGAGTAAGTTTAGTTGGCTTTAATAACATTCAATGTTGAGTTTGTTTGTTTTTAAACAAAACAAGTAATAAAAATTTTAAATCAATGAGTTAACCTTGACCATATAGCATGGAATAATGAAAAGAAGGCTGGATTTCAGGACAGAGAACTTGGGTTCAAATCCCAGCTGTTGCCACTTAATACCTGGGTGACCTTGGGCTTAACCTGTTTGGGCACTGGTTTCCTCATCTTTACAGTGAGAGTTGTAGCCTCTAAAGTTCCTTCCAAATCTAAATTTATGATCCTATTATCACAAACCTCTTATTGAGCACATTAGTCCTTATGAATCCTTCGAAATAAAAGCCCCAGAGAGGGAACCTCTAGACATAATCTCACAGTAAGTCAATGGCAGAAGCCAGCTTCAGTTTCTGATATTGAGTCTTCTTATCAAGCTAAACACTCAGTCTCTGCTTGATGGTAGGCAGAGATCTTTCCAGCACTGCCTTTTCTTCATCAGAAAGCATTTGGG
The DNA here is from genome assembly GCA_028646595.1 of Phalanger gymnotis. Classification (NCBI taxonomy): domain Eukaryota; kingdom Metazoa; phylum Chordata; class Mammalia; order Diprotodontia; family Phalangeridae; genus Phalanger; species Phalanger gymnotis. The sequence goes on along the minus strand of CM053623.1, from coordinate 443,107,868 downwards.
TCATTTTGTACCTATCCACGGTTGTTAACATCAATATTTGATTTGCATCTACGTATCCGCCAAAAGGGAAAAGATTCTCCAGCTCCCATCTAAAATAGGGCCATAAGCGTAAACTCAAAGGACTCACGCCTAAGTCCAGGAGGAAGCAAAACAAGTTCACCTTTCACTGCCAAGCCACTGGTTTAAATCGCAAGAGTAATGCTATACTTTCATGTTTAGGAAATCAGGTTATTATAGCACTTGCCATCACAGTTAGAAATTAAATTTCTTCACTCTGTCTTTTTATACTTCCTGGTCTTTCATGACATAATATACTTATGTAATATTACAAACTGTAATATAATAATTATAATAATAGCTGCTCTAGTTGGGCAGCCTGGTCTTTCACCACCTACTGTTCCCACTGTCTGAAATGCCCTTCCTTCCTATTGTCTGTTGAATACCTCCCCTTTCTTTAAAACCCAATGTGTTTACCACCTTCTCCATGGGGCCTTCTCTGATTCCCCTTGTTGGTTACAAGTGTCCCATTCCACTTCACATCACTTGACCTCTAATTTGCTTATTATGCAATATTGTAAATTATAATAATAGCTTCTAATATCTTACCCCACTGTAGTTAGGTGGCAAGATTCTTGTGGGTAGAAAGCATGTTTATCTAAATTTAGTATTCCCCAACCCGCTAATAGCATTCTACAAACCAAAAGTCCTTAATAATTTTTTTGGTGGCAAGGAGATAATCATATTTTAACAGTACAGTATAGAAAATAGCTTTCCCTTCCAATGGCCAACAGTTATTTGTTTTCTCCTTTCATAAAAACAAAGTTTTCCTCTTTTCCTTTGAAAACTGTACTTTTCAAGATAGGAAAACAAAGCCCAACAGTAAAACCCCCCGTAATACCCATGGTCCCCCTAGTTTGAGGCACAAGACTGTTTAGTCTCTCCCCCAACTTCAAGTCCATACCCACTGGAGCACGGCCCTATTTTTCAACTGACCTGGTCACGACCGCTGAAAAGGGAGAATCATGGAATCTCTGAATTGGGAAGAAGCCCAGAGATCACATGGTCAGGCCTATACCTAGACAGGAATTCCCTCTACAATACCTTGGAAAGGTCTGCATCCATCTAAAGCCTCCGGGTCTAAAGCCCTCAGATTGTGGCTGCTCTAACTGTTGGAGAGGTCTAATGGGTAGGAAGCTTTTCTGGATGCTAAGCAGCTTTCATCTATTGCTCCCAGTTCTTCTCCTGGGGGCCAAGGAAAACAACTCAGCCCTTTTCAACCTGACAGCCCTTCAAATCCTGGCAGACTACTATAAAGTAGCCCCTGAGCAAGACTTCTTGACCTAGAGTCACTTAACTTGTTTTCTTAATATTCTGAGAACTATATTTCGACATATTTGGTTTCCTTTGTGATCCTATGTATTTTGTTTTATGCATTTAAAACCAGGATTCTGAGACGGGTACTCATAGGCTCCACAAGACTGCCCATGGGCAGTCTTCAAGGCAAAGATCCTCAGTCCCTTTCTTCCACAGATCCTTGCAGAAACAAGCCCCCCAGGAAAAAGAAGTTTCTACCCAGAAATACCTTGGCGTTCAAGGGCCTCCAAATGCCCTCTTCCCACATAAACACAAAAGCTTTTACAGCAGGCAAGAGAGAAGCTTCCTCTACTACTTTCCTGTCTTCCTGGGCCTGCCGCCAGGCTATGTCCCCACCATAGGCAATACAGTGTGAAGTCCAAGAGAAATACAGCCAGGCTGCCTCATCCCAGGTAGCTTTCTGTTGAGGGAGCTAAAAAAGGATCTTTGGCCTTATAAATGGAACCAGTTCAATCTAGAAACATTCACAAGGAATACAGAATCCTTCCATGTCAGTTTTACTGTCTATTCTGTTTCTAACAAATACAGCTTCTGATTTTCAAGTCTCACTCCCATTCTTTAAAATCTCCAAAAGAAACATTGGGCAATGTGGATTTCTACTCAAAGGGAAGATCAGAGAAAAAAAGAGGATGGAGAAACTGGGGGGGTTGGGAGCAGTATGTATATACTCTGAGGGAATGTTCAAATGTTATATGACCTCCTGTCCAAAGGGAGATGATGTGGGGGAGGGGAGGAAAGAGGGGAAGGCTGAGCCACGTTTCTTGACAAATGACAGACAGCCTCTGAAACTGAAAGCCATACGTTTCAAGTCTCAGGGGTATTACCTTCAAATACGTCAGTGTTCTAAAGGTAGATCAGCTTTCCCTGCTGCATCCACCCCGCTGAGAGGTGAGATCCCAAGGCAAACACAAGATTCTGACTGGGAGCCTTTGAGGTGGCAGGAGCCATGAGGAGTTCAAAGGCAAGGCCGGCTAGTGGCTTGCACCTCCAGGCGCTCCAAGGGTGAAAGGTTACTAAAGCAGGAGCCACTGACCAATAAAGGAGGGTTCAACTGGGCCCTCTTGGCAGATAAACTGGAGCTCCATTTACACCTTTCCCAGCTTTCCTAGGTAGCCTCACCTCACTGTCACTGCACCCAGGGCCAGCTCTCTGGGCAGCTCTCTCTCTCCTGCCTGGCTCTGTGGAGCAGCTGGAGGGGGCTTGAAAACCTGTAATCAGGATCCAGCATCAAAAATAAATAAATGAGAGCACAACTTATGTCAACTGCCACAAGAAGATCTGCCAGGGTTGAGCCTGCCCTGACTGCCTCACTAACACCAGAAGGAGGGAAGCTAAAAGGTCTGGATTAGAGAAGGCTTGTGCAGAACAAGCCCCAGGCCAATCCCACACACTTGAAAGGCCCGAGTGCTTCAGTATGTGTACACAGACTTTCACAAAGGTTGTGATTTCCTCAGTGTCTCTGCTCCCACCAGAGCAGAGCAGATCTACTGATCTCCCAGATGAGAGGCCCACTTCTTTCTGAAGCTTATCCTTGAAGGCTCACCAGCTTCACTGGACAGGTATATGAGAGCTTATGCTCTCCTTTCAGACCTTGGAAAGGGCACCAATGGCCTGTCTATTAATGGGGATATGCCTATAGGTGATACAGTAAAGAGAGAACTGGGCCTGGAGCCAGGAAGAGCTGAGTTCAATCCAACCTCAGAACCCTGGCCAAGTCATTTAACCCTGTTTGCCTCAGTTTCCTCATCTGTAAAATGAACTGGAGAAGGAAATGGCAAACTGCTCCAGTATCTTTGCCAAGAAAACCCCAAATGGGGTCACAAGGAGTCAGAAATGACTGAATCAACTGAACAATAACTTATCTATATGGGGGTGGGGGTGACGGAAGCGTGGAGGCATGGCCAGCCTCTGACCCCAGAAAACATAGGCTCAAGTCCTCATATGATCCGTATGGGCTATGTGGCTGGGCACGTTCCTTCTGTGTCTCAGACCATTCTCAAAGACTCAAAGCAGAAAAGCAGCCGCTATCAGCATGGGGAGAGTGGGTGCCCAACACTGACAGAAAATCCACGGAAGCTTCCCTTCATCTAAGCACACCTTGACTAAGCACAGTCAATCCTCAACTTTCTCAGGGCTAATGTTCCTAATGTTGGTACACTGAACAGGGAGTTAGGTCCCCCCAACCACCAAAAACTGTAACCTTTCTCTAGAGATTGCTGAAAATAGACTTTTCTGCATACAGTTCTTTATAAAAAAACACTAATTCTGATAACATGCACTTATCCTAACATAATTATCATGCAATAATTCATAAAATGCAGCACACAAAATAAAAATGTTAACATGCAAAACATATTTTTTGCTAGTAATTCCCTAGAATTCTGTGACTTACTATGCTAACATCTCAAAAAAAATAAACCCAAACACACAACCACTGTTTTCAGACAATATTCACTTTTCAAAATACATGAAATCTACAGTTCAATAAATGCTGTACTGCAAATAGAATTCTTAAAACTAAAACTTTTTTTTACTGTGCACACCCTTTGACCCAGCAATACTACTTCAAGGTCTGTATCCCAAAGAGATCATAAAAATGGGAAAATTTTGTACAAAATGTACATGTACAAAAATATTTATAGCAACTCTTGTTTTGGTGGCCAAGAAAAGAGAAATTGAAGGCATGCCCATCAATTAGGGAATGGTTGAACAAGTTGTGGGATACGAATGTAATGGAATACTATTGTTCCATAAGAAATGATATGAGAACAGGCAGCTTTCAGGAAAACCTGGAAAGACTTGCAAGAACTGATGCTGAGTGAAGTAAGCAGAACCAGGAGAACACTGTACACAGCAACAGCAACCACTGTGAGATGACCTACTTTAATAGACAGCTCTTCTCAGCAATTCAATGATCTAAGACAATTGCAAAAGACTCATGATGGAAAATGCTATCCACATCCAGAGAAAGAGTTTTGGAGTCTGAATACAGATCAAAGCATACTATTTTCTCTTTCTTTTGATGTTTTTTATTTTTTCCCTTTTGTTCTGATTCTTCTTTCACCTAATGACTAATGTGGAAATATGTTTAATATGATTGTATATGTATAGCCTATATCAAATTCCATGCTGTCTTGGGGAAGGGAATGGGAAGGAGGGGGGAAAATTTAGAACTCAAAATCACATAAAAGTGAATGTTGAAAACTAAAAATAAAAAACTAAAACATTTTTTAACCTGATTCTTACCTTCCATTGTATCAGATGGTGGTATGAGGGCACTGTACTACTGTATACTATACTGCAGTAAACCTCTACCTTGGGTGCCCTCTGAAAACCAAGAGAGAGGTTGCTAGGACTTTAGTCACTGCTGTTGGAAGATGCCAAGACTGACAAGGTCTTGACATCACCTCTGATACTGTCCTTCAAGGCTGGTGGACTGTGTTAAGAAATCAAGAAGGAGGGGATGCCCATCAATTGGGGAATAGCTGAACAAACTGTGGTATGTGATTATGATGGAATATTATTGTGCTATAAGAACTGACAAGCAGGATGATTTCAGAAAAACCTGGAAAGACTTACATGAATTGATGCAGAGTGAAGTGAACAGAACCCAGAGAATATTGTACATAGTAACAGCAATACTGTATGATGAAGAATTGTGAATGACTTAGCTATTATCAGCAATACAATGATCTAAGACAATCCCACAGGACTCATGATGAAGCATGCTATCCACTTTCAGAGAAAGAACTGATATTGTCTGAATACAGACTGAAGCATATTATTTTTCACTTTCTTTTTCCTTTCTCTCTCTCTTCCTTTTCTCCTTCCTTCCTTCTTTCTGTTAGAGTTTTCTTGTACAAAATGGCTAATATGGAAATGTTTTACATGATTACACATGTATAAGCTATATCAGATTGTTTACCATCTCAGGAAGCAGAGAGATAGAGTTTGGAACCTAAAATTTTTTAAAAAATTTTTTAAATTGTTTTAATGTATAATTGTGGGGGGAAAAAATATTGATAATAAAAAAGAGAGTAAGAGAACTCAAGAAGGACCTTGAAATAATCCATTGAGATAATGCCATTTAAGAAGCTTACAGATCTCAGACTATGGGAGCAAAGCACAGGCAAACTGACATCAGTGATGGGATCAGCAGCCTCAGTGTCTCTAGCCGGCTGATCAATTATGCTGAGTAGGATACTAGCCTCTCCACAAACTCATGCACATTGAACCTCTAGTGAGGATTTTTTTCCACTAGTGAGAACAGCCACAAATGTGCACAGTTGCCAACACAAAAGTGAAAATGATGTTACTAATAAAATCACCCAAAAGCTTAAAGTCACAAAAGTTAAATGCTCGAGCACTGAAGACTGACCGTACCTCCTACTCTATGCCAGGTCCTGGGCTCAGCTCTGGAGAGACGACTCAATGACCTTCCATTCTCCTGGAGGCCTACAAAATGCTCACACTGGGAACAGCACACTAACAAACAGGTAGAGGCAGAATCAGGAGGTGGAAACCTTTATGGAGGATGCAGCACCTAGGCTAAGCCCTGAAAGAAGCTACTAGGCACAAAGGCTAGGGGGAAGCCTCTATAAAGGCAGGGAAGTGGGAAATGACACGCTGAGTTCAAGAAACAGTTAAGATGGCAGCTTGTGTAGAACAACTATAAATCAACATATGAAGAAGCAAAAGTCTCTCTGGGTCTTTCCATTTGCAAGGCCGCTCCTTGTCTCTCCCAGCAGTCTTTCGTGTGGCCACAACCCAATGAAAGGCCAAAGAGATGCTCTCAGAATCTATGACTAGGGGGAACAACTTGTCAGACTTTGCTCTGAGGAAACAACCCTCCTCCTTCCTTGGGGGAAGGATCTCAGATTTTTTCTCCCATACACATAAATGTGAGGATGTGTGATTTCCTTAATATGTTGAAACCTCCCCTACCCAATCAAGACAGTTCCACCTAAGGAGATCATAACCGTCTAACTCATGAGTCTTACAGAAATACCTGAGGAATACTTCAGTTAACTGACTTGCCCACATTCACACTCATAATGTTAGGTGTGAGTCTTAGAGGTCCTCCTGACTCTACAAGTTCAGTGTTCTACTCACTGTGCAACATAGTCTTCCTCTGCCCGAAAAGGGATTTTCCATCCCTCCCCGAGAGGCTATGCTGTGTGTGATGAAAGCTTCCATCCCAGTTGTGGATCTGGGAAAGTGTTACTGAAGATGTGGCATATAGGGAGATGATAATAATCAAAGGTCCCAGCTGAGAATGTGGCTCCATTCTAGAACAGGGTTTCCCCCTCTTTATTCTTACCTTCCTTGCACATTCAGAAAGGAAAAGGCATTCATCAAAGCATGAGGTCAAGGCCACTTTCAATAGTTAACCACCACCAGGGATAGCAAAATACCACCTATCGACCACTGGATTCTCTATGAAGTACTACTGGCTATTATTGAAATTCCTTCATTCCTTGTTGGTGGCTGCTATCATTAAGGTAGGCTCCTCTGGCTGTACACAGGAGGGATCTGTCCATGCTGGAAGAGGTCTCATGAGAGATGGGTCCTGTTCTATATGCCTGGATTTCTGGCTCCTCCTTTTTGAAAGCTGACCACACTAAAGGAGCCTCCAATCCATAAGCAGAATTAAAGATACTTACAAAGTGTCACTGGACAAAATTTCATACAGAAGTCAACTACAGGCTGCCAACAAAATGGATGCCAGGGTACTACTCTGGGTTCATGCCCAGCTCCACTGAGCACTTCACCTTCAGGTGGCTAAGTGGTCTTGCGGACTCTCCCAGTCCGCACATACCAAGACCTGTGTGCACCATGAGGATGCTGTGAACAGGTCCCGATCACATGTGACCTGCCACCTGATGGTATCTACCAGTTACTGCACAAATTGAATTCCAAAGTTTCCAAATTCTCCTGAAGGGTTCCACTTTTCTATGCCTGTGCTCTTCCTCAAGCCTCAAACATTCTCCCTCCCACATCTTACCAAGTGAAATTCAATAGTCCATCTCCTTTATGTCACTGTCCTTGCTGTCCTTAGCAGAAGTCTCACTTTCTCCAGCCAACTCTAGTCCTCTCCTCCACTTGGACACTCTACTTTGTGATATATTCATACATATGTCCTTATTTCCCACAGTCACTGTGGCCTTGTGGACAAGTACGGTATCCATTTCATTTCTGCCTCCCACCATACCCAGTACATTGCTTTGGACACAGTGGGTGCTCAATAAACATTTGTGAAATCTAAAGAAAATTAGGAAGGGTACCTCGAGAGTCATAGATGATGACTTCAGAGTATATAGTTTCTCAAAACTTTAACAGTCCTAAATAAAGACAAGCTGAATGAAAATTAGATCTTATTTTAAAATAAACTCTGAGATCTGAAACAAAATGACTCGTTCATATCAAAAGTATTGAAGATGTGATGATCAAGTCAATGACCTACTGCTGGACAGCCACCAGCACTTCTCATCAACAAGAGCATAAGGGCACAGAAAAACAAGGAAAAAATGTCAGCCTGAAACCTCTCAGGGAGGAGAAATCTGTCTCCATGTCACAAAGTGCTCTTCTACACAGGGCTGTGTAGGGCTCAATTCTTGTTAAATTTAGCATTAAGAAAATTTTTTTGGACCAGACTTGTAATTCCCTTTGGTACAGTGATGAAATTAATATACTTAAGAGAGAATGTGATATACCAGGGAGCTTTGGAATCAGGAATCCTGCATTTAAAACCCAGGAAGCTCTGCCACTGTGGGACCCGAGACAAGTCACTTCCCCTCTCTGTAAGTCATCGGTTTGCTAATTTGTAAAATGGGATGCTGGATTGGAGTTCCTTACTGTTCTAAAATCCTGTGAGCCTAACAAAGTTGTCTGGAATTCTTAATTCAGAACAGAACAGTACAATGAGACTATCAACAAGGTAAACCTGTATCCATTATGCCTCCGCCACAGGACAAAACATTTAGTGAGCCTAATTTCTAAGCCCTGGTATCAGACTTCAAATTAGTTCAAAAGAAATGAACCACTACTATGTACTGTAGGAAGAATGGCAGGGATGGGATAGGAAGGGGAAAGATACAAACAATGAGAAGACAGAATCTTTGTTTTTGAAGGTCTCCTAGGTCAGAGAGAGACAATTCAGAAACTATTCCATCTCTTTAGGTCTCAACAGGTCACACAAAAGAAAATGGTGATCTCAGAGGAAAGCATCAGAATTACTCTGAGGTGTCAAACCTCATCACTTCCAAATTGGTCATAGTTTCTACAGAAGCGACCCCTATCTAGCCAATTACTTCTAAGCAGCTATTCCCTTATCTGAAATGGGATAAACGAAAAACACTGAAAGTACTTCTTTTAAAAAACTCAAAATCCTTCAAAACCAAATGAAGCCCAATGTTCTTTGGATAACTTCCCCCCTCAGAAAATTGAGGCTATTGCTGAATTATGGGTCAGCGACAACAGATTTTTCCTCTGGGGAGGAAAAAAAAAGAGGGACCTAGGAGGTGGAAATGTTCAACCTATTCTGCTCAGACAACATAAAAACAGCTGAAGCTCTTTGCCTCAAACTTGGCCCAATTGTAGTTCTCATCAAAGAAGGAAAAAATAAATCAAGCCACATTTGAAAACAGACCATTTTATGTATTTAGTTACAAAGGCCTCAAATGACATCTTTCTTAGTGTAGGAGAATTGAATTTTAAAGGCTTTTTGGAGAAAAGTACCTTGTCTATGTCTCTATTGACATTTGGTCTTTATTTCTCCATTTTCTCCTCAAATTTCTTTTTTTCTCTTTAAAAAAAGAAAGCAAATTTACCTCAAATAAGAAGAAATTAAACCTATAAAGTCCATGCGACATGAGAGTTAAGTAAAAAATAATAAGCAAGTTGGAAAATTCAACCCACTTCAGCCCACAGCAGGATGGAGTCAGATGCAGGGTGAATTGCTTGCTCTTTGTGTGAATGAAAAAGACCATCCCACAGATATTTCAAAGTACACAAACTAGCTTAACCCTTATTAATGAATATGTTTATATGAAAAACAATGAATCCCATTCTGGCACTTTATCTTTGTCCAATTTATCCTTTTATAAATGGACCCATTAAAAGCAATCTGGAATTACGCTTTAAAAAAAAAAAAGGAACAAAAATGTCTCTGCTTTTGACCTGGAGTTCTCACTGCTAGAGTATATACTTCATGGGGTCAAAATCAAAAAGAAAGGCTCCAGGTTCGTTCAAAGGAAGGACTGCTTCAAGCGAGTGTGTATATGTGTGTATGTGTGGGTGTGTGTATGTGTATGTGTGTAGAAATAATTCTAGGGGTTTCTGAATGATACTAACTTCTTTTTTATGTGTGCGTGTGTTTAAAAATAAATTCTAGGGATTAGTGAATGATGCTAACTTCTTTTACATAGTGTACTGGGCTACTTTTCAATACTTGCCCCCTTTTATTAAAATTAATTTTGTGCCTGTAAATATCAAAAAAGAAAAAATAGAGGATCATATATGAAACCATGAGTCTCTATTTTACACTAGATTTTTTAAAGTACAGTAAAAATTTCACACATTACTTTCAAAATTGCTGTCTGTGCTTTTTTTCTGAATTTCTTTCTTTTCTCTGTACATTTTTAAAATGTTTTGACAGCTCTCTTTTGTGGGGGTAGGGGGACATCACTATTGCTAATTGTCTACCCACCTCATCAAAAACCTGGACATCATTTTCCAACAAATCACAGAAGAAAATTTTCCAGAACTATCAGAACCAGGGGGCAAACCGAACATAAACGTTCATGAATGCTCCTGAAAGAAAGCTCAAATTTAACATACCCAGAAGCATGATTACTAGACTCTCAAGAGTTTTCATATTAAAGAGAGACTATTTCGATCAAACAGGAAATGTCAGAAGACAAAGCAAAGAACTCCTTTAAAAGTCACAAAGAAATGTACAACAAATATGATAATGGAATATGATAATGAAAAGAATGGAATGCAGTCTAACAAAAAGAAAAGACCTTTGCCCAAGAATAATTTATCCTAAAATAGAATTAATAGAATCAATGGCTTTCAACATTCCTGTTGATAAACTCAAAACTGGTAAAATGTGTGAAATGCAAATGCAGGAGAAAGAAACCTATAAAGGTAAATATGTCAGAGCAAAATGGGAACTAGATGAGTGCTATCAAGTCTCTTTCAGGGATAAAGACAATCATCTTGAAAGGGATGAGGGGTGGGAAGGAAGAGGTTAGTGTTCCTTAAGAATTAAACCAACCAATAAGCAGAGTCCCCGGCACACAGTAGGCACCTGCTAAATGTTTGCTGACAATCCATCAGCACGAATTTAGTAAATGCCTATTATGTGCTAGATACCACACTGGGCTCTAGGGCTATAAAGACCCTCAAGGAGCTTATATATATTCTAATGTATAATAAGCATGGAATGATCTGTTGGTACGAAATTGTAACAAGCTACAAATGTCAAATAGAGGAATTGGAATTTAATCCTAGAAATAAGTGAGAAACAGGAGATTACGGGGCAGAGCAGTAACATGGCCAGATGTAGGAATATGACATTATTTTTCTATCTATGCATGGCACTCTCCAATGACTGGCTATTTGCTAAAGCATAAAAAGGCTCATAAATGAGCAAAAAGATTAAACATATACTTTACAGACCACAAAATGATAAAAATTATAATCAATAAGAGAAATTTGAAGGACTCAAATGAAAACTAAATGCAATTCTAAAGAATGAGTGGGGGATCAAAGAGCAGAGAAATAATATATAATTCTATCAAACAAAATAATGAGTGATATACCTAATAGAACGAAGCTCCTTGAGAGCAAAGAGTTTTTCTTTTTCTTTTTTTTTTTCCTCTTCGTATCCTCAGGGCCAGCACAGTGCCTGGCATGTAATAAATACTTAATAAATATGTGCTAATTGACTTTTTTTTTTAACACCAAAACTTATGGGATTGTGGCCAAAACAGGTTTAAGGGAAAAGTCCTCTCTCTAAGCACTTACATCAACAAAAGAAATCAATGAATCCATAGGATTTATAAATTTATGTGTGTGTGTGTATAATGTGTGTGTGTATACATACACATACATGTGTCTACATATGTGTGTGGATGTGGATGTAGATCCTAATAAAGGCCCTAAATCCTCCCAACAACCTTTGAAGGGAAGAAGGTGATACTATTCCCACTTTACAGATGAGGAAACTGTGGCAAACAGAGGTTAAGAGACTTGCCCAGGGTCATACAACTAGTTAGTGTCTCCTGACTTCAGGCCTGGTGCTCTATCCATTGAGCAACCCATCCAGCTGCCCAACGACAGTATCATCTAAGCTAGACATTTACTATCATACCATAACCAAAGGGTTACTTTGTAGAACTAGACAAAATAATAAAAATTCAACTGAAGAAATGACAGGAATCTCCAGGAAAGCAATTTAGGAAAAAAAAAAAAAAAGGAAGAAGGTCTGGTGTTACCATATCACAAGCTATATTATAGAGCAGGAATTGCCCAGACTACCCAGGTGAGTCATGGTAGCCTATGCCAGCAGTCCCTGTGGCTGGGGAGGCTGAGAATGGTGAGCCCGGGCATTCTTAAAGCCCATCGAGTGCCTGTTCTCCACTCATCGCCAGTCTGGTGAGGCCTCAGGAGTCAAAGGCTAGCTTCCAGCACTTCTTGAACGAGGAGTAATTTATGTTGCTGGGTTTATTGAACACTGGCCCTGACAGGATAAAGCTTCCATGCCAAGTGGGAATGGGGTCAGGCCCACGGATGGCTGTTCCATTTCTCTCCTGGATGGGACAGGGAGACCCAGTGTCCAAAGCAACAGCAATCAAACTACATGGTGCTGTTTTAAAAAGTCAAAAAGTAGATCAGTGGCACTGACTAGGGATGCAAGCCCCTAGTGTTCAATACACCCAACAACGTAAATTACTGGGGTACAAATTACTCCTTATTCAAGAAGAATTGCTTGGAAACTGAAAAGTAGTTTGGCAGAAATTAAGTTCAGAGTCAAATATACACTACATACCAAACATCCCCAAAGTATACACAATCTAAATGTAGAAGGTCACTTCACAAGAAAATGAGGAGAATAGGAGCTTTGCACAACCATCTGTGGGGTGAGGAGAGGGAGAGAATTCTTAACCACAGGAGAACAATAATCACAGAATAACTAGATAATTTTGACTACATAAAATTAAAAAGTTTTTACACAAATAAAATCAATATGGATAGAATAAATTATTAATTTGAGGAAAAAAAAACTTTCCCACAAAATCAGTGGATAGAGCACTAGGCCTGAAGTCAGGAAGATCTGAGTTCAAATTTGGCCTCGGGCACTTACTAATTGTGACCCTGTCACTTAATGCTGTTATTTAACCCTGTTGCTTCAGTTTCCTAATCTGTAAAACGAGCTGGAGAAGGAAATGGGAAACCACTCCAGAATTTCTGTCAAGAAAACCCCCCCAAAAGGGATCACAATGAAGTAGACACAACTGAAACAACTAAACAACAACAAAAAAGATCTCCTAGATAAGATGTAGAAAGAACTGATACAAATATATAAGAATGGTCATTCCCTAAGATATTAGTGTTTAAAGGATATGAACAGGTCATTGTCAAACGAAGAAATGCAAACTCTCAACAACCACATATGCAAGGATGCTCTCAATCATTAACCAGAAGAAAACTGCAAATTAAAACAACTTTGTGAGTCGCCTTCTAGCCATCAAAGATTACAAAAGACTAAGATGATTAATTTTGGAGGGACAGTCAGAAGCCAAGATGACCAATGTACATGGAGCATGAAGTGGCCCAAATCTTGTAAAGCAACTAGGAATTAAACTAAAATTATATAAATTAAATTAAACACACCCTTTGACTCGGCGATAGCTGAAAATCCAGAGAATCTTGAGAATTGTATAAAGAGATATAGGCTGTCTTTCCAACATTAAACATTTTAGTCTTTTGTAATCTTTGTCTATCTGATGGCTAGAAGGTGACCCACAAAGTTGTTTTAATTTGCATTTGTCTTCTTCTTAACGATCGAGAACATCCTTTCATATGTGCTCACTGAGAGTGGAGTAAGCAGAAGCTAGAAAACAATTTTACAGTGACCACAACAATGTAAAGGAAAAGTGCTTAAAGTAGGAAAAGCTTGAGCTCTGCACAATAACCATTATGATTTCAGAGGCCTGAAAAATGGCAGACGAAAGGAGTGGAACAAGGCCTACACTGTAATACATGGCTAGGATGATTACTGGTTTTGTTTAACTGTATTTCTTAGTTTCATAGAAGACTTCTCTGGACTGGCTAGAAAGTGACTGCAAGAATTTTTTTTAAAGAATATCAATAAAACATTAAAAAAAACCAGGTCTCTGTCTACAAATCCATCATGTTTTCCCCTGTGACACACTGCCCTATCAAGGTTAAATCCTTGCTAGTAAAGTTATTAACAATTCACATTCATAAACGCTTCAAGGTTTCAAAAGTGACTTTCTTACAACAGCATCATGAAGAAGCTAGTATAATTATTGTAACCATTTTACAGACGAGCAAACCGAATTCAGCAAGAAGGGAATTGCCTAGAAGCATGGGGCTTACGAGTGCTGGAGCCAAGGCTGGAATCTGGGCCCTGTGACATCAGATCCAATGTTCTTTGCATCACTCGGCTCCCTATTTGTTTCATCGATGCTCCTGGCAATACTCTAATAATTTATTACCTTGCGTTTACACTTTTCTCCATATGTGTTCCTTTTTTCCCACAAAAGTATAAAGAACAGTTTTGTGGGGTTTTTGTTTTATAAAAAGAGGCAAATCCCACACCCAAAGGAAGTATACAAATAAGAAAAACAGAACAATCTAGAATTGTGTATTCCTTGTACAATGTAAATTACCACACTAGATGAAGAACTATACACACTACTGCCATAACATGGAAATTCTGTCTCTACTGTACTGTCTGCCCTGCCCCTTCAAGAATAGCCTGTGACAATAATAACAGTTTGTTATTTATGTAGTACTTTTGGTTTGCAAAGCACTTCCTATAGCTCAAACAAAATCAGTAGGTCACGTTTTCCATTAATGAATAAACAGGCTTGTCCAAGTTGGTCTAGTCCACCTCCCTCCCATCCAAAATAGAACCAGTTTCTGCACACAAGGAATTCTGGGTCATTACGAAAAGGACTTGGAATAGTCAGGCTTGTTAATAAAATCCATTTCGCAGAGACTCAAATTAGAGGACAGAAGACAGGCTTATGCAGAGGATACTCATAGGACAAATTTTTTCCTCCCTCTGAAGGGGTTGGGAAGAGAACAGAGAAGGTAAGGTAGACATGCTCTTTATAAAATGCATGGAAAAAAAAAATTCTGGTCAGAGATGCCAAAGATTCTGAAACTCCCCTCAGGCTGTTGGTCACAGTCCAGGTAATGGTTTTTCCTTCCCCTCAGCTGTCTGTTAAAAGATTACTGCATGTGATTTTCCACCAAAGAAAGAAGGGAGACACTACGGGAGAAAGGGAAGAGTCGTGTGTGCCTACTTCCCTGTAAGTATGAGTGGAAGAAAGGGCCAATCTTCCCAAGATGGCATTAATGGACAACTCAGTATTTTCAAAAAGCCCTGGGCGGGGGGTGGGGGTGGGGGGTGGCGGGGATAGAGGGATCTGGGGGCTGGGGGGGTGCAGGATTATTGAAGTGTTAGCTGATCTAATCACACAGCAGCAAACTAATGAAAGGATCTTTATATTTGATCATGATAATCCTTGACAGCCAAGAATTGGGCTGGCAAAGGTACATAGGCAGGTCTGGTCACTCAAACTGCCTTCAGAAAAATGCTCAGGGAATCTAACCACCTATCCATCAGGGATTCCCTGTTTAACTGCCTAATGTTGTAAAGGAAAAATTACTAATGGAATGGCATTTTTAGTTATAGGAATTTTTAAAAGCCCTATGAAAACCTTTGTTGTCTAACTCCTACTGCCCTGTCCCCACCATCCAAATACAGAAATCAATTTGGCCTTCACCCTGGAAAGAGTTCATTGAATACCATGCCAACTAATTATCTTCCCACCCACCCCCAATGGCTGCTGTGCCCACCTGATCCCTTCAGATCTGCCTGGCATTTTTTCAATTTAAGAATGAGAAGTTTCACACGCCAGCCTGAGCTCCCTGGAGCCGGCAGAAAGGCCCATATAGCTGTCAGCAAACTGATAAGAGCTTTAAAATGACTCCACAGGGCCCTCTTTAAAAAGGAGAGCCAAAGGAACCCATAAAGGAAGGGGGCAGGGGCCACGGAAACCAGCCCCTCACACCATTTTAACGTGGTACTAAAACGAGCTGCAGATTTATGGGAGTCTTTTAGCCTTCAGTCCAATTCATCAGGGACATTAAGCTCACCTCTCTCCCACTCTCCAACAGAATTCCTTAAAGCACAAGATGAAGTTGGCTGGATGGGAAGTGGGGGGAATGGGGGGCCAGGACTAGAGAAGGATGGGAGAGAGACATAAGATGGCACTAGGGAAAGTTTTACTGCATCAAATGACATCGTCCTTCCTCATTAAAGCATTTGGAAAAGATTTTTCACAAGCCCCATCAAATTCACTTACGAATTTCCATTTGGCCTGACTTTAGACCAAGCAAAATTATGCCTAAGCAATCATTCTATTTTCAGTTCTGACCTTGACTAGTCATTTACAAAAAGTTAAGTTTTTAGTTTATGTGTTTTCCCCCAAATGAATAAGTTAGTATTAGGAGGAGAGAAAAAGGCCAAGAAAACGCAATAGTTCTCATTGGGAGAACATAAAATGACCAAATAAGCCTCCTCCTCAATATGCCCCCTAAAATATGGAATCACCTAATTTTTCTCTCTTTCTTCCCAGTGACCTGTAATTAAAACAGACAAAAGACAAGCTCCAGGTAACTCTAAGTGGTGATCCAACTCTTGATAACAGTCAGCAGGCCCAGAGGCACCACCCCCTGAATCATAGCATGGGACAAGGGAAAAACCAAAGGCCTGAGAGTTTAAAAAAAGGAAGTCAAGTCCCAGTTTTGCTTACTAGCAGCCTCCTCTAAGCACTCTGTGCCTCAATTTCCTCATCTATAAAATGGGAACGACAACGGTACACTGTCTCACAGAATTGTGAAGAATAAAGATATAATACGCATGAAATTATTTATTATGCTAAACTGTATTTTGTGATTGTTCAGTTCGGTCACGTCTGACTCCATGACCCCATTTGGGATTTTCCTGGCCAAGATACTGGACTGGTTTGCTATTTCTTTCTCCAGATCATTTGACAGATGAAGAAACTGAGACAAACGGGGTTAAGTGACTTGCCCAGGATCACATAGCTAGTAAAGAGTCTGAGGCCAGATTTGAACTCATGTCTTCCTGACTCCAGTCCTGGTGTTCCATCCACTGTACTACCCAGTTACCCTATAAATTGCAATATAAATGTATATTATTCTTATTGTTACCAGCTTCCAGAACCACAAACATGTTTAAACGTGCCCAGAGTAGGAAGTTCCTTGTAATTCTTGAAAACCATGCCCACAATTAATATCTTGATACAAGAAGAATCCTATTAGAGTCAGCCAAACGCAGAGAGGAAGTCAATACTCCCTGGCGGGCTTTCCAGTGCCAAGCTATAGAAAGTACAACGGACTGAGAATTCAGAGTCCAGGGATTCTAGTCCCAGCTGATTCCCTAACTAGACATGTGAGCCACGCCACAGCTCTGGCCTCCATTTCTCCATCTGTGAACTGAGAGGGGTAGATGAAATTATGTCTAAGTTCTCTTCCAGCTCCATAATTCTTTACGAACTTCTTTACTGTTGGTGCTTTCTCCTTTCATGAAATAAGAGGGTTTTTTTTTTTACTAATGTAACATTTGCTTTTGCTAATTGTAATGGGTTCCCTAGAAACAATGTTCTCTGCTCTGTTGGTGCAAAAAAGCCCTCTGGGACCTAATCCCTTCTTTCCTACTCAACCTCACTTCCCACAATATGGAATCCAAAAGTCCTCGACACAAGACCCTTGGTTCCAAGGAGACCAATCTCTTCTCTACTTCATTCTTTCTCTTACAAAGATCATCTTCTACCCTAATTTCCAACTCCTGTTTACCTATTCAAATCTTAACCAGCCCTCAGAAGCAAACCACCCCATCAAGGAATCTTCCAACAATTTGAACCCACAATGACCACTCCCTGTCTTCACCTTGCAGGGCATTGGCTCTAGTCAACACTTATTTCTGTCATTTCATCTATCCCTTCTTCTTCCATACTTCAAAGAAGCCATGATTTCATCAATATAGATACTCCCTCCACTGATAACAGAAAATCCCTCCAAGTCTCAGCTGATGGTCTTCCAAAGTTAGCACAGTCAAAACAAGCCACCATGTGGCATCAGCCTAGGCCACATCGTAGCCAATGTCCCAGGGATGAGCCTATCCAAACCCAGCCAGACTTGCTCCTAGAAAACAAGCAGCCCAACACCAAGCCATGTCCATGATGCCTCTGCAGCTTGGCAGGATCCAACGGTGCTTAGCAGAGCTTTTGAGAAATTGTGGTCAGCTCTAGGTCAAAGAGAAGGAGCATGACAACAGAGGGCCTTTGCCTTCCAACATTCTCTAATTATTTTATGTCTCTAAGTCCCATCAGTCCTCACAACCAGACTGTGGGCTCCTTAAGGGCAGAGTTTTCATCAGATGCTCTTTTGGTCTCTCCCATTGTGCCCTACACAGTCTTAGATATATAATGGGCATTTAATATATATTGAAATGCATTCCACAATTTTTAGACTACACAACCTCATGCTTTTGGAGGTAGTTGTGATATAAAGGGAAAAGCAATAGATGTGGTAGCAGAAGACCTGAGTTTCAAGGCTAGCTCTATTATTTACTATATAGCAAAAGCGAGCAGGTCCCTTCGCTTCTCTGGGTCTCAGTTTCCTGGTCCGTAAAATGAGGGCATTAGACAAGTCAGCTCTACTTCTATAACAAAACTAGCAAAGTACAAGACCAGTCCATGAATCACCCTGTGTGTTTCTGTCAATACCAAGAGCCTTCTAAAGCTCCCAAAAAAAGGGGTTTTATGCTCTTCCCATCTGGACTGTAAGGACTTAAATCTCCAAGGCTGGACCAAATACCTGCAAATAAACCCAAACCTTAAAGACAAGGAAATTTATTTGCATACCCTAGTGTGCTATAAATTTGAGGCAGTTCTATTAAAATGCTTTTCTTGGCTTCCCATCAGATATTTGGCAAACAGTCTTTTTCCAGCAAGGTTCTTAATACCAAACTTGAAGAAAATACTCTCATTTAAGAATCTCATGTTAAATGAGCTCTTCTTAGTCTGTCTTGATTTAAACAACACATGTGACCAGGATACTTCATAATTTAGATTTGTGAGCCCAAGAATGCTCACACACAGAGGATGCAGTGCTACCAACAACATGGGAAATGGTCAAATTGGGAAATTTCAAGTTCTCTGCAACGTGATCACATCTACTTCCAACACACTATCATTTGATGGGGAGGAGAATGCAGGGAAGAAGCCGAGATTCTCTGAGAATGGAGTTCCTGTTTCACTGGCCACATGAACGCCAACATAAAAACTGAGTGTTAGGCTTAAGGGTACAACATCTAGTATCATGTACAGGAGGGCAGACAAGCATGAGAGGAGACTGGGAAACAACTTTCAATGGCATTTGACAAGAGGAAAATATTTAGTGCTTTTTAAAGCCACAAGAACTCAATTTATTGAAAATCAAATTTCCCAGCGGGGGCGTGGGAATGAGAGACATTGCAACACCAGCCCTAGAATTACAAGTAAAACCTTTTCCACATTGCTTTGCTTAGCCTCGATTTCCAGAGTTGTGTCCAGTCTTAAATGTCTTAAGCAACCACTTCTCCTAGAAGACTGTTCCACAACCTAATAGCTTTAACTGTCAGGAAGTCTGTCCTGATTTTCAGCCTCCAGCTAGGCCACACAAGCTTCATGGTTGGAGCAGAGCTGTGGGCAGCAAAGCAGAGAATGCTCCCAGGCTGCCCCTCACCTACTGTGCGGTCCTGGATGGCTCACTTAGGCTTCTGATCTCCACGTTCCTCCCATACAAGATCTTGACCCCTCTTCTAATTGCCCATCTCAGGGCTGAACTGAGATGCATTTTCTCAAATGTGGGGGAACCCATGGGGAGAATGCTCTGTAATTATCAATGAATGTTATAATAAAACCTCAACTATCCAGAACCGCCAAGGAATGAATCATTCTGGAGAAGCAGATTTTTCTGGATAGGTGAGGAAAGAGACAAACAAATGAATATTTTTTCAAAATTTTGATCCCTCTGGATGGAAGCTTTTCTATAAATGTTCCATAATTTCTTATGGGGAGGATACCCAATATAATTTCACCTCTTCTTGATGACATGGGGTCATTTCTTTTCACATTGATCACTGTTCTATGGCATAATATGTATGTCCTCAGAGCCTCATGAGGGGTATGGAAATGTTTGCCTCTACACTAACGTCCCAGAGACTGGTCTAGTTTGTAAAGCCTTGTGTCATCTTTTCTACAGTTGTTCCACCTCCCCACTTACTGTCAGCATTGCTGCCTCAGGTCCTCCCTGTACCAGTCCTTCCTTCTCCTATCTCATTAGCTGTGTGCTAGAAACCAAATGACCAAGCACACTTGAACTATATGTAAACTGACATCATTAGGTTTCGCCAGTCTCTCACTCCTTTAGGAAAATGTACGTGGCTTTCTTGTGACACATGGCTTGCTTCCTTCTAGGCTGACACGGTACTTTAAGAATGATCAAACAATCAGCGAGAGCAAGCAGGCAGAGTGGGAAGAGCGTTAATGCTGGCCAGGGAAAACCAGGGTAAGAGGCCCAGTTCCAACACCTTCTACACCCGGGACGAGCAAGTCTTGTCACTCTCCGGGCCTCAGCTTCGCCATCTCTAAGATGGTGAGAATACCCATGGTACCAACCTCCCTGGCTGGGCTTCTATAAGGACCAAACGAGACATGACAGAGGACACTGGCAGCAGTGCCACCCCACGACACTGATGTGGAGCTGCAAGGATTACTGAGTGCTCTCCTCCCCACAGCCCAGGCTTGCAGGCAGGTGAGGGGCCTGGACAGCTCAAACAGTATAGTCTTTCTTTCTTCCTAATCATTATATTCTCTTAGCAAGCACCTGCCCCATAATTCATAAAGTCCTCTGTTTCCTAAGTAAAAAGAAAACAACAAAACTCCCAATGAGATGGCTTCTTCTCTTCCCTAGCTCCCCATGGCCATGAACAACACTAGAGCTGCCATTCCTCCCATGGCCAAATGCTCTCCCTCCCAGACTCGTGGGGCCTCTTAGGCCTTTTTCTGGACTATCTGAATGAGCTGCTGGTGGCTTCCTTTCAGTCATGTCTCTTTCACTTCCCCCTGGGGTTAGGCAGTTCTTTTCTATACTCCCTTTCTCTGATTCTTGAGCATCTTTTGGGTTTTTTAAGTCCCCCAATCCTATGACTCTCCATTCAGTTTTGGCCTCAGAAGAATCCTACAGGGACATTCCCTACTCCCTGCCCTGAAATACAACTAATACTGGGCCTAGCTTCCTATAAGGAATATAGGAAGAAGAAAAGAAATTCTAGTGAAAACATGGGAAAAGTCATAAGAGCAAAAATAATCATATGACACAAGGGACAGGGAGAAGGGCATCAGAGATCAGGGACAGAAGCCCAAGACATACACAACTGACTGAAGAGAAACATATTTCAACTGGAACCAGACTGTGGAAGCTAAAGAGAAAGGTGGATACTTCTGCCATCTCCAAGGCTCCTAGTCATGGCAGCACAAAGAAGAGTTCAAAGGCAAGGCGGGCTGCTGACTTCCACCTCCTAGTGTGGCTGAGGTCAGAGGTCTCTGCTGTTGGAGCCACTGACCAATAAAAGTATGTTTGGAAACTTTGCTAGGCAGATAAATTAGGGATCCATTTACACCTTCCTCCCTAACCACACAAACACTTCTTACTATGTGGTCTAGAAAGGCAGTGTCTTCCTGGGTCTAGTTTGACTTTCTTTGTGACTGAGATAGGAGGCAAGTTTGGGAAACACAAGAATCCATTTGGTTGAAGGATTATATCCAGCCGAATCTCTTTCTCTATCTGCCCATCAGTGTAAGGGAGGCAAATGATAGTTTCTCTCTCTGCTTTGCTGACCTATCTTTATAATGAAAAAAAAAATCATAAATTTTGGAGCTAGATGGAAGGTCAGAAGTCATCTAGGCCAACTCTCTCACTTTATGGCTGAAGAAACCAAGGTCCAAGGCTAATCAGTATCAAAGTCCCTAATGCAGCATTCATCATGCCAAGACACCACAAGTTTTCCTTGCAATCCTTTCCTTTTATAATTCCTTCTGTACTTGCTATCTTTGCTATACAAGTTTTTCAGGTGTGTGTATATCACAGCTGTCTCTGTGCATCCCCACTAACTCATCAGTGCAAGGCATATCCTATGTGGGAACCCATTCTACCACACTGAGAGGCAACTGCTTTGTATGTTACATCTTTGAAAACTGCCAAAGGCACTGAGAGGTTATGTGGCTCCTCCTCAGGCATACAGGTAAAATATGTACTTTGCTGTACAATTAGTTCTTGACTCTTTGCTCTCTTGGTCTCTGATTGTTTGGTGTGTGTGTAAGCAAATCTGTCCTGGGGTCTGTGGTATTCAACTTTTTATTCCATAATTGGAATATGGTGAATTAAAGAACAAACACATGGTTAAGAAGATGAGATCTGACAAAAGGATTTGGATTTCTGGACCTCATCTTAAAACAGAAAAATGCCAGGTGCCTAGTCAAGGATGGAATGCAACCAGGACAGGTTGGTAAGAAGATATTTGTCTAGTGTCTTGGAAATTTAATTTTAAAAAAGCTTTAAACTAAAAAAGCTGAGGGAGGGAAAAATACTTTCTGGATATATCCAAGCTAAACACCATAGAGAGAATCTATAAAATTGGAAGAAGAGCTGTTGAAATCTTGGGGAGAGGTAACTACTTCCTCCTAGAGTTGACAGTAGTACAGAGGAAAGCCAGGCATAATTTGACATGCAGCCTGGCTTTTGAGGAGAATACACTATAAAGAGTTCATAGGATGGCTCAGTAGGATTCCATGAATCAAAATTCTACAGGGGAATCAGCCAACAAGAGATGGGAATCTCTCTAGAATGAAATTCTGAAGACAAATGGAAACAATTTTGATGACATGGGAAAAGCCAATGTAGATATTCAGAAAACTCACCAAACAACTTTGAGGATGACTCCTAGGTTGTGAGTCTGAGGGACAGAGGAGATAGATAGTAATGTCGTCTACAGGAACAGGGAAGTTAGGAGGTAGAAAGGGTTTAAGGGGAAAGATAATTCATAATTCAGTGTTGGACATAATGACTTTAAGATGTCTATTGTACATCCAGCTGGAGGTGTGAGATAGGAGGTCAGCAAAAAAGTTAAGAGTGAGCAGGAGTAATGTTGATCAGGCAAGGATTTTTTGCTGTTCCTCCCTTAAGTGCCTTTAATGAGTCTGGCCTTTGTTTGAATGCAGCAGGTAAAGTGGTATCTTTTTTGTCTTGGAGTGTTTCTCAGCACCAAGACCTTCAAGAGTCATTGATTCGTATATGATGTGGTGCTTTCCTACATTCTGGTGTTAGTGATTTCTCACACCCTAAATGGTGAGCTTCAAGCCCTCAGGGCCCTAAACACCATATTTGTACTGGAAGGTTAGCATTTCACTTTGGGGGGTACACTCACTGAAAGAATGTGGGTGACGAGATTCTTGGCAAGCCATTGAACCCGCCCCACCCCCCGGCTTTGTAACCCAGATGTTGGTGCTCTCTGGTAATTGTGGAATTGTGAAATTGTGACTGGAATCGGACAAGGTCTGTCTGTTGATGTCTGTAATTTCTGTTTGTACGTGCCCTGAAGTTCAGGAGGCTGATCTTTTCCCCCAGAACTAAGTGAATGCTATATGTATGTTTGATTAAACTGAGATTGTTAACCCCTTAAAGTTGCTTTCCTTAGAAAAGCAGATCAAAGAACCTGTGTTGGCAGCCCTTCCTATGTGTTGTTGTTGTTGGTCTTACACAACCACAGTAGCTATTAGCAATATTGTTGTTACAGCAGGATAGGTAGCTATAAGAATTGTCAGCATAGGAATTAAAATTAATTAAATCCATGGGAGCTGATGAGATCACCAAGTCAAGTAGTATAGAGGGAGAAGAAAAGAAGAGCCCAGGACAGAATCCTGCGGGATATCTATGGTTAGAGGGCACGAAACAGAAGAAGATCATGCAAAGGAAATAAAGAAAGAGCAGTCAGATAAGAGAAGAACGAGGAGAGAGTGATGTACTGAAAATCCAGAGAGAAGAGAGTATCAGGAGAAGAGCAGGGTCACCAGTGTCACAGGCTGCAGAAAGGAGAATAAGGATTAAGAAAAGGTCTTTGGATCTGGCAACTAAGAGATCGTTGGTAATTTTGGATAGAACAATTTCACTGGAATGATGAGGTTGGAAGTTGGATTGTAGGGGATTAAGAAGAAAGTAAAAGGAAAGAAAGAGGAGGTACCTATTACAGATTTCCCTTTGAAGGAGTTTAGCCACAAAGGGCTAGGACAATAGTTAGCAGGGATGGAAGGATCAAGTGAGTTTTTGTCAGGATGGACGAGACATGGGCATGTTTGTAGGCAGTAGGAAATAAGCCGGGGAAAAGGAGAGACTAAAAATAAGTGAAAGAACAGGAATGGCAAAGAAGGGAATCTGTTGGAGAAGACAGGATGGATCATATGAGACAGGGGTTAGAAAGTGGCAGAAGACACCTGAGTGAAGTGAGATGAGGAAGAAGAAAAAAAAGACAAAGAAGTTCATGGTGAATGGCTTCAATTTTTCCTGTAAGATATGAGGCAAGGCTCTCTGCTGAGACAGTAGAAAGGAGAGCCATAGGAGGTTCGAGGAAGGATAAAAAGGTTTGGAGAACAGCTGTGGAGAGTGGGAGAGTGAGCTGATAAGGGAGGTGAAACAGGATTACTGGGAAGCAGTAAGGGCCCAGTTGAGGTTATGTAACAGAAATCTGTAGTGGTCCCAGTCAAAACAGTTGAATGATTTCCTCCACCTTTGTTCAACAGCATTTGTAAAGGAGTGAAGACAATGAACGGTGGGTGGAATGAAAAGCTGAAGCTTGGCTGGGTGTAATGGACGATATGAGGAGGGGGCTAAAGAGTCAAAAGAAGACAGTGTAAACTTGGATTGGTTCAGCAAGGGGCCACGGAGAGAAAAGGAGAGAGTGGCTAGTGTAAGGGAGCTGGTCTGGGAGAGAACTGATGGGTCAAGAGATTGGAGATCATGGTGAGGATGAAGAGTAGAGTTTTGTAAGGGAAGACAGGCAGAAAGGTGGAAAACCAACAGATTAAGGTAAAATGTGAGGATTTTGAAATTCTTGAACATGGAGATTGTTCATTTGTGGGTGATGGCAAGATCAAAGGTATAATCATCTTTGTGTGTGGCTGAGGGAAGGGTGGAGGAATAGCTCCATGAGAAATGAATAAGTTGACGAACCAAGTTGTCAGGTTTTTTGCAGTACAGTCAATGTGTATATTGAAGCCCCTAGTATAAGGACAGGAATAAGGGAGGAGAGAAAAATCATGAGCCATGTACCAAATTCATTGAGGAAGGAAGGGGAATGACCTGGAGGTCTGCAGACAACAGCTACTAGAATTTTGGTTGGGTGGTAGATATGAATGGCATGAACCTCAAAAGGAGGAGAGTTTACTGAATGATAAAGGTAGGGAGAGAACCTAGAAGTGGCGATGGGAAGCAAAGAGTATCCCAACTCCCCCGCCTGACTGCTGAGCCAAGAAGAATGAGTGAAGGCACAGCCAATACTGGAAGGGGTGACCAGGGAGGCTATGTCTTCAGCGGGAGGCAGGTTTTAGTAAGAGCTAGTAGATGGAAGGAATGAGAATGGAAAACATTCAGGTTGAAGGGAAATTTGTTATCTATGGAACAGGCATTGTGCAGGGCACAGTGGAAGGGCAGAGTAATATTTGGTTGAAACTTTGGGGTGGGAGGGTGGTGGAGGGGAATAAGGAATTGGGAGCTGGCAGGTAGAGAATGGGGTTTGAATGATGACCTAGAGGGGTTCATAATCACTGGTATGTGAAAGTTAAAGTTATTAAACTATATCAGGGAAATGCTACGTAGTATTCCCACATTTTACCAAAGCATTTGATAAAAATATCCCATGCTATTCTTGTAGAAAAGATAGAGAGATGAGAGCTATGTGACAAAACCTTCAGACAGATTCAGAGCTGACTGAATGGTCAGGCTTATGGAGATATTAATGGTTCTTTACCAATTTGGAAGGAGGTGTTCAGTGGAATGCTGCAGGGATTAGTGCTTGGCACTGTACCGATAATGACTTGATAAAGACATAAAGGGAAAGGGAGAAGGAAACAAGCATAAAAAGCATCTTCATTAAATATGCAGATGAAACAAAACTCAGAAGGATAGCTAATGTGCTGGAAAATACAGCCATACTCTTAAAAAGGTCCTTCTAGCCTAGAACACTGAGCTAAATTTATTAAGTTGAAATTTAAAAGGGTAAATGTAAGGTCTTACATTTGAGATCCAAAAAAGGAACTTCACAAGTCCAAGATGGGGAAGCATAATTAGACAGCAGTTTGTGTGAAAAAAAAAGAGCCACTCACAAAAGGCCTAGTGGATTACAAGCCTAATGAGCCAACAGTATGCCACAGTGGGATGGACAACCAAGCCAATTGCACACTCTGTTAAAAGACAGAGTTTTCAGGAAAGAGGCACTTCAGAGTCTTCCTCTCCTGTGCCCTGGTCATAACTCACCTGGAGCTTGAGTTTAGTTCTATATACCATAGTGGAGGAGTCACACCAATAAACTGAAGAGTTTCCAAAGGAGAGGAACTTAGATGGTTAAAAGCCCTTGAGGCCTCTCTATCAGAATCGGTGGAAAGGACTGGAGATGTTCAATCCTGAAATAGATTCGAGGGGGAAAAACTAGCTGTGCCCAAGTAATTGGGTGGCCATCCCATGGAAGAAGGATTAAATTTTTTTTTCTGGTTGACCCCAAAAGACAGACCTAGAAGCAATGAGTAAAGTTGCAAAATGTTGTGAACTTGGCCTTGATTAAAGGAAAAACTTCCTAACAACTAGAACAATGGTTCTCAAACTTACTTTGCTCCCCAAATAATATTATTCTTTTCCAAGGGAATTCTTAGCATGCTGCAAGAGGGTTCGGAGACTCACATAGACAAGCAAAACTTCTACATAATTTGTATAATTCTATAGGACTTCTAGATGAGACTGGTGGCACCTTTTTGAAAACCACTTAACTAAAACCACTCAAAAATGCAATGGATGCCTCCAGAAGTACAGAGCTCCACTCTCAATGGAGGTCTTCGAACAAAGGCCACTTAATGGATGTGTTATAGTAGGATTTGTTTTTTTGAGTCTGGCTTAAAGTAGATGGCCAATGAAGTCCCTTCTAACTCAGAAATTCTGTGATTCTGGTTTAAAGGCACAGATGACAAATTTCTCAAAGCTAGAGGAAAAGTTAATGGATGGATAACAGTCCAAAAAGATCTTGACAAAATAGAACAGAGGTCTAGCAAATTACTACTGGCAAGTCACCCATTTTTGCCATGCCTTGCCAAAATAAAACTTTCTTTAAAAATGTAAAAACTATTCTTAGCTCTTTAGCCAAGCAAAAATAGGCTGTTGGATTGGATTTAGCCCTCAGGCTGTAGTCTGCTGACCCCTAGTTTAGAACAATGGGCTAATTATATTAAGATAAAATTGAATAAATGTAAAGTTCTACATAAGGCTTCAAATAATCAATTTCAAAAAATAGAAGATGAGCGAAGATTGGATAGATCCTGTGGAGACAAAACACATAGGCTTTAGTAGACTGCAAATGCAATATAGGTCAACAGTGTGACATGGCAGTCAAAAATCGTAATGATTTTAGGATGCATTAAGAAAAGCATAGAGATGTGATAGTCCTGCCACCCTCTGCCCTGGTCAGATGTAATCTGTCATGTAATGTTCTGAACACTACATTCTAGGAAGGGCACTGACAAGTTAGGGCGTGTTCAGAAAAGGAAGGACAAGATGATGAAGGGACTGGAAAATAAGCTATACAAAGGTCAACTCAAGGAACTGGGGCAGTTTAGCCCAAAGACGAGCATTAGGAAGGGCCTAATTGCTATCTTCAGGTATCTGAAGAGCTGTCAGAGGAAAAGGGACTAGGTTTGTTTGCCTGGCTCCAAAAGAAAGAACAAGGAACTGATCAAACTCTAATTCTGAGGTGAAAGTTGAAGAGCAACAGATTTGGGCTTGACATGAGGAAAGACTTCCTAACAATTAGAGCTTTCTATAAGCAGGACATGGAACTCCGAAAGCAGAAGGCTCCTCCCTCACCAGAGATTTCCAAGTATAGGCTGAAGGACAACCTGTCAACAACGCCGTGGATGGTATTCTGGGTCAGGGATGGACTGGACTAAATGGCATCTGAGATTCCATGTTGGTTCCTTATGGGCAAGCACTCTGACTTATACCTCTTGTGTATTCCCCCATAATGTCCAGTGTCAAGTGTATAGTAGAGTCTCAAAAATTACATGTTGATAACTGATGTAATTCACTCTTTTAAGGACCCCAAGATTCTCCCAGAGACAAAGGCCAGATCTTTTTGGTACCAACATGTTGCTGTATGGCAATGAGATGGGATAAAACAATCTCAAAGAATTAAAAATGACCACCACCAAGTGGGCAACAGAAAGGCATATGGTGGATGTGAGCAGGCTGCAAAGAATAGGAATTCTGAAGGGGAATAAGCGATGTATCAGGGAAATGCCTGCTAGGAAGAGAAGACAGACTGGCAAAATGGCAAGTGCAAGGTATGACTGGTATCCTCATGATGCCAGCTAAACATCTACTGAGTAGAACCCTTGCAGTGAATTTATAGTGGGCATGGACAAGAGTCACAAAGAATAGGCAGGGATAGGGGCCCATGCGCTCTGTATCACTGAAGAGAACATTCAAATCATTGAGATCACAGGTTCATTGCAGTATTTGAGTGATGCAGGTTGATGACACATTGGGGGGATAAATAAGATTGGTATGCTAGGATTATTTGAAGTACCTTATGTTTTATTCCATTATTAAAATCATCTTATTTTTAACCCTTCTGCCAGACCCCACACAGTCCAGCTTGGTGACAGCCAAGAGGATCAGCGTAGCAGTTGCCTAGAAAAGTAGTTATGAGCCCTAGAGACGGAATTCTCCATGTGAATTCCAGGTCTTCTGCAAACACAGCTGTATTTCTTGTAGGCCCTTGTTTTGCTACTCTGGCTAAATAAATGTCATTCCTTGTCTCAGCTACAAGTGATATGCATACTCTTCTAACTGTCATCCAAGTCCCCACGGCAAGATCTGTGGTTGTGATCTGTTTGCCCCAGTTTACAGGCACATCAGGGGGCAGCCTCTGCCCATTACAGACCTGACCCAAGCCCTGGTTCTGTTTCTACCCACCATCCTCAGGTTGTTCACTTCACTCACTTTTCTGGAATCATTTCCTCAGATGTAAAATGAAAAGCTGTCTCTAGAACACTTTGAAGGTCTGTTCCAGTTAGGTGCTATGATCACTAGGCCTCTATGATCACTAGGCCTCTACAATCAAGGGCAAGATCGCTGTCCTGGAGTGAACACTGTTTCTTCCCCCTACAGGTACCAGAATGGAACTCTAGGGAATTGCTCCAAAGATGGGAGAGGTACCAAAGTGGCCCTGAGAAGCTGTCTGGGGAATCTACACAGACCCAGACCAAATAGTCTAGAGACTGAGGAAATGGAGACCCCTGGTGGCCACCTACTCATGCTGTGCTAACAGTGGAGTCCATAGGAGGAAAGCTTTTCTCGAGACTCCCCTCTCTTTCCCGGCCTCTGTTATCCAATGAAATATCCATTAGGCTCTCCAATGTGGGACTGAGGATGGAGCCCCAGAGATCACTGTGCAGGTTTAAAGAGATCTCACTTTGAATTACCTAGACAGAGTTCATTAAGCTATGTGACACTGGCTTATGCTTACCCTTGGATTCTCTAGGAGCCAGCTTCAAGTAGCACGTCAATATGGGAAGAGGAGGGGCTTGAAACTGGGGAGAATTGAGCCCTAATCCTGCCCCAATCACTTACAGCTGTATAACTCTGGGCAAGTCACTTAGACTCTGCCTCAGTTTCCCTATCTGAAATGGCAATTATAATAGAAATTACCTCACAAGGTACAGTGAGAACCAAAGGTATGTAAAGCATCTTGCAAACCTTAAAGTCTTCTCTATAAGTCTGAACTGTTATTATGAGAGCCACCAGTAAATCAACCAATAGACATTCGTTAAGTGTCTACTGTGCTAAGCACTGGACAAATAAAGAAACGAAAAAAGAGTCCCTGCCCTCAAAGAATTTACAATACACTGGGGGAGAAAACAAGCATACAAATATATACGAAGCAACCTACATACAGGATGAATAAGAAATTATTAACAGAAAGAAGGCACTGGGTTAGAACACATCAAGATCAAATCAGACCAGTCTTAGAAAAGAAGTTTGACCTGAGTTCAAACCCTCCCTCCAACGTTATTAGCTGTGTGTCCCTGGGCAAGTCACATAACCTCTTGGCCTCAAATTCCTCAACTATAAACTGGGGATGACAAAAGCACCTACCTTACAGGACAGTGGGAGGAATGAACGAGATAGTATTTGCAAGGCACATGGTAAACCTTAAAGAATTATCTAAATGTGCTCTGTCATCAGCATGATCATCATTCTAAGAAGGAAAAATGACAAGGAAATTCAGGGAACGGAGCTCTCTACTCAGTCTTCAGTTATGTTTCTCCCAGTCTGAGAATGAGAAAATGACACAGCTGTCGAGGAAGAGAATGACTAGACGTGGACAATCCTACAACTGATGGATTGTTCCTGGTCTCTAAAGCCATGGATGGGAAAATTAGGAATGATTCTGCTTTGGTACAAAACCACAGCTCTTCCACAAGGGACAAAGAAGAAACACCCTCATGTTTACAACCAAAAAGGATAAAGGACTGTTTATATTCGACTCTGCAGCCAGGTGGAGTCAAGAAGACTCATCTTCCTAAACTCAAATCTGGCCTCAGACACTAGCCGCGTGACTCTGGGCAAGTCACCAAAGCCTGTTTGCCTCAGTCTCCCCATCTGTCGAATGAGCTGGAGAAGGAAATGGCAGTGCGTTCCAGTATCTTTGCCAAGACAACCCTAAATGGGGTCACAAAGAGTCGACTGAAAAACAACTGAATAAGGAGCTGAAGAGAACAACATCTAGCCAGCACCTAAACTCTGCTTGGCCACCACTCAGCCTCGAGAAGATCCAGGCCTCAAATAGAAACGCATCCTTGTGGGGACATCTTAACTTAGAAAACCACAGATGGACATTATCTACAATGTTGTGTGTTGTATTTTATTACGCGTTTCCCCACTCCATTTTAATCAGGTTTGGTTTGACATCCCTGATCTAGGTTAAATTCTTGGCTCTGCCACTTAGAAACAAGCTTGTGACCTTGGTCAAGTTACCTGACTCTGAGCTTCATTCTTCTCCTCTGCTGAACAGGGATATTCTTCATGTTTTGAGGCCCAAATTAGAAAAGTTACATGACCCATTTTATAACTGTTGTAAAGGGCTTTGTAGAGTTTTTTCCTTGTTACTAATCATTTGAGACAATAGCAATTAACTACTTATCTGTAGATGCTATTTTTAAGTTTATTTTTTAAACTGTTTCTAGACTAATATCACAGAATTCTGGGGTTGGATGAGCCCTCCAACACATCCTACAAGAAAATCCCCAACTATGTCATGCCTCTGCTTGAAGGACTCCCATGAGGGGATCCTTCCTTGCTGGAGCAGCAGGCCCATTGCACAGAGGGACAGCATTGTCATCAACACTACCTTTGCCTCCTGGATCAGCCCATGTCAGCTTTCACAGGCACTATGTGTGCTATACAGCTCAATATTCTCAGCTCTCTGACATTCCCCTGTCCTTTCCCCTGGCTCCTCCTCCTCCTCCCTAGCATTGCCATGGGCTGTGGCCACATGCAGAGGCAGCTCCAGCCCCATACGGCAGGCTGGGCTGTACTTGTCAGGAGCATACTAAATGCTCTCATCTAAAGCTCTTACTGACCTTCAGTTCCTTTCTCTGTGAAGTGAGAGGGCTGGACCAGAGGACCTATAAGACCTCTCCCTACTCTATGATCTGATGACCCCATGTCCCTGCTATACACATGGAGAGGCCTTTGAGACACACCTGCACCTCACCCATAACTGCTTCTCCAGTTTCAGAGTGTAGAAGAGGAAATCTATCTCGCTGACAAGGAGGATGCTCTTCTAAAGGAGAAGAGGTAGAGAGCAGTTCAAACTTCCCATTGTACCCCATAGGAGGAGGCTCCAGGAGGGAGCCCACACTCTCTACTGGACCCAGCCCTTACCTGTCTTTGCATTTCCTCAATCTGCCTCTGGGGGATGCTCCGTAGCACACTGTACATCTCTCGCATTTTCTCCTCAGGTATAACCACAGATGCCCTGAAGGTAAAAGAGATCATGGAAGGGGTGAGAGGGGAAAACCAAGACTGAAATAAGTCAATTCCACCATTCTAACTAGCACTGCCAGCTGCCTCAGGGAACAAGCTGAGGCCTGGAGGTACATCTAACTTACTCAAAGGATTACGAGGCCATGTTCTTTTGTAAGGCAGTACCTAGGAAGGGGAGGGAGAAAGTGCAGACAGCACAAGGACCAAGGTGACAAACTTCATTGACCTGCCTTGGGCCATGATGCTAAGGACGTCACAAAGAACAAAAGGGCCTTCGAAGAATATCTAGTTTAGTCCATCCTTCGGTAATGATCCTGACAAATGGTCAGCCAGGCTATCTGAAGACCTTCAGGAATTGGGAATCCACTGCCTCCCAGGGCAACTTATTCCATGTGGGGACAAATCTCATTCTTCAAAGTTTTTTTATTTTCTCAAGCTAAAATCTGCCCCTCCAACTTCTACCACTACTGGTTCTGCCTCAGGAGTCAAGTTAAATAAGTCTAATCCCTCTTTCATAACAGCTCCTTATACACATGAAGACACTGATCACATCCTCCCACAAATCACTTCTTCTCTAGGCCAAACATCCCTAGTTCCTAGGCCTGATCCTTGAACAGCATGTTTTACAGTTTCTTCACCATCCAGATCACCCTCCTCTGAACAGTCTAGTTCACTAATGTCTTTCCTAAAAGAAGACCCTAGAGCCAAAATATATTTTTCCAGATGTTCTCTGGGCAAGGCAGAGTCCAGAGTGACTATCACCCTCTCTGTCACAGAGAGGATGATATAAAAAGCCAAGCCCATGACCAAGAGCCATGGTTAAAATAGACCATTTATGCTACCCCAAGAAATTCTCTTATATTGACTCCTAAAATGACCCAAGTCTAGAAACAATCATTCAGAAAGGTGGTGAAGAAGAAATTAATTAAGCATTCAAGGCAGGAGTAGGCAGAGGATATAGAATGCCAACTAAGCTTCATCAACCATTACTCTTGACCTTTCCCAAGTCTTCCACAGAATTATCACACGATGAAAATTCACATGGTGATGGGGGGTCAGAGCCAAGATGGCAGCTTTCTTAAACTGTCCCCCAAATCCCTCCAAACACCTGTAAAAAATGGCTCTGAACAAATTCTAGAGCTGCAGAACCCACAGAATAGCAGAGGGAAACAGGTTTCCAGCCCAGGAGAGCCTAGATGGTCACCAGGAAGGGTCTATCCCACAGTGCTGAGAGCAGAGGGCAGCCCAGCGTGGGCCACGCCAGGACAGACCCGTAATTGGCCAGCCAGAAACAGGCCTTGGGGCCATTAAACAATGAGGTGTGGCAGTTACCAGACTTCTCAACCCACAAACCCCAAAGAGCAGGTTAGGGGGAAATCGCGGGATCGAGTTCAGAGCGGTCTGGCCGCCAGCTCTGGGGGTGGAGGAGGTGGTGCATTGGTGGCAGTGGCAGCAGCAGGAAGCTCCTGAGGCTGCTTCTAGAACTCCAGCGTCAGCTGCTTCCCGAGTCCCTGGCTCACACAGTGGGAGGAATCTAGCAACGAGTCAGAGCAGGAGTGCAGGGAGTGCTTTGTGGGCACAAAGGCAGATTCTCTTGCTGTGCCCTGCTTGGATCTGTATTGCGGTCCTGGTTGGCAGTTCTTGGGGCAGAAGGAGCACTGCTGGGACAGAGCCTGGGGTGATGGTGGAGTAGAAGTAGCTCTGAAAACAGCAGTGCTTGGACCCTAAAGCTTGGGACAAAGTACGCTCTACTATACAAGTAGTCATATCCTGACAAAAAGCTCAAGGGTCAAATAGCTGGTGGGAACATAAACAGGCAGCGAAAAAGGTCTCAGATTCAGACTCAGACTTTGGAATCTTTCTTTGGTGACAAAGAAGACCAAAACATACAACCAGAAGAAGTCAACAAAGTCAAAGAGCCTACATCAAAAGCCTCCAAGAAAAATATGAATCGGGCTCAGGCCATGGAAGAGCTCAAAAAGGATT
>CM053623.1:443032884-443073709 GCA_028646595.1 Phalanger gymnotis | reverse complement strand
TGAAGAAAACAACACCTTAAAGAACAGACTAACCCAAATGGCAAAAGAGCTCCAAAAAGCAAATGAAGCATAGAATGCTTTGAAAGGCAGAATTAGCCAAATGGAAAAGGAGGTCCAAAAGACCACTGAAGAAAATACCACCTTAAAAATTAGATTGGAGCAAGTGGAAGCTAGTTACTTTATGAGAAACCAAGATATTATAAAACAGAACCAAGAGAATGAAAAAAGGAAGACAATGTGAGATATCTCGTTAGAAAAACCACTGACCTGGAGAATAGAACCAGGAGAGATTATTTAAAAATTACTGGAGTACCTGAAAGCCATGATCAAAAAAAGTACCTACACATCACCTTTCAAGAAATTATCAATCAATGAAAACTATCCTGATATTCTAGAGCCAAAGGGTAAAATAGAAATTGAAAGAATCCACTGATCGCCTCTTGAAAAAGATGCCAAAAAGAAAACTCCTAAGAATATTGTTGCCAAATTCCAGAGTTTCCAGGTCAAGGAGAAAATACTACAAGCAGCCAGAAAGAAACAATTTGAATATTGTGGAAACACAGGATAACACAAGATCTAGCAGCTTCTACATTAAGGGATTGAAGAGCTTGGAATATGTTATTCCAGAGGGAAAAGAAGCTAGGATTAAAACCAAGAATTGCCTACCGAGCAAAACTGAGTATAATGCCCCAAGGCAAAATATGGATTTTCAATAAAACGGAGGACTTTCAAGCTTTCTCAATGAGAAGACCAGAGGTGAACAGAAAATTTGACTTTCAAATACAAGAATCAAGAGAAGCATGAAAAGGTAAACAAGAAAGAGAATTCATAAGGGACTTACTAAAGTTGAACTTTTATGTTGACATTCCTACATGGAAAGATGTGTGTGTAATTCATTAGGCCTTTCTCAGTACTAGGGGAGTTGAAGGGAATATAGACAGAGGGCACAGGATGAGTTGAATATGAAGAGATGATATCTAAAAAAAATGAAATAAATTTAAGGGGTGAGAGAGGAATATATTGAGAGGAGAAAGGGAGAGATAGAATGGGGTAAATTATCTCACATAAAAGTGGCAAGAAAAAGCAGTTCTGTTGGAAGCGAAGGGGGGCAGGTGCGGGGGGGGGGAGGTGGAACGAGTGAATCTTACTCTCATGGGATTCAACTTGAGGAGGGAGTAACATACACACTCAATTGGGTATCTTACTCCACAGGAAAGTTTGGGTATCTTACTCCACAGGAAAGTATGAGGAAGGAGATAAAAAAAGAGGGGATGACAGAAGGTAGGGAAGATAGGGGGAGGAGGTAATCAAAAGTAAACACCTTTGAAAAGGGACAGTGTTAAGGAAGAAAACTGAATAAAGGGGGACAGGATAGGATGGAAGGAAATATAGTTAGCCCTGCACAACATGAGCATTGTGGAAGTGTTTTACATAGTAATACATGTGTGATCTATGTTGAATTGCTTGCCTTCCGACGGAGGGTGCATGGGAAGGGATGTGAGGAGGGAATTTGGAACTCAAAGTTTTAAAAGCAGATGCTTAAAAAAATAAATGAAAAGTTGTTTTTTACATGCAGCTGAGAAACAAGATATATAGGGAATGGGGCATAGAAATCTATCCTGCCCTACAAGAAAGTAAGGGGAAAGGGGATGGGGGGTGGGAGTGGGGTGAAAGAGGGGAAGGCTGACTGGGGAATGAGGAAATCAGAATATATGCCATCTTGGAATGGGGGGGAGGGTAGAAATGGGGAGAAAATTTGTAATTCAAAATCTTGTGGAAATCAATGTTGAAAACTAAAATACTAAATAAAAAAGTGATTTGAGTAAGGTTAAAAAAAATTCACATGGTACTATAACATTATTGCAAGACATTTCCATAGTACTCTACAAGTGCTTTTTTTTTTCTTTTTACAAAGCACTTCCCTCAAAACAACCCTGTGATTTGGTGCAAGTTTAATCTATCTACTTTACAGATGAGGAAACTGAGGCTTATAGAGGGTGACTACACAGGAAGCTATTTGATCAACTACTCTCAAGGTTACCCACATGCCCACCTCTCTAGTGACCAAAAACACATTTTAATTTGACCCAGATAAATTCTAGGGCATTTTCTGGGCCCTTCATCCAATACTACATGTCAGGCACATCTGAGTCCTATCAGCAGAAGCAACAGGCCAACACCCTGAAAGGGGAAATAAGCCAAAAGAGACAAGGCAGAGGGCAAAAATGAACCTACCTCTTCCAGTCCAGAACCTCTGAAAAGGGCAGGATATAGGAATCAGCGATGATGACTGGGACACAGCCAGCCTGAAGAACATCACTCAGAGCCGCCTGGCCCAGCCGGGCTCCACGAAGGACCACACAGAAAGAAGCCTCCTGAAGGTGAGAGAATCAATGATGGGAGACTGAGAGATAGGCCAGCCCAAGGGACCTACCTACAGAAGATTCTGAAGATCAAATTTTCTATGG
This sequence comes from Phalanger gymnotis, assembly GCA_028646595.1. Lineage (NCBI taxonomy): Eukaryota > Metazoa > Chordata > Mammalia > Diprotodontia > Phalangeridae > Phalanger > Phalanger gymnotis. The sequence goes on along the minus strand of CM053623.1, from coordinate 443,071,241 downwards.
TTTGAAACCAAGGGAGGCCAACACATCCAGATACCACAAGTTCAGCTTTTCTAAAAAATAATATTTTAATTTTCTCCCAATTACAAGTAAAGATGATTTTTAATATTCACATTTTTTAAATTTTGAGTTCCAAATTTTCTCCCTTTCTCCCTCACCTCCCCAAGACAGTAAGCAATTTCATATATAGGTTATACATTTACAATCATGCTAAACATATTTCCATATTAGTTGTGTTATTAGAAGAAGACAGAGACCAAAAGAAAAAAAATGAAAAACAGGATGCTTTGATCTGCAATCAGACTCCATCAGTTCTTCCAGCTTTTTTAACAGTTATCAATCCTCACCAATACAACTGGAAATGTCCTATCAGTCCACACCAGCCAGTCAGGCAACAAGTATATAAGTGCCTACTATGTGCCAGGCACCGTGCTACATGCTAAGGATGTCTTCCAGCATCCCGTCAGTGATAATACTGGCAGTAAAGAGAACCAGAATTACCAAAGAATAAGGAGACAATGATCATGAAGCTCAAAGAATTTAAAACTGGAAAAGACTCGTTTTTCTCATCATAGAGGCTGTGATTTGCCCAAGATCATACAAGTATGAGGCAGGAACAGAGCTGAGATTCAAAGCTAGGTCCCTGGATTCCAAACCCCTGCTCCACTATCCCCATGCTGCTTCATATCAATACCACAGACAGTAGTGACAGGAATCAGTTTTTGATACCCAACAATCTGATCTGTTACAGACAATTTATTTCAGGCCTAGCTAGGTCATTTAAGCATCCAGACCAATGTCTCAAACTCCAAGTTGACTACATGTTGCTCGAAAAAGTCAGAGTTTTCATGTTGTAGGATGGGTCTGCCAAGCAGAGCTATAAGTTTTCAAAAGGATGCAGTAGGCATGAGAAACCTTTGACTGAAGTTTCTTACCATATACATCCTCACAGACAAGACGGAGGAGGAGAAGCTAGAAGATAAAACTTTTAAAGGACCTGAATAATTATATCCAAAGAGTATTGATTAAGGCACCAAGGTCAATTGGGGGAAATACTCTAGTCATATACTTCAAGGCTCTATGGTCAGCTCTTCCTTGTTCCACGTCATAGTGATGGACTCCGCCGACAAGGTAGAAGATGTGCTAAACACACCTGTAGATGGAATAGTGCTGGCAGGGGTCAATTCTACGCTGGATGACACATACAAGAGCCAAAAAACAATAGCAGGAAATGACAGGTGAGAACAAAACATGAAATTAAATAAAGATAAATGCAAAGTCCCACCTTAAGTTCAGAAAAAATTGCCTCAACAAAAGGAAGATGAGAAGAGCCAATATAATAATCATTTTTGGGGGAAAATCCCAAAGTTCTGGTTAAGTCAACACCAGGGTGAGATAGCTGCTGTCCAAAAACCTAATGCAATTGTAGGCTCCATTAATAAAAGTCCAAAGCTCAAAACAAAGGAAGTCCTCTTCCCTGGTCTAACCACACTTGGAGTGCTATTCCATTACAGGTACCACATTTTTGGGAGGATACTGATAAGCTGGAGGATATTCAGCTTTGGGGGATCTAGTATGACAAGAAGGCTGGAAACCGTGCCACACGAGGATCAGCTAAAGTAGCAACTAGGGATTTTAACCTGGAAAAGAAGAATTAGATGGGGAACTAAGGGATAGAGAGCAGAGGAGAAGTATGAAAACTGACTAAAAATATCTGAATAACTGTCAACAGAAGAAGGATTAAACTTACTTTGCATGACACCAAAGAGCAAAACTAGAACCAATGGGCTGAAGTTGCATTAAGAAGATCTCAGCTTCATTTTTTAAAAGTAGAATGGACTACTGAGGAACGGAGGAATTCCCTATCCCAGGAGGGCTTTCAGCAGAGTCTGGATGACCCTTGTTGGTAATACTCTAGAGATTTCTGTCCAAGCACAGACTGGCCCAAATGACCTCTACAGTCATTTCCAACTCGGAGAGTCTAGTACTTAATACTCCCCTGACCATCCTTGGAGATTAAGTTCTGAATGCCACAACTGAAGAGGCAGATGAACAAAATGTAGAGTCACCAAAATGAAGAAGGATAGAGGAAGAGCTAACGAACGGGAAAGAGAAGACAAGGGTGGAAGTGGGACAAGAGGGAAGCATGCCAGCTACCTTCAGATTTTTACAGGTCTGTCATTCGAAAAAAAGAGATGAAACTTTTTCAGTTTCCAGGGAAGTGGAACTAGGACTAGAAGTTGCAAAGAGTCAAAATTCAGTTTAATATGTGAAAGAATTTTCTGGTAACTAGAGTTGTTCAAAGATGAACCATCTTGTGAAATAGCAAGAGCCATCTCGCCAGATGCTTTCGAGTATAGGGATGCTGCAGAGGAGATGGAGGAGTGGAATGGGAGGTAAAGAGGAACTGCTTTCTGAGGCCCCTTCAAAGGCTACGATATATATGACGGTCAGTTCATAATCAGTGCATCTTCTGACACATCTTGAGTCTCTGGCTACCTCTATTCCACACAAGCACTCAGAGAAATCCAAGGCTCCTGCACACCTAACAGTCTCCTAAGCAACATCTACAGTTGCCAGAAGAAGATGATGTTGTCTGGGAAATTGCAATGAAAGAAGGGGAACAATGTTGGCAGGTCCTATCTTTTTTTAGATGTGTGAAGAGCTGTTATGAAAATCTCTATAGCAGATTTCAAAAGTAATAAACAGAAAACACCTTGCGAAGAGTGGGGAAGGAGAGAAAAGATGGTGACAAGATTGAGACTTTATACAGCACCTCTTGGGAAGGAGCACTGAAGCAGCCAGGATGGGCTCCAATTCACCAAGAGAACAGAGGAAAAGTGATTCACCTAAGCATTCTACGAAGTCCACTTACCTAGGGCTTTTGGAGGGAAAAATCTGCACTTAGCTGGAAACTAAGGTAAACATGTCCAATTTTAAACACACACACACTCCAAAAATTTTGTAAAAGATCACTTATTCAGGTACTAGGTCTAACCTTCCCACCCAGTGTTTATGGAAACAAGAAATGTAGAGGATCCAAATGGCTGCAAGAGGAGAAGCAGACCAGGAAGAGACCCCAAAACTCCAAACACCCAAGTTCTCCCTATGCCCTCTCCTACTCTCCCAAAAGATAAGAAACTATTTTGAAGCATTCTGAGATAGAGACAAAAGAAAGCTATAGGGAAAACCCAATATTCTAGACTCTTCTAAAGATAAATGAGAAAGACACACAATTCTAAGAAGAAAACGAGTCACTGCATCTTCCAGTGGCAGGTGGAAAGCCCCAATTTGGCCTGGAGAGACAACCATCCAGATGTGGACACACATGCTGATAACCGTTTTTCCTGTCTAGACAAAGGTTACTATAAATACATCTGCTCACATCATCGCTGTTATCAGCTAGACATTCCAGAGGGAGATGCCCTGCTTTGTAAGGGAAAGTATTTTAACAATCTCAGCATGAGCCAGCTCTCTTTGGAGTTCAAAAGAGTACCCCATCTCCTTGAGAGCTCTCCTTGGGCAAGCCTGTCTGAATTTCAAGTAGCTAAGTGAACAAAACTCAATTGTTCTCTTTGGATGAGGGTTTCAGAATTCTCCTTTCCCTGCCCCCACACCCAAGGAATGCTAAACATCTTGCCTATAAAAACATCCCCAGAGGAGCAGATGATGCTGCTCTGCCTCAGGAGGTTGGAAGTGTCGCTTATTCACTTGAGGCGAGGAATCCATACCTAGTATAGAAGGGTCATGCAAGTACTGCCCACCTTTCCCTGGGAGCCAAGCAGCAAAGGTTCTTCAAGTTGGCAAGTCTGAGAACACTCAAACCCTGGACTGGTCTCAGGGCAAGAGGAGGAAGCTAAACGTGTTTCCCTCCCATACTGAAATGGCTTATTTGCAAGGCTGGCTATCTGGTCTGTGGTGCTGGGATGGCTTTATTTAGAGCTGGGTCACAGGACCATAAGCCTCAGATTTGGAAGGCCAGTTATAAATCAGGTAACGCTTCCCTATTCATCTTACAGATGAAAAAACAAAGACAAAGAAAGATTAAGTGACTTGCCCAAGGTGACCTGGGTAATAAGGAACAGAGCTAAGACTGGCCTCAAGGTCTTCAGACCTCTAAACTCACTACACTGTCCATGGCAACTCCCTTACAAACACATGATGTCAGATCCCTAAATACAGTCTGAAGCGCATCGAGGAGCAAGGTGCTATGCAACACCATGCTCCTACATCAGACTTCACCCAGTTTCATGTGGTAAGAAACAGGTAGGGAACAATACTGACCTGCAGGATTTGCGGGTAATCAAAGACCTGGTCCTTGTGGCATCGTTTGCGTGTGGAAAGGACACCCTCGGAGAGATTGGTACACTTCTCCAGGACCAGCACTGACTCCCCATGCTTGGCTTGGAGGGCCTCCAGGTCTGAGCGGTACTCAGGATGAAGAGCCATCTGCGATGACAGAAGAAAATACCTCCTGGGGCTGAGAGGAAGAGATCAAAGTGATTGGAAGGCCTCAGGCAGATGCTCTAGGCAGGCCTAGAAAGTCTTTGAAGTTAGACTTAGAGCAAAGAGCATTCTCCCTTTAAAATATCTGTCATGGAACAGGCTTCCCCTTACTTTAGTTGGAAATTATGGGCATATAGTGTTACTTTCTGTTCATGCATATAGTTCACAAATATTTATTAAGCACCCACTGCATACAAAGTCTATTGTTAGATGCTGAGGGTGATGCAAAGTTGAAATAAGAATTCATCCCTGCCCTCATGGAACTTATAGTCCAGTCAGATGTAAGATACAAAAGTAACTAGAATATGCCATATCACATTATAAGAGCAGCAGAGAAGACAAAACGCAGGTCCACAAGTGGGCCCATGCCCCAAAATGGTACTTCAAGGATGGTTCTGAGAAAGTTTGAGGGTCCCACCTAACCCAGCCAAAGTCCCAACCCAAATCTACCCCAGAAAGGACTAAGGTCAGAGAAAGGGATGCGGGGGAGGTGCCACATGGACTTCTGCCAGCCACGTCAATCCATGGCTAAGTTACATAAGGATAAAATGCCAATATTCTGTACATTTATAGATATCTAAGTCATTGTTGGGGGTAGGAATTGATTCTTTTTCCTTAGTTCCTCAGTAAAAGATCCATTTGAAATGGCATATCAGATGAAGACATGGAGCAGTCCATTTAGCAGATTGTGTGACTTGTCCAGGTTCACCCTGGTAACAAGGGCCAAGATGGGCTCTAGCCCTCAGCTCCTGGCTCCTCATGCTACCACAATATGCTGCCTCTCTCATATAGCTCTGAGGCCTTAGTTTCACCTTCTGAGAAAAGGATCAGATTCATCCCATTCTTCAAAGGGAAGACAAGGTGATAAGTAAATGCAAATACACAAAGCACTCAGCTACCCTACCAACGCCAATTCAAAGCAATATGGAATTGTACCTCCTTATGTGCATATGGGACAAAAGTGTCAGGAGAGGCAAGATTAGCTTAGAGTCCACAAGGTAAGTCAAGGCAACAAGCAAAGCTCCCGAGAATCTAGTGGAAAGAACATGGGATTTGGAGTCAGAGCCCCAGTGTTCACACCATGGCTTGGGACATATCTAAACTGATCATGAAGTCACTTCAACTCTCTTGGTTTCAGTTTCTTTATCTATAAAATGAGGCAGATGGGATCTGATGACCTCAAAGGTCTATTCTAGCTTTAAATCACATTTGAATGGACTGCTTGCTGATTAACAAAATAAAATGACACCATTCTTGGTACTTTTCTTTTTAAAGAGCTACAAAGTGTTTAGTTTCATTAGGAACACTGCCACAAGCCTGATTTCTCTCCACATGTATAAAAGAGTGTGTTCAGAGTTGGCCTGGCAGTCGAGGGTCAGAGCCCTGGTTCCTGTAGGCAAAGGCCTCTCCACCCTCCTAAAGAGAACCACCAGACCTCAAAAGAGGACCAGTAGGAGTATAAAAAGCTGACACTTCTTCTAGAGATGACCTAGGAGGACCAATACCTCTTTGGCCCAGCCATGCTGACTGGGCTACCTAAAAGCAAGATGTCACCCACACACTGGGCCAATTCCATGAACGGTCTGTCCATTCTTAGGGAAGGATGAAATGAAATCGATAGCACTTCAACTTCTTTTTCAAATAGGCCAGGACAAGAAGGCCCTACTTGGCCTCGAACACTACCTACTCTAACACTCCATGAAGTCATATGGCTGAATCAATAGAATTGCTTCTTAAGAGGCTGACTTAAACTGAGGCAAGTTAGGAAGCAGATTCTTGGCACCTGAATCTAACTGAAAGGAGCTGAGATTACTCTGTGACCAACAGCAAGTCATAGCTTTGAGCCTTATTTTTCCTTCCTGTAAAATGGGGATAATCGCACTCATAGTACCTACTTCACCACTTCTTTGGGAGGAAAGTAGTTTCCAAATCCCGAAGGGTGACACTGGTTAAAAGGCCAGTCATTAACACACACATAAGCATCACTTGGAGGGTGATGAAGTACTCTTCTCCCAACAGCCTCGTGAGGTAGAGAGCCAAGAACACTGTGGCCATCGATGAATTAGGCAACTGAGGGCTGAGAGACGGAGGAGAGGAGAAGAGAGAGTTTCTGGGTCACAGAACAAGTCAACATTGGAGCTGGGGCTCAGGCTCCAAATCCAGAAATCTTTCTCCTACCCCATCAATGAAATCATTCCTCTTCACATCTAAGTTTTATTGTCATCATCATTAGGATTTTCTGTGGTGTGCCAAACAAAGAAAAATGCTATTTCTGGGAGTGACCCAATTGGGATTAGGGCCAAAAACTGATTTCATTCACTAAATCATAAGCAAAAGCTGGGGACAGGGTTTGGCTGGACTTCACTACACAGAAGCCAAGTGGAGATTCAGGAAGTCATTTATATCACAATTATCTAGTTGATTTCTAGCCACCCACTACCACCAGCTTCCCCTTAGCTTCATCCCCTTCAATTTAAATATTCATATGTGAAAAAAGAAAAGCATTCAACTATCCCAATGACTTACCTACCTGGCATTCAAAGCTTTCCCCAATCTGCCTTACCTTCTCAAGCAGAGCACATTTTGCTCCCTTCTAAGTGCTAACTCAACTGGACTGTCTCCCCTCTCAGTCACCTTACTTTGGTTCACACAGTTCCTTCTGTCTAGAATGCCCTACCCTTCCTCATTTATTGAATGCTTACTTCATTCACTCAACATTCAACAAGCCTACTGTGTGACAGGCACTAGGCTAAGCAGTGGATGCACAAAGACAAAAAGGAAACATTCTCTGCCTTATTACCTCGTAAAGGCCTAAGCAAGTGCTACCTTTTCTCCTAACTCTCATTCAGACGTGCATTTTTTTTTAAATATAGCTGTACAATGCACTAATCACACAGTATGGTGGCATTCAGAGGCCTCAAACATCGAAAGCCTGCCAAACTCTCAGGGGCTACCAAAAAGTGATTCAAATGAAATTGGGAAATGTTTAACAAAATAAGTTAAAATACAATGCAACAGAGATAATGTTAATAGAGATGTCCCTTGAGTTGGAGTCAGAGGATGTGAACAGGAATCCAGATCTGCTGCTTATTACCCACACTTAAATTAGAGGGCCTCAGTTTCTTTAACTGTAAAATGAGAAAACTGGACTAGGTGATCGCCAAGGTGATCCCATGGACCTTAATACTGTGCCTGCGTCTTCTCCTCATGCCAGCCATAAGGCCCACAAGGTCAAAGACCCTGTCTTAGCTAAACTCCACATCTCCTCCAGCTCCCACCTCCCCAAAGTCCTCCATATAGAGTAAGAGCTTAATTAACACTGTTGTCGTTACCTTTCCCTTTCTGCCAGGCCTGCCTGAGCTGATGGGGTGCAGATCTTTAACAAACACCATTTAGAGATAGGTTTGTTTTATCATATGTCCTCTTTAAAAAAAGAAAAAAAAGAAAAAAGTCACTGATTCACCCAATAGTCCAAATTCAAATTTAAAAAAGGTCATGTGACCTTCCAAGTCTGTCACTTGTGAAAACTCCTAATTTAGCTCCTTATAAAGAAAAAAATGACAAAAATCCCACCTGAAGCCAAAACACCTTGCAAGACACTAGCAGTAATGATCTTCCATTCCCCTCAGGGGAAAATTGGGTGGAGGGAAGAATTTGAAAATAAAAGACAATGGTCTGACCATCCCTATACATACTTCAGGAAACGTGGCAAATACCCCCAAGAAGCAATTATCACAAAGTGCAACAAATCCAAAACACTTCTGTCCCTACCCCGCCCCCCCACCATGGGTGGTAAGAGTGTCCTTGCCTCTATCAAGGGACAGAAGAAGGGGAAGAGACCAGGACAGAAGTGTAAGCTTTGAGGGTAAAGGGTGACTGGGCTTGGTGGTAGATAGCTGCCAGTCAACTAGCACATGGCACTCCTCCCACCAGCTACAACCTATCACTTCCTTCTGCCTACCAAGAAGAATCACAGGATAAATAGGAATTGGGACAGCTAGGTTGTACAGTGAGTAGAGCATCTGCCCTAGAGTCAGAAGACCTGAATTCAAATCTAACCTCAGACACTTGACATACTTGCTAGCTGTGTGACCTTGGGCAAGTCATTTAATCCCAATTGCCCTGCCTTCCCCCCTCCAAAAAAAAAGAAAAAGAAAAAAGGATAAATAGGAATTTAGGATTTAAAGTTCCTAGGTGTCTTAGAGAATATTATAACTGTGATGGCTGGCATGCACACATAGCACTTCAAAGTTTATGACCTCAGAGCTCAGAGGCGTTAAGTAATTTGTTCAAGTTGACCGGAGGTTCCAACTGCAGACCATTCACTCATTCTGTCTCTCCTAGGCCAACCCTTCATTTTACATATAGGGAAACTGAGGTCCTAAGAGGGGGAACAACGAGAAAGCATTGCAGGGTTCAGAACTGGAAGTGATCTTCTCCCACCCCCTTATTTTACAGATGAGGAAACCACAGGCCAAGAGATGGGACAGCTTGCCCTGGCCACGCCGGCAGATGAGTAGTTGAAGTTGGCCTCAACCCCAGGCCTTATGACTCCAAATCCAGTATGCTTTCCATTATGCTCCTTAATTCCATTAGACCCCACACCAAGTCATGAGGTGGTCTGCTCCCCTCATTACCAACCCCCAGGCCCTAATAATCAGCCTATAAGTGGAAGTAAAACTGTTTCCAGATTACCAAGACTTCTCATATTGTTGAAATAAGAGCATGTCTTGTACATGGGGGAAAGGGGAATGGGAGAGGGGAAAAAAAGCCCTCAGGGCTGTGGCTAGGTGCATTGCCTATGCCATGCCTCATAGCCCTCTCATGTGTAGGGAAAGAACAGGTTGTATGGGGAGCACCTTACCCTGGTCCTCTCTCTGGTAGATCCACCTCAGCTGACAGGGAGCTATAGACAGGAATGCTAACATCATAGCCTTGGCGATAGGTCCACGTGGAGAAGCCACCACCAGCCAGAAGAGCCCTGAAAGTAAAAAATTTCAAGAAACTGTAAGGAAGATGGGGTTCAATTCAGTCATGCTCCAGTCCAAGGAGACTGGACCAAAACAGACTCTTTCTGGGACAATCAATGTTTTCTCTCCTTGACTCAGTCTTTCTGCCTCTAGGATCCCAAATTCAGTCTTCTACTCTACTATTTAAAAAATGGGTGGTCTCAAGGAAGAGCCTCAAACACCATATGCTACCTACCCCTCAGAGACTCCCCACCCCCCCCAAACATCATGACTCTTGTGAGAGGTGGGTAATGACAGGTGTCTGCTCTAGGCCATCTAAGGCTCTGTATTCAGCCAAGGTGAAGGGAAAGGAAAGGGAAGGAAGGGGAGGGAAGGAGGTGGAAACAAAAAGGAAGAAGTTGGGCTGTGAAAAGGAGGTAAAAAGGTCAATAGCTTTAGGGGATGGATAGTAGGGTCTAATAGAGGTTTTTTTCAAGTCCCAGAAGGGAAAGCAGATACTCCTGGCTCCCCATTGTCACTTCTACTTTGATATCATCTCTCACTTTCTCTCCAACATTGGAAGAAGGCTTAACAGTACCAGATATCAAACTGTAATACAAAGCAGAAATTATCAAAATGCTCTGATACTGATTAAGAAATTGAACACAACAGTCCAGTGTTTGACAAACCCAAAGATTCCAGCTACTGTAATAAAAACTCACTATTCAACAAAAACTGCTGGGAAAACTAGAAAATATCATGCCAGAAACTAAATCAATATCTCCTACCATATACCAAGAAAATAAAAAAATATTAGAGGAACAAGGAAGAATTCATGACCAAACAAAGAAGACCACAGAAGACAAAATGGACAATTTTTGTTATACAAAGGAAATTAATACAACTAAAATCAGAAATGAAACAGATAACTGGGGTGGGGGGGGGGGGGCGGATTTGCAGCAGTTTCTCTAATAATAGTCTCCTTTCCAAGAGATGCAGAAATAGATTCAAATGTATAAGAATAGGAGCCATTCCCCAACCGATAGTCAAACAATATGAACATGTAGTTTTCAAAGGAAGAAATCCAAACTATCAATAGCCATACGGAAAAAAATGTTCCAAATCACTAATATTGGAGAAACAAAAATTAAAGTAACTCTGAGGTTCTGCCTGACTCCCATCAGACTGCCAAAGTCGACAAAAAAAAAAAAAAAAGGAAAATCACAAGTGTTAGAGTGGATGTGGGAAAACAGGTACATCAGTGCATCGTTGGTGGGGCTGTGAACTAATCCAGGCATTCTGGAGAACAATTCGGAACCACGTTCTTCAAAAGTTACTACCCTAGAGCACTGACCCTGGAGTCAGGAGAACCTGAGTTCAAATCCGGCCTCAGGCACTCGACACACTTACTAGCTACGTGACCTTGGGCAAGTCACTTAACCCCAATTGCCCTGCCTTCCCCCCTCCAAAAAAAAAAAATTCTACCCTTTGACCCAGTGATATCACTACTAAATAGGTCAAGGCACCAAAGATTCAAAGAAAGAGGAAACAGACCCATATGCACAAAAATATTTATAGTAGTTTTGATTGTAATGGCAAAGAAATGGAAACCAAGCAGGGTATTAATTAGTTAAGAAATGAAAAATTAAATTATGGCTTATTAATTTAATGGAACTATTGTGCTATACAAAATGATGAAGTTGATAGCTTCAGAGAAACCTGGGAAGATTTATATGTACTGATACAGAGTCAAGTGGCCAGAACTAGTAAATTTCTACAATAATAGCATTGTTAAAACAAACAACTTTGAGAGATTTACAACTCTAATCAGTACAATGACCAACCATAAGTTCAGAAGACTAATGATGAAACACGCTACCCATCTCCTGAAAGAGAGGTAATGGATTCAAGGTGCAGACCGAGCCTTTTTTTTTTCCTAGATATGGCCAATATAGTGGTAAATTGTTTTGTTTTGACTATGCATATTCGTTTCAAAGGTTTTGTTTTTCTTTCTTTTTCAATGGGGCAGAAAGGAAGGAGGGAGAGATGGGTGGAATTTTTTTCACTGGAAAAAATTAAATTAAAAAAAGGCTTTTTATTAAGTCTGTTTGGTTATCCCAGAAATATCTCAAACTCAACATGTCCAAAACTGAACTCATCATCTTTCCACCAAAGTCTTTCCTTCTTCCAAATATCCCTGTTCTGTTGAAAGTTGAAGGACCCTATCCTTCTCGTCTCTTATGTTCATAACCTGGGCTCCTCATTGTCTTTCACCCCACATAGCCAATTAATGGTCAAATCTTGCCATTTCTCCCTTCATGACATCTCTAGCATCCAAGCCCTTCTCTCCACAAACACATCTTACTTCAAGCTCTCCTGACAGATTACCTCAATTATTGCAATAGACTCCTGAATGGTCTCCATGTCTGCTCTTTCACCACTCCAGTCTGGTCTACATACTGCTTCCAAAGTAATTTTCCTTATATGCAGATCTGACCATGTGATTCTCCTGTTCAACTCCTGAATTCCTACTTATTGTCTTTAGGTCTCATAAACTTCTCTGGTTAGATTGCACAACCTTACACAACCCAGCCCCAACCTATCTTTGCAAACTCGCTGGACATTCATTACTCCTCCTTCTACACTACAGGCTCCAACCAATGCAGTCTTTCCTGTGTTCCTCACGCACAATGTGCCACTTTTCATTCCAGTGCCTTTGCACTGGTCATCCCCCAGGCCCGGAAAACATCCCTTCATTACCACTGCCTCATAATGTCCCTCTTTTCCTTAAAGATGCAGCTCAGGCACCACTGCCTACAGGAAGCATCTCCTAAATCCTCTTTCCCACCCCACCCCCAACTTTGCACCCCACTTACCTGCTTCATTTCTGATTTTAGTCATATTAATTTTCTGTGTTTTGTATGACAAAATTGTCCATTTGGTTTTCTGTGGTCTTCTTTGGTCATGAATTCTTCCTTGTTCCTCTAATTTGTTTATTGTCTTGGTGGACAAACTACCTGATATTTAACTACTCTGTGTGTGTCTGTGTGTGTGTGTGAACTTTAAACTTGCTGTTCCCCTCTCTCTCCCTCACTCTGGGCCTCCCTATTCCCTGAGACAACAATATTGAAACTTTTGGTTGTTTTTTCACTCGGATCCGACTCTTTGTGACCCCATTTGGGATTTTCTTGGCAAAGATGCTGGAGTAGTTTGCCATTTCCTTCTCTAGCTCATTTTACAGATGAGGTAAATGAGGCAAACAGGGTTAAGTGACTTGCCCCAGGTCACACAGCAAGTGTCTAAGGCCAGATTGGAACTCAGAAAGATGAGTCTTCCTGACTCCAGGCCCAGCACTACCCACTGTGCCACCTAGCTGAATTTAAATTAGGCCAATTAATAACCCTGCAACGGCCACTAAGTGTTCAAGTGAAAGAAGAATGAACGTGACAAACTTCATTGTTGTCTCATTTTAAGAAAGTGCCAGAGCTACCCAACCTTCAGCAGCCACCAACCTGATTAGTCAGTTGCCATCAACACTGAGGCAAGACCCTCCACCAGCAAAAAGATTATTACTCACTGAAGGTTCAGATAATGCTTAGCATTTTTTAGCTATGAAGTATTTTTCTAATTAAGGCATGTACATTATTTTTTAGACATAATACTACTGCATACTTAATAGACTACAGTATGGTATAAATATAACTTTTGTATGCAGTGGGAAAGCAAAAAAAAAAAATTATGTGACTTACTTTATTGTGGTATTTGCTTTATTGTGGTGGTGTGGAAGCAAACCTGCAATACCTCGGAGGTATGGCTTCATCTACTTGTTGTATTGTTCCCTCTCCCCCCACATCAGAACATAAGCTCTTTGTGAGCAAGGCCTGCTGCATTCCTTGTATTTGCATTCCCTTCTAGCATGGTCAAACCTGCCAGTTTAGAAGCTCCTCTCCTATGTGGGAACATTGGCTTCCCTGGTGCTCCCAACTGCAGCATTCTCACTGGCTCTCCCCTAAGAATGGGATTCTCTCCCTCCTCCTCTGCCTCCTTCAATTCCCAGCTAAAATTCTGCTTTCAGCAAGAAGTCTTTTTCCTGGTCCCCTCTTCATGTGAATGCCTTTACTCTGAGATTATCTCCAATTTACCTTGTATACATCTGTGTTTTTACATAGTTGCTTACATGTTGTCTCCCTCACCAGCTGAGGACAGGGGCTGGTTTTTTCTTTCTTTGTATTCCCAGCACTTAGCACAGAGCCTGGCACGTAGAAGGTGCTTAATAAATGCTTAGTGACTTGACTTGACCCAACGGACATAGCCTCAGTGACCCAGGGTCGTGCCCGGTGAGACACTAGAGTAGATTATTACATTGCAGAATGATAAAAAAAAATTTTTTTACATTAAAGCTGGACATAGATTATGAGAGTTGGAAGGAAGGAGCATGTCCCGATAACATCCTGAGAGAGCAAAAGGCAGAGATGTCTCTGGCGGAAAAAAAAAAAAACCCAGCAAGCAGTAGGACTCCGAATAACTCAAGGAAGGTTCAGATGGACATTCCAGTTGGGATCAGAAGTTGCTTGGTAAACCCCAGCTCCCAACTGAGTCACCGTACCTGCCTTCCCCCCAACCCCGCCTATTTCCACTATTTTTTCCAGGGCCACTGAGGTGTAGCCTCATCTGTCAGCTGTCACACACTGCCCTGCCCCCATGCCAACCTTCTGCCTTGTTAATCCAATTCCCAGGCAGTGTGCACAAAGACCAGGAATGGGGTGAGCCATGAATGCTGCCTTTGCAATTTTCCAGCCTAAACCTCCATTCTCCCTCATTAGGAAACAGCGGCCAAGGGGCTTTAATTGGATCCGGTGAGTAGGATGATGACACCTCATCAGCCAGAGGAAAGCAGGTGTGGGTCAGATCAGTTTTTACAGTTCCTCTTTCTCTAGGGGACAAACACCCCACAAAAGAGCTGACGAGAGCAGGAGCTTTACCATTCCCATGTACTGCAGCCTGTGCCAAGGGGGCTGAAGCTGAGAAACCACACATTCTACAGCCCTGATTGCTCCCAAACCCCTCTCCACCCTGATGACAGCCTACATCCCATCTAGCAGGCCAGTTTAAGTTCAAACACTTTCTAACCACCCCTCAAAATCCCAAACTGTTTGCTTAAGCTTTGGTGAAACCAAGAACAGGTGAGTGACGTAATACTAGGGGAGAAAACCCTCTCCAGCTGCGAGGCCCTTCTGTACAACCTCAGGACGCTCCCTGGTACCGCCAGGTGGGTTTATTGTATCCTGATTAGCATAGAGCACTGAATCCAGCCCCAAAGGGCTTGGGCAGTTTCCAAGAACATGATGGCATGCAGGCTCTTTCTGGGTCTCTGTAACAGGCAAGCAGCTAGGGTTCTAATAAATACACACAAACAGCAGCCCTGAGAAGCTGGGAAAAGTCAATTGCCCCCACAACTCTGAGAAACCCTGCAGGATGCATTTCTAGAGTACATTATTTTGGTAGGGCTTTACGATTTCACTTTATCATGTAATTAGCCTCATTATCAATTATGTATTATATTATACTTATCAATGAGGCACAAGTTTGTAGCAGACCCTAACATGTTAAGGTTTTAAAGCTCTCAATCAATTTTGTGCTTTAACGTCTTATACAAATCAAGTTACACAAGAAAGATTGGAACATGACTCAAAGGAGGCAAGTAGCCTGGGTTCATTCCTAGCTCCGCTACTAACTACCCTTCAATGTGGCACCTGGCCTAGTTTGCACGTGTGTAAAACGAAGGGCCCAGACAAGATGACCTCTGAAGAGAGTGGCTCTGACCTTCTGTGTTCTAAGGTCCCTCCTACCAGCTCTGACATTAAGGCATGTCTAACTTCCCTCCATCTTTACATGGGAAAAACTCTATAGACACTTCTTGCTTTAATAGTAATAGCTCGCACTTATACAGCGCTTTAAGGTTCACAAAGCACTTTACAAATATTATCTCATTCGATCTTCATCTTGGAGGGAGGTGCTATTGGAATGCTCAGTTTGCAGATGAAGAAACTGAGGTTACAACTTGCCCAGAGTCTTAAAGATAATTAGTGTCTGAGGTCGGACTCAAGTCTCCCAGATTGCAAGTCTAATATTTTATCCACTGAACCATCCATTTATCTGAGACATATTTTATAGAAAACTTGGTCAGAAAGTGATTTTCTGCAAAACATACTCTTTTTGCCAGTTAACATATTACGAAATCAGAGATAATTCCATAGGGCGAAAAAAGTTAACAGACTGAGTTGAAAATTTAAAACATAAGAAATTTTTATGTGTAGCAAAACATGAGAGCTAGGTGAGTTCTAAGTGCAGTGGAAATGAGTTAATGCAATGTCAAGTGACGTGCCCGACAGAAAGGATTCGAAGTGAGCCGGGTTTTAAGTCACTTTTTAGGTGTGTTACTGAGCTTGTGAGCACCAAGTGTGGAGTAGGATGTGTTGTTTGTTCTGTTTCCAAAGGAAGTTGCCATTTTATGTTTTAGAACACTGACAATCAGTTTCCCATCCATCTCATAATCTTTGCATGATCCCTAAGCTTTTTAGATATTTACTTTTTACTTTTGAAAAGTAACTTGATGTGAAGTATATAATTTGAAGTACTTTCAAAACGTTCTAATAGTGAAATAAATGCTTAATTTGGTGTGATTATGGAGGTAACTTCTTATGGTCCTCGGGCTCGAGGCGGACTGTATATTGTTGTCCAGGCTGGACCGAATTCTCAGAATTCTGAAACCCTTTGCCAAGACTAAGATTCCCTTTCTGCCACTCAGTCCCCTGCAGTCTTCTTCCCAGTCCCTGGTTCATTCCTCAAATGATGGGAATTCATTCTAACATGCCGAGGTATCTCTTAACACTCCTAGATCACCTCCTCTCTTATGTGGGTATTTATGATGCCTAACAGAGTTATCCCATAATTTCACACTCAGCTACCTCCTAATATATGATATAATCCAGCCTGAAAATTTCTAAGTTCAAGGCATCAAGGTCTTTAAAAAGAATTTGTCCCTACCTTTTCAATTCCATAAATTCAAAATTCTACCAAGCAAATTAGGACACATGTGGCCTTCTAGGTCCTTGGATCTGGCCTTTTGACTGAGTCCAAGTTTTACAGAACAGATCTTTTTATTAAGGGGATTTGTTCTGTGAAGTCTGGATTCCATCAAAGGGCTGCACTTGAGGACATAGAGGGTCACATGTGGCCTTGAGGCCAAAGGTTCCCCACCCAATTTAAACCAACAGACATATACATTTACCCTACAGGGGCATGTTAAGATTAGCTCCTGAAAACTGCCCCACTAAAAACCCCATAAAAACATAAGCAGCAGCAGTAGTGGCAAAAGCAAGCAAGATCAGTAGATTTGCCTAGCCAATGACGGATAGAGCCACCAAGGGCAATGGCTTCTCCTCCTTCGATTCTGACCCTGGTATTTCCTGGGTAGAAGCTCTTAGTGAAGATTCATAGACCATTAGCACAGAAGGAGACCTGAGCACACAGAATGTAGAACATTCCCACAGGAAGGACCTGAGATAGCACTCACTGTTAAAAGAGGTTTTTTGATTCCCAGATCATGCCAATTTTGAATGTGGAACAATAAGAAAATTGACAAAAATGACTACTGACCATTCCCCAATTCAGAAGCCTATTTGTCTGCAAGATAAAACTTTCCATATGAGATGAAATAAAATGATTCATCACTCACCATTTGAAAGCCAATGATTATGTGCATGTGTGTGCATATAAGAAATATTATTTCGCTTTTGGGAACCTTACCATTCAGGAATTAACAGGAAGCCAAAGTAAGCTCTGTTTACCTGATATCCCCTTGCCAGAATATGAAATTCTATTTAACATATGTGCCTGATAAAAATGAAATTGATCTCCCATTCACGTCTACACACTGACAATAATGTGCCAAACAGAGCTGAGATTTTGCAAAAACAAAGACGGGAGCAGGAGGTAAAGACATTGCATTGCTAACAGCTCTTTTTTCTTTTGCAACTCAGTCTCCTCAAGTGTTTCACATTCCAAGACAACCAAATCCATAATAAAGTAGCCCATTCAGAAGCCCACAAGCCCAGGGAGGGAGGGACAGCGATCTGTGGTTGTGCTGAGACTTCCTCCTCCAGGGGAGAGTGCATGTGGTTTGACTGCCCTCTACAGATCGGTGGCTTTCCCACACCCACTTTGGGGTCAGGAGCCTCCTTTTAGCAAGATTGTTGTTGGCAGGAATAGGGCTCAGAGTGGTCCCTGCTGCTTTCCAGAGTATTTGGTACCCCCACGAAGGGCAGAGCTCAGTTTCTAAATTCAAACGTAACATTTCTTAACTCTTAAAACCACCTCTTGAGAAGCTAGAAGAGAGATCTTGGCTGAAGCCAATAAACTCTAGTCTCAGGTCTGTCACAAAGACTGAGCAAGTCACTCCAACTGTGGCCAATTTCCCTTATCTATAAAATGGGGGAGCTGGACTAGGTGCCTTCTAAGGTCGTTTCCAGCTCAACATCTTTAGTTAACGTATGCCTATGAATCAATATACATTCCTTCATTTAAACATGAGAAGTACTGTGGGTGGTCCTAAGGAAAAGACAATGATAAGGGAGAGGCTAAGAAGTGCTCTGGGGCCATTGTGAATAGCCCCAAGTACTGATTCAAATACAGGACACAAGAGGAAAATGGGTTCGAATTAATTCAGGTATAATAACAATAGCAGCAGCAGCATTGATGGGCAGCTAGGTAACAGAGTGGATTGAGTACCAGGCCTGAAGTTTGGAAGATTCACCTTCATGTGTTCAAATCTGGCCTCAGACACTTACTAACTGAGTGACTCTGAGCAAGTCATTTTGCCCTGTTTGCCTCAGTTTCCTCATCTGTAAAATGTGCTGGAGAAGGAAATAGCAGCCACTCCAGTATCTTTGCCAAGAAAACCCCAAATGGAGTCGTGAAGAGTAGGACAGGACTAAAACAAATGAACAGTGAGCTAGTATTGATACAGTGCTTTAAGGTTTGCAAAGTGTTTTTATATGTGTTAATGGATTTGAACCTCCTAACAATCCTGTGAGGGAGGCAATTATTATCCCCATTTTACAGATGAAGAAATCAAGGCACAAAGCATCAAGACAGCAAGGTTAAGTGACTTGCCCAGGGTCACACAACTGGAAAGTATCTGAGGCAACATTCAAATTCAGGTCTTCCTGACTCCAAGTCTTGTGCTCTATCCAATGTGGCACTTAGCTACCTCATATTTTAACCTTTTGAACCCTGGAGTTTGAAAATCTTTCTAAAATTTTACTAACTTGGTAAATCCAAGGTAGTGAAGCTAACTGAAAATTTACCGGATTATTGAGGACCTTGAGTGGTTTCTGAGTCATCATCTGGAGCCTTAATAATCATCATACAGAATTGTACATATAAGTGGAGAAGGTAAAAAAAGACTGACTAAATCTATATACACTCCTAAAAGCTGCCTTTTTAAAATAAATCCCTGACATATCATTTTTTTAAAAATAAGACAGATTGATAAATGATAAGTAAGCCATGGCCCCTTGTCCTCAAGGCAGGTGGGCTAATACTCTCCCTTTATATCATCTCTAGGAAGTGAGCCTACAGGACTTACATGCTTGCTGTATACAATATAGCTAGATGCACAGAAGGTGAATCATAAACCTGAACAGCAACTTCATTCCTCAAGAGAGGCCAAGAAGGCTACAGCGGGGTGGGGAGGGGGGACATTTTTCAAATTGCTATCCCCTCCTCAGCTACAGCCCTATAAAAGCCTGATGCTTCAAGGAGGCACAAATATAATCCTGGATCTCCAAAGGCAACAGCAGAGGAAGCCAAGCTTTGGCAGGTTCTACAGGCAAGGAGGGTGTTATGTACGGACAAAATATGACAGCATGCCCATTGTCCAAGGACACCACAACCTATGAAGCCATCTACTAAGGCATTAGGGCAACAACGAAGGAAGAATTCACATGGGTGTAATCACAGTTCTTTTAAATAGTGTAGTAAGCATCCTTCTTTATAAGAACAGGCATTGCTGCTGTAGAGGTGGGGAACCATGTGCAGATGCTGTTGGATACTATCAATGTGACGGCTGATTTGGCTGAACTACTTTTTTCTTTCTTTTAAAATTTTTGTTACAATGTAAAACTCACCGGTTAGAGAAGGGAAGAAGGGAGAGATACGAAGAAAGGACTGCGACATTAAAACAAAAGGCATTCACTCAAAAAGAAAAGGAAAAAAAAAGGACAAGAAGGCCTTTACTTACATGATCACGGCCAAAGGAGGCCCAAGAAACAGCAAATCCATAACAATGTTCGAGAGTGTGCAAGACTAATAAAAACAACTGCCTGGAAACCACACCAGTGTATCTGCCTCCTCCAGGGCTTGCTGAGCCCCATACCTTGGTCCCAGTCAGAAAAAGATGCTGATGATGCAACAGTCTCAAGAAATCAAAACTGACCCTGAAGCAATGTTTTCCTATTCCAAGTTTTTTCAGTCTCTTTAATTGGATGAGCCTTGAGACATCAGTCCCTGATTTCTGCACAGCTTATCCATGGGGGTTACTTTTGGAAGGAAAAATGAAAGAGGGGAAAGGGCTGGGCTTGGGGTCAGAACACTTGGGTCCAAGGATCCTGTCTCTGACCATTTACTGGTTATGAGGCCTCAGGCAAGTTACTTCCCATCCCAAGCCTTCTTCTCCTCCATTCTACCCACAGTATGCTAGAGAAATGTATTGACCTTAAGATGACTAAAGCATTGAAGTGGCCCAGTGAATACACAGAGCACTCAGCCTAGAGTCAGGAGTTCAAATCTGGTCTCACTTTACTAGCCGTGTGAATCTGGGCAAGTCACTTCACCTCTGCTGCCTCAGTTTCCTAATCTGTAAAAATGGGGAAAATAATACCCCTCCCTCTCAGGGTTGTTGTGAGGATCGAATGAGATAATCACTGTAGAGCGCTTTGCAAACTCTTGGTATATAGATGGTAGATGTTATTATTGTTGCTGCTGCTACAACTACAACTAATACTCATTCTTTTTCATTTCTTCCTCCTCGTCTTCTCCTTCTCGTTCTCCTTTTCTTCCTCCTTTTCCTTCTCCTTCTCCTCCTTATTCTCCTCCTCCTTTCTGCAGTACAGAGGTACAGATGCTCCCCCCACTGGCATAGATTTCAGTCCACTCATGCTTTAGTACATGATCTTCAGGAATTGCCATGAGTCACCCTGCAGTGATGGGCCTTTCTGATATTTGTTGGCAAGTCCAAGATAAGACTTACATTCTGCTGACAGACTCCACTCAAACCTTCTCAAATGCCAGAGTTGGCACTCATCTGACAGAGCCAATGCAAACATGGAGTCATAGAATCATAGACTGTAAGTGCCAGAAGGCACCTCCGAGACTTTCTACCACACACGTCTGCGCTGAGGGATCGTCCGGCCCCCACCTGAAGACCTGTAGCAAAGACGGGACCCATGACTTCACAAGCTGGTCTGTTCCTCTGTGCTGGCTCCCACTGTCATTAACTCCTGATTACCAAACTAAGATGTGCCTCTTTGTGACTTCCAACCATTGGTTCTAGTTCTGCCTTGCATGGAACGTTTTCCAGCCTCCTCACTATCCTGATCTCCCTCTTCTACATGTCTTACCTAGATAAGCAGAGAGATAGAGAAATAGAAAAATAAAAAGAGCAGGCAATTTTTTTAAACACTTACTGTGTATCAGGCCCTGTGCTAAGTGCTAGGGAAACTAGAAAAAAAGAAGAAGAAAAAGCCAGCCAGTCCCTGCCCTAAGATCACATTCTTCTAATGGGAGGAAGATCACACTTAAAGAAGAGATGAGGAGCTGGAGGAGGGTGGCATGTGCTCGGTGGCACAGCTAGAGAAGTCCTTGAAGCATCTAGAATTGAGCAAAGTAAGGCTAAAGCTGGCCTACAAAAGTCCTGGGTGACGCCCTGGGGAGAATCTCAGGTGGGGAAGGAGATGAGGGGCCCAACTGGAATACACACAGTATTTCCTAAAATGTGGTGCCCAGAAGTGGACACAGTCCTCCAGATAGTAGCCCAACCCAAGGAGGGAATAATGGAACTCCCAATGACTCCTATAGCCTTGACATTGAAGGTAGCCCCAGCACAGCATTAATTCGATGAGGTTTTTCCACTTTCCATGTTATGTCATTAACAATAGTTAAGCTTCTATGATCTTGTCACCATTCAGCTCCCTGCCTCACAGAGCTCTCACAGGGAGAGAGCTTGGTAAAGTTTGAAGAACCATCAAAATAGGATTTGTTATTGTCATTACATTCAAGGCAGAATAATAGTTTAGACTAGATGGCCTCTGAGCTTCCCTTCCAAAATCATGGTTCTATTTACAAAGTTGATTTTGGGAAGAAAAGTACAGAATTTTACATTTAATCCTATTCGATTCTACCTTATTATTTTTGTCCAACAATTCTAGCCTGTCGAGATCTTTTCTGCATACACCACTAACTTTTCATCCCAGTTTCATGTCATTTACAAATTTGATAAGCACATCATCTATGCCTTTATTCAAGTCACTGATAAAATCAACTGAGCAGCGATTGAGGCCAAGGACAGGTGTCAGGGGGTTCAACTAGAGGTTACATCTTTTCAGTCTAGTCATCCAACCAGTTCCAGAGCCATCTAGCTATACTAACATCTAGCTTATATCTCCTAATTGCATCCACAAGCACAGCATGAGGAAGCTTAGCACAGTTTGTCTACATCCCCCCACTAACCAGTCAAATTACTCTGATAAAAAGAGAAATGAAGTCAAGATGGCAGGACCTATTCTGGACAAAGCCATGCTGGCTTTTAGAAACCCCTGTCCTACCCCAAGTGCTCACAATTCTCCCCTTTCATAATATGTTCTCAATGTTTGCCCAGTAATATTAGCCGAGCTCACTGGTTTCTCATTTTCCCACTTTACTCTCTTCCCTTTTTTTTGAAAACAGAGCCATCTGCCTTCTTTCCATCCTGCAGGAGCTCTCTAGTTCTTTCCAAAAAGCCTTTCACAGGTCACTGCTGGTGACCCAGAAATCACACCTGCTGGCTCTTCCTCTAAGATGGCATTGGTCCAGGTGTGACAATCTGAACTCACAGACAGTAGCCAGACACTGCCTTACTGCCTCTTCGCTTGTCTTGGGTTTCCAACCCCTGCTAATATTTTTTGCTCCATTCTTCATAATCCAAAATCTTCTTAGTAGAGAAAACACAGAAGCCAAGAAGGAGCTCATCTGAGTTTCTTTAGCATGCCCCATGATCATTCTTCTTACTCCTGCCTAGAGGACTAATCTAGACATCAGCTCGTTATCAGATCCCATAGTATGTCTCCTCTTTTAGCTATAACAACATTTCCTTCGAAGCTCTCATACAACAGGCTGTTTCCATCTGTACATCAAAATCATGCAGGATGCCTGGAGAGTTATCACAACAGAGATAATCTTATCCAACGATCTTCTCATAATGAATACACAAAGAGGCAAAGAAATAAGAAGACACGCTTGCCAGAGTAGTTCATCACTATCAAGAAGGAGATTCAGTGCAGGGTCCGAGCTTTACCTGAAGATGGTGAGGGCTTCTAAATGTTCCCACATGCAACTGACATTGTGCTGATGACATGGAGCCTCCGAACACTGCAATGCTCCTGGATGAAACTCACGCCCACTTAAAGGGTCTGGCCTCTGAAAATGGTCAAAGGATATGAACCAGCTCTCAAAGGAAGAAACCCAACAACTACATGAGAATCACTAACGAGAAAAATGCAAATTAGAACAACTCTGACATTCTATTTCATACCCGCCAGATTGGAAAAGATGGCGACGAAGGAAAACGTTAGTTGTTGTAGGGCGAATGTAGGAGGACTGGCACACGAATGCACTACTTGTTGACGGTGCTCTGATACGGCCCAGCCGTTCCACACAGCAATTTGGAACTATAACCAAAAAGTCACTCGAGTAAAATTGTGCTTACCCTTTGACCTAGTGATACTATTATTAGCTCTATATCCTAAAGACATGAAAGACAAAGGGAATGGACCCATACATATGAAAATATTTTATAGCATCACTTCCTTTCTACCAAAGAACTGGAAAATATGGTGGTCCTCATCAAATGAGCAGTTAAAGTATATAAATTTAATGGAATGTTATTGAATCATGGGGAAATTATGAAAGGGATGGACTCAGAGAAACCAGGGGAGACTTGTATGAATTAAAGCAAAGTGAAGTGAGTAGAGCCAGGAGAACAACTTATACAAAGACAACACTGGAAAGAAAAACAATCCTGACGCACATATGAACTCTTATCAATGTGACAACCAACCACAATTCAAGGGCAATGATGCTGAAGCATGCTACCTGCTCCTGACAGGAGGGGATGGATGCAAGATGCAAGATGCAAAGTGTGAGATACATATGTATATTCAGACGTGGGCAAGGTGTGGATTTTTTTTGACTGTCTTTTTGTCACAAAGAAGGGATTGTAAGTTTTTTTTAAATTTCAGGGAAAATGGGAAGTGGGATGAGGATGTCAAAAAAAAAGTGGGTCACTGAAGCATTTTTAAAAACCTACAGAAGAGAACAAAAGGAGGATTGGAGGGAGATATAGACAAGCAATATAGCTTTAAAACATGCTGAATTTATTGTGTATTTTTTAAAAGGGCAAACTTTTTATAATTTAGATTTGCAGTTTCACGTACAAGCCTCATTTTCTGTTCTTTATATTTGGAAATGTTCATGTTAATTAGCATTTATCAGGTATAATAGTATGGCCCAAACATCTACACAGGAAAAACCGAGTTGATGAAAAGTACCTATCGTCCAGATTAAAAAATGCAATTAGATAGACAACCTATTGAGTTTGCCCATAAGTATATTTACATTGGACAAATGCTGCAAATGGAGGAATGGAGCCCAGAATAAAAGAGGAAGAGGAAAGCAGACTAGATTGTCTATGGGAAATGGCAGAGCTCTTTTAATGATCCCAAACTCATCCCTTAAATCCAGGCCTATCTTTTTACTACCAGTATGGCTGCAAGTCATGGAACACTATAGTCTCTGAAGAATTAAAATTCAGCACCACTGAAAAAACTATGAGGAGACAGATATATTGTGAGGGTGAGGAATCCAGAACACACAATAAACTACAAAGAACAACCAGATGCCATCGAAGAAATATACAAAAATAGAAAAGAAGGTGAATTGTTTATGAGTTTATCTATCCACAGACTCCAGCTGTCCTCACTGGCCAGCCCACATGCTCCACTGCTGTCCACAAAATGTCAAGCAAAAGAAAGACCCCCACTATACAGGGTGGCCTCCTCACAGTGAACTTATGGAAGAAAATGGACAAGAATCAGATAAGATAGGCAAGCATGGATAGGTGATGGATCTCCCTCTTGGAGGTAGAATATCCACGTCAAAGAGAACACAGATCCATTTGAGTACTACTATTATATCACAATTATTAAAAAACAGTGACTAGAAACCAGGGTAGAGTCAACATGACTAGGTAGTTATCAGGTAGTCAGTCACTTCAGGCCCTAATCAGTGTGTCCTTTGGAAGAAGTAAAATTCTAGCTGCCACAAACAGTCCCATCCTCAGAAGCTCTTCCCAGGTGTCTGCTCCAGCCAACTTTCCGTCAAAGTTCCAGCTTGATCTCCAAATGACTTTTGCACTGGTGCCCAACAACATCTAAGTCAAGGTGTCTTAACCTTTTCTGTGTCATTGACCCCTTTCGCAGTCCAGTGAAACCAATACACCCCTTCTCAGAATAATAGGGTTTTTTTTTAAATTCATAATTGAAGGAAATTTTAAGTATCAGTTAGAAGTTAGTGATTTTTTCCCCATCCGAGTTCACAGAGCCTCTGAAAACTGTCTACAGACCCTAGTTTAAAAATCCCTAACGTAAACTCTCTTAAAGATAGTTTCTTTCATGTGGAAGAAAGGGTTAAGTCAATGGATTCTAGTAAACAGCAGAAATTACATCATTCACTTGCTATGGATCTTCAGTGACCTACCATAGAGAAGAGCCAAAGGCTACCTACCTGTCTCTGGGAACATCCAGGGCCGTATTATAATCTGGAGGTTCCCCAGGTAACATATTGAACAATAGCTGATTTGTGCCTCGATCCCACCTATTAAAAAACAAAAAGAAGAACAGGAGACTTTGAAGGTTAACTAGTAGGAAGCAAAGAGCTACTATTGGCACTCTGGCCCCTAGCCTAAAAAGGGACTTCCGTAATGGGCAGAGCATATTCTGGGAATCCCACCATCCCAGGAGGCATCTTTCGGGTTCCCTCAAAGCACACGTGGATATGAAGAAAGTCTCATTTAAGATATTCGGGTTTTACCGCAATTCACATTCCTGCTTTCTCACTGACCTTACAAAGTGATCTGCACAAGGGTTAGGCTGGTCTGATCGGAACAGACCATCACTGAAGACAGTGAAAACTTCAAGAAAGAATTTGCTCCTGCCCTACTGCACATGGGCAGGAGCCCCACACTCATCCATAAGGCTTGGTACAGAGTCAGCACTTAACATATGCTTCTCCAAAGAAAAGAAAGAAGGGAGTAATTGAGGACATTTTCCCAAATGCATAGGAGAGGACAGAAAAAAATGCCAAAGGAAAAAGCGACATGCTTTAAAACATATGGAAGTTACATGTTTTTTAAAAAAGCAAGCTGTATAATAAAGATTTGCAGTTTCCCATAAAAAAAGCAGAAAGCCTAGTTTCATTTGTTCACTCCAGAGGCTGAGGACTTTTCCACACCACAGCAGAAAAAGTACTGGGTCCACCTGTCATTACCATCTCCTCCCTGCTACTTCCAAAAAGCCACTGCTTCTAACCACAAGGGTCAAGGGCAAGCACCAGCTCTTTCTCTGCTCGTGAGTCATCAGGCAACAGCACTCCCCACCTTCCTTGGGTGGGGAAGATGCAGAGTGCTGACTGCCATCAGACATCAACCAGCCCAAACCCAAAACCTTCAACAGGATGACTGGGGGAGCACACAGCTAACCCCACGGTCCCTGGTCCTTCGCTCTTCAAGAGGGCATACCCAGAAACAAGGACTGGAAAGGGGCCTGGACCTGTAGCTATGTTACTTATAGGACTAAGGTATAGGTACCTGGCAAGTTGGGCTAATGCCTGTGCCGTCTCCTTAATGCGCAGCGTCTTCTGGTTGAGCACGTCTATAGATGGCACAAAGAGGCAGGCCCGGTTGATGTCATCTGTGTAGAAATCACTGTCTGAAATGGCTGTGAGCAGCTCATTGTACTCCCGGGAAATAGTGTTGCTGACTGGTACCCCAAAGTCATCGACATACTTTTTCAATGAGTAGATATACACCTTAATTTTGTTCTTCGGGTTGAAACCACAGCGGTAGACATCAAAGCAGGTATGCATTCGGCAGCTGAGGTCTCCTCGCTCTGGGATGGGGCTGTCAGCGGGCAGTTTGACCACCGGCACATCGTGGATGCTGCGCTTCTCCACTGCCCAGTCACTTGAAGACTCGATGGAATGGGGCCAAAACTGGAACACACCAGTGGCAATGAGGCCCAGTAAAACAACTGAGAAGAGGGTGATATAGTAGAGACGGTGCTTAGTCTTCATTCTTGGGATAAGGGCAGGACCCCGGATGTTGTACTTGACCGACGCACACATACTGACTCAGACAGACTCTTCCTCGCACTCCTGGAGGTCAGAAACAAGAACATGTTAAGTAAATGCCTGGGAAGACAGAAGAGAGAACAGTGGGGCTCAACTCCTCAGAAGCCCATATCTATCTTTGAAGTTGATGAAGTAACAAATAGAATCTTAGATTCAGCTTGTAAAAAAAGGCTGTAAAAAAAACTTGTGTTTTTTTTTTTTTACTGCAGGCTGGTAAATTTGGGGGGGTTGATATGCAGGCAAATAGAAAATGAATAAAATGTAGTTGTTTTTCTATTCCGTGGTCTAGTGAAAAGAGCCCTCAATATGTACGGAAGACCTTGCTTAGCTGTCTGTCCTTTGACCTCCACAGAATCAAAGAATTTTGAGCAGGAAAGAACCTTAGTAATCTTTTAATCCCTCATTTTACAGGAAAGAAAACTGAGTCTAGGAGAGGTGAAGTGACTCTCCCTTCCTCCCCCAAGAAGTAAACAGAAGAGCCGGGATTCAAGGTGAGGGCCTTGGCTTCCGTGTCTGATGCTTTTTCCATCATTCCACTCGCCCTGGTTTCTTTGTCTGTCAGATGGGAATGGCAATGCTAAGCCACCTCCCTTCACAGCAAGGTTCTAAAGACCAAATAAGAAAGGTAGGAAAAGGGTATATCATGACCTTGCCTCACCTTTTACAAACTAGGGCCTCCTTGGACAAAGACATTAGTGGATATTGCTAGGGGTGTTCCTTCTCAATAATCAAAATACATTTTCACAGTTTATTACAAAGGGCAATAGAAGTAAACCCTGGCCGATGCTTATGAGTAATAAGTAATAAAATCATTTCCCAGAGTATGAAGGGGAAAAGCAACTTTAACTTCCCACTGAAATTTTTTAAGGTAGAAACTGACCCTCACTTCCTCCCAGATTACCATTTATTCATCAAAAAGAATGCTCCTGTCTAATACGTGCAGGGCAAGAAGGGAACAATAAGAATAGTTCATATCTATACAATAATAGCCAACATTTACATAACTCTTACCATGAGACAGGAATGGTGCTAGTGCTAATACTTACAAATATGCTCTCCTTTGATCCTACCAACAATGTTGAGAGGCATTGTTATCCTCATTTTACAGCTGAGGAAACTGAGTCAGGCAGAGGTAAAGTGACTTCCCCAGGGTCCCAAAAGGTCTGAGACAGGGTTTGAAATCATGTCTTCCTGGCTCCAGGCCCAGAGCTCTGTGCACTGTAACTGTACGTCAAGGTTGAGGTGGGTTCTAGCTTGACTTACCCTGGACACACTGTATAAGATATGACTTCTGTATATATTTATTCTCTATATACTCACATATGTACATGGTGCCTCCTTGAGAGCAAGGACGGCTTATTTTTTTTAACCTTTTCATTCCCAGCTCTCAGGATAGTACCTGGCACACAGTAGGCAGGTTGATTGACCAATGTCCCCTTAGCATCTCAAATTCACCAGGTTCAAAGCTAAATTCCTCCATTTCCCCTCCAAATCTCCCTATTTCCATAGAGGGCACCACAATTGTCCTTGTCACTGAAGTTTGTAACCTCAGAATCATCCTGGATAGGTTTTTCTCTCCTTCACCCCCCGCAGATCCAATCAGGAGCCAAGTACTATCCCTTCCCCCCCGCCCACTATCTCTCTCTCACAAGTATCAAAGCATGGTTCACATCCCTTCAAATGGCTCGAATCCCCCCTGTCATTTTTATCTAGGCCACCCCTCATCACCTAGATTATCTCAGTAGCTTCCCAATGGTTTTCTGCACCTCCAATCTCTCCTCTTTCTGATCATGACTCTCTGGTCCCCCTAGGATAAAATACAGGCTCCTTATCCTGGCATCTAATCAAGGCTCTTTATAATCCAGCTCCACCCCTGCTTTCTGGTTTGTTTCACTACAGCCCTTTATACAAGGTGTCCCTAAAAAGTCTGAACGCATAGGCAAAAATACATATTTTGAAATATTTGGAATACTAACAGACCTTAGCCCCCTTGATTTCTTTTTCTGGGGTATGCTAAAAGAGAAGGTGTACGCAATGAAAATCACAGATGCAACACACTTGATTGAACGTATAAAAAGTGAATGCGCTAAAATTGATAGCAATGTGGAGTTATTGCATCAAGTTCACATGAATCATGCAAAGCGCATCAAACTTTGCATCACAAATGATGGAAATCATATCGAAGATGTCCTTTGTCCATTTCATTTCTTGAAAATATGCATTTTTGCCTATGTGTCCAGACTTTAGGAACACCCTGCATGCTGGACT
Organism: Phalanger gymnotis; assembly: GCA_028646595.1. Taxonomy (NCBI): domain Eukaryota; kingdom Metazoa; phylum Chordata; class Mammalia; order Diprotodontia; family Phalangeridae; genus Phalanger; species Phalanger gymnotis. The sequence continues at coordinate 443,041,800 of CM053623.1, read as the reverse complement.
GCCAGTTCTTCCCTCAAGCCCAGCTTCCGCCCCCGACTGCTATGCTCTCACCACCTCCAGCTCAGTCGGGACTGCCCTTTGAGACCCAGACCAGGGGTCACATCTTCAGTGAAGCCTTTCATGATTCTCCTAGTTACCTGCTCTCTTTCCTGTTTCGGATCACATTGTATTAGGACCGAGTCTGAAATCACGACTCCACTACTTAGTTTCTATGTGGCCTTCACCAGTCACTTAATCTCTCTTGGCCTCTGTTTCCTCATCTGCAAAACAAGCACTAGATGACCTTCCATTCCAGCTACAAATCAATGGTCTTAGGAGATCCTGAGAGTACCATGAGAACAGTGTTCTGCATTTTCCTCAGAAGGGTAGGCTCTCTGTGTACCACCTAGCACAGTGCCTTGTACCCTTTGAGCCTCTCTGGGCTTCAGTAAAATGGTGCTGGCTAAGATGATTTCTAAGGTCTGTCCCAACTTGAAAGCCTACAATTCTAAAAATCCAATCTAAGAAAATCCTATAGATTGATGTTTATATAGTACAGCTCATTGACTGTACCGCAGAGTTTCAGTGAAAATCACTTATTAAAGAATATATGAGGAGAAAAAAGTGGAATAGTCAGCCAGTCGACAAGTATTTATTAAGCTCTTATATGAGCCAGGGAACACTAAATGCTGGGGATACAGAGAAAAGCAGAACCACTGTCCCCGCCCTCAGAGCTCACAGTCTAGTGGTGGAGACAATATGTAAATAACTACATATGTAGAGGCTATAGAGAAGTTTGTCAAATGATAACCACAAAGAGGAAAATGCAAACACCAAGCTACAGAGACCGCACCAAAAAAGAGGAAATCAAATCAATACTTTTGTCTATGAGTACGTGTGCAGAATGCACAAGTGTGAATGCCATTCACTATTAAATATGAAAGATGTCAAACTAAATCAGGCTTCTATCTTTTCCAATTCTATCAATGAGTCTACAATTGAACAAGAGGTGGGATACTGTGCTAATTCTCTGCTCATCTCCTCAACTGTAGTAGAAAGGATACTTCCAAAGAGTCAAAAACAATGACTTTCACCAAAACTACTTTTGCCTTGCTGCCTTACTCCACCACCACACAGACACACACAGACACAGTCTCCACACACATACACAATCTAAACCTCCCCCAGGCTACCCAGAATCTCACTCTCTTTACCTCTAGTCAACACTTAATTTCTTTCAGATTGGCCCCAACCAAGAACACCAGAAACCTACCCCTTGACACACACATCCTATTCCTAAAGCAAAAAATTGCTTTTCATTCCCAAAACAAAAACTATATCGAAATTGACTCAGAGGTGGCAAGTGCCTTCAAAAGCCAACTCGACCTCCCCAGAGCATATCACCAAGATGTCACACACACGCCCCTTACCCCCCTCATTCAGTTTCCCGATGGAGGACAGCCCTGGAGGAAATAGTCCATCTACTCCTGAATGACTGCTACTGCTAATGCCACCCCAGGTACTCTGGATCAAAATGAGAAGAATTTCATAATACCCATCTACTTTATGAAGTCCTATAAACTTCATCTCCTATTAAACAAATCAAACGTGCCCTGACAAAACACAAGAATCATTTGACTAGTTGCCAGGCACTGAGTCACTGGAAAAGTCTGTCATTCACCCTTGCACTACTGCCTAGATAAAATGAAATGATCTCTTCTTGGAATTACTTATTCCAAGAATCTGCCTGAATATTTCCCAAAGGCTTTGGACCACGACATATTTTCTTAGTCCAGTGTTTCAAATCACAGCACCTTCTTCCTCTAGCTCCCTATAAAAGAACCAGCAGGACCCTCTGCCCAGTTGTGAGGACAATGTCACCAAACAAGCAAAAGCATGAAAAGTCAGGGATGGTTCTGTACTTGATATAACAACATGCTCGTTAAAGACATGTCCTTTTCACTCCACGATATAAAATACTGGCTGATAAACAAAGACCTGAATCTTCCTAAGAATGAGGGGATTGGACAAGCACACAAATAAAGGGCAAAATAATACTTCTAATCTAAAAATAGGCAGCAAATACCTTTTCTGGGAAGACAGGAACTACCTTATGAAACCGGAGTTCTTTGCAGCATTGACTTCGGCAGTAAATAAACTTCACTGCATCCGTTCCCTTCCATGTTAACGCAAGTTATAAGTGAAAGATATAAATCTAATTATTATAACAGCACTTGGAATAGGGAAGGAAGTAATCAGCCTCAGGGTATAAGCCAAGGGAAGTGGGAAATGGAGAAAACCCAATCAATTATGTATTTTAACGACCTCCACATAAGTGCTAATGTCTACTTACTATGTCTACTTACTATGTCTATTTTGATGAACAATCTTTTTAAGCTGTAATTACCCATCATTTTAGACAATTTACTTTAGGCTCTCTGAAGTTGAGGCATTTTACTGGGAGCAAGCTTCTCATCAGTGCAGATGACATCTGGGTGGGAGTAAAACCTTGAAGATAGAGTCAAGACCACTGAGTTCTAGTTGTGGCTCTACCATCAGTTGGCCTCAGGTACCTCGCCTGTAATATAACTGGAGATGGTGTAGACAAGAGCTCACAATTACATCAAATTCTTTAAAGTTCGGAAAGACTTTTGGATACAGAGCTGACCTCAAAAGCAGGAGGAGCTGAGGTCAAGGACCACACCTGATACATATTGTCTGTGTGACCGTGGACAAGTCACTGAACTTCTCAATACTCTAGGCAACTCTCTAAGACTATAAATTGCAGAGAAGGTGCCAACCTGCATTAGGAGAGGAAGTGTCCTTATCCAGGAGTTCTCTTTATCAATGAAATCACAGGTTGAGTCCTTATCTCTACCTCTATAGTTTACAAAAAAATTTCCCCAGAACAAATCTGAAGGAGGTTGGTGTGTTACAATTTTACCAATTGTAACATCAGTACATATTAAGCGGAGACACAGACTCAAAAGGTGAATGGTTAATTCATCCATCCTACCAGTGGGTGGCAAGGCCAGGACTCAAACTTCAGTGTTTGGACTGCAAATCCAGCACGATCTAAGTCTCAGCTTCAAAATACTATGGCTCTAAAACCTCCCCAAGATGCTAACCACCCAGTTAAATTGCTTTTAAAAACTGAACTCAGGATCTACAGATGATTAAGCCAGCAACACTGTCACTCCAATAAGAGTAGAACCAAGATCAAAATTCAGAATTCAAAACTCGGAACCACAGATTTCACGAAGTCCTCAGCAATCATCTAATCCAATCACCTCTTTTTCCAGATGGAGTTACTGAGAACTAGAGAAATGAAATTATTTCCCCAAAGTTTCAAGGGATAATAGTCTCTCTTCTAAGCCAAAGTCTCACATCACCAGCTGCTTTTTAGACCTCTCCAAATGAATGTCCTGCAGGCATCTCACACTCAACATGACCAAAAGAGAGTCATTCACCAGCCCTCACCACAAACCTTTCTATCTTCCAAATTTGCCCAGGGTGCCCCCACCTTATCTTCCCAGTTACCTCGGCTAGCTTTCTGGATGTCATCCTTGATTCCTCACTCACCTCACATAATCAGTCTGTTGCCAAATCTTGCTGTTTCTGCCTTCACAGCATCTCTCATATGAGAGGATATATATATATATCCACTTTTCTTCACTCACACTGCCCGTTACCTAGTTCGGACCTTGATTACCTCTAGATAGATGCCAAAGCATTTGTTCCTAAAGTGTAAGTCTGCCTAGACCATAGCCTTACTCAATTAACTCCAATGCTTCCCTATTACCTCCAGGATCAAAAAGATTCTGTTTGGCATGTTGCCTGCCTACTATGTGCCAGGCACTTTGCTCAGTGCAAGATGAAACAAGCCAACAAGATGGGAGGGGCATGAGCTACCTTGAATCTTTGAAGGAGTGGCAGGAAGGGAAAGGTCAAAGTGGGACCGTGGCTGTGGCTGAAAAGGAAATCTTACTAAATCCCTGCGGCAGGTTAAGAGTTTAGAGAAAGAGGGGGATGAGATTACAAGAAACAAATTTGGGAAAAGCCAATGAGAAAGGTGAACCTAAGACCATGAGAAGACATAGGGCAAAGGAGACAGAAGTGGAAACATTTGAGAAAGTTAACAAATTCTGAGAATGCTTGCATTTTAAAAAAGAGGAGTTGGTGCTTTTCCAAACGTCCAAAATCAGTCCTTTCCCAAAACTAAATTGGGGAGGCCGAAGGGGGCCCTTTTTCTTCTTTCCTTCCTCTCTCATTTGACTTTCTGCCAACTCCCTTCCCCTATCTTTTGGGGTGCATTGCCCTGATTCCCCCAGTTGGCTGAGATGTAGGAATAAATGATAGCTCTTCCCACCATTCTGCTGGTGGTGAGTGGAGATGGGGGGGGCTATTCCTTGACACTCCTCCCTCCTCCATTCTCCTGACTGGGCACATCACCCCCGACCCCTTTCCCCATTGGGGGATCACACTATCATACCCCACCCCCCCATTATCACCCCTGACCTCCCTCTCCCACTTTAGGAGTCACACTATCCCCCACCCCCTGATTTTGAGGGGGAGCACATCACCCCTGACCTCCCACCCCTGCTGAGGGGGTCACACTATCATACCCACTTCCCATTCCAGGGGAGCACATCACCCCTGACCTCCCTCTCCCACTGAAGGGGTCACACTATCCCCTACTCCCACATTTTTGGGAGGAGCACATCATCCCTGACCTCCCTCCCCCACTAAGGGGGTCACACTATCATACCCACCCCCCCTTCCAGGGGAGAGCACATCACCCCTGACCTCCCTCCCCCACTGAGGGGGTCACACTATCCCTCACCCCCCACTTTGGGGGAGCACATTGCCCCTGACCTCCCTCCCCCCATTGGGGTGTCATGCTATCACACCCACCCCCATTCCGGGGCAGCACATTACCCCTGACCTCCTTTCCCCCACTGGGAGGAGGGGTCACACTATCCCCCACCCCCCACTTTGGGGGGCACGCCGCCCATGCCCCAGCCCCGGCCTCACCTCCGCCTCAGGCCTCGCGCGGCGCCCCCGGGCTCCGTCACCGCCTCATGCCCCGGTCAGGGACTAGAGGCCGAGGATGGGGGGCTTCGGGCCGGGGTCGCCTCCAGTTCCGGAAGAGAGGCCGGCGGCCGCAGACACACTCGGAGGCCGGCCCAGCCCCCTGACACTGACAGGCTGCGCGCGGCGAACTGCGCATGCGGGAGCAAAGTCTGAGTGAAGCCTGCGGCCTGGGCGGGCGGTCGCCCTCTGGCGGCTCGGAGGTGCCAGAGCGGGTTTCGCCTCTCGAAAAAACGAGGTCGGCCCCCTCCTAGAAGGCAGGCAACCCAATCTACGAAGCAAACGCGGGAAGAAAGGACCTGCGCAAGCGCGAAAACAAGTGGCGTCTGTAGTCTGAGCAACGAAGCGCGTCCGTGATTTCTTTCGCCTCTGTTCCGTAGACTTTGAGGATAGGGTTAGGGTTAGACTGAGGACGCGGCATCATCACAGGAAGTATTAAGGCTGGACCGAAGTCTGGACTTGGACTCAGGAGCTCTGGGTTCCAATGTGCTACTTATAATTATCTTTGTGACCTTGACGAGGCACCGTCCCCCTTCTGAAAAGCAGTTTCCTCATCTATAATATGGGATCGTAAAGTACAGTCGGAAGGAACCAGGGAGCATCTAGTTCAACCCCTTGATTTTTCAGATGAGAGGACCAAGGCCAAGAGAAACTAAGACTTGCCCAAGATCGTCTGGACTTGAACACTGGTCCTCTCACTCCAAGTCCAAGGCTCTTTCCACCGTCCAGGGATGACAACATCTATGGTACCGCTATCACAGGGGATTGGGAGGACGAGATGACATCATCTTTATTCAAATCCTTCATCTGAGGCACTAGCTGTGTGACCACAGTTGACGCACAACCTCTCAGCTTCATTTCTCCCTTTCTGTAAAAATGGGGACAATCCTGAAATAGTGTCATGGGATGATGCAAAGCAGGAAAGCCTTGGAGTTGGTAAGACCTGGGTTCACATCCCTCCTCTGACTCCTCCTGTGACCAGAGGCAAATCTTCTACCCTCTCTGAGTCTGTTATAAAATGGAGACGGCTGGTGTAAAGCTCAAATGAGACACCGCTTATAAAGTGCTTTGTAAACCTTACCAGTTTTTGTTATTAAGAAATAACGCCTCTGACTCCCCTCAGATTCACAGAAGCCCTGGCTTCTTTCAGCAAGCAAATCCAGCACAGCTTCTATACCAAGCCTTTCCATAATCCACTCAACTGTTAAAGTAACCAGCTTGCATTTATTTTGAATACAAAATCTCCACCCACTCAGGTTGGACAGCGCCCTGAATGACAGCCTTGACTGCCTCCAATGCGGTACATCTAAGGGAACATGGACTCCCAAATGGCTGAAAGAACCCTCAACTTCAACTTCGGACTGCCTTAGGCAGTACTGGAATCTCTTCAGATATGCTTGGAGGGCTCTGAGACAGTTGAGAAAGGCAAGCTTATACTTTTAAATGATGGAGAGTATTCCTTTCTGGAGTCAAAAGACGTAAGAAACCACCCCCAAAATGTCCTTTGACTTCCAGTACCTAAAAACCCTGGAGAATTTGCCTAGGTAAAACCATTCTTTTTCCTTGGAGATTGAAACCTTGCCTCTGTTCTTTCGATCTGCATACTTTCTCCAATTTCTGTTTACTGCTTACTTTGATGAGGCTATAAGAGATGGTCTTTTGAGTAACCTGTGTTTAATGGAAAGGCATTAAACTGGAGAGAATAAGAAGAGTATTACCCTCCCCTTGAGAGCTATTAGAGAAAGTAATGTTTATCTTAGGTCCTACCAAAGTATCCTACCTTGAGACTATCAATTTTTGAAATGTGGTGGATAGATACAATTCTAATACGATACTCCTTCTAGAGATCGGGGAAGAAAGGATTGAGGATCCAGCCAATTACCTTCCTCTTGCTTCCCACAAAGGTGGAAACTACATTTTTCCTTGGAGAGGATCAGATCAGAAATCTACCCATGCCACATACCAGCAAAGTTCTCTTTATATGTACATGACCCAACATGTGTATCCTTACATTTTACTTTCAAGAAACTCCAAAGACTTTGTCTGCTGGAATGGACAGAGAGTAAATCTATCTACCTGGATAGAAAGCTGATCTCAAACTTTTTATTGCATAGGATGGCTGGGGGTGTGGCAGAGAAGGAGAGATGCAGGAGGGGATTTGCGTGACATAAAAACAAGACATCAATAAAAATGTATTTGAAAGCTGGTCTCAGAGTCAGGAACAGAGAGTCCAAGTATTGCCTCTGACACATACTGCCTGTGACCCTGGACAAGTTCTTGGCCCTCAAAGTGCTCTAGGTGACTCTCTAAGACTATGAATTTCAGAGAAAGCTCTGGCCTGTATTGGCAGAGGGAATTCCTCACCTGGGCTTTCTATGCCAGTAAAATCAGTGCTCCAGTTCCAATTCCAATACGGATGCGTAAGCAGCTTGTTGGCCCAATAGAATCTAAATGAGAGTGGGGCTTGTTTTGTTTTGTCTCCATACCCTCAGCACCTGGCATGGGGTCCAGCATAGAGCAGTCAGTTTACTGGCTGAACAACAGGGAAAATAATGAGACTGTCAAAGGGAAAGCCCCTTTATTTCATTTTGATGCTTCAGGAAGGGCCTGAGGACTCCCAGGGAGATGAGCAGAAGCCAGCTTTGCCAGGAAGTTTCCTGCCCATTCTGCTTGAGCAGAAAGAGAAACAGAAGAGTATCATACATGACAGAGAGAGGTGTCCAACAGACCAATGTACGATCTCTCTCCTTGGGGCAGGCACCCCAGGCTTCCCTCTGGTAAACAATTAGGTTAGGTTTGCTCTTCTGTGGCCGACCAGACAGGTGAGGGAATCTTGTTTCCAGCCCAAAGGGCCTTGAGTCAGAAGCCACCTCACCTCAATTGACTGCTCTTCTCCAAGGGCTGGCTGGGTGAAGGGGTCTTGGCCACCTGGGGCTCCTTCTCAAGCACCTCCCGGATCCGCTGCATGCCTGGGGAAGGAAAGGAAGGATCAAGCAGCATTGGAGGTGCCAGTAGGCATTGCAGGTGTCAATAAGAAAATCTGAGGGGCCTGGGTCTCTACAAGGGGCTAGAGAAGTCACAGGGAAAGTACTCCTGATGGAGTCCTCTTCCCATCAGGCTCAGCTCTGCGCCACTTTCTCTATGAAGCCTTTACGGTTAACTCTGTTAAGAGAGCTCTTCCTGCTCTCAGGCTTTTCTGCACTGTCTGTTTCTGGATCTCTTCTTGGGCCCATCACACTTGAGCTTGTATTTTAGCTATTTATACCCCAATCTGATAGAACCTACAATCTCTAAGAGGTCCCACATGCCATGTACACAGCAGGTACTTAATAAATTCTGAATGATTGACTGATCAATGTCTCAATCCCCTTAGCAAGCAAGAAGCTCCTTAACGGCAGGACCTGCTTCATTTTTGTCTTATATCCCCAACTCCTGTTACAGTGCCTGGCATACAATAGGAGTCTAATAAATGCTTGTTTAATGGACTTTGTCATTATATTTCCAGTTCTGAGAAAAGGCCTTGCACATAAGAAGCATGTAGGAAGGATTGGTCAAACTGAATCAAATAAATGAATAGATATTAATGGATTGGTGGATGGATGAAAGAATTATTAGGCAATTACTTTATGCTAGCAAAGCATTAGAAATATAAATAGAAGGGAAGAGAGGAAGGAAAAGAAGGGGAAAGGCAGAAGAGAGGAAGGGAAAAAGGACAGAAGGAAAGAAAAGGAAGAAAGGAAAAGGAAGGAAGAAAGGAAAAAGGAAAAAAAATTAGGAAAGAAGAGAAGGAAAGAAAGAAAAAAGAAATAAAAAGTGCAGAAGGAAGGAAAAGAAGAAACAAAAAGA
>CM053623.1:443013607-443032784 GCA_028646595.1 Phalanger gymnotis | reverse complement strand
GGAAAGGAAAGGAAAGAAAGGAAGGAAAGGAAGGAAGGAAGGAAGGAAGGAAGGAAGGAAGGAAGGAAGGAAGGAAGGAAGGAAGGAAGGAAGGAAGGAAGGAAGGAAGGAAGGAAGGAAGGAAGGAAAGAAGGAAAGAAGGAAGGAAAGAAGGAAGGAAGGAAGGAGGGAAAGGAAAGAAGGGAAGGAGGGAGGGAGGTGGGAGGGAGGAAAGAAGGAAAGAAGAAAACATCAAGTGCTCATTATGTGCCAAGCTCTGTGCTAAGCACTTTACTAATAATATCTCATATGATCTCTACAATACCCCTGGGAGGTACAAGCTGAAATGGGAAAGTAACAGCCCCTGCTCTCAAGGCTCTCACGCTCTGAGGGAAATAACAAATAGAGGAGGGTTCAGCTTCTGGGTGGATGGAAAGGCTGGGAAGTCCTAAGGGAGGAGCTGCAGGGCAAACAGCAAGACCCAGGAGATCAAAAGGAAGGGAGAGGAAAAAAAAGAGCCAGACTGGAAGGTATGGAGACAATTTTAGGGATCCAGAGTTCGCCAGCATAGTGGGAAGAAGAGAGGAAAAGGGTGAATCTCCCTCTCACCTAGCCTCAGCCTATGGATCTTGTCTGAGAAGACGAGGCGGAACCAGCCGGGTTCCTTGCACTCAAAGGCCTTTCCGCAAGACAAAAGCACCTTGTGGTCTAGGAAACGGCGCCACAAGGAGAACTCTTCCTCGAAGGTGTCCATGCACAGGTACTAGGAGCAAGTTAGGAGACTTAAAGAGAGAAGCTCATGGGCAGCTCCTACCACAATCCCTCTCAGCCTCCCAACCTCAAACCTCTCCCTCTGAGACCATCCTCCACACGGCTGCCAAGCTAACATCGGGTTACGTCCATTCTTGATTCTATGTCCCTTTTCAAGGAGGTCTAGTGGCTCCCAGGGTAAACGCTTTTTTTTTTTTTTTTTGACATTTACAATCCTTCACAATCTGGATCCAGACAATTTTTCCAAGTATACTGTTCATTACATGAAACTTTTCCTGATCTCCCCCCACCTCCTCCCCACAGTAGTTGCTAATTTTCTCCCCTATCCAAAATTACTTTCTAATTATTTTGTATATTTTTTGCATTTGTTTATTTGAACTTGGAATCTTCTTCCCCCTCCCCACTATAGGATATAAGCTCCCTGAAGGCAAGGTCTATTTCATTGTTGTCTCTGGGTTTCCAGCACCTAGGTCAGCTCCAGGCACATTAAATGCTTGTTCAACTAATGAACAAATCATTCCTTTATCCCGAATTGGCCCCAACCCACAACTGTCCTTACCTTTCTCAAGTCTATCCAGACAAAGAAACCAGCTTTGGTCCTGAGGAAGGGGATGTTCAGGGTCTCTAGCTCTTCAGTGATGTAAGCATGGGCAGCCCTGAGCCGGGCATGGTTTTCAGATAGGTATACCTGGTTGATCCAGTCTGCTCAGGTGGAAGGATGCCCCAAAGAGAAATTGTACCACCCCACCAATTCTCCTTCTAAAACATCACCCCACTGATTTCAACAGTAGAAGCTTCTCCTCCCTACCTACTTTCAAGACCCATCACTGTGGGGAAGATGGGCAAATCCTACTGTCTATGCAGTTTTCCACACCACTCCCTTTTTTTTTTTTTTTACTGAGCCCGAGACTCCCAGCTTCAGGTCGGAAGCCCAGCTGTGTCACCTCGGTCCCGAAGCAGCTGTGTCATCTGGTACTGGACAGTGCCACAGATGCCATGCAGACATCCGAGGGAGGCCACAGCATTGGCTACATCCTGGTTCTCCGTGTAGAGGGTGCCAAAGCGAAAACCTGAGATCCCAAAGTCCTGTAGAAAAGACACTCTCAATGGTGGCCAGCCCTTCCCCAACTCCCAGGGGAAATTCATTCTTTCTTTCACTCCAATACCCCTGAGTCTGATCCTATGAGGGGCTCACCTTGCTGGTCCCCCATATCACATGGGTCCTCTGAGGATCAGGAAGCCTGTAGTGAGGATATGCATAAAGGAATCAAAGACAGAATATGATCCAGTAGGAAAAGCACGTGACCCTCAGTAGTCAATGAATAAGAGGTCTAGCTCTGACTGTCATTGACTTTGTCATTGAGCTCTGGATAAACCACTTAATTTCTCCTTGTCAGTTTTCCTTATTTGTGCTGCCCAATGCAGTGGAAAGAACCCAGCGTTTTTTCAGAATCAGGAAACCTCAGGTCAAACCCTAGCTCTGATATTCATCAGCTGTGTGACCAAAGGCAAGTCAATACATCCTCTGAGCCATAGCTTCCTCATCTGAGAAATGAGGATTTTAATTACTCAACATATCTCACAGTCATTTCAAAGAACCAATGAATTAAGGGTAACAGCTGGCACCGATATGGTACTTCAGCGTTTACAGAACATATACATTTACTTATTAGAGCCTCATAAAAACCCTGTGACTTCGGCGCTATTATTGTCTCCATTTTACAGATAAAGAAACTGAGACTGAGAAACTTGCCCACGGTCATACAGGTAGTAAGCCTCAGAGATGAGATTTAAGCCCAGGTCCTGAGACTCCAAGCACAGCCTTCTTCTCACAACACCATGCTACCCCTCAGAATGATGACCTTAAGAGCTCAGGGCTCCTGTCAGTTTTCACTGGAAGCCATTGCTCAGGAGAAGGAAGCCTCAGAGTGCAGGACGTGCAGGATACATGAAGCTGGGCCACACAGAAAGGGTCTCAGATGATGGAGTACCCGCTCCAATATCAGACCATATCCCAGGGTGACATGCTCTAATCAGGGGTTTCCTAGGGAGTGGGGAACGTGTCCCAGCTCTCACCAACACAGCCCCAGCCCTTACCTGTCCATGCCCAAGACACTTTGGAACTTGGCAGACTCATCAAAAACTGACAACATGTACACCTCATCCACTATCACGTGAAGCCCGTGCCTGGGTCAGAGGAAAGAAGAGATGGTAAAATGGCTCTACCATAGGCTCATGACAGAGGGTGACATCTTGGTCCCTATCGTTCATCACGGAATACCAGGAACTGCATGGTCTATCCCAACATCTACAAAGCAATCTCTTAATGAGTGGCCACTGTTCTCTTTCCAACCTGGGAGGGGGAGGTAGAAATTGGCCATTAGACAGCCCCCTGCCCTGCTCTACCTTAAATCCCTCATCTCCAAGCTACTACCAGTAGATGGAATCCATATTTTAGAAGGAAAGGGATTCTATCCTTTCTCACCATCACATACACCAAGGCCTAGCATGTGAGGGCTTCATCTTTTCACCCAAGTATAAGTGGGGAGTGGGGCAGGGAGGGGTGAGACCACACCTCTTTGCAAACTCCAGGTACTCCTGCATCTGTTCCTGAGAGTAGATGTCACCCAGAGGGTTTTGGGGGTTGATGAGAATGAGGCCTTTGACATTAATTCCCTGAAACAACATGAGTGGTGTGGGTGGAGGAGTTGGATCAGGAAGCACCTAACTTACCTCCATCCACCACCACCACTGCCACCTCACCCCACCCCACCCCCAACAAGAAGCATGACTCAGGATAATGTCACTGAATGATATGAACTGTTAGAGCTAGAAAGACCTTTGGAAATCAGAGATGGCAGGGGGTGCACTTGAGAGTAATGGGCTTGAATCTAGAAGACCTCCATTCAGATCCTGCCTCAGAAACTCTCTTAGCTATGTAGTCCTCCTCACTTACCCTCTTTCTGACTCAGTTTCTTTATCTATATAATAAAGATAATATAGCACCTCTCTCTCAGAGATATCATGAGAATCAAAGGACAAAACATAAGTAATGTGCTTTGCAAATCTTAAAATGGCATTGAAATGCTAGATATTCTCATCTCTGAAGACAGAATACCTTTATTTTACAGAAAAGGAAACTGATACTCAGTTTCTGACTTGTCTGAGGTCACACAACAATCTGTTGGAGAAGATAAATCTTTATGTGGTCATTTCCTACTCAGAAGAGCCACTTACTTCTCATCATGCCCCTACAACCCAAGTGAACCCACAGGTTTCACAGCCTGGGAAGGAATCAGCCTCAACAACTGGAGTCATCATTGGTTTGGGGCTGAGATCCACATACCTCAGACTTGGCTCCCTGAAGGGCTATGTCCAGCTTCTTGACCGAGGGTTGGAAGGGGCAGCTGTCCGTCCCAGTGACCTAGAATGACCTTTCAAATCACTTGTGCTAAATCCCATTGGCTGACAAGACCCGAAACTAAGTCCTTCCCTCCCCCTCCTTCCCCATAGTTCTATGGCTCCCTATCACCTCTAGGACTACAAATAATCTCCTCTCTTTGGCAGTTAAATGCCATTATAACCTGGCCCCAGTCTATCTTTCCAGCCTTATTACACATTATTCTCCTTCCTATTTTCTACAGACTAGTCAAATTGGCTTTCTTGTTTCTCCCTCATGCACAGCCTCCGTTTTATTGTCTTTGCTTTGGGTGTTCCCCTGGAATGCACTCCTTCCTTACCCCTACTTCTTAGAATCCCTAGTCTCTTTCAAGACTCAGCCCAGGAGCCATCCTCTACATGAGGCCTTTCCCAATTGCCACAGCTGCTAGTGGCAGCTCCCTAAAAATCCTTTACATATATTTTGTAAATACTTATGACACTTAATCTCCGTCTGCCTCAATTTCTTCATCTGTAAACATGGGGATCCTAATAGAACCTATCTCCCAGGCAGGATAGGATCCAGTGAAAATCAAATGAGATATTATTTGTAAATCCTGCTTAATACAGTGCCTTGCACATAGTTGGCACTATATAAATGCGAGTTATCATTATTTTTTAAAACTACGTTATGTTATGTCCATGTTGTCACCCGATAGAATATAAGTCACTTGGAAGAAGACAATGTTTCACCATTTTCTTTGTAGTCCCAGTGTCTTGTACAATGCCTGGCACATAAGAGGTACTTCATAAATTCTTATTCATTGATTGGAGGAACTACCTTTCACATACATGTCTGTGCCTGGTGAATATACAAACAAGTATGTGCCCTGCCATCCCCATCTTGCCATTAGACTGTAAGCTCCCTGAGGACAAGACATTGGCATTCCATTTCTTCTCCAGAGGACAGAGCTTCAGGGCCACTAGGAATCCTAACCAATCACCTTGGATTAGCCCTAAACTATCTGGGAGGTGATTGTGGACTTCACTTTCACCCCTAGTCCTGGCTACTTCAAATGCATTGCCTTCTCCACCTTAGTGCCCACTTCCAAATTCAGAAAATTCCCATTTTCTTCTTGAGATCCAACCACAAAGCTCAGGTCCCATCTGGGAGTCCCGGAATCTCTTACCCTACTGTCCAGGTGAGCATAGACCAGACGAACATTCCCATAGAGGTATACATGTTGAGTGATGGCCCCATAATAAGGGCTGAAGATCAGAAAAGCCTCTGAAAGCAAAGAGCAGAAGAGGCCGTCATTCTAATGAGATTCCCTCCAAGCATCACAGCCAGCTCTCCTTACCCCATCCCCGCCCTTCATCTCCTGGCCCATCCCAACCATCTCTTCTTTCAGGAATGTTTAGAAAGAGTTTTTTTGTTCTAGAAGATTTTTACACCTCCCAACACTCCAACCCCAAAGTTAAGACTCTGGAGGTCATAGGAAGCAATGTGGCACAGTGGAATCAGAGATTCTGGGTTCAAATCCCAGCTTGTGGGACAAGCCTTGGCAACAGGCTGGATATCAGAGGTGAGAGAGAGTGGAGAGCTGAGATTTTACACTGTAAAATGAAGATTTGCCTGACTGTGCATATTTGTTACTAGGATTTTGCTTTTCTTTTTTCACCTGGAAGAGGAGGTGGAAGAAGAGAAAATTTTTGTTGATGCAAAAAATTAATATGTTTAAAAGGGGGAAAATGAAATGATGGGGTTAGACTTAATCACCTCTAAAGTCCCTCCCAGCTCTAAACCAAAGATTGTATAAAGGTAATCCTGACCCAGGGGAATTTGAGCAGAAATACTAGGTTTCACAGAAATGTTGGCATCGACCCTTTTTATTTCCTTCTGAAAGAGAATGTTTTATTGTGGAATACAGTATAACACAGTGAACAAAAGACTAGCACAGTTCAATGGGTACCCCACACATCATATCTGAGTACTATGTAAAACCTGATTAACAATTAATTAATTTATAATGATAATATGAAATCTTTATTATTATATTATTATGATATATTATATAATATGATTTATTACCATATATTTTATATAATATACATATTAATATGTTATAATATAATATTTATGACTGAATTTGGAATCAAAAGACTTGGGTTCCTATTGCAGCTCTTTTATCTACTACCTATGTGACTTTGGGCACATCACTGTGAGCCTCAGTTTCCTCCTCTAAAAATCAAAGAGGTTCAACTAAATAAGGGGTTCTCAACTTTTATTATATCATGAATCCTTTTGAGAGTGTGGTAAAGCCTATTCAGAACCCTTCTTGGAATAATGCCATATTCATAATGGAAAGAAATGCTAAATTTCAGTTAGAGGTAAGTGAAAATAAAAATGTAATTTTTTCCCATCCAAGTTCAAGGACCCTCTAAAATCTGTCTTCGTGGACCCTCTAAAATTTGTCTTCATGGGCCCTCTAAAATCTGTCTTCATGGACCCCCTAAAATTTGTCCACAAATTTTGGGGTTGGAAAATTGGAGGTATCTATAAATACTAAGTTAAGAATTCCTGAATTACACTAAATTCCCTTCCAGATCTAAATCTATGATCTAATGGTTCAATATTTAGAAAAGGAATTAGAAAAAAGGAAAAATGGTGCTCTCATTCTTGATGTGAAGGTGACTCCTTTAAGCCTGGTACCATTGCATACTCATGGTCATGTCACAACCCAGATGCCAGCACCCCATGGCTCAGGAAAGCTCACTCACCCCCTGGATCACACAGGACTGTGGCCAAGGCAGAGAAGAGAGAGGCACAGCCATTCACCACAACTACCTGAGGAGACACAGGAAGGAAAGGAGGGAGCGAAGAAGGAAGGAAGGGGGGGAGGAGGAAAGGGACGGAGGGAGGAATGGAAGGAAGGAACGTTTATTAAGTATTGTACCTACTATGTGCCAGGTACTGTGCTAAGTGCTTTGTAAATATCATATCTGAGTCTGACAGGTAGGTACTATTATTATCCCCATTTACAGTTGAGGAAACTGAGGTAGACAAGTTAAATGACTTGCCCAGGGTCACACAGCTGATAAAGGTCTCTTTGATTTGAACTCAAGTCTTCCCAACTCCAGGCCCAGCGCTCTGTTCACTTGCTACCTAGCTAACACTAGGTACAGAAGAGACAAAGATGAGGGCGTCTCCAGAAAAAGCAATGACCAGAAAGCTTTTGACAAGGGGAAGTTGCTCCCATTTGGAGG
Organism: Phalanger gymnotis; assembly: GCA_028646595.1. Lineage (NCBI taxonomy): Eukaryota > Metazoa > Chordata > Mammalia > Diprotodontia > Phalangeridae > Phalanger > Phalanger gymnotis. Next base: position 443,025,389 of record CM053623.1, on the reverse strand, counting down.
GAGAGGCCTGGCCATCTCCTCTCCCTCAGGCTTATGGGGCTGGGGGCAGGGGGAGAGAAGGGAAAGTTGTGCCCAAAGGCCCTTCCTGCTCAGGCTGAGCTCCTGGGTCAAGTGAAAACCCAGCTGAGAATGCTCAACTTGACAGGACAGGAGATAGAAACCTTGTGATCAGTCTAAGGGCACCTCAGATTGGGGGGGAGGGGGATAGATGGTTCAAGAAAGAATCACAGAGCCAAGTGAGAAAGAGAATCACAGCTAGACCCTGCGTTGCTCCCATTTCTAAAAGCCAATTCATATGAGACCTCCTCCTCCATGAAGCCCTCTCTGATCCCCTCATTGGTTCCTATTCCCTCCCTTCCCGACACCTCTTATTTGTTTTGCACTCTCTGATGCACTAGGGATATTATACTAATCAAAGGAGGCAGGATGGTGTGCAACAGGTGCCAACCTACAGTGGTGGGGGGGGGGGGTTTCTTCACTGGGAGTTCCCTAAACCAAGGATATCATAAGGCTGGTCCAAAAAAAGAATGCCTAAAGGAGGCAACCTGGTGGTTAGGGAACAGAAACATATGGATTCAAAGCTGAGGTCTATTCCTTACTAGCTGCATGACCCTGGACAGGTCATTTAGCTAGTGCTCCCCCATGCCTCAGTTTCCCTTTCCTGTAAAGATAGCACCTTCCACAAGGTGGTTGTGAAGACTACATGAGACAAGATATGTAAAGTGATAGCTAAATGTCAGCAATTATAATAATACTTTTAAAAGTGTTAGTGTCTTGTTCAAATCAACAATATTTATTAAGCTCTTACTATAGTCCCTGGCATATAGCAGATGCCTAATAAATGCTTGTCCCCTCCCTCATTCTAGTTCCCTATGGCACCAGAAGCTCCATCAGAATGGGGAATCCTATCTAAACTTTGCATCGCCCCTTGTACAATACACAGTAAGTGTTTAAGAAAGGTTTGTTGTCCGATGAGATGGATGGATGGGTAAATGAATACCTCCAACCCAGAACAGGGGAAGGAAGATAAATCCTTCCTCAAAGGTTACTAATATACACTAAGAAAAAAGGCAGCTAGGCATCCCCCCACCCAGACAGCACACTCATTGCCCTCAAGGATCCCAGGGGGCAAATGTCAGGAAAAGCTTAACAACAGAATTACTTACATTCTCTGGTTTGAGGGGAACAGGAGCCTTGCAGTAGTAGGACAGGAACCCAGCCACTTCATCCCGAAACCTATAAAACAAGCAAACAAACACATGGAATGAGGTAGCAATGATGGATCTCAAAGCCACATCAGGTTGCTTTTAGGGTGCCCCCCTAGACTTATGGAGAGTTCCACCTCTGAAGGCCCTTCAGCTTTGACATTCTCTTTTCTAAGGTCCCCTCCTACTGTGACATTCTCTGTTCTAAGATCCCTTCTAGCTCTGATATTCTCGGTTCTAAGGTACCTTCTAGCTCCAATGTTCCCTGTTCTAAGGTCCCTTCTAGCTCTGATGTTCTCTGTTCTAAGGCCCCTTCTAGCTCTAATGTTCTCTATTTTCTGTTCTAAGGTCTCTGATAGCTCCAATGTTCTCTGCTGTAAGGTTCCTTTTAACTCTGATGTTCCCTGTTCTAAGGTCCCTTCTAGCTCTGATGTTCTCTGTTCTAAGGCTCCAATGTTCTCTGTCCTAAGGTCCCTTCTAGCTCTGATGTTCTCTGATCTAAGGTCCCTTCTAGCTCTGATGTTCTGTTTTCTGTTCTAAGGTCCTTTCCAGTTCTGATGTTCATTCTATGTTCTTTGATCTAAGGATCATAAGGTCATAGATATAGAGTTAGAAAGAATCTCAGAGGTGAGCTAGTCTAACATTTTCGGTTTGCAAAGAAGCTATAGCCTAGGAAGTTTAAGTGATTTTCCCAGTCACACCAGTAACGACGCTAATAATAATAACAGCTAGCATTTATATAACATCTATGCCAAGCACTGAGCTAAGCGTTTTACAGTTATGATCTTTTTTGATCCTCAAAACCACCCTGGAAGATAGGTACTATTATTATCCCTTTTTACAGATAAGGAAACCAAGGCAAACAGTGATTAAGTGATTTCCCCAAGGTCACACAGCTAGTAAGTGTCTGAGGCTGGACTTGAACTCAGATCTTCCTGACTCCAAGCACAGCTCTCTTTCCACCGTGCCATGCTGCCTCCCCTAAGATCTCTTCTAGTTTTAACATTCCCTGTTCTAAGTTCTAGGTTTTCTCCCTGCTCTAATATTCTATGTTCTAAGGTCTCTTGCAGCTCTAACATTCTAGGTGAACACATCCAATGCTTAGCACGATGTCTCACATATAGTAGGCATGTAATAAATGTTTGTTGACTTATTTATTGGTAGGGTTCTAGGTTAGATTCTCCTTCCGCTCTAGTATTTTAGGTTCCAAAGTGTCTTCTGGCTCTAACATATGTTCTAGACTAGTCTAAGGTCCCTTCTCCTCCAAAGCCCCTTTCAGCCCTAAGTCCCATGACCCCCAAAAACCATCCCCTTCCCCTCTTCTCCCAGAAGTCACCTGTGTACTCAGGTCTCCAAAGCGACACAGCTAGGAACTACTTACCACATGTGTCCTTTCCAGTCTGGATACTGCAGCAAGGAAGGCTCAATGTGGTGCATGTCCATCTGATTCAGCTTGAGGGGAAAGATACAGCAGAGCTGTGAGACCTGGGCAGGTGCACAGCCCAGGGGCAGCAAGGACCTCCCAGGCCCAGGTGGGGCGTGGGGGCAAGCACACAGGCCGGGTGGTGGAGAAAACACGTCAGGAGCATTGCGCATGGAACCCGGCCCATGTCCTTGAGAGATTGCCATCGAACACTCCCGCACAGCCCCACAGCTGCTTGAAGAGATGCTGCTTGAGCTTTATCACTAGAGAGCAACACAGAAGAGCAGAAAGAGCCCCGGACTGGGGAGGCCAACATGTCAGAATCCGGTCCTAGCTCTGCTTCCCATGAGGTTACCCGAACCAGGTCACATAACTTCCCTGACATTCAGTTTCCTCACCTGAGACAAATATGGCTTTAGCATATTGACAGCTAGCTTCCTAAAGCCAGGGAGAACTGGGTTCAAGTCCTGGCTCTGTAGGCCTGGGTCAATTATGTACCCTTTTAGCACACAGGGTACATCTAAGACTTTCCAGTTGTCAATGGGCCTGGGCAGAAGAGCTTTCCTCACCCCGTATCAACGGAATCACAAGTCATGACCACCACCCCTAAAAAAAATCTGGGGCTCATAATGTTTGCCCTACCTACCTCACTGGGCTGTTATGAAGAAAATGAGAGACGGTCTGTAAAGAACTGAGTAAGGGCTAATTGCAAATTTCTATCAACCACCAGACTGTAAGCCCCAAGAAGGAAGGGATGGGATCACTTCTGAGCACTAGCTTATTGTCCAGAAGACATTTAACCAAAGATGCTTCATGTTAATGCTCAGTTTTACAAAATGTGTTCCCCAAAAGAACCCTGTGAAGCACAGGCAGCATTTCCTTCATTTTACAGATGTGGAAACTGAGGTCCTGAGGGAGAAAGGACTTACTCAAATTCATAGAAATAGAATAAGCAGGAGAGTCAGGATTCAAACTCAGGCTTCCTGAGTTCAAATCCAATGTTCTCTCTACTGCAGCCCCCTCAACCCTCATGTACATAAGAGCACATGCACACACAGAGAGACATACACGCGCGCACACACACACACACACAAACACACCAGACAGCATCCTGTCTCTGTTCACCGACTTGGCCTAAAACTCTTCAGTGTTTCCCATGCCTTCTCACTCCGGCCTCTGACTATCCCTTTAAAGGTCACGCCCACACTCAAGAAAAAAAAAATTGTGATATTCCCCTCAGTCTTTTCTGGGCTATTCCCTATTCAAGGGAAAACAGTACGTATATCTTCGGCTGGACACCCAGGACTCACCCGGCTGGACAGCAGATCAAAGCAGAGCTTGTTTTCACTGGTTCCAAAATTAATGATTCCCTGGAGGTGAGAGAGAAAGAAGAAGAGGTGAGATGGGTATGGCAGAGGAACCTGCCTCTGTAGGTAAGGAAGACCCAACTCTAATCAATGCAATGGACTTGCAGACATTGTAACCCCAACAGGTCCCTCCGTTCTTTGAGTATTTCATTGTCACAGAAGCAAAAAGCATGGGGTCTCTTGACGACGATGATGATGATGATAGCTAGAATTTATATGGTTCTTTAAGGTTTGCAAAAGACTTTATAGGCATTCGATTCTCAACTCTATGAGGTAGGTGATGATCCTCATTTTCTACAATTTAATTTTTTAGTGAATAAAAATCTACTTTTTTCTTCTTCTCATCTTTCCCATGGCCAATGGAAAAAAAAAAGATAAAGAAAAAGAAAACCTTTGTAACAAACATGCATAGCCAAACAAAACAAATCCCCCTATTGGCCATGTCCTAAAATGCTAAGTCTTAATCTGCATCTTAAATCCATCACCTCTGTCAGGAGGCAGGTAGAATATTTCACTCGCGGTTCCTCTGGAATTAAGGTTGATCATTGCATTGATCAGAGTTAAGTTTTACAAAGTGTTTTGTCTTGAAATTGTTGCTGTTATTATGTTAAATGTTCTCCTGGTTCTGCTCACTTTGCTCTGCATCAGTTTATATAAATCTTCTCAAGTTTCTCTAAAACCATTCCCTTTATCAATCCTTACAGCACCATAAATAGTATTCTATCACATTCGCATTCCCTAACTTGTTGAGCCCCCCCCATTTGCCAACTGATGGGCATCTCCTTATTCTCCAGTTCTTTGCTACCATGAAAGGAAATGCCATAAATATTTTTGTAATAATCCCCATTTTGAAGGGGGAAAGGCACAGCAATTGGGGGTAAGTGACTTGCCCAAGGTCATATAGTTAGTATGTGTCAAGTGTCTGAGGCTAGATTTGAACTCAGTTCCTCCTGACTCCGGGGCCAATGCTCTACTCACTACACCACCTAGCTGCCCCTTTAAAAATAATCCCTATTTTACAGATGAGGAAATGGCTTATCTGTAAAGTGAGAAGGCTGGACTAAATCAATCACTTCAAACTGGAAAAAAAGAGAAACCTTACGAAGAGAGAATGAGTTGTCACAAGGTGCCCTCAAAGTCACATGCAAATCCATGAAGAAGTCAACACACCTTATGAATACTTGATAAATAATGTCTCACACATATAACTTTCTCAAAAGTACGTATAATGAATGCAAATTCATTTTGATATATTACTAAAGAATAACACCTTTTATCATAATGGGTCTTTTCAATTAACATATGTTACTAGTGTAACTGCTGTCATGTTCATGTCTTTAATATATTTTTGACACTTAAATGGGGTCTCCCTATTCGGAAAGTTTGGGAACCACTGGGCTAAGTGATCTCTAAGATTCTTCTCAGCTTTAATGTTCTTTGTTCTAAAAAGTACCTTCCAATTTTGACAGTATTCAATCTAAGATTTATTCCAGCTGTGATATTCTATGCTCCATGTACTAAGGTCCCTCCCAATTCATACATTCTCTGTTCTAAGATTCCTTCCATATCTAATATTGTATATTCTAAGGTCCTGTCTTACTCTTATGTTGTGTTCTAACGTTCTTTAGCACTCATATTCTATATTCTAAGGTTCCTTCCAGTTCTGATATTTTATATTCTAAAATTCCTCCCAATTCTAATATTTTATGTCCTATGGCCCCCCAAGCTGTGACATTCTGAGTTCTATATTCTAAGGTTCCTGACAGGTCTGACAGTGTAACGTTCTTACATCAACCCTTCCTGACATTCTATGTTCTATCTTACAAGGTGCCCTTCCAACTCTAACATTCTATTGTTCTTTATTTAAAACCCAGAGCTCTATGTCAGGGCTGATATACACAAAGGAATCACAAGCATTACTCCTTAGCCCATAGAAATGCCAACAAGGTCCTGACCTCATTAAAAAGTAGAGTCAGAAATGGGGCAGGGCAGGGAGCAGTGAGTAAGTAGTGGAAGATTGGGTGAAGTCAGCTAAGAAAAAAATAGAAGGCAATTCTATGTTGATACTGGGGGAAGAAAGTTTAGGGAACACATCACCTCAGTTGTTTATATAAGCTGAAAATGTAACTACAACTGCAAAAAAGTTTAGAGAAATTCATGGATGACAGTGCTGTGTAATCATTGTGAGAAAGCAGGGTATTTGGGGGAGAAATCCCTATCTCTTGGTCATCATTTCCTTCCCACAAATTGTCCCTTATTGATGCTGACTGAGGCAGGTAATTGGGCTAGATTAAAGGTCAATAAGCTTTTAAGGGAAAAGAGTCATCTTTTTGTAACAGCCACATTATATGTGTGCATGTGTATATATATCTACATACATCATGCATCATACTTTAATTTGAACAAGTTCACAAAATCTAATGGAGTACTCACCTCCATGGCTAGTGATTCAGTGTTTCTGGTACATATTTCTGAATTACTTAGATGAGTCAGCATATGGATCCAGACTTGTTCCTTTTTTATAGCTAAAAGCCATAAAGCACGTGCACGGAACCAAACAGGGCCCAGGTTGCCGACCCCTGGGAGAGATGGACTAGGGAATCTGATGCAGATTCTTACATCACACTCTCCAAAAGAGGCTCTTGTTCATTTACAGTCTCAGGAGAAGAGGGACTTCAGTGACCATCTAGGCCATCCCACACCCAAACAAGAGCCCTCTCTACACCATTCCCAACAAAGGCTCATCCATCTTTTCTTGAAAACCTCCAATGAGACAGAACTCACCACCTTCCTCGGCAGCCCATTTCACTTTTGGACAACTCTAAGTGTTAGGAAGTTTTTCCTTATGATGAGCTTCAGAAATCTGCCTTTCTCTCACTCATGGCTCCTAGTTCTGCCTTTGGAGGCCAAGTAGGACAAATCTAATCCTTCTTGCATACAAGCCCTTTAAATATTTGAAGATGACAATTACATCCCTCCAAGTCTTCTCCTCTAAACATCTCTAGTTCCTTCAGTTGATCCTTGTATGGTTTAGTCTCAAATGCCTTTGCCATCTTGATTGTCTTCTTCTAGAGCAGGCCTGGACACCCTGAGGTCCATGGGCAACTTATAGCCCGAGGGGCCTCTTGTGGTACACCAAAGGATTTCAGGCATCCCACAAAAAACGTAAAGGAAAACATCCTCAACATTTTTCAAGAGAAATCCTTTGTCGTGCCCACGGGCCATAAGTGGCCAATGGGCTACAGGCTGTACAGGTCTGTTCCAGAGGCTGCCCAACTCGTGGTATTCTGAACTGCATATAAGTCAAGATGTAGATTGAACAGGACTAAATACGACAAGACCATAACCACCCTAGTCCTGGACACCATATCTCTCTTAATGCCACCTAAGATGCCACTACCATTTTGGGCTGCCATGTCACTCTACTGTATAGCAGTGCCTCTGGTCTACTAAAACCCAAAGATCCTTATCACACAAACTAAAAAAGCCTAGGTGTGTCTCCCTCATCTTATACTTGTGTAATTTTTTTTTAATCCAAGGATAACTTCATATTTATCTCTGTTAGGTTTCATCTTATTATTTTGTCCATCACTTTCCACCGTTGTGATAGATGATTAGTTGGACCCCTATTTTATTGGACCTCTATTTTATTCCAATCAGTATTAATCAGTTTGATATGATTCCATAGGAGTGGTAATTATAAATTCTGCATATTAGGGCCCAGATCTGTGAACTGCAGATTGTAAGTTCACTAGCTTAATCATATGAAACCAACTAGAGAACACCCAGCCTTGTTTTTCTTTGTTATGGAGACCAAGCCCAGCATGACAGAGGTGTCTCAATTACATGGAAAGCACGCCACCCCCCCCACCAGCTATTTTTGTTGTCCTTCCATCCCCCATAATCCCTCTATTACCCAATATAGGGAGATGACCGTGATCTTGTAGTCAATGAGTAACCTTGGTTGCCAGACTGTGGCCGGCCCTTCTACCAGCCCATGTGCCTGTGTAGATGTTTTGACATCCGCTCATCAGTCCATAAGCCTGTTCATTGACTTTGGTAGGTCAAGAAGGTCAAGATAGGACTGTTAAGGTCCGCTCCCCTGCCCGTTTGTCAGCCATGAGATTCTGAATTTTGTGTAGACCTTCCTGACAGGTCAAGAGCAAGGTTTATCCACCAATCAGACTCTCTATTTTTGACTTGCTCCACTTGTATTGTCCAGATACCTAGCACTATAAACTAAGGCCCTAGAGGAAGTGGGCAGCTCAGATCATGAGGAAGATCTGAGGTCCATTTCATTGGTGGGGGCCATGGACCCTTAAATAAAGTGGCATTGGCTCAGAGCTCTGCCTCAGTGGTTTTTCTTGCAGATTGGACACTTTTGAAAATCCTTATACCACTGAGATTTTTAGAAATTGGATCCTAATGTTCTAATCAAGGCAAACAACAGGAGTCTTCTTATATCAGAAGAGCATTCAGGGATCTGCTCTGAAGTTAAACAATAAATTGGGAGCGCCCCTCATTGGCAAGATGGAGCTTGAGCTAGCAGCAATCCTACCTTCTCCACGCTGCCTACCCCCAGGACTTCTCCCTGTGACTGCCCAGGGCAGGTGCACTCACGTTAGGGTTCTTGTCTTCATCGTACTCATCCAAGTGGTAGGCCTTGTAGCCTTTCTCGGCTGCATCCCGAAAACACTTAATGATGCTTCCTCGAGAAGAGAGGTACGGGCTCGTCTGGGAGAACTTGGCAGCAGGATCACCCAATCCGTAGGAATCCACAGCCTCCTTATCTGTCTTCCCAGAGGCTTCACTGTCCAGGCCCTCTCCAGGGGTAGTGTCCAAGTCCTGAGTGGATGGTGAAGCGAGGGGGGTGGCCAGCCCTCTGGCCTCCTGCTTGAAGTTGCTGAACATCTAAAAGAAGACAAAGATACAGAACTTAAAATTATGCTCTAGTACTTCTCCTGGGATCAAAGATAAGTCAGGTTGGAAGCAGGGGTGTGCTAGTAAAAATTCAAAAACTAACCCAAAATATACTAGGACACAGTTTCAAGTTTAATCTACATTATTAATGTTTTATCTCTCACTTTCTTGAGTCTAAATAATCAGCAAAACAATAAACCAATCTTTGAGTTGTAGTGTTGGCAGATGATATGTAAATATGCTGAAATTTTAACAATTGGCTCTCTTCCAACACTGTACCAGCTGATTCCACCACACTTCTAGCTGGAAGCCATCAGTCCCTTAGCTATACTTTTTATTTTTGTTTTTCCTTTAAAATCATGTTAAATAATAAAATCTTTAAAAAAAACAACGAATGAATGTGCAATGGAAAATAACTTTTAATAGCCCTCTGTGACACTTCTGGATGGGATCCATCTTGCCCAAGGTCAGTACAATTCATTTCTTTAGACTTGTTCTCTCATACTAACCTATAATAAAGGACCTGAATTCAGGATCCACAAATTCCATCCCAGTTCTGACATTCTCTGATTCCGTAAGATTCCATCAGCGCTGAAAATGAGGAGGTGAAGACTAGGCGGGAGACATGTTACTTTGCACATCTCTGATACACAAATTCAAAATAACAGGCTATTGGCTAAGTCACGTGCTGGCAGGGACTTTTCAGACAAAGCTCCTCTCTTCAGAGCCTAACAGAGTGCCTTAGTGATTCCTCAGAACCTAACGCTAGGCTCTCCGCCTTTATTCAAGTTTACCGAATTAAAATCCATTAAATGTTATGATTCTACGAAATGAGAAAAACTTCCGGCCTTTCTGAGACAGACGTGGATCACATGTGGAATCACGAGAGCCTTCTCTAAGGTCCCAACCCATCAAGAACTTCAGCCCAGTCTATCTCTGAGTTCTGGGGAGGAACCACCAGTCAAAATGCAAGACTGTTTGCAAGAGAGACTTCGTGCAGTCCCACCCACCCTGTTTATTGCAAAGGGTCGGAAGGAAGACCCTCTAGTAGCTTGGAAAGATTTAGATAACAAATTATATACAGTAGAGACAAAGCTTATGATAGGGCTTAATAAATATTTGCGGAACCTAACAGAAACAGTTTCAGGTTTTAAGAGAGGCCCAATATTGAAGTTTAAATTAAGATGAATGAAGAAAGGCTCCCATTGGCTATATGAGGCACACTCTAAGGACCATAGATTTACCAAAGTTCGTACGGAGGGGGGAAAGAAGAGGAAGGGGGCGTGGCCCACATTTGGCCTCTTCTTCCTTATTTTGAGTAGACTTGGAGAGAAATTTGGTTCTTTGACTATTTGGGGAGCGATTTCATTGGTATCGAGAATCCCAGGGGAGAAATTCCTTCCACTAAACCGAATGCCGTCTTCTCTGGGGCACTGAGAAGTTAAGAGACGTGCCTAGGGTCCCACACTGCCAGGGTGCCGGCGGCGGGACTTGGGCCCAGAATTTCTGGACTCGGAGGCCAGCTCACTTGCCAGCTCCACGGGCTGCCTGCCTCTCCCCTGGCTTCTGGACTAGAATTTGGAAGACCTACGTTCTAGTTCCGGGTCCGTGCTGCAAGCCGTCTCCTCGCTGTCTCCTCGAAGCCTCTGTAAAATGAGGGGGATCAGATGGTCCCTTCCAGCTTTGACATTTCGGGACACCAGTCTCAGGGGAGGTGTTTGTTGGGGGTGGAAGAGAACTAGCTAGCTCAGCCCAAGTAAGGGCGGCACGCCAATGCACGGAGAGATCCCAGCCCCAAATGAACACTATCTCTCCTTCTCTGCAGAAGGAGGTTGGCCCCAGGTTCGTCCAGGACTTGGACCACACTCTCCAAGGACGTGGGGGAATAAGTCAGTGGGGGGACTGGAGAGGTGTTCGATGTAAGGAGGAGAGACAGTGCTCAGGTAAAGTCTTCCCTCCTCTGAGGCGGAGGCAGGATCAAAGCTGAGCTCACTTACTTCCCAGACTAGGGTCCGAGTCCAACTCCAGGGTCTTGTCGCGTCCCCAGCTCGGTGAGAACATGGAGCCCGGAAGAGACGCTGCGGGGGAAACGGAGGAAGGGGCTGGCCAGCTCATTCAGACGTACTGGCCCCGGCGTGGGAGGAGCGCCCAGGGCTACAACCAATCTGCCAGAGGAGTGTCGGAGACTAGGCCATCAGGGCGGGGCCCGGCTGAAGGAGCCCCGGGCCAATTCCGCCGAAGCTTTGGGCACCCCGGTGCTTTTCTTTAGCCTCCTAATCCACTTCTGAGAGGGTGTTGAGGGGATCGGGGTGAGATGGGGCCGGCCTGTAGAGGCGATCATAAGTACGGGCATTTACACCTCAGACAGGGATGAAGGTTACAAAATCAAGGCTTGTTTTGTCGATCTGTCTAAACTAGACTTTAAATACACACACACGGGAAACTATATATACATATATACATATATACACATACATATATATTTACGTGTGTATGTATATGCATATATTTGGATAAAATGTTAATGATGCAGATTAAACTTAAAAGTGTGTCCAGCCTGCATTTTTCCAGGAGAGTCGTTTAACATTTGCCAGCACACTTCTGGATAATTCTCAACAAGTCATTGGGATGGCCTCATCTCACTTGAACCTCACGAGTGAGAGAATGTAATCCGAACCTAGAGATGAGGAAACTTGTTCCGAGATGTTCGAGGACGTACAATTAGTGACTGTCAAAATGATGGATTTAAAGCCACCTCTGTCCTGACTCTGAGTCCAGGAGACTCTATGACAGGGGGTGTTCACCCCTTTTGTGTCCCGGCTCCGACAATCTGGTGGAGCCTGAGTGGAGCCCTTCTCAGATTCCTG
>CM053623.1:442986136-443013107 GCA_028646595.1 Phalanger gymnotis | reverse complement strand
CTCTATCCGCCACACCATGCTGTTTCCTTTTAAGTCCGGCATCAACTTTAGGATAATGGTAATATGGAGGGCAGGTGGGTGGCTAGGACAGAGTGCCGGGCCTGGAGTCAGGAAGACTCAACTTCCTGAGTTCAAATCCAGCCTCAGACACTTAATAGTGTGTGACCTTGGGCAAGGCGCTTAATGTTGTCTCAGTTTCCTCATCTGTAAAATGAGCTGGGAAAGAAATGACAAACTATTCAAGTATTTATGCCAAGAAAACCACAAAGGGGGTCACAAACAGTTTAACATGACTGATCAGCAACATGGAGGAAGTAATTTTAGAATCTTAAAAATGGGGGGGAAAACCATTCTTTGGAGAAACGGGGACCTATGGGTATATAATACTTGTCAGATACGGTTGCTATGTTGGTTGCTTTTGCTTTTTTTTTCTTGATGGGGGCGGGGGGAAACAGTTGCAAGAGAAGCCTTTCTATGAGGGTGAGGTATATCTAGAAATTCTTGTGATATAAAAACAAAAGACTCCAATTAAGCATTCTTTTCAAAGTGGAAGGGATGCTGTGTGACTACTGGGTCCCACTGATTGACCTCCCTTTTTAGCCAGTATCGAATCATTTTGAGGATTACTGCTTTGCTATATGGTTTGAGATCTGGCACTTCTAGGTCCCCTGCCTTCTCACTTATTTTTTCGTTATTTCCTTGAGGAACCTTTTGTTCCTCCAGATGAACTTCATTACATTTTTTTCTATCTTGACAAAATAATCTTTTGATAGTTTGATTGGCATGGCATTGAAAAAGGAAGTTATAGTCCTTTTTTATTAGATTGACTCAACCTAACTATGAGCAATTAATACTTCTCCAGTTATTTAGGTTTACCTTTTATTCCTGTAAAGAACGTTTTGTGATTGTATTCATCTAGTTCCTAAGTAGGTCTTGGACTTCCAAATTCTTTATACATTATGCAACTATGTTAAATGAAATTTCTCCTATCTATCTCTTCTTGCTGGGTTCTGTTGTATTATCAAGATCCTAGATTTAGGTCTGGAAGGAACTTTAGAGGTCAAGTCCAACCCTCTACTTTTATAAATACTTTTATAAATAAAGACACTAAGGTCAGTGAGGGAAATTAAAATAAATGACAAGAGACTAGAAAATTGGAAAGCAAACCAGAAATTTATTAGACGCCAGATAGAAAAACAACAATCTCCAAAGTTACTTAGGAAGGAAGACTGAGGTGCAAGGCTTAGATCCCCATCCTGCTTCCAAGAGTCTTACCCCCTTAGAAAAGCCATGAAGAAGAGAGTGACTGCCCCGCCCCCAAACCAACACACCAGATTACCTCCTGAACAAAATGATTGGCCTATCTCAGACACCAGCAGAGAGGGAGCTCCGGGTAGATCTATGTTCTTCAGAAGGCTCCTGAGACTGGCTCAGGCAAAAACCTCCTTCATCCTTATTTGCAATGGGATGCTCCCTGGCTCCAAGAGGAGCCTGCACTGCTACCCAGCCCCTCATGTGTGAGCCCCTACTGTTTGCTGGCTAGCTTGTTAAGCACATCCAAGGCCCCAGGCTGCTCCTGGGTCAATTGCTCTAAGGAGCCTTTCTGCAGCCAGGCAGGTGAGCATATCTGTTGATGAAGCTGCCCAATTAGGTCACCCGTCTTGGCGCCACTAGGTAGCCCCTGCTGCCTGGGGACATACATGGCCTCTTCGGTGCTGTCTGCCTGGCCTTCCTGCTCCAAAAGCTGCCTGGGCATAGATAACTTCTGATGCAGTTCCTGGGCCCGCTGCTCCAGCACCTGCCGGATCCTCTGCATTCCTGGAGTGGGGACATAGGGACAGGATGGGGGAGGGAGGGGAGAGGATTAATGCACAGGTAGGTGTCCATTGGCAACTCCAGAGAGGGGCTTGTGCAGGAAACCCTCAGCCATCACAAGCTGTTAGAAATAAAGCAGCTAGTTCAGCCCCCCTCATTGGACAGAGGGGGAAACTGAGGCCTAGAGACAGTAAGTGACCTGCTCAATGTCACATGGTTGGCAGAGAAAGATTTGCATCTAGGTCTCCTGACTCTCATTTCTTACAGCATAGAATTATTCCATTACATTTATATTACACCCACTACCCAGACTTCTCTGAGTTGGCTTGCTAATCTGGAAAATGACTAGGCTGAATTAGATGATCCTGTTTCTAATATTAACATCAAACGTTCTATGTTCTAAGATCCCTTCCAGTTCTAACATTCTGTGTTCTAAGGTCCCTCCCACTTTTGACATCCTGTGTTCTAAGGTCCCTCCCAGCTCTTACATTCTCTGTTCTAAGCTCTGACATGCTGTATTCTAAGGTCCCCCCACCAGCTCTCACATTCTCTGTTCTAAGCTCTGATATTCTGTGTTCTAAGGTCCCTTCTAGTTCTAACATTCTGTGTTCTAAGGTCCCTCCCAGCTCTGACATTCCATGTTCTAAGATCTGTGTTCTAAGATATCCTATGTTCCAAAGTCACTTCCAGCTCTGATACTCTTCCATTTAAGGTCCCTCTTTGGTTTGAAATTCTCTGTCTAGCTGTGATAGTTTGTTTTCTGTGTGCTAAGGTCCGTTGCAGAAATAACATTCTATGTCCTCTGTTGCTGTCTCTGGCATTCTTTGTTGCACTCCTTACCCACACTTCCCCTAGACTACAAACTTCTTGAGAAAACAAATTGTTTCATTCTTTCATCCTAGCACCGGCCTTGGCACAGACAAGGAGTCTGGGGCTCACTGATTCATTAAGACACATCTGAGCTCTGACACTCCCTGCTTGAAGGACGTTCCCACTGCTTGATTCTAAGTTCCACCTCCTCCATGACCACTTTACCCTAGATACCTTTACCTGCCACAACTCCGACAGCATTAAAACAACTGCTGTTTTACGTATATTCTGTCTGGTCTCCTCAAATAGACTCTAAGCTCCTTGATGGCAGGCACTATGCTCTAGAGACCTGTGAACATCCCCATTGTTCTTTAACACAGTCATGTTTAAGTCTCATAATAAAGATAGAGAGTGAGAATGGTTAGAGACATTGGTTATCAACTGGGATGAAGAAGGGTGGTCCTGACTGACAAGGGGAAGAGAGCGCATTTAGAAAAGAACTGATGGTTTGCCAAACATTACTCTATCCACCTGCCCACAGTGCAGCCAAACTGGCCTGTTTACTGTTCCCTGTGCACAAAATTACATCTCTTGCCGTCATGCTTGGAGTACCTCTCCGGGCCTCAGTTTATCTCAAAAATGAGGAAATGGATGGGGCAGCTTCTAAGGCTCCTTCCAGTTTGAATCAATGATCCTATGTTCTTCTAATTCTGTGATCTGTGTGACCTTGGGGAAGTCACTTTATTTAACTTGGCCTCGGTTTCCTCATCTGTAAAATGAGGGGGTTGCATGAGGTGGTCTCTGAGGTCCCTTCCAGCTTTAAATATCTGATCCAATACTCCGTGCTACTGTGTACCCCACAGTGTACAAGTTTAGAGATGAAGGTGCGCAATAGTTGGCCATGCTCACCCAATTGCAGCTGGTGGACATTGTTCGCAAAGACGAGTCGGAACCAGCCAGGCTCGAAGCACTGGAAACTCTTGCCACAGTACAGCAGCACTTTGTTACACAGGAAACGGTAACCTAGCAACAGCTCCTCCTCAAAGGTGCCTGTGTGGAGGTACTGGGAGGAATCCATGGGTGGGGGGTAGGGGGTGGGGGACAATCAGAACTCAGTGAGCTCTCCTCAACCTAGGCAGATCTCTAACAAGCCTGCCCCATTCCCAGATTCACCCTTCCCCACCCTGAGCCTCCCTCTTTCTCACACTCACCCTCCTGAGGTCTAGCCAAATGTATAAGCCAGAATTGCGGTTGAGGAAGGGGATTCCCAGGGTTTTCAGCTCATCTGTGATGTAGGTGTGGGCAGCCTTGAGTCGGGAGTGATTACTTGGCAGGTAAACTTGATCGATCCAATCTACTCAGCGAAAGAGAGACCCCAAAGTTTCTTATTGCTTCAATGGCCCAAAGATGGACCCCCAAATGCTACCCTTTCCTACAATGGCTCCCTCTAAACCAACAATAAATGTTAAATGCCAGTTTGTACAAAACGCAATCCTAGATGATGGGGAAGAGATATTGAAACAACACTTCTACGGTACTCCAGGGTAAATAAAGTACTTTCCTCCCAATAACCTTGTAAAGTATTCAGTCTACTATCCTCATTTTATGGGTGAGGAAACCGAAGCAGACAGATTCACTTGTACTCATCTAGCTAGCAAATCTCAAAGTGGGAATTCAAAATTTATGAGTCCAAGTCTGACAACTCTTGGGATTAGACCACATAGCCCTCAGAGAGCTTACAACCTTGGTAGGACAATAAGAGAGAGTAACAGAATGTGGGAGATGAAAAAACCTTGTCAGTCACCTAGTAGGACAATCCTCTATTTGACAGATGGAGAAATGGAGGCCAAAATAGGTGAAGGAAATGGGTCCAGGCCATATCGGTGGCTGGAGACAGAACCAGATGTTCATCATTGCCCAACCTAATGTTCTTTCCTCAGTGTTCACCCTTCCTGACCTCTTTGCACCCTCTGACACCATCAAAATGTCTTCTCCTTGATGCCCTCTTCTCTTTAGGCTTTCATGACATTCATGAGTCCTGCTTCTCCTCCTACCTTTCCGACTGCCCCTTCTCAGTCTTCCTTTGCTGAATCTTCATCTGGGTCTTCTAACCATGAGTATGTCCCAAAGCTCTAGCCCTGGCCCTCTTCTCTTCTTCCTCTAAGTTATCTCACATGGTGATTTCATCAGTTCCCATGGATTTAATTATGATGAATATGCTAATGATTCTCAGATCCATTTACCCAGCTCTAATGTTTTCTTTTGACCTCCAGTCTTGCATCTTCAACTGCCTAGCAGATGTTTGGAACTGGATGTCCTTAAACTCAACATATCCAAAACAGAAATCATTATGCTCTCTCCCCAAACCCTCTTCTCTTCTCGATTTCCCTGTTACAATGGAGTCACCTAGTCACCCAGGCCCACAGCCTGGGTGTCACCCTCAAATTCTCACTAGTCCCAAAGAGCCAATCTTTTACCATGTCTACCTTCACAACATCTCTTACGTATAACCCCTTCTCTTCTCTGAAACAGTTACCACTCTTTCACAGGTCCTCATCACCTCATGCCTAGATGACTTCAATACCCTGCTGGTTGGTCTCCCTGCTTCAAGCTTCTTCCCACTCCACTCAACTATCAAAGGGATCTTCCTAAAGCACAGGTCTGAGTACGTCACTTACCACCCCCATTCAGTAAACTCCTGTGGCTCCCTAGCACCTCCAAGATCATTAAATATAAAATCCTCTGACTTTTACAGCCTTTCATAACCTGGCCCCTTCCAATCTTTCCAGTCCTCTTTACACTTCACTTCCTTCCATATACTGTACAGTCCACTGACATGGACATTTTTGCTGTTCCTCACATTCCATCTCCAAAATCTATGCCTATGCATTGGCTGTCCCTTGTACCTGAAATGTTCTCCCTCCTACACCCTAACGCCTGGTTTCCCTGGTTACCTTCAAGACTCAGGTCAAATCTTACCTTCTATATGAAGTCTTTTCTGGTCTCCCTTAATGCTGATACCTCCCCTCAGCAATTACCTACAATTCAGCCTGGATATATTTTATGAGTACATGGTTTTGCATGTTGTTTCTCCCTTTAGAGTGAGATTTCCTCAAGGATGGGCACGGTTTTTGTCATCCCTCATTTCCCAGTGCTTGGTATATACTAGGTGATTAATAAATGCTTGCTGACTTGAGCCAGACCCTCAGAGGCCCAAATCAATCAAATATTTATTAAGCATTTAATTTGTCCTGGGCACTGTGCTAGTGGAGAAGGCTTTCTACCACATATGATACCTCTCTTGAGTATAGCCTATTACGCCTAAATTGGAGCATAACCAGGGTGTTTCATTCACCTCTGGGTGCCATATTTTGGGAAGGAAATTGATGAACTGGGCAATGTCCAAAGAAAGGCCACAAGAAGAGTGAGGTTTAGTGAAGTTTGAAGCTACGAAAGCTATTATGTTTAAATTTAGACTATTAAAGCTCAAAATGGCACCAAGACTTTTGGGACACCCTGTAGACGAAGATTTATTGAAAAAAATAAGGATATGTTTGGACTAGAAAAGAAAGACATGGAGGAGCCAAATTCTTCATGAATTTGAAGGGCCATCTTTGGAAGAGGGATCAGTCTCATTTTGCTTGGCCCTCCAGGGAAAGGAAAAGAGTAACAGTGGAAGTTACTTCTAGGTAGATTTAGACTTGGTTCCTAATGGTTCGTGCCATCCCAGAGTGGAAGGGGCTGCCTCAGGATTGAGGGAGGGATGAAGGAAGAAGGGACGCAGGGAAGTCACCTACACTGGAAATTTTCAAAGATTGCTTCTTATGTATGTTGCAGGTAAAGGTTAGTTTTGATGGTTTCTGGGGTCCCTTCTAAGCTCTGAGCTACTGAGTTCAATCATGTCACCTCCAAATCCACTGCCAATAATCAAAGAACTGAAAGATCATAGACCTGAATCTGGAGGAGTCTCCAAAGGCCATCCGGGTCAACCCTTCATATTATATATGACATGTCTGAGTCCAGGGAGGCAACCACTTATTAAGTACTGAATAGGTGCTGGGTGCTGGAAGACCATAAAAAGAGCAATCTTTGACCTCAAGGAACAATCTACTGAGGAGGGAAACATGCTACAGCATGCAGACCATTAAATATGTCCGGAGTAATTTAAGGAGAAGGGCATCAAAGAAGGCTTCCCATTGGACGTGACCCATGAGCTGAACCTTGAAGGAAGCCGAGGATGTCAAGAAGTAGAGGTGAAGGAGAATATCCTAGGCTTGATAGATAGTCTAGGTTAACATTGCGGCAGGCGGCGTAGGGCTGAGGTTAGGGACAAGCCACGTGGGCCAACTTAGCTGTAATTTAGAGAATTCAGAACAAAGCTGGAAAGGCTGGACCTAGACTGTGAAGGGCTTTAAGTGAGAAGCTGACAACTTTGTGTTTTATTCTAGAGAAAACAGGAAGCCCATGATGGTTCTTGAGCACAGGAGTAATGGACAGACTTGTGCTTCAGGAAGATAATTTTGGAAGGTGTGCAGAAGATGGCTTGGATTCCAGTCTAGACAAATTGTTCCTCACATGTAGAATTTTATCTCCTATCCCCATGTCTTTGCAGACTGCCCTCCAAGACTGGAATGCACTCTTTCCCTGTCACACAGCCTCTTAGCATCCTTAGATTCCTCAAAGCTCTTTGTAACATATTTACCACTTTCCTATGTGTACACATTGTCTCCTCCAAGGGAATATAAGCTGCTTGAGGACAAGGACTTCCATTTTTGTCTTCATATTTCTGGTGCCCAACTTAGTGCCTGATGCATGGTAAGTGTTTGTTGGTTGACTAATTGATTGAGAGACTAGAAGCCAGGATTTCAAAGTGGAAGTTAGTGAAATAGTCCAGATGAGAGATGGTGAAGGCTTGAGCCAGGTGCCCACAAGAGATGTTGTGAAGAAAGAATCAACATGACTTGTTAAGTAACTGGATGTAGGGAGATGAAGAAGGGAAGAGGAGCCAAGGATGACTCCAGTGTTGACTGGAAGGAGGGGTGGTGGTGGACTGAAAAGAAAGAAGAGTTTGGAGGAGGAGTGATAGTTAGGAAGGAAGGTGTGGGGATTCCACATTCCATTTCTGACACACTGAGTTGGAGATGCCTCTAGATGGAGATGTCCAAAGTAATGCAGTCCTGGACCTTAGGTGAGAAACTGAGTCAAATGCATACAGTTGTCCCACAGAAGGTCATGAGGTCACCAAAAGATAAGATAGAGAGAAAGAAAATAAGGGGCACTCACAGTTAAGGAGTACATGTGGATGACGATCCAGCCAAGGAAACTAAGGAGTGGGCAGGGAGATAGGAGGAGGACCAAGTAGGGTAGGAGAAGCAAGAGAGGCCCAAAACAGAAAATCGCCCAGAAAGGATGGAATATTCAGGAAAGGGCGGTGGAGAGCAATCTGTAACCCTTAAAGCATTCTGTATCATAAACGTTGAAATCTTCTAGCATTTCATTGAATCCATCATTCAAATATAATGCAGCACATCCCTCCTCCATCCCATGTCCAACCTCCCACCACCACTGGGTCCAAATAGTCACCATGGTCCCCCAGCAGCTGACTCATCTTGTACTGCATGATGCCACTGATGCCATGCAAGTAGCACAGATTGGCCACGGCACTGGATACATCCTTGTTTTCTGTGTATAGTGCACCAAATCGGGTCCCAGACATACCAAAGTCCTAGAGAGAAGACACACCTAAACAATCTGTCATGCACTCCCCTCCCTTCTCCCAGCTGTCTCTACTCCTCCACTCTAGGAGGAGTCATTATAAAATCGTCATCATTATAAAATGATGATGCTCACCTTGCTGGTCCCCCACATGACATGAGTCCTTTGAGGGTCTGGCAGCCTGCAGGGAAGACAAGAGGAGGCATGTTATGGGAGAGTTGGGATCAGTTCTGGAATGTCATCAAATCATCAGAAGTTGTTATCAGGGCAGAGGACTCAGCATTACTTTCAGTGAGCATGGTCAAGTGAAGTAGAAGTCTATAGTATAGTATCCCCTTAATAAAAAGATCTGTTCTGTGAAGTCTGGATTCAGTCACAGGGCTGCACTTGAGGCCCTAGAGTGCCATATGTGGCCTTGAGGCTGCAACCTCCCCACCCTTGGTCTAATACTATCAGGGTCCCACAAGCCCTGACTGTAAATGTTCCATGATGTCTGACACTGTCCAACTCATGAGAAGAGGGGAGAACATAGAAGCTTCTGTAAAGCATGCAGCCATTGCTGGCCTTGTAACAGAGGGCAAGGATGCCTAGGGAACATGGACTGGGTGTGCCTTCCCTGAAGGGGAAAGTCCAATAAGAATGCTCCCCAAGGCCATGCTGGCACACCTGGCCTTCTTCCAGGAATGTCGATAGCACAGGGTAATCGCCCAGCCGTTAGCGTTTCACACCTAAGACCTCAGGCATCCTGAAGCACAGACCGACACACAAACATTCCCAAGGAGGGCACAAATGACCCAAGGGAAGCCAGACACAGGCATGCAGGAAAGTACACAGAGCTCCCTGCTCCGCTGTGAAGCAGTGGCACCAGATTCTCTCGTTTCATTTGCTGTCAATATAATCAGCTCTTAAGCCAGAACATAAGGGCAAATTTTAGGATCATCATTCTGGGTCTCTCTCTACTTTTAACTAGTGTCTGACAGCAAACTTAGAGTAGGAAAGAGTTAGTGCCTTCACGTGGGCAGTGGGCAGCAGGTGCTACCTGCTTGCTTCCTCAGCTCAACTACCCTCAGTGCCTGATTTCATCTAATATTTGGAGGCAGACATGTCGAACATGCCACGTGTGGCCCACGACACTCCCGAGTGTAGTCCGAACCAATTAAAATATAAACATAAAATAAATTATTATAAATGATGAAATAAAAATAAAATATCCTTTCTGGTTTTAATGGGTTAATGTATTAATAAAAAATACACACTGTGGTGTTCTACTCAATACGTGACCTGCAGGGATCCTTATGCATGATTTGGTGGTCCTCATTTCTATCTGAACCTGACATCGCTGCTTTGGGGTGAATTCCAAGCTATACAGGTTCTGAGTGAGAGTGGGGCATTGTTTAAGAGGAATAAGAAGGAATCACCTGGTGAAGAAGAAATATTTCCTGCTCCTTCCTCCTCCCCTCACGTGCCAATGGTTGCCAGCTCACCTGTCCATGCTCAGCACACTGTGGAATGTGACCGACTCATCGAACACTGACAGCATGTAGAGCTCATCCAGGATGACGTGCAGCTCATGCCTAGGGATGGAGGAGAACCATTCCAGCATGTTCACTACCATCTTTCTGAGCTCAGTGGGTCTGCTCCCCACAAGGATTACCACAGTTATATCAACTGCCCAAGCAGTCCCCAAATGGCCAGAAGGGCCTCCCCCAGAGCATAGAGAGAAGCTAACAGTTTGCCCCAAAGTCACCCATATGGAAAGCTAAGGAGCTGCTATTCCAAACTAGGTCCAAAGAAAGCTCTTTCCATGACCCCATGCAGCCTGCCACCAACCTCATCTTGGGCCCATTCTCCCCAACTCATTGGAAAAACCAAAAAGAACATGGCCCATAAGAGCAGCCCCCAGCCCTCCTCCCCTTGGTTTCCACAGTGAAAGAAAGTTATATAGGTTTGCAAAGTGCTTTACAAATCCTTTCTAATTCCATCCTCCCAACAATCCTGTGAGGGCTACATGACCCACGTGTTAGGATAAGCTGAATAACTTGCCCAGAGTCACTTAATAATAATAACTACCATTTACATAGCACCTACTCTGCGCTAGGCACTATTCTAAGCACTATACAAATATTATTTCATTTTTATCCTCCTCAAAACAATATTAGGAGGCAGGTGCATTATCGCTTCTACTTCTTTGTTTTTGTTAAATCATTTTTCAGACTGACTCCATCTGGGGTTTTCTTGGCAGAAATATGAGTGGTTTGTCATTTCCTTTTCCAGTTCATTTTACAGATGAGGAAACTGAGGCAAACAAAGGCTCAAGGTCACATGGCTAGAAAGTATCTGAGGCTGAATTTGAACTCACGTCTTCCTGACTCCAGGTTCAGTCTTCCATTCAGTCTCTCCTGCTTGGAGTACTGGGGTCATCTAGGAGAAGAAGCTATGGGCCAGACCCTTTGGCAAATCCTCTAGAGTTTGCTCTTTTTTTCAGGTAGGATTACAAGCCTTTCTCAAGGCTTAGGAGTATTACTCCAGGCACCTCTCATGATGACCCAAACTTGTTAACAGGAATGGAAACAACCCTGGCCCAGAAATCAGCTGAAGAGGATTAGTTCTGGCTCCAGCTCTGCTTCTAACCTGCTCTATGACTGTAGGGAAACCAGTTTACCTCCAGGGACTCCATTTTCCTCATCTGTAAAATGGGAATATTCTGTATCTTTTGTACTTCACGGGATTGTTTTTAGAATCCAACGACTGAAAGGATATGAAGCGCTTGGGAAAGCACAGGTCACTAAACAAATATGAGGTATTACAGTTATCGCTGCTCCCTGTCTTCAGCCCTAGTTGGACCTTGACTGCAGAAACAGTGGGTTTCCCTCCTCTAGCCTGTGGGATGGAGGGAGGGAGATGATCACACCTCTTGGCAAAGTCCAGGTATTCCAGCAGCTCTTCTCGGGAGTAGATGTCACCCAATGGATTATGGGGGTTGATGAGAATGAGCCCTTTGACGCATACCCCCTAAAAAAACAAGCCAAGCATAAGGGGATTAGCACAGCCCTTATGCAAACCCAGCCTCAGCCCCTAGCTCCTTAACTCAGTCATTCACAGTCTAACTTGGGCCCTTAATTCAGGCCTTCAGGGTCTGAGCACCCTCCATCATGGCAGACTGATGGAGATAGCCAAAAGCTTTTGCAGCAGCATGGGAAGAAAGAAATGGTTGAATGTGAGCATCCAGAGGTGGTGCTCTAAAGAAATAAATCTTCATCTTGACAATAGGAAGGTGAAGAGAATCTGACTTCCCAGAGGGAGCTACCTACAACTCTGCTCCTGCTCCAGATGAGCAGAGGCCAGGAGACTGGTAATTCAATTAATTACAATCAAATTCAACCATTCAATTGAATTAAACTAAATTCAATTCAACTCAGCAAACACTTACTGAGCAGGGCCCTGGAGTACCCAAATTCTCAAAATTTGTCTGTAAACTCAACAAGAACAGGGCTGTTATCCTGCCTAAATTTTCTCTCTCCCTAATGCCTAACACATTGCATTTCATCCAGTAGGTGCTTAATAAATGTATGTCGAATGAAATAATAAATACTTGGCTCTCTTCCTCTATCAGCAGAGGCCAACCCATGGTTAAAGTTCCCCTCTTACCTCACACCTGGCTCCCTGCAAGGCTGTCTCCAGTTTCTCCACAGTAAGTTGGAAGGGGCGGGTGTTGGTCTCTGTGATCTGGAAGAAGCCCAAACCCTGGCTGAGGCTCACCAGCCTGAATCGTCATCTTAGGACTTTGGTTCCCCTTCCTTGAAATCACCTGCTCAAGGAGCAGTGTCTTGCCTCCCAACTGAAGTACTCTCCTGATCCAAGGTAGCCATAAACCCAGTCTTAGCATCATTCCCAGGAAAGTTCAGCACCACCTGGATGGACAGTGAGAGGGGGAACCAGCTCTGACCTTGCTGTCCAGGTGAACAAAGACCAGCTGGACATTCCCATAGAGGTAGATACTATTGCTGATTCCACCATAAAAGGGAGTAGGGATCATAAGGGCCTCTGAAAAAAAGGAGAGAAAAGATGTCATCAGCCTCCAACCTCTGGTACCTAGAGCACCCTTTCCACCCAGATTGATCAGACTAATCCAAAAAGCTTTTTCCAAATTACGATACTAAAGAATTTTTTAGTTGAAAGGGGTTTCAGAGGCTATCCAATCCAAGACATAACTGAACCCTCCCTCTAAAACATATCTAAGTGGCCATCCACCATTTACTTGCAAACCTCAAGTGAAGGGAAAGCCAGTCTCTACAGAAGCAACCCATTACACTTTTAGGTAGCTTTAATTGGTAAATGTTTTACAACAATCCTAAATATGCTTCTCTTTTGCTTTAACTCATTGTTCCTAGGTTTGCCCTCTGAGGTCAAGAAGAGCAAATCTACCCACAAAAAGGTTCTTTTAACACAACAACAACAACAACATAACAGTAATAATAATAGCCAGTATTTATATCATACTTTAAGGTTAACAAAGAGCTTTACAAATATTATCTCATTTGATCAACCCTGGGGGCCGGGTGAGGGGGTAGGTGCTACTATTATGATGTCTATTTTAGAGTTGAGCAAGTGAGGCAGGAAAAGGTTAACTGACTTGCCCAGAGTCACACAGCTAGGACATGTCTGAGGCAGTATTTGAACTCAGGTCTTCCTGACTCCAGATCCAACGCTTTCATTGCCCCACCTAGCTGCTTCTAAGAAGGCAGATATCATGACTTTCAGAAGTCTCTTCTTACCCAGGCTAACCATCCTCCCTTTCCTTCAGTGACATGACACTGAGGTCTTTTACTACTTTGCTCACTCTCCCCTGGAAATGCTTCACCTTCTCAATGGCCCTTCTAAAATGTGGTCTCCAGAACTGAACAGCAAGCTCTAGATATGGTCTCACCAGGGCTAAGGACAGGGTGACCATCTTCTCCCTAGACCTGGATACTGCGTTTTGCTTAATATAACCTAAGATTACATTTTATTTTTTGTTTGTTTGTTTTAACCTGCCACGTTATATT
The DNA here is from genome assembly GCA_028646595.1 of Phalanger gymnotis. NCBI lineage: Eukaryota > Metazoa > Chordata > Mammalia > Diprotodontia > Phalangeridae > Phalanger > Phalanger gymnotis. Next base: position 442,999,722 of record CM053623.1, on the reverse strand, counting down.
ATTGATTCATACTCTGTGCTTGCAGCCCACAAAGACCTTCAGATTTTTTTCACATGTAGTTCTGGTTAGCCATGCCTCTCCCATCTTCTACTTCTGTGGTTGATTTTTTGAGCCCAAAGGAAAAACTTTACAATGATCTCCATCACATTTTACCACCACAGTCAGCTACAGGGCTCAGTGGATAGAGTACGGGGCCTGGTTTCAGGAAGATCCAAGTTCAAATTTGGTCTCAGATACTTACTAATTGTGTGACCTCTGTCTGCCTTAGTTTGTTCAACTTAAAACTGGGGTAATAATAAAGCACCTATCTCACCTTAGGGTTGTTGTGAAGATTAAGCAAGATAATATTTATAAAAATGCTTGCAATGCCTGGCACATAGTAGGTACTTACTAAATGCTTGTTTCCTTCATTCCATTAAAATCAGCCTAATATTTTAACTTGTCAAGATCTTTTTTGGATCTAAATTTTGTCATATAATGTCATATAATCCATCTGAGGCCTGATTCATTTGCACATTTGATAGACATGCTATATATGCCTCTATCCGAGTCATTGATAAAAACGGGCACTGGGGTAGGCCTAGATCTATGGGTCATTCCACTGGAGACCTCCTTTCGAGTTCATATAAATGAGTCTAGACATTTTTACCAGTTCTAAACCTAACTATATTATGATCCAGACCATTTTGTGCCATCTTGTCCACAAGCACAATAGAAAAAGCTTTGCCAAATTCTTTGTCAAAATCTAGAAAATTATATCCAGAACGGGGGTTCTTGGTTTATTTGTGTCACAGACCCCCTTGGGCAGTCTGGTGGAGCCTAGGGACTCCTTGGGATCATGTTTTTAAATACATAAATTATATAGAATTCCAAAGGTAACATATATATTGAAATGTAGTCATCAAAATATTTTTAAAATAAGTTCATGGACCGCAAGTAAGAATCCCTGATTCTACAGCATTCCCCTGCTTCTATCACAAATCCTAAGTTGGAGTGGCCATTTTCTATCTAAGGTTCTATCATTTCTGTTTCAGCAATCAGTTTCTCATTGGTGAAAATCAGGTCCAGAAGAGAGTTCTCCTTGTGGTCATTAATGTAGTGCTTTGCACATTTTGTAAGATGAAATGATCACTAAGGTCAGCCAAGAAAGTGTTCTTAGATTGGCTTTGGGCAGCAAGAGCTCCAGAATCTGTCCAGATAACTGAAGTCCCTCATTACTACCACATCATGTCTCTGTGCTAGGCTTGTGGTATGTTTCCCAAACTCATCGTCTATTTCCGCTTTCTGTCCAGGTGGTCTGTAGTATACTCCAAGGACAACATTGCTTCTGATCCTGTCTTGGTTGGTTTTCACCCAAATGTTCTCTATCATGCTTACCTGCTCTGGTTCTGGGATTTCTTGACATGAGCATATCTTCTTAATATGCAAAGCCACTCTTGTTTCTCCCTATTACCTGTCTTCTTCCTTTTAAATATAACTCCCAAGCCATAGTTCTCCTCATATTGTTTATGGCCCAGTTATAAAGATGAGTATAAAGTAATAGATCTGATAGATAAGTGGGGGTACGTTAGTAAGGTCATGGATTTTGTTGCTAGCTCCTTTCCTGGACTTTGATGTCCTATTAATTTGTGAGTAAATCTATTACTGTTCTTACTCCTCCAACATGTTCACTCTTGGGCTTTTGGTCTGGTGGACATAAACAGAGGCAATTTTCACTCTTGCAAGGCATAGAGTTTCTTCCAAAAATTTTCCTCATTCAGGGTTCACTCTAGGCTTACTAATGTACTCTCACCCATCCACCACACCCATTATTTTATATTCATATCTTATTACTGAACCATAAACAATATTTCACAACTTGATCACCCACCTCATTTACCAGAGTTGGTTCCAAATGACTATTGCTTCAAAAAATGTAATGCATTCTCAAAGGATGACAACAATAATTGCTAACATTATTAAAGCCCTTTCAGGTTTACAGAGGGTTTTATAGAAATTGTCTCAATTGAGCCTCATAACAACACTAAGAGGCAGGGAATGCAAATATTATTTATTCCTGTTTTACAAATGAGGAAATCATTTTAGAAAGGTGTGTTTCCTAGAATCACCCTGCTATTTAATTGTTAAATGGAAGATTCAAACCCAGGTTCTCATTCTAAATCTAGAGATCACTTTACTATACTATAATACCTCTCAAACATGGATGGCTTGGACAGTGCCCACTTACCCCCAGGGTCACACAGAACTGTGGCCAGTGCTGAGAAGACAGAACCGCAGCCATTGAGCAGGGTTACCTGAGGACAACACATTAGGTGCGAAGATGTAACTAGCATCAACAGGACCAATAACCAACCATTTAAACTGAGTTAGCAGCCCTGTCTATTACCCCCAAAAGGGAGAAAAGTGAGACCTCAGAAGAGGCCCTGGCCCTCATTTAACCTCTGTGGAGGAAACAGAATTAAGGCTTTCCTCTTCCACAGCTCCACTGCCCATGCCAAATTCTGAAAAGCCCAGATTTCCCTAACAGCCCCAATTCACACCAAGGCTCCAACCCAGGAAACATGGCCCAGTCCATGCTTGGCAACCCCAGGTAGTCCACAGATAGGTGGGAGAGCTCCTGGGAAAGGACAGCAAAGCAAAACATAATTGTGGGATATAAGATCAAATATTTAGGGTTAGAAGGGACCTAGAGGTCATCTAATTGAACCCTCTTATTTTAAAGATGAGGAATTGAACCCTAGTGAAACAAAGTGACTTGACCAAAGCCACAAAGGTTATATGAGAGTAGTTAGGACGGGGAAGGAGGCAAGACAAGCTTTCAGAGAGAAAAGCTCACAGACTCTCTACCTTACATCCTTGCTCTTAAATTTGCCCTACACATTATCTCTCCTATCAGACTGTCAGCTGCTTGAGGACAGGGGTCATACTTCCTTTCTCTATGAATTCCTAGTACTTAGCACAATGTCTGGTATATAGTAAGTACTTAATAAATGCTTGATGATTGACTGAATGGAAAAAGACATCCAATTTTTCTTCCTTCCATCCTTCTTTCCCTCTTTCCCTTCCTTCCTTTCCCTCTTTCTTCCTTCCTTCTCTTTCTCTCTCTCCCTTCCTTCCTTTTGCTATTTCTTTCTCTCTTCCTTCCTTTTCTCTCTTTCTCTTCTTCCTTTCTTTTGTCCTTCCTTTCTCTTTTTCTCTCTTCTTTTTCTTTCTCTTTCTTCTTCCTTTCTTTTTCTCTTTCTTCCATCCTCCCTTCCTGTCTTCCTTCCTCCCCTCCTATCTTCCTTCCTTTCTTTTTCTCTTTCTTTCTCTTTTTTCCTCTTGTTCTTTCTTCCCTCCTTCCTTCCATCCTTCTTTTTCTGTTTCTCTCTTTTTCTTTCTTCCTTTTGCTTTTGCTTTTTCTCTTCCTTCTTTCTTTTTATTTCTCTTTCTCACTTTCTTCTTCCTTTCTTTCAACTGAGAAAAATACAAGCTCTTTATTCTAATACCAGCAGGGGACCAGAGGGTATGGGGCTGGTGACTCACATTTTCTGGTTTGAGTGGAGTGGGAGCCTTGCAGTAGTAGGTCAGGAACCGGGCCATTTCTTCACGAAGACTGTAACAAAGACACACAGCCAGAGACACTGACCAGGGAACCCACAGCTTCTCCCAGGGCATAGGGTTTCTTATCCTAAAAATTGTCCTCATTCTGGATTAAACATGAGACCTTTTCCACACTACCAGGCACAGACTAGGGCCAGAGGAATGTCTCAGCTTTTGTTGGGAGGCTCCTTCCTGCCCACCCAAAGAGACAAGGAGAGAACCAAGGAGTCCAACTCACATGCCTTTAAGCTAGAATGGAATGACGAACTATCCCAGTTTTCCCTGAACTCTAGGAGGCCATGCATCTTTTAGACTCAGACTATCTGATATGGAAAAAACCACAGAGACACAGGCATAGAATCACAGTGGCTCAGAGTTGGAAAAGATATCAGAAATCGTTGAGTCCTATCTATACACGGACAGGAATTCTCTCTTCAACAATTAGTCATCCAGCCTCTCCTTGAAGCCCTTTTGGGATGGGGACCCCACTACTTTCCATTTTAGGACAGCTTGACTCATGGACATGACGGGGCCAGCTAGGACCACTTAAATTTTAGGTGTAAGCATTTACATCTCAGAAATTAACAACCACTATAAATTGGGTTTACTGTTTTGTCAATTATCTAGACTCAAGAAAGTGATAGAGAAAAATGCTAATAATATATATTAAACTGAAAAGTGTACATGTATGTGTGTGTGTGTGTGTGTGTGTAAGTTGTTTTTTTTTTTTGGATGTTGTTATATCCCCTGGAGAGTCTGGTTGTTAAATATTTACCAGCGCACTCCTGGTTCTACTTTGTGGGAAGCTTTTCCTTGTGTCCTATTGAAATGTGCTAATTCTGCTCCCTAGGACCAAGAAAAACGAGGCCAATCCCTCTTCCACAAGAAGACCCTTCAAAATGAAATACTTCTTTTCTCTGATTAAAGGTGTTTAAATCCCCAGCTTTGAAATTTAAGATCTTTTCTTATTTTTGAGGATTTTTTAACCTTATCTGTGGTTTTATTAGTATAGGGAATACACAGTAAGGAAAATCTCTCTACTAATTCAGACTCAAAATAGCTCTGTAACTTACTTCATTGGTAGGTTGCGCTGAGCATTAATAAGTGACTTGCCCAGGGTCACACAACTAGTAGATGTCACAAGTAGGACTTAGTCCCAGATCTTCCCAATTCTCAGGCCAGCTCTTTATCTGCCCTGCCGTGGTTGCCTATCTGAAGCTTCAAATTCTAAGAGAAATCCAACAAGTTTAAATGCTATCTCCATCTTGTTCCAACCTTCTCTTTTTATAGGTCCAGAGATGAGAAGTAACTTGCCCCAATGGGCACACTGGTAGGAAGCAAGAAGCCCAGAACTTGAACCCAAGACTTCTGTTTCTAAGTCACAGCTCAGTCCACTATATTGCACTACTTTCCCCCCTTCCCTGGTCCCGCTCAGCTCACCTTGGCCAGCTTTTGAATGCCAATAGGGCAGGACCCCAGGCTACTTACAACATGTGTCCCCTCCAGTCTGCGTACTGCAGTAAGGAAGGCTCGATGTGATGCATATCACAGCGATTCAGCTGTTGGAAAAAGGAAGACAGTCCTAAGGATGCCCGCTGTCCACCCAGGTGAGTCCCACAGGTATCATCCATAGATACAGAGGCCACACACCAAGGCTGATATTACAAATGAATACCATCAGCTCTTCTGTATCCATGTGCCATGGTGCCTGTTGGGGCAACCACCCCTTAATTCTCACTAAGAGACAACAACCACAGAATTGGCTGATGATACTTCCCAGACATTCAACTTGGGAGGGTCTCGCTTATTCTTACTTACAGGGTGTTGCAAGCTCTGGCCCAAGCCTGCCCAAGATAATAGGGAAAGGCTGAAAAGGAGGTGTCAAGGACATAGCTGTCACTGACCTTGTAATACAGCCATTATTACTCAATGCTTTGGTGTATTTCAGGACCTCCAGCAGCTGGCAGTATATCCTGCTTCCCATGATTCTTTGAGGAACACCCACAACACAGGGTAACACAAACAAAGACACATGGAGAAGACTACCAAAGGAGCTAGACTCCCCAGAGTCAGAATGCTCTGGGACAAAGCAGTCACGCCTGGCTTTTTTGCACTCCCTTCTGTCAATTCTAAAACATAGGGGCTAATTTAGGAAAGCCAGCCCAAATGGCTGGGTTAGCTCTGGTTTTATAGGTCAATCACAGGTGTAAGTGGTGTTGGGGCAGGGGGTAGGTTTTGGGGAGAAGCTGGCACCCACATCAGAGTTCCTGGCAGTAGCTGTTGCCTTCCGGGTCCACATACTTTTGCCCTGCCTTCCTTTTATTTGGGAGGAGGGAGATGGGGTCTTGACCTGTGATTTCATTGGCATACAGAACTACAGTAGGGGAAACTCCCTCTATCGATGCAGATCAGCAATTTTTCCACAACTTAAAGTCTTAGAGACAATGACCTGGGCATTGAAGGTTTAAGGGGCTTTCCCAGGATCAGAAAGTCAGCATGTGTCCAAGGCAGGACTTGAACTCAGGTCCTCCTGACACTGAAGTTAGTTCTCTATCCTCTCTACTACATTATTGCTTCCCTTCTTGACTGATTAGTGGCAATAGTCCAAGGGCCTTCTGTCTCTAAACTCTGCCAAGTAGAAGACAACCTTCTCCGCTTCTGTCTTCCATTTACTTGGGGCCCTTGAAGCTGGCCTGGACAGAAAGAAAGGGCCCCCCAGGGCAACACTTACCCGTTTGGACAACAGATCAAAGCACAGATGGTTCTCACTGATTCCAAAGTTAATGATGCCCTAGAGAAGGGAGGGAGGAAATGGGGTCACTGCTGGCTCTGAAGAGGAGTGTCAGTCCCCTGCTTCGCAGGCAGGGCAGCCTCCTTTTGGATTGGGATGAGGATGGGGAGCTTAGAGCAGAAAGAAGACCAAATGGCTTCCAAAGAGGAAGACCAAGGCAAAGAACAAAGCCTTCAGGCCTACTTCATGGTGGCTCATCGACATCAGATTCTTAAGCAAGTTTTACAGTCAAGTTTCCAGAAACCAGGCTGGGACATTCTGAACCAGAAACCCCATCATGATACACATCTGGGTCTCCACACCACAGGCCCGGGAACAGAGGTAAAAGCTTTCCTGTCAGTTGAAACAGGGGGCTTACCAGGCTCATAGAATCTTAGCTCTGGAGCTGAAAGGACCTCAGAGGTCATTTACCCTAACCCTCATCTTAGGGAGATGGAAACTGAGGCCCAGAAAGGTTCAGTGATTTGCCCAGGATAGTTAGCAATCATCAGTGGTTGTATTTGAACCCAGGTTCCATGATTAGTCTAGACCAGCCTCTTTCCACTGTTCTTTGTCAGATCCCTCTAACCCAGCTTCACCCTCAGGCTTCCAAGACACCTGTACTCACATTGGGGTTTTTGTCTTCATCATATTTGTCCGCGAAGTAGGCTGCAATGCCCTCGTCAGTGATGCTATGTCTGAATTTAATGCCATTCCCTCGGCTGGAGAGGAAGGTGCTTCCCTGAAGGTGTTTGGGTCCAGGGTTACTCAGCCCAGAGAAGACCTGAGACATCCGCTCTGGCCCCTGGGGTATTCTGGCTCCCCTGGGGTCCGCAGGGGCCAAGCCGAAGCCCTGCCAGGGCATTGGGGCTGATGGGCCAGGGGCGGCCCCACTTCCCTGCTTGAGGATGCTGAGCATCTGGGCAAAGATGCCAAACATTCGGAACTCATGCTCCCGCTCCAACTCTAGGCGGCGCTGTTCTAGCTGCACTCGCCGCTCCTCCATCTCCATGTCCCGCTGGACCCGCAGCTCCTCCAGATGCAGGAATCGCTGTTCCATGGCTTGTTGGGATGTCAATACCTTCAGCAGCAGTTCATCCACGGGGTCTCGGTCCCTCAAGCTCTTCCACCTCCGCCTGAACCGGTGTAGAGTGGGAAAATCAGGCTGGGGCCCCTCACTTGGGAGCTGGGAGGAGGAGGAGGCTAGATTAGGTTCACTAAAACCTGAAAAAACGAAAGGAGTCATTACTCTGGCGTCATGGTGGGAGCTCTCCCCTTACCCACCATATTAAGGCCATCACTCAATGAAGGGTCCTTAGAATCCCAGGGATGGGCTGCCTCCTCTCAGGGATGATTGGCTCCCTCTGAGCTGGGCAAACTCCAGAAAAGGCCATTTGGTACAGCAGTAAAAGCATAGGCGCTGGAATCAGGAGACCTGGGTTCAAATCTTAGCTTTGATACTTCTAGGCTATATGGCCTTCAGCCAATCACTTAACCTCCCTGGGCCTATAAAATCCAGGGCTGGACTAGATGACAGCTAAGGTTCCTTCCTATGCTACATCTATGAGGCTAATGACTCACTTTATGTCTCTGAGACTCTATTTCTAAATCTGTAAGATGGGGGTTAATAATCAAGAAGACTTTAACTCAAACCCAGCTTCAGATGCTTACTAGCTGTGTGACCTTGGGCAAGTCACTTATCCCCATTTGCCTCAGTTTCCTAATCTTTAAAACGAGCTAGAGAAGGAAATGGCAAATCATCCCAGTATCTTTGCTGAGGAAATCCCAAATGGAGTCAGGAAGAGTCAGATAGGACTTAAAAAAAAACAATTAACAACATAAATGGGGGAAATAATATTGACTATTAGGGCTAATATGAGGATAACATGAGATAATATGTATAAAATGCTTTGCCAAACTTTCGACACTATCCATGGGGTTTTCTTGGCAAAGATACTGGAGTGGGTGGCCATCTCCTTCGCCTTCTCAATCAACTTTGAAAGACTGAAAGATCAAGACAATGACTCACCACAACTCCAAAGACTCACAATGAAACACACTATCTGCCTCCTGATAGAGTGGCACTGGGCTCAGAGTCCTGACTGAAGCGTATTTTCTTTTTTCTTACTTTTTTTTTAACATAGCTAACATGAAATTTTGTTGTACATGATTACCTGCATTTATAATATTTTTTTGTTGTCTTATCAATGGGTGTGGGATATGGGGGAGAGGGGATGGAAAGAATTTGGAACTGAAAATAAGTGACAGGGAGAGGCATTTGGGACAAGTTCTAGCAGAAATGCTATCCATATTTCTATATATTCCAGGGCCCAGAGGAATGGTGATACCCTGGACAGGTGATACCTGGTAGCACAGAGAACTCATCTCTGATGATCCCTGTTTGACCTGAGGCAGATCTTTCAGCTTTGAATGCCAATTTTCTCAGTTGTAAAATGAAGGCATTGGACTTGATGGCCTTTGAGGTTCTTTCCAACTCTAGAGCTATGATCCCAGGAATCCCACGAAGTGCCTACTATAGGTATTATCATCTTCATTTTACAGGTGAAGAAACTGAGGCTAAAAAGACTACAAAGGCGGTGTCAGAGGTAGGAGTTGAACCAGGTTGTCTCTGCTTATAATAATAGTTTTCATTTGTATATTGTTTTGTAGTAGGTGAAGCAATTTCAGAGGTAGTCTCATTGCCCAGACTTTCAAGCTAACTCCAGAATGTGGAAGTAATAAGGACTCCCTTCCTTTATTTCTAATCCAACTGGCTTGGCTGAATCAAAGACTCAGGCCTTCCATTCTCCTGAATCTGAAACTAGTCTTAATGCTGCACGTGACTCCTTTGTTGAGAGATTTACCTTTCCCAATTTAGAGAAAGTAAATTTGCTTCAATTGTCCAATCTGTAGAATGAGGGGGTTGTACCAGATGGCCTCTGAGGTCTCTCATAGCTCAGAATCTTATGATCCTCTGTCATCTTTGATTAAAATTTCCAAAGGGAAATTTACATTTGTATTAGCCTGGCTTAGTGAACAGAACCCTCCATTAAGAGTCAAAAGACATGAGTTTGAGTCTTGGCTCTGCCACTCACTGTGTGGGCCAAGTTCCTTCCCTGTGCCACCACCTTCATTTTCCATGACCCACAGATATTTTGGCTGCGTAGCTCTGGGTGAGGCCAGGATGGGGGGAGAGGAGAAGAAGAGAAGACCAGGTCTTGAGAGTCTTAATAAAAAAAAGTCCTAATGAGATTTTGTGGAATGAAGTTGACACTAATCACATGTACGGTCCTGGTTGGTCTGGTTTGGGCTTCAGAAACAAGGAAATCTTGGGTGAAGGGGCATGAATCACAATTCATTTTGAATGGAGACAAGCAGGCTGGCTCCTCTTCCAATCCTCTCTCATCCCTGCCCCACTTGAACTGTAACAACACAAAATAGTCCTTATTCAAGGTAGTGCAGGTGAACAAGCCTGCCTTGTACATCCTTAGGACTTTTCCAGGTTTACTTTTTATTCTTGTTTGGTCATTTTTTTCAGTTGTATCCAATTCTCCATGACCCCATTTGGGGTTTTCTTGGCAGAGATGCTGCAGTGGTTTGCCATTTCCTTCTCCAGCTCATTTTACAGATAAGGACACTGAGGCAAACAGGGTTAAGTGTCTTGCCCAGGGTCACACGGCCAGTAAGTGTCGGAGACTGGATTTGAACTCAAGAAGATGAATCTTCCTAGATTCAGGCCCACTACTCTGTGCACTATGGTGCCCCCTAGCTGCCCAATGACTTTCCATTGTTTCCCATTTCAGCAGCATCAGCTACTTTGCTGTCTTCACCCCACCACCATCTTTTACCATCTCTATGCCTCTGCATAAGTCAGCCTGCATCTTGGAAGCTATAGCTTTCACACTTCCATCATCAGACCCATGCTATCCCTTCCCAGTTATTATTCCTCCCCAAAATGTTACTTTGTATATACTTGAATTTACTTCTCTGTGGATTGTATTTCATTCCAGTATAGTATAAGTTTCTTGAGGGCAAGGACTGCTTTCACTTCTGTCTTTATCGCTTATCCCCTGTGCCTACCATGTAGCAGGCACTTAAAAATCAATAAACAAACATTTATTATTAAATTGCCTACTATGTTCCAGGCAATGGGTCAGAGAAACATATATTTAGAGCCAAAAGAGACCTCTGAGACCCCTGGATCCAATTCCCTCATTTTACAAATAAGGAAACTGACACAAAGTTAAGTGACTTGACCACAGTCCTACAGCTAGTATCTAAGTGGGGATTTGAACTCAGGTCTTTTAGACTCCTAGTCCAGCATTCCCTCCATTGTACCTCCTACCTGCTTCTACAATTGAATTGGATGCTTTTTAAAGTTCAGCTTAAGATTATTCCATCTTTTCTTCTCTTTGCCCATGTGGACAAATCACATCACTTTTCTGGCCTCAGTTCCCTCACTTATAAAATGAAAGGGTTGGTCTACATGATCTCCATGGTTCCTTCCAGCTCTATCTCTTTTCCACAGGGAACCTAATTAGCAGGTGGAGATATAAATGGATGTGCATGAAGTTGGCCTTGCAGAGAGCCAATCATATCCTTCACCTCCATGGCTGATCCAGTTAGACTCCAAAAGGACCCCAGTGTCCTCATCTCCAAATCCTTTCTCACCTTTGGTGGTGAGATCAGGATGGGAGGCAGCTGGGGTATATGGGAAAAAAAAACCATAGATTTGGACAGGAGGCAAGAGAGCAGAGAGACTTAGAACATGACCTAGAACCCACTCCCAGCTCTGCCAACTGGCTCAGTATGTGACCCTGTTGCACAAATCACTTAACCTTTCATTTGCCTCTATTTTCTCATCTGTTAAATGCAGGTCATGATCTTTGCCTCACAGGGTCATTGTGAACATCACCCGGGATGCCGTACATGCATTCACATCCTAAGCATGGTACACTCCACAGACACAACGTGGTGATGTGATAACATCTGGGAGAATGATGGGCAGTGGGGAAGCAGCAGAGATCAGGAAGGAAGGCAATAACAGAGAAGGAAAATAGGTCACGGAAGACAGCATGCTTTTGGGAGGGAGCAACAGTACAGTTTTCTTGGGCTCACTGAGTCATTCTTAACACCAGGCTTCCCCGACAATGAATTCAGGCCTCCTCGATTACAAAATTCCCTTATATTGGGGGCAGTGGAGATCACTGGACTTGGAATCAGAAGACCTAGATTTCATCAGTCAATAAGCATTTATTAAAGCCCTACTAGATGCTATGGATACAAAGACATGAAACAGTACCTGCCCTCAAGGAGCTTACATTCTATCATTCAATTCCTGGTTCTTCCACCCACTAGGTGAATGATCTGGAGCTGGTCACACCCTTTACTGAGTCTCAGTTTCTTCACGTGGAAAGTGATGAGGGTACCCTAGATGGTGTCTAGGGTCCTCAAAGCTCTAGAAGCTACCATGCTACCATCTGCACTCAAGGGACGTCCTTCCCTCTCTCCCTTCCTGGCAGTCTACAAAGAACCCAATCAGGATGGACATACGATGGAAGCAGGGGATAGATCTCCCAGAGGCTGACCCTTTCCATTTCTAACATTACAGAGTCCAGCAAAGTCCAGTTCATAAAAATAAGCAGTCACTTTGCCTGACTCTCTCCTTTACCAGCAGAGAATTCCATGCAGCCCCCCTCCCCTGCCAACCCCCTACCTGAAGGTGAGATACTGGTTTCGATGGGAACCTCTACCCTGGAGAGGGGGGAGTCATTCCGTCCCCTCTCCAGAAAGCTGTGCTCTGTTTGCTGGTCCTTGGGGGAGATTGGCTGGTAGGCCGTGGGGAGAGGAGGCTTAGGGGTCAGGTCCCGCTCATCAGAGTCCACCTGCTCACACTTGATCTCCATCATCTCTGGTGGGTGCTGGGAATGACCAAAGGGGAGGCCGGGAGGGGTGAAATGAGGATGGTAACTTTCCACAAAGTCTGCGGGCCGCCCAGGCTGGGTGATCGCATTCTCCATCACCGGGCTGTAGGAGATGGAAGGCCTGCCGGTGAGGACCCTGTCCATCGCCTCATAGAACTTCCACGTGCGGCCTCCCCTACTGCCTTTGCCGCTGCCCTTGACCTTCCGGTATTCCAGCTTCATCTTCTTGATCTTCTCCCGGCACTGGTCGCCCGTGCGGTGGATCCCCTTGTCCCGCAGCACCTCGGCGATCCGGTTAAACACGTGCTGGTTCCGGAGACAGCTCTCCAGCTCCAGCTGGACCGACTTGTCAGCCCACAGCTGGAGCAGCTCCATTACCTCGGGATCCGACCAGTTGCTTCCTCGCTCATATTTCCGGCCCCGGAAATCCATGCGCCCACCCCGGGCTGAAGCAGTCCTCTTGCCCTCCCCCACCGCAGGAGCCGTGAGGGGCATGGGAAAAGAGGTCTGAGGTTGGGAAAAAGAAAATGGAGGAAGATGGACCAAACGGGGCGGTGGAAGGGAGGAGATGAGGACAGGGCAACTTCCTTAAAGGCTGATGCAGTGCCACTGGGAGGAAAATGCGAAGCTGGGCTGCCAAAGCAGAGGGCCAGAAGTTTTAAGATCTCGGATGGGACTCAGTGGGAGAAAAGGGGAAGAAAGAAGGTTGGAGTCAGACTAGAGAAGAAAAAGTCGGAGAAGCAACCCTGATGCACTGGGAAAAGACGAATCAGGGGGACCTCTGTTCAAATCCCTGTCCTGCCATCGTTACTTGTACACTCTGGGCCAATCTATGTCAGTCTGTCCTCCTTTGAGAACAGAACCAGATGACTTCTAAGGTCTCTTCTAGCTCTTAATCATGATCCTGCAATTTCCAGTTCCATTTAGGCAACCCTTCTGGGCCTCAGTTTCCCCATCTGCAAAAGAATGCTAGACTTGGCTAGATAACCCCTGTGGTCTCTAAAGTTAAAGTCCTATGATCCCCTTACAATTCAGCACTGCTCACTAAGACTAGTTGTCTAAGCAATGACCCTGAAAGCGGCTTCAGCTCCCGGGGCCTCAGTTTCCTCATATCAAGAATGAGGCTCTTAAACTAAAGTACCTTATCATTCTAATGCACAAGAACTCTATAAAAAAAACAAACAAACCCTGTTTTCTGGGATCAGGTTAAAAAAAAAAAAGTTGATTTGTGACACTGTCATTAAAGGCCTGGGCTTGGACCTTTCCTGGCTCGGTGCAGACTCAAGGAAAAGGTTGGAGGAAAGGGGAGC
>CM053623.1:442970581-442986036 GCA_028646595.1 Phalanger gymnotis | reverse complement strand
CGTCCCCGCCCTGCCCTCCCCACCGCCCTCAGCCTACCCTCCTCCCCACCCCAGCCCACACACACTACACTGGCTCTCATACCTGGCCCCAAGGGGCCTTGGGACCTCAGCCCTCCTTCCCCCTCCATTCTGCATCCCATCTCCATCCAACCTCCAATGCTCCCTGCGCGCCCTGAGGCGGAGCACCCTCTCCTGGACCAGGCAGCCTCAGCCCCAGACATCCCGGGAGAGAACACGCCTGTCCGCCCCAGCCAAGCCTAGCCCGGACAGCTCCTTCCGCAGCCGGACAGCTCCCCCACACCCCGACCTTCCCTCTCTTGCCCCGCCCCCAAGAAAGGGAAAGAAGCAGAGGACTCCTCCAACGTAAGTTCGAATCCTGACTCCGAGACAAAGTAACCAGGACCTTAAGAGTGACTGTGAACAAACAGGTGGAAGGGATCTAACAATTCACCCCCAGCTTATTCAAATCTCCTCCCCGGCCAGCGCTCTCGTTTTACAGTTGAGGAAACTGAGGCCTAGACAGGAGAAGAGCTGGGATGCTACTGAAATCCTCCCCTGTCAGATTAGCTTTGCTTTCCACCGCACCCTACTGCTCTTCATTCAGCTCTCCGAGCCCCAGATTTCCAAGAAAAGTACTTTGTCAACCTTAAAGGATGTTGTGTATGCACTATGGCTTCCCCCCAGCAGAGCGATCAGCTCTGTCAAACAGCATCGCAGCCGGATGTGCAAATAGAATATAAATAATATTAATAACAATAATAATAATGAGGCGGTTGAGGAGGATGGTATCTATGATATCAATGTAAGGAACTCCTGGTGAGAGAATCCTTCCGCCAATACAGATCTCCAGAGTCTTGGAGGGTTTTTGGGGCTGAGAGGTTATGAGTGATTTTCCCAGTAACTGACTACACAGTCAGGAAGCAGTGTTAGAATTGAAACTTCAACCTAGCTTTTCCTACTCTAAGGACAGGAGAGAGTAAAAGACTAAATGTTGAGTGATATATATGTCAACCCCCCCATACAGATACACACACATATACATATATGTGTGTATATGTATGTGCATGTATATATACATACATATTTTTATGTAGATATTCAGATCATGGATTTAGAGCTAGAAGGAGGCTTAGAAATTATCTAGTCCAGTGCACTTATTTTGAAAATAAGGAAACATATCCAAAGAGTTCAAAGGACTTGCTCACTCAGATAGTCATATTATTAATAGTGAAATGCTTGCTAAAATAATTAGCTCACCCTAGGCCTAAGGGCAATATGGCGTCCTAAGGTCTGTGTGGTTCCTTTAGCTTTAGGGAGTTAGAGGAAAAGTTTTTAGTTCAATTGCTTTGAGCCCCCACTTAGGAAAATTCCTAATGCAGAAATTAGGTTCTCTGCCTAAAATTTTTTTTATCTCTAGTTAAATACTAGCCTGTTTGCAATTGAGGCAAAATTCACTTTACTAGAAATGTTTGGGTAATGAAACAGTGATTATAGAGTTGATGGCCTTTCTTGATAACCGACTTCTGTGCCAGAGCTCAGGCTGACCTTAACTTGAGTTATCTCTCCTGCCTAACTCAGCATTTGATAATTTAAGCTATCTTGATACTTTTATGCAGGACTCAGAAGTCTGTCGATCAATTCCACCTTTACATTCTCTATTCCTCCTTCCTCAGTTTTGATATTTGCTGCCCCCGTGAAGTCTCTGAGAGTATATTTAGCAAAGCCAATAATCCCAAACCATAGATAGCTCTGAGGGGTACCATTCATAATCAAATCTGCTTATTAAAATTCTTCCCTCTCTAGAAGATTTAAATTCCCATTGTAAGGTGGAAAAACTCTGCCTTCAAGTTCTGATACCAAGAGAGCCTCCTCCCTTCCCAGTGTGGGAAGAAATAGAACTCTCAAGGTCTCTACTGACTTGGTATCCCTCCCTCCACAAGGCAGTGAGTCCAAACCTTGCTGAAATAACTGATTCCTGTGACAATGACAATTGGTAGGCTATGCAAAATAGCCAGATTATGTGCCCATAGCTAACAACAAATTAAGCATAATTAACAAGCTGTGCAATATGTGCATGATGGTAATACAAAAACAAATGTATTGACGAGAAAAATAATAAAACTGGAACATTCAGCAATTAATATGTGCATCAATGAATAGATAAAATTACACGCAAGGTCCATATTGCATCATTAAGAATTGGCATTACTGTTTAATGTGCAACTCTTTCCCCAGGGATATTGTAAGTGACCTGCTGAGTTATCTACTCCTATATCACTGTTGGTTGATAGTAGTGGCTGACCAGAATCCTAACCAGAACCATAGTCCTACCCTCCTAAATCTGAGCTTATGGACCACCTAACAGTGTTATTCATTCTTGAGGATCAGTGTACAAAGTCTTTGTCGTTTACAGTGTCCATTTCTGAGCCACTCTCTGGGGAAATCTTTCTGGAACTGGGGAATTCCAGAAACTGAGCAAGTGTGGCTTTCCAGTAAAACTCCTAAAGAGGAACTGTCTGGGTGGGGGTCAAGGGAAAGGAGGCCTCAGTTTTGACCCTGACCAGGTTTCCTGCTTTCTCCTATTTCCTAACCCCTCCCAACTTTGGCCAGAAAAGGGCCTTGTAGATTTCAAAGGGTCCAGACTTCTCATCTTTCCACTGGTACCCAGCTGATGGCAGTGTTTGTATCAGGAGCCAAGGACAGACTGAATACAGATTCCCAGCTCAGCGAGGATCCCAGGAAAGAAGGTATACGATAGTTAAGGTAGCTTCTTAACACCACCCCAACTCCCACCCCACCCGGCAATGCTATACCAGACATGGAAAGGCTTCTGGGAATTTCCCCCAGGAATGTCTAGTTGCAAATCAGCCTAGCTAAGAGAGCTAGATACCAGAGGACTAATGGTTTTTCTTTGTTTACTATATTCTCCCACTTTCAAGTCTTTGTTCAGTCAATTTCCCCTCCCACTAGGAATGTTCTCCTTTTCTCTCTCTTCATGTGTGTAATTCCTCCCCATCTTTTAAAACCCAAATCAAAGGAAGGAAGGAAACAAACATTTTTAAAGAACCTACTATGTGCCAGGCACTGTGCTAAGTGCTTTACTTATATTATCTCATTTGATAAAGACAGCCACATCCCTGGGTAGTGATCCTCTCTACTCAGGACCTCAGAAAGCACTTTTGGGGCATCCCTTCAGTGCCCTCATCTCCTTCGATGTTGTACATGGTGGAGTCATGCCCCTATCAGACTGTTAGTTCCATGAGGCCAGGGGCCTGACCTAATAATAGGGATTGGAATAGGGTCTGGACCTGTGATTTCATTAGCATAGGGAACTCCCGGGTGAGAAAACTCCCTCCACCATTTCTGGTTGGCACCTTCTCTACAACTTAGTCTTAGTGAGTTTCCTCTAACACTAAAGGTGCTAGCTGCTTGTCCAGGGTCGTTCAGACACTATGTGTTAAAGGTAGGACTTGAACCCAGGTCTTCTTGGCTTTGAGGCACTTTATATACATGATTTCATTTCATTCTGAATCCCTGGTTTGCCACTTGTTATCTGTCTGTCCTTGGGCAAGTTACTTAATTTCCCTGAGCCTCTGAACAATGATGCCCTTAGGTTGGACTGCTCTCTGAAATAAGGCTGACCCTCTTCCAACTCTTCTCTGCAGCTCTCCCCCACTCCCACAATCAGTTTTATCCTAGGTGAAAAAATTCCTAATTGTAGCCCCTTTAGAGCCATCTGCCTCCCCCAAGTTGAGTCCACTCAACTCAACAAACATTTATTAAGCACTGACTGCATGCTAGGTATTGTGTTAACCTTTACTGAGGAAACGAGGACCATTTAGCAGGATGCAGAGAGGAGAAGCTCAAGACTGCCAGTAGAGGAGATGCTGGTCCAACTGTCAGAGAGGATCATGATCAGAGGGTGGGATCAGGGCTCTGCTGGGGAGCCAGAGCTGGGATCCAAAGTGTTTGCAGCTGAGGAGCTGTTCTCTTCTGCAATACCAGGCGACATGTGCACTAAGCCATAGGAATAACCTTCCTGACCTTTCACCCTTCTCCTCTGATATGTAAAGCCCTTTACAACCCAGCCCAACATCTTTCCAGCCTTATTCCCATGACTTTCATGTACTCTATAATCCAGTCAAAGTTGCCTTCTTACTGTTCCTTATGAACAGCACTCCATTTACCTTCATCATGCTTTTGACCTTGCTGTGCCCTCTGCCTGTCTCTCCACTGAATCCCATCCAACAGCTCCCTGCCTGAAAGCCAAAGCTTCCAAAGGAAACCTTTGCTGGGTCAGTATAGTAGCAATAGTCTTCCTTGCTACTTCCTCCCTGCGTGCCCTTGAACAAGTCATTTACCTTTTTCTGGACCCCAATTTTGTTGTCCAAGTTAAAATGAGAGGCGTAGAGGATGGACTTCGAAGGATCATATATTTAGAACTGGCATAGAATCCTTCCTTTTACAATTCAGGAAACTTTAGCCCACAGAAGTCAAGTGATTTTCCTAAAGCGCAGGTCTGACCATGCCACTCTCTTGTACTATAATCTTCAGTGACTCTCTATTACTTCCAAGATGGGATATAAAATACCTTGGCGATAAAAGCTTTTCAGAATGTACTCTTCCTACCCTTTCTTCTTTCTTTTAATTCTTTCTTACTTCAATTCTTCTTACATTTAATTCCCTGCAAGCATTCTATGATCCAGCTACGTTGACACATTCCTCAAACATGACCGGCCATGGCCCACCCTTGTGGGTTTGTGCTGGCTTTGTGCCATGCCTGGAAAGCCCTCTTTGCACCCATGCCTCTTAGTGTCTCTGGCTTCTCTGATCAATCAGCTCCAATCCCATCTTCTTCAGAGGGCTGCCTCCTGATCCCACTCACCACCCCCAGCTGCCAGCACCTTCCTCTCTGAGGCTTCTTCTTTAATTGTTTTGTTTAATTGTTTTGGTCATATGTGACTCTTCATGACCACTTTGGGGATTTTCTTGGCAAAGCTGCAGAAGTGGTTTGCCATTTCCTTCTCCAACTAATTTTACTGAAACTGAGGCAAACAGTTTAAAGGACTTGCCCAAGGTCACACAGCTCTTAGTGTCTAAGGCAGCATTTGAACTCAGTTCGTCCTGACTTCAGGCCCAGCACTCTAGCCACTTGGCTACCTAGCTGCCAACAACAACATACTGTTATTTGCGTGTTGTCTCTGTCATTGGAATGTGAATTCCTTCAGGGCAAGGGTTGTTTTTTCGGTTTGGTTTTTACTTTCTTCCCTCCCTCCCTCCCTTAGCACAGTGCCAGGTACATAGTACACACTTAATACATACACTGACCCATTGACTACACTTTCCCTTCCCCACCCCACTCCGATCTTTTGACAGTTCATTGGGTCTGAGTTTCCTCAACTACAAAACAGGAAAGAAGAAAATATTGGACTGGATGATGTCTATAGTGCCTTTTAGCTCTGACATTCTGTGGTTCCCCATGTAATCCTATTAAAAGACATCGTGGAAATCAGTAACTGACAAATTAACATGCTAAATGCATTTTCTCTCTGAAACCGGAGTTCAGTAGAATCATTTTTAAAAGCTTTTATTTCAGGAATTTGATAGAATATGGGCCCTAAGAGACTTGCCTTTAAAAGCCCCCAAGTCCTGGTGATCTGTCATTTCTCAGCTTCCCTGTTTCATTTCTACCTCCTCTTTCTTAATTGACATCTCATATTACATTGTAGATTGCTGGAGCTCAAAGAGCCTTAGAACCTATAATGCAGAGCACATAGCCAGTGCTGCTGGGAGCTGGCTTATCCTATAGGACCAGAGACTTAGAGCCAGAAGAAAATCAGAGGTCACCAAGCCCAACCTCCTCAACTTTACAGACAAGGAAACTGAGGCTTTTTAGAAAGTGAATCATTCATGGTGATTCAGCTAGTGTGTATCTGATGAGATCCTTGAAGCCAGAACCTCCTCCCTCTAAGTCAGAGCATGATGTCCACTAGATGATGCTGGGAGGGCTTCATTCTCTGCCATCTTGAAAGCTGGCCTAGAAGAGTAGCTCTTCCAGTGCTGCCTGCATGACCCTGGGCAAATCACTTAACCTCTCCTGGAATGGGTTTCCTCATTTAAAAAATAAGAGATTCTATTGCAACTCCAAATCTATGCTCTTGTGCCCTCCTCTCCTCCTTCTCTCTGTCTCTGTGTCTGTCTGTGTGTGTGTGTCTCTCTTCTACCTCCCCTCATTTTAATGTGACCTCTGTCCAGTGCCAAGAGACTCATACCTACCCTAATACCTCCAAGACCGCCATCCCCAGCTCCTAGGTATGTGGAGAGCAAACCCACCACAGAAGCTAACATCATTGCTCCATCATCAGGAGCCCCTAACAATTGGTTCTCCATCAAGTCTATGGGCTAGCAAATTCCCACTGCCTGCTCTCTGAATCCCTGTGATTCACTTGCCATTTGCTGAGATTTTAAAAGCACAATAACCACCACAGGCATTTCCCTTGGCATCTCTCTCCCTGCACCCTCACTCCTCTCCAACCCAGTTCAGCACTGCCTTCCCAATCCCTATCCTTCTCATCCTGGAGTCTTCATCTGCTACTAGACAGTCCTTATCCTAGATCTCCTTGTCTTGCCTTCTTTCTGCCACTCACTGACCACTCTGGATCTCTACAGAGGATGTCCCCTCCCTGGCCACCCTCTTCCAGTATAGGCTACTCTCTCTCTCTCTCTCTCTCTCTCTCTCTCTCTCTCTCTCTCTCTCTCTCTCTCTCTTCCAAACACACTAGATGAGGAGGAGTTAGCCTCCTCCTTGTCACTTCTGCTCCTTACAGGACGTCCCCTTGCTTTCATTGCTCAGTAATTTCTCCTTTCAAGTTTACACCATCCATCTCTATCACAGGGCTCAGATCCTCATGGCTTCTTATACCAGTCTTCAGGTCACTGGCCCTACTTTCTTAAGACATTTGTTATAGTCTCCCTTTCCACCCCAATCCCTGCCTTCATACTTGGGTCTTCAATATATACATTAATGTCTCCTTGAAGACTGGCCTCTGACTGATCAACATTGTCAACTCTTATATACATAAATAGATGTGTGTGTGTGTGTGTGTGTGTGTGTATGTGTGTGTGAACCTGGAATCAAGAAGACATATATTCAAATGTGACTTTAGACTCTTACTAGCTGTATGACCCTGAGCAAGTCACTTTACCTCTGTCTGCTTCAGCTTCCTCAACTGTAAAATATGGATAATAATAGCACCTACCTCCCAAGTTTTTGTGAGGATCAAATTAGATATTTGTAAAATACTTAGCACAGTGCCTGGCACATAGTAGGCACTTAATAAAAGTTCATTCCCTTCCCTTTATATAATCTGCTTTCCTTAGTTCCTATGCTCTAGGACTCTGCTTTTTATTTATTTATGTGTCTACTAGAAGATGAGGAAGCTGATGAGGCCAAGCAGCCAAGTCCGGATTCCAATTTGGGGCTTGTGACTTCAAATGTGGCTTGCTTTCCACTCACAACTACCTTTCCATGATCTCTCTTCTGTACTGAAAGCTCTAAAAAAGCCTTTCTAACAGCCACTGTTGGCTCACCTAAAGAGTTGTAACCCTTCAAGGGTTAGTAAATTTGTTCTAAAAGTTTATTGAGGCGACTAGCTAATCATCGATGGGAAGCACACTGGTGGGAGCTCATGAATGGCAGCACTGGAAGCCTAGACCAGGACTGGGGAACCTGTGGCCTCGAGGCCACATGTGGCCCTCTAGGTCCTCAAGCGTAACCCTTTGACTGAATCTAAGCTTCACAGAATCCTTTGGATTCAGTCAAAGGGCCACACTTGAGGACCTAGAGGGCCACATGTTGCCTCAAGGCCACAGGTTCCCCACTCCTGGCCTAGTCACTAGTCAAAAACATTTATTAAGCACCTGCTGTATGCCAGGCATTGTGCTAAGCACTGGGGATACAAAGAAAGGTAAAAGACAGTCTTTAAGCTCATATTCTAGTGGGAGAGACAACATATAAAAAGAAGGTGGAAAGGGTAGGGGTTGGGGGAGACAACAGAGTTGGGGGGGCAGGGATCAGGGAGATCTGTAAGTCCCAATTCAGCCAATTGCATTGCCTTTGGCCAAAGCTACTATAGATTGTTACTACCATGTATGTTTAGCACAGTGCCTCGTACATGGTAGGTACCATATTAAAATAATAATATTTAGCGTAACCACCGATGGGACTTCTGGGTCTCCAGACTCCTCAGATCACCTGGATGCTCCCACCTTAGGTGAACACTCATTCAGCAAGGATTAGCAAAGGTTAGACTCAGACTCAGGTAACTATTTGCACTCATAGCCCCCATGGCCAGGTGGGAAGCAGGCCTACTGAGCCTCCCCCCTCCAGGACTCTCAAGACCAGCTTTAAGGAGTAATCCTGCTTCAGACAAACTGCAAAGGAAAAGAGAATGATGTTGGGCTGTGTACCTTCTGTATGCACACCTAGTTCCAGCTCAGTAACCCCTGCTACAAAAGCATCAGTTTTATACGCAGCCAATCAGAAGACTCAGTCATCACACAGTACTGGTCCCTCAGCTTCTACTCCCATCTCAAGCTTCCACATGGTACCATGGCCTGGAACTAGGCACCTTCCCCAAGGACTGGCTCCCTGTAAACAATTCCATCCATACTGTCTACAGACAAGGAAACTGAGGCCCCCAAAGAAGAAGTGTTTTGCCCAAGGTCACCTAAGTAGTGAGTAGCTGAGCAGGGATTTGAATTCGGGCTGAAAGCTGCTCATTCTACCTTTGTTCAACAAATACCCTACAACACCTTCACTGGTCCCCCAAGGAATGTGTAGAGAAAATGGGCCGCTAGGTGGTGCAGTGAGTAGAGCACCAGCCCTGGAGTCAGGAGGACCTGAATTCAAATCTGACCTCAAACACTTGACACACTTACTGGCCGTGTGACATTGGGCAAGTCACTTAACCCCAATTGCTCTGCCTTCCCCCTCAAAAAAAAAAAAAGAGAGAAAATGGTTAGACCACAACAGAAGCCTGAGGAGAAGGATCCTGCCTAGCTTTCAAAGAAAGCCGCCCCAATCTGTCAGGAACTGGCAGGGTTCCTCTGTCATGAGTTGGAGTGTTAAGCCCTAGGGTACATTCTACTGAAGGGTAGAAACAATTTCCCCCACCCTTAAATTCCCTTCCTTAAAATGCTGCTCCAAGCCTAAGCAAAATCTGGCTTGAACAGCATCATTTCAATCCAACAAAATTTATTGAGACACATGCAATAGCGAAAGGAGGTTGCTCTCCAAGTCAGGACTCCCAGATTCTCTTTGCAGTTCCCAGTTATGTGACTATGGGCACTTAAGCTTCTCTGTGCCTCAGTTTCCTCATATGCAAATTGGAGATAATAATCACGGCACTTCACATCTCACAGGGCTGTTATGAGGAGAGCAGTCTGCAAAGTCCTATGGAAATTTGAGTGAATATTTACATAATGCCTACTAGGTGCAAGACGTTTTTTTCTGGGAGACGTAAAAGCCAATAAGACACATGCCTTACCTTTTAGAAGAAGGGTTCTATGCAAACCAAATCCTGAATGTCAAAAATCCCTATAATAGGGGTCAGAAAGGGAGAGCACACACCTGGGAACATGAGGAGGAGGCAGGCTTTTCTAGCTCTAAGACTCCATCGGGAAAAGCTTCAGGTAGGCCCTACTCAACTTGAATCCAAGAAGACCTAGGTTCAAGTCCTCTATGTAATACCACCCCAACCTGAATGGGAGTGACAAATCCCCCCATCTTTGAACTTCAATTAATCACCAAGCATTTACTAAGTAGATGTTATGGGCCAGGCATTGGCATACTGGGGACACAAAGAAAAAGCAAAGCCAGCCCCTGCCCTCAAGTAGCTTATATTCTAATGAGGGAAATAATGTATATCAAACAGAACAAACAATATAACTACAAAGTAGAAGATACAGTATGTATCAAAGAGAACAAACAATGTAACTACAAAGTAGATAGAAGATATAGTATGTATCAAAGAGCACAAACAATATAACTACAAAGTAGAAGATACAGTATGTATCAAAGAGCACAAACAATATAACTACAAAGTAGATAGAAGATACAGTATGTATCAAAGAGAACAAACAATACAACTACAAAGTAGAAGATACAGTATGCATCAAAGAGAACAAACAACATAACTACAAAGTAGAGGATACAGTATGCATCAAACAGAACAAACAATATAACTACAAAGTAGATAGAAGATATCTTTAGACGGGACCGTAGACACTAGCAGCTGAGGAGAAAGCCAGGAGGGGCCTCCTGGAGGAGGCAATGCTTGAGTTTAGCTGGAAGGAAGCCAAGAAGCTGGCAGTTGGGAGGGAGTGTTCCAAGCGTGGGGAACAGCCAGTGCCAAGGCATGAAGATAGAGATAGAGCACGAAGTGCAAAGTACAGCCAGGAGGCCTGTGTGGCCGAACCATAGAGCTGCAAGAGGGGAGTGGAATGTAAGATTAGAGACATAACAAGGAGCCCAGTCGTGAGGTGCTTTAAATGACAAATAAAGGGCCTTATATCTGGCTCAGAATTAATAGGAAGACCCTGGAGTTTATTGAGCAAGAGAGTAACATGGGCACAGCTACACTTGGTTTAGGGTGCATCATAGTAGGGAGAGACTTGGAGCAAAGGGACCAGTTAAAAGGCTACTGCAATAGTCCAGGAATGAGCTAGGGTGTAGTGGGGAGAGAAAAGGGGACACACATGAGAGAGGCTGGAGAGAAGGAAATGTCAATAAGCTAGCAATTGATTGGCCAGGCAGGTCATCAAGAGAGAGGTGTTAAGAATAATCCCAAGGATAGGCACCTGTGTATTTCAGTTTTCTTATCTGTAAAACAGGCATATAAATACTTGTAGTATTCACCCCCACAGGGATGTAACGCTCAAAGGAGATGCTATATATGATGCTGGATAATTTTCCTTCTTCTAAAATGAGTCTGCCACGCCTTCTTAGAGAGGTATGAAAGCTGCTCTCCTGAGGTCCAAATGGCACTGTGACTCACAAACCCAGGTCTGGGAAACTCAGGACAGTGGTGCCAGAGTCCCAGGAAGGAGAGTTTTCAAGTCAAGGAGCATCTTCCATACTTTTCTCAAGCTGGGCCAGCCTTTCTGGCAACAGAAGCTATAATAGGAATTTGCCAACAGGGGGTGCTCCTCCCCTATCTTCCTGCAAAGTACCAAAAGCTGCAACAGGGCTAGAGCCCAGGCCAAGCCAATTCAGGACAAAGGAAGATCACAGAACTGAGGACTAGACATACTTTAGAGCACAGGGCATAGAATGCAAGAGCTGGCAAGGACTTTGAGACAAAGGGCACTGAACATTAGAGCCAAAAGGAAGCAAGGAGCATAGAATGTCAGAGCTAGAGGGAACCTTAGAACACAGAAAGTCAGAGCTGGAAGGTGTCTTAGAATATAGTATGTCAGAGGTGGAGGCGACTTTGGAACTCAAAATTTCAGAAGTAGGAGAGAGTTGGAACAGGGAATATCAGAGCTGGGAGGGGCCTTCAGTCCCAGATGGAAAAAATCTTAAAGATCATTTAATCCAACCTTTCATTTTATGTAGAGGGAACTAAGGATGATTTCTCTGGCCTCTAGATCCTCTGACCTCTGTGGTCTCTTCCCACATCAGCTATATGTGAGTCTAAGTCACCTGCCTGACCTTCATTTGTCCTTCTGCAGAATGGGAAAATGTCTTTTGGTCCAACTAACTGGATCTGATTTGGGGGTTATTGTTCACCTACTTACAGTAATATCCAACTCTTCATGACCCCATTTGGAGTTTTCTTGGCAAAGATAGTGGAATGGTTTGCCATTTCTTTCTCCAACTCATTTTGCAGATGAGGAAACTGAGTCAAACAGGGTTAAGTGACTTGCCCAGGGTCATACAGCCAGTAAGTGTCTGAGGCCAGATTTGAACTCAGATCCTCCTGACTCCAGGTACCAGCTCTATGCACTGTGCTAACTTTTAGAAAGTAGAAACTTATAAGTTCAGTTCATCCCTGCCTTCCATGGAACTGTATGACCATGAGCAAGTTTCATCTTTTTTTTTCTTTTTGTCTCCCTCCATTTTCCTATGTACAAAGTCCTATGGGGGTGGGGAGGAAGGAAAGGAGCTGGCTGGGGTGGTGGAGAGGACTTTTTTTTCTCAAAACACCCATCTGTAAGACTGCTTCGGGTGTGGAAAGTGTGGAGGTGTTGGTGTTGCTAGGCAGGAGAAGGCCTGGGAACTGCACCAAATCCTCCAGGCAGCTCTTGGCTGCCTCAGCCCTTCAGAGCATCCATCAGACACACGCTTCCAGAATGCTGCAATGGACCACCAACAGATTGCTGCTCAAAAGTCTAGAAAGGACTCAGCCAACCAGCCCTGGAGGAGCACAGGGGAGTCTGGGAATGGCAGAGCCCTCAGAAGGAGGTGGCCCAGACAGAGGAATGTGGGGCTGGGTCAGGACACCCGAATTCCCAGTACTAGCATTGGGACCATCATTTTACAGTTGGGAGGGACCTTTGAGGCTATCTAGCCCAACCTTCTCATTCTACAGAGAAGGAAACTAAGGCCAAGAAATGTGAAGTGGATTGTTCAAGGGCATACATGCATAAGATTTGAACCCAAGCACTCTGACTTCAAATCTAGAACTCTTTCTGGTTCTTGCTTCACTTTTTTTGCTACCTATAAGACCATACCTGGGTGATGCAGTGGTTAGACCTGACCTGGAGTCAAGAAGTTCAAATTCAGCCTCAGACATTTATTAGCTGAATGACCCTGGGTAAGTCACTTACCCTCTGTTTGCCTCAATTTCCTCAACTGTAAAATGGAGATTATAATAGTACCTACTTCCCAGGGTTCCTGTAAGGATTAAATGTGATATTATTGGTAAAGTGGTTAGTATAGAACCTAGCACATAGTAAGTATCTTGAATATTTGTTTCACATCCTAGTGAATACTTGTTTCCTTCTTTCTTTCCACAAGTAAGTCACTTAACTATCAGTTCCTCAGTTTCAACATTTATGAAATGGGGCTACGCTCATTTGCATTGCCTGTTCCCAATGTTACTGTGGGGAAAACATTTGACAAAGCTTCCACACTTAAAGAAATGTGAATTGTTAATGGGTAGGTCCTAGACCTGTGACAGAGTACTATAGATGGAATCAAAAGACCCGTGTTCAAATCTAGAACTGCTACTCACTTATTAGTTGTGGGACCTTAAACACGATCTTGAGCAAACTACATAATCTTTGTAAGTTCCCCATCTGAAAATTATACAAGGTTATCAGCGGTGAAACAAGGATATCCATTATCACCCCTATTACTCAATTTGGTACTAGTAATGTTAACTTTAGCAATAAGAGAAGAAAAAGAAATTGAAGGAATTAGAATAGGCAAAGAAGACGCTAAATCATCACTGTTTGCAGATGATATGATGATTTACTTAGAGAATCCTAGAGAATCAAGTAAAAAACTACTTGAAAAAAATAAATAGCTTTAGCAAAGTTGCAAGATATAAAATAAACCCACATAAATCCACAGCATTCCTATACATTACTAACAAAGCCCAACAGCAAGGGATAGAAAGAGAAATTCCATTTAAAGTTACTATAGACACTATAAAATATTTGGGAGCCAACCTGCTAAGACAAACCTAGGGCCTATAGGAACATAATTACAAAACACTTTTCACA
This sequence comes from Phalanger gymnotis, assembly GCA_028646595.1. NCBI lineage: Eukaryota > Metazoa > Chordata > Mammalia > Diprotodontia > Phalangeridae > Phalanger > Phalanger gymnotis. Next base: position 442,972,305 of record CM053623.1, on the reverse strand, counting down.
CAAATAAAGTCAGATCTAAATAAATTGAAAAACATCAGTTGCTCATGGTTAGGACAAGCTAATGTAATAAAAATGATAATTTTACCTAAATTAATTTACTTATTCAGTGCCATACCAATCGAACTACCAAAAAATCGTTTTATAGAGCTGGATAAAATAATAACAAAATTCATCTGGAAGAACAAAAGGTCCAGAATATCAAGGGAATTAATGAAAAGAAATACTAGGGAAGATGGCCTAGCCATACCAGATATTAAACTGTATTATATAAAGCAGCAGTCATCAAAACTACTTGGTACTGGCTAAGAAACAGAGTGGTGGATCAGTGGAATAGGATAGGTACACAAGATGCAGAAGTCAACAACTATAGCAATCTACTCTTTGATAAACCCAAAGAATACAGCTTCTGGGCTAAGAATTCACTATTTCACAAAAATTGCTGGGAAAATTGGAAAATGGTATGGCAGAAACTGGACTGCATACACCATATACCAAAATAAAATCAAAATGGGCTCATGATTTAGGAATAAAGGCTGATACTATAAGCAATTTGGGAGAGCAAGGAATTGTTTACCTATCAGATTTATGGAAAAGCAAAGAATTCATGACCCAACAAAAGATAGAGAGCATTACAAAATGCAAAATGGATAATTTTGATTATGTTATATTGAAAAGTTTCTGTATAAACAAAGTCAATGCAACAAAGATTAGGAGGAAAGCAGAGAATTGGGAGAAAATCTTTACAACCAGTGTCTCTGATAAAGGCCTCATATCTAAAATATACAGGGAACTGAGCCAAATTTATAGGAATACAAGTCATTCTCCAGTTGAGAAATGGTCAAAGGATATGAACAGGCAGTTTTCAGAGGAAGAAATTGAAGATATCTATAGGCATGTGAAAAAATGCTCTAAATCACTATTGATTAGAGAATGCTAATCAAAGCAACTCTTAGGTACCACATCTCTCCTGGCAGATTGCCAACATGACAAAACAGGAAAATGATAAATGCTGGAGAGGATGTGGGAAAATTGGAACACTGTTGCATTGTTGATAGAGTTGTGAACTGAACCAGTCATTCTGGAGAACAATTTGGAACTATGCCCAAAGGGCTATAAAAATGTGCATACCCCTTGACCCAGCAATACCACCTCTAGGGCTGTATCCCAAAGAGATAACACAAATCAAAAGGGACCTGTATGTACAAAAATATTTATAGCTGCTCTTTTTGTGGTGGCAAAGAATTGGAAATCAAGGAGATGCCCATCAACTGGGGAATGGCTAAACAAGTTGTGGTATATGAAGGTAATGGAATACTATTGTGCTAGAAGAAATGGGGAAGATACAGACTACATAATAACCTGGAAAAAACTACATGATCTGATGTGAGTGAGGGGAGCAGAACCAGGAGAACATTGTACACAACCACAGTCATATTGCTTCTGTGCTGACTAACTTTGATAGACTTGGCTCTTCTCAGCAATACTAGGTTCAAAGACAGCTCCAAAGGACTCATGATGGAAAAAGGCTGTCTACATCCAGAGAAAGAACTACAGAGTTTGAATGCAAATTGAGCAAACTATTTTCTCTCCTTTTTTTCCTCCTCTTTTTTGGCTTTGTTTCTTCTCTCTCATGATTCGTTCCATTGGTTATAATTCTTCTTTACATCTTGACTATTGTGTAAATAAGTGTAATGCGAAGGTTTATGTAGAATCTGTATTGGACT
>CM053623.1:442914917-442970481 GCA_028646595.1 Phalanger gymnotis | reverse complement strand
AAGAAATGGGGAAGATACAGACTACATAATAACCTGGAAAAAACTACATGATCTGATGTGAGTGAGGGGAGCAGAACCAGGAGAACATTGTACACAACCACAGTCATATTGCTTCTGTGCTGACTAACTTTGATAGACTTGGCTCTTCTCAGCAATACTAGGTTCAAGGACAGCTCCAAAGGACTCATGATGGAAAAAGGCTGTCTACATCCAGAGAAAGAACTACGGAGTTTGAATGCAAATTGAGCAAACTATTTTCTCTCCTTTTTTTCCTCCTCTTTTTTGGCTTTGTTTCTTCTCTCTCATGATTCATTCCATTGGTTATAATTCTTCTTTACATCTTGACTATTGTGTAAATAAGTGTAATGCGAAGGTTTATGTAGAATCTGTATTGGACTGCATGCCGTCTTGGAGAGGAGGGGGGAGGGGAGGGAGGGGAAGAAAATTTGGAACTCAAAAACTTGTGGAACTGAGTGTAGCAAACTAAAGATAAAAAATACAATAAAAAATACTTGGGAAAAAGGAAATTATACAAAGTTGTTATAAGACCTTAATGAGATAATTTTCATAAAATCTTTGGTAACCCACAAAGAACCATGGAAATGGATGTAACTATTATTTCATAAGTCATGGTCCAAGGTATTTTCCAGTCCTTTTATTAAACTACTAATCTTAGCTCTGACCTGCCATATGGAGGGGGGAACATGGGTGATGGTTACCCAGCAGATCCTCAGTGGTCCCTTCGGGGGCATCATATCTTAGGAATAACATTGATAAACTAGAGAGGGTCGAGAGCACAGACAAGTCTGGGGGTCCTCAGTTCACGTCATGTGAGGATCATTTGAAGGAACTGGTGGCATTTAGCCCTGAGGAGGAAGGTGGAGCTGTTGGTTGTCTTCAAGTATTTAAAAGGCTGGGGTTAGCTTTGTTCTTCTTGGCCCTAGAAGACAGAACAATGAATGGAAATCATAGAGCACAAGACTGGGCTTGTTGCCACAATTCCTGGCCATTAGGAATCCCCTGGGTGGCCTTGGGAGGGAGTGGGCTCCACCTTGAGTCTTCAGGCCAAGGCTGTGTAATCACTCCTTGGGTAGGATGTCCAAGTGGGGATTCTGGGACAGGGATGAGTTGGACTAGATGGGCCCCAAGGTTCCCTTCAACTCTGAAATTCTATGGTTCTGACTAGTATTCAGAAATCTAGACTCCCAGGCTTTCCATATATGAGACCAAGAATGGTATAAAATAGAGTAGCATTTATTAAGCCTTTACTTTGTGCCAGGCACTGTGGTCAGTACTGAAGACACACATCCGAGCAAGCAACCATTCCCTCAAAGAGCTTGTGGGGGAAGACGGCCCATATACTTGTATCCAATAACTAGGATCTCAACTATACCAGGATGACTGCCACAGAACAGGAGAGGTCAGTTTGCATGATGCAAAGCCAATGCCACTTCCTGCTTTTAGCATTATCAGATTTGGTCCTGGAAGTGACATTAGAAATCAGTTCAACCTTTGTGTGATTGATGGGGAGACGAGGCCCAGACTGGGAAATGATTTACCCACGGGCACACACAGGTACCAAGTAGCACGATTCAAACCCAAGTTGTCTGACTCCAAATATAGTACTCTTTCTATGACAGGGATGGGGAACCTGTGGCCTCAAGGCCACATATGGCCCTCTAGGTCCTCAAGTGTGGCCCTTTGGCTGAATCCAAACTTCACAGAACAAATCCCCTTCATAAAAGGATTTGTTCTGGAAAACTTGGACTCAGTCAAAAGGCCGCACACCGAGGACCTAGAAGGCCACACCCAAGGACCTAGAAGGCAACATGTGGCCTAAAATCTCTTTGGATTCCATCAAAGGGCCATACTTGAGGACCTAGAGGGCCACATGTGGCATCCAGGCCACAGGTTCCCCACCCGTGCTTTATGACATCAGGCAGCAAGGTGGCCCAGTGGATAGGGCTCTGGACCTGGAGTCAGGAAGAGCTGAGTTCAAATTTGGCCTCATATACTTACTAGCTATGTGACCCTAAGTCCCTTAAGTTCTGTTTGCCTCAGTTTCCTCAACTCTAAAATGGGGATGGTAACCTACCTTGTGGAGTTGTTATGAGGATCAAATGAGATGTTTGTTTTTAAAAAAAAATGGCACATAGTAGGTACAAAATAACTGCTTATTCCCTTCTCCTGTCATAGCACTCCCCAGCCTCTAGACATGTAGTCAATGCAGGTGACGCTATAGGCTCGTGGGTAGATGCCTGCTGTGGGAGGCCGGCTTCCGTGATACAGTGCACAGACATTCCGGCTTTCTCGTCCTTCAGTGCACAACCCAAATCCCACAAGTCCCCAAAAGCCCACTTGCCCATTTCCGCCCAGATGATGCTTGTCCTCTCCTGCATTTCCCACTCAACTCCCTGAGGCCTTTCCTTGTCTTCCGTCTCATGTGTGCAACTGCACAGACTGTCACTTATTCCTTTTGAGGCAGTTGATTCATTGAAGACCACCTACTCTCTTCCAATCAGTATCAATCAGTCTGATGTGACGATGAGTTCTGGCCCCAGAACTGTGAGCTGCAGATGCTAAGATCATTTGTGTCATCATGAGAAGCTGGTTGGAGGCCTTCCACCCCTTGTCGGGGAGACCAAGCCAGTGTGCTGGAAGTGACTCAACTACATGAAAAGTCCCCTAAAATTATTGTTGTGCCCCTGGACCATTCTCTCTTGTCCAACATGAGCAGGTGCCCATCTTGTGACGATCTTATGATCCTCTAGTCAGTGGAGGTATCCCTTGCTTTGCCCAATTCATGACCCTGCTAATATGTCATTTTGGTTATTTTAGCCAAGGCATCATATGTCAACAAATGAAATTATTCTGTTTTTGACTGTTTACATATCAAATATAAAAATAGGGGCTTGGAAGGAGGAAGGATCTCAGATGGTGAGGAAGATCTGAAGTCTATTTTATTAGAGGGGACCATGGACCCTCTAATAAAGTGCCATTGGCTCAGGGCTCTGCATCAGTTTCTCTTATTGTAGGTTGGATAATTTTTATCCCTACATAAATGGTGACTCTGCCATGACAGCAATGGGTAGGCCCCAACCTCTTTTGGCCAGCCTCTACAAGGGACCCAAAGAGGAAGTACACACCGGGTCTAATTTTTGCTGATAGCTATCCCACAGACACCGGCACTGGGAGGTTGGACTCCCCTCACTGTCTGTACCCGATTCTCTGAACCTAAGGTAAGTCTTTTCAAGATTCATCACTCTGCCTCAATTTACCCTAAATTCATTTTCTTTAAGAAAGGTCCCTGCTTAGGCTAAGAGGGACTATTTCAATTTGTGTCTAATCTGTCTAAATTTATGAGCTCCAGAGCCCTCAAATTCTATTTTTTTATAAAATTATATGGCCATAATTTTAACTTTTTAAACACAAGTTACTGGGGGTTTTCCCCTCTGTTTTTATTACTTTCATGTTTTAAGACCAAGGAGATTCAGTGGAATTGCTAGTTCCTCATTTTCAGCCAGCTAGCCACCAAGTTAATTTTAAAACTTCCTCTTAGCTGAGTTAAAACAGAGTTTTTTTTGTCTTTGAATTCTTTTAAAAAGGAGTAGTTAAAGAATTCTTGTCATTACTAGAGAAACCTCACAAATTGCTTGAGGAGGACCTTTTGGGACCTTAGAGGAGAGATTCCTGACCCTAATAGCAAGCTGTCAAGGCTATGACCATCCTGGGAGCAATCTCACCCTCTTTTAATCTGAGAAGCCTTATTTTAGTTTTACAGATATGAAGAAAGGAAAAGGTTATTTTCACTTATATTTGCTTAGGACTAAGAGCTAAATTTTCAGGAAGTTTTCAAGTTTTAAAGGTATAAATTAAGCACCTTTAGGCCCTAATTGACCTATCTTAGGAGCCTAGAGGTTAAGCCTAGAAATTAAGAATTGGAAGTATAGCAGAAATTGCCAAAGCAAATCCCTGAATATTAGCGTTAGCTGTAGGAAAGAAGCCCATATAGGCAGAACTTAGGCAGGTTGGAAATTATCTCCCTTGCTTTATTTTGAGACCTGGGAAAAGATCGAACTCCCTGTCCAGGAGGGATATCTGAGGGAGGTAAGCTCTAAGTGCCTTCAGTTGGGGAGCTTCTCAGACAGAAAAAGTGGAGAAGCAGGTATCCCAGGAACCTAGTCCAATTCTCTAAAGGGAAGTTCCTCCAAAGAGTGCCACTTCTGGTTGAGACACCTGCAGGAGAGATAGGATAGGATATAAGAGGAGAAATACATCCTACAGGATCCCCATTATGGCCTGGGAAAAGGGTGGGCTCTCTGTCCAGGGGTTGGGGATGACTAAAGAAAGAGCTATTAAGCTGGCTAAAGTTTGGTTTGAAAATACGAAGGGTTTAGCGGATTGTTTTGGCCAAAGCGTAGAACTTTTCATTACTTAGAAAGTTAAGGAATTTTATCAAATAACTTCCCTAATCAGCTTAGAATAAATGAACTCTTGATATTGCTAAATCCTTCATCAGTCTCAGTTTTTCTTCCTGGGATTATACTTTGGCACAAAGTCTCAAGGAACAGAACTGGAACCAGCTCTTCTATCTAGGCTAGGGACTTGTTCTAAATACAACGTGCACTTTAAATGGGTAAAGCCCGCCTAGCAAAAGTAAATTAGACTGGAGCAATTTGTATTGTTACTAAATTACGAGTTTTGTTGATAGGATTCCAAAAGCATTAATAGAATTAGGAAAGAGAAGAATTATCTTAGGCTGACAGCAGGACCCCAGCCACAAGATGGTCATGAGTTCTAGACTAAATAAAAGAGGCAGGTAAGATCTTGACTTTAAAACCTCCTAGAGAAAACTTAGAAGTTCAGGCCTGATTTAATGTTGTGACTTGTTATGTGTTCTGGTTATATCTGTTTGAAACTAGATTTAGGAATAGTGGGCCCTTTATTTCAGATAGAAAGGGACCTTATAGAATCAATCAGGACAATCCTTAAGAGAATGGGAAATAGGTGTCTATTTTGTCTGTGCCATTCATGCTTTGTGCTAACTCATAGCTAACAGGTGTTCTACTTTACGCCTTTTCTTTTGGTGTGATCAACCAAAAGGAACAGGCTGTATAAAATAAATAAATAAATAAATCTGAACTTTTTTTAAAAAAAAAAGCTTAAAAGAAGACAAATCTCTTTTTTTTTCTCTGTTTCTAATATTGGCCATGTTGGAGATTGATGAGCTGAAAGGCAGATACAAAAATTAATTGAAAACTAAGATACCAAAAAAAAATAATAAAGAAAAATGACTAGAAATTAAGTTTGTGAAAAAGGAATAATCAAATTTCTTTCATTTCAAAGCTATAATTTTGGGTGCCTTTATAAAGTATTTTGACAAGCTTATAAACTGTAGAGTTTAGTGAAAATGACAACAACAAACAAAATTCACAGATCACTTATCCCTTAAAGGGGACCTTTAAAATGACTAGAGATTGATTTAAAGCTGAAGTTGGCATTTTGAGAACTGTCTTAACAGTCATGAGATAGATCAGGAGCGATTCGGTGAAATAGGAAATTCAGGAAAGTATTCAAATTTTTAAAAACTTAGGAAATAGTATAGGAGAAATTGGATTAAAATCTTATGAGTTTAAATAATTCCACAATCCAGGATTTAAAAGGGAAACACATTTGCTAAGCCTGAAGAAGTTTCAGTTATCCAGTCTTTAATTCTGAAGTTTTGGGGTATCAATCCGTGAAATGGGTTTTAATTTTAGTATAAAATAAAGGCATACTTTCAAAATTGTACTCAAAGTTGGGATAAATTTATCATAGGAAGGAATTTTTATTATTAGAAGGGAGAATAAGGAAATTGAAGACCATCTTCAAAAAAGAATAAAAATGGGCAGATCTGGGGTTCATTTACCTTTCTGTTGTTTACTGCTTTTAAACAACAACCTGAGGGCACCAACAAAGTCCTAATTTGGGGTTTGGAGGAACAGGGCACTGTGATTCCAGCTGTAAAGAGTAGGGGCTAGCAGGGGAGCCTTGTAACCCTTTAATAGGAGAGAAAGGTCCTTAGTAGCTTTCATGGTATTACCGGTGATTACAGCAACACCAAGGCCTTTTTGGCTAGCCCTCACTGATGGCAGCTTTGAAAGTAAGTGTGGCCAGTCTGAAAGCCATGAAAAGCCATCAGTGATCATAATCAGAAATGATCAAGAGTGCTCAGATTAGAAAAAAATCAAATTAAAATCAGCATGTAGCTTCTAAAAGTATAAAATACCGAAATGTTGAGAGGGAAAAGCAGAACTCACATATTATTTTGGGACAAATAAACATTTTATAGGATGAAATGGGGAACATTCCAATATAAAGGAAGTTCTTATTAATTGCAAGCTTGAAAAGTCACAAAACAGTGACTTGGAATCTCTACCAAATGATTCCTTACAATAGGTTGGGCAAATAAATAAATGGACTTAATTTTGAGTGATTTGAAAGGAAATAGGCAAAAAGTTATACCCTGAGCCCTTCAGAAAAGTACAATCTCCATCAGATAGTTTTAAGTAGCGCAACTCCTATTAACTCTGTAGAAGTAAAAAACTGTTTTAAGAAAAATAGAAATTTTAAATCAAGAAATTGTTATACTTCAAATAAAAGGATCTTTCTAATTCGAATCATCTTCAAATATACATTAAAGCAGGAGCATACTGATGATATTAGGCCCTGAAATTTGAAATCTTGGCAGTTAATGTCCTTTGTAGAAGCTGAGATTTTTAAAAAATTATTTAACTTTCATTTAGGTGAATTCAAAGTTAAATTAATATAATAAGAACTTCTGTTCATTTATAACTATTAGGAAATTAGCTCCTCTTTTGATGGGAGGCAAACAAAATTCCTAACAGGGAGATGACAGTTTTGGAAAATATCAAAACTTTGTAAAAAGAAAGAGACAGTTAGGAATCCGGATCATTCCCAGTTAACAGGTACCGAATGGAAGTTGCCTTTGAGAAAACTGTCCAGTGTTTCATTAAGAGTGAATAATAAAAAGAGAGTAATAGTTGTAACTGAGTATTGTGAGAAGAGCAGAGAACCTTTTAGGGCACCAATAGCTGTGACATTTTTGTGCTGTAGTTGGGCTTTGGCAGATTCCCCTTGGGCAGTGCTGAAATAGCTGGATGAATGACTTTCCAGCATAATAAAGGTTAACTTTGAGAAGGAGACAATTTCTTCTCTAAACTTATCCTGCCTGCTAAAATCTGTGACACTTGAAAATGAGGAATTTGTGCAGAGTGGCTTTTGAGTCCATTTACCTATCACTTATAAAAACTATGTGATTGTAACTAATCCTAGTTGCCTAAAAGCCCTTAAAGAAATTGGTATTAACTGTAACCACTAAAGAACCAAAAACGAGTTGACTACAGAAATTAAGCAAGTAGAAGAAAAAAGAAGAGGGTCGCATAATGAGATGAGAAAAGTTAAGGATGAGTAAATGCATGAAGAAAGTTGGAGTTTGCACTGACAGTGTAAATTCAGGGTTTGAAAGTCAAAGAGTTTTGGTGTTTTGAAAGGGAGATTTCAGAGAGCATCTTAATCCCACTGAAATAGAAAAGATGGAGGAATTTTTTCAAGCAATTCCCCTTTGGTAGTTGCTGCATGTCTTCCTCACTCAATCTAAGTCTACAAAATATGTTTCATCAAATGTTAATTAATTAATTGATACAGAAAAGATTATCTCTTTGCTCTGGTATTTCATGGGCCTAATTGCCACAGATTTCAGGCTGAATTTTTTTTTTTGCAAAAAAGTGGGGTGTGACCACTATGTGAAGCTTTTTAAAAAAATTTGCTCCAGTAATACCACATCACATGACTTACTCATGGCAGCTTTGCCTGCCCACCCATTCCCCTTGTGCCTATGGCTTTTGGAAATATACTGACAATGCTCATACCCTGAAAATTCTAGGCTCGGGGCTTGAAATGCTCAAGAGATAAATGCATATCCATGTGCCACTGGTGAATACATTGCAGCTCTGTTTACCTTTTAAGTGGCATGAGGAACTGAATTATACTATGTGACAATTACGTGATGAAAAGTTATAAACTAATTTTTTTGGATTGAAAGACCAAGATGCAATGATTACGGCAGGGTGACGATTATGTGGTGAAACATGGTAGTCATACTAAAGGATCAGTCACTTAGGAAATTTAAAGGAACTGATTTGGCTCTTTGGGTACCTCAAAGATACAAAGAAACAGGAATAAGAAGTTGGGTATGTCACCATGGAATTTTTTTTTTAATATAAGCCAACTAAAAATAATGGAACCTTGTCCAAAATGAAGTTTAGTTATTGCCATTAGCCTTTATAAATCAAAATTGATCCAGTTAAAAATATTGTAAATTAGAGGATCTAATCAGTTCTTATATGTACAGAGGGAATAATAAATATTTACACCTATCTCCCAGGGTTGTCGAGAGAAACACAGTTGTGAAGTGCTAACATAGTGCCTGGCTTGTGTAAAGGAGGAGCACTGTTCAGACCTTGTAGGAATACAATTGAATAAAACATCATCTCATCTATAGGTATTTTTCCTAACTGGCATGGAATATATAAATTGGGAAAATTATAGATTAAGCATTTTAAAGTATTACTAAAAAAACAGGCCTGAGAAACTTGGAAGAAGCCTGGCATGGGGTAGGCACTACATAAACTACTATGATTGGGCATGAAACTGCCAGGGGTAATACGATAAATGACTTTCTATGAATTAATAAGTTTGAACGGTATTAAACTAAATTATTATCACCTGATTGGTGTTGTTTTAAATACAAGGCTAAGAGAAGCTGTTAAACCAAGTTTCTTCCTTTTTCAATCTGAATTACATTATGAATACATCTGTCATATGATTATTGGAGTACATATTTTTAAAAACCTAGAAAATAATAACTACTAGTAGTAGTGGTAGAAGTAGTAGTAGTAGTAGTAGTAGTAGTAGTAGTAGTAGTAGTAGTAGTAGTAGTAGTAGTAGTAGTAGTAAATGACTTACTGTTGGGAGAAAAGCGTGGCAAAATCCTCTTAGGAGAGCTTTGTCTATGAGGTTCCTCAGAATGAGCCCTACTGACAAGGTGATGTGAAGCTTGGCAGCACTGCTTTTTGAGGAACTAAGCCCTCTCCCACCCAAAGTGGAAAAAAGGAAACTTTTTGAGTAAGTGGGTGTCATTTGGGACCATTTGGAAACTCAGGTAATTGTATCTCTTAATGCTATTATTTTGAATCAACTATTCACTGTGTATGAACTTGTGGTGAAGAACTGGGAACAATGCTGAACAGATCTCTTGGGTCTGGGTGACTGGGATACATAAGCCAGCCACTCCTCCCCAGATTTACTTTTTTAGTTCCTAAGGAGGGGGTCACACAAGGAATAATAGATTTAATTAAGAATGGGTTATTCCAGATACCACCCCAGTGACAATGTGACAGTCACTAGTCCAACTCGTGTAGCTTTTAATCAGCTAGCCTTTCAAGTCACATCCATTGGTGGCCATCTGTTAGCTTGCACATTCTTAAAGAAAAAATTTATATTATCATGTACGAGTCAGTCCTTGACCAAGATTGAACTATTCCTTAGTTCTAAAGCCACAATTCCTTCTAACATCATAGCTTTCACCAAGGAAATTGTGCCCAAATATGACCCACTTGTCTACATGGACTTAAATGAGAGTCTCACCTCATTGTATTCTAGAAATGGTCTGATCTCCCATTGGCTTTATCTGCAGACCAAGGTGGGAATGATAAGGGGAAATCGATGAAATTTGTGAATGGTTAAAAAAATCCTGGATGAAATTTTGAGGCTAATATATGAGAAAAATGACAGTTATCTAGCCCTGAATTCTAATTAGTGGAATTTTGCTGTTTAAAGAAGAGTCTCCTGGGACTCCAGTTTGCTGCTATTCTAAGTCTTGAATCCAGTTATAAGTGTCTTGACCTTCCATAAAGCTTCTGGTTCAACATTCAAGGGAAATGCCATGTGGCCCTGTAGTCTGAGGACTGCCATAACTGAATGGCTATTGCTGGGAAAGTCAAGAGAATGACCTTTTGAAGGCGAAGGTAGGATTCTTTTGACCTATTCTCATCTTGGGTAAGTAAGAAATTTTCCCACCTGGTTAATTCTGAGGCTGGCTATGCATCCTGTCATACAGTTGGTTGTCTATGACTCATACCTGAAATCTAACAGAACTGATGCTGCTACGTCCCTACCATTCTCCTCACATAGCAAATTCCATTGATAAGGGCAAGTGTAGTCATTTGAACCACAAATAATAGAGACCATGAAGCCTTACAACTGGTAGGTTATTTCATTTATAAGAAATCATCTATAACATTCTTTCAACATGATAATCTGATTAGTAGATGTGACACAATTTTCAAAATTGGATTAAGAATTTTACATGTGAAAATTGTTTTAAAAATCTATCTAATAATATTAGGAGAGACAAAGACTCGTCTTCCTATTTAGGCCCTCATGATGCAACAATTAAAATTCTCTAAAGTTTCATAGATTAATACTGGAGATAAGATTTGAGTTATGTAGCCTAAAAGTTTAGTCCTTCCTAAAATTAATGTGAGGATAATTAGGTATTTATGGAACAGTTTGTGGGGTCAAATCGTTTTTCTATCAATTATCAAGCCAAAAACAGAAACATCTTCAGTTTCGGTTTGAAGAAAAGAACGTTAGAATACCTTGAGTTATCTAAATGGGCAAAACCAATTCTATTTGGGTCTGTATCACCTGGACATTGAGCATGTCTAGAAAGACAAACATGTTTTATTATAAATAACTTATTCAATATGCACTGTCTTGAAATTGACTACTCAATGCATTTATACATACCAAAAGGATCGGAGTAGTTCAAAGAGATTTTTTTTAACAAAATCTGGGTTGCTTTGGGGTGGAGTGGTTCCTTTCCTCTAGGCCAAGTCTGCTAAAGCCTGGGTATGACCCTTCGAAATAGTAATGAAAGCTGCCATTTACACAGGACTTTACAGTTTGCAGAGTGTTCTATGAGCATCATCTCCTCTGAGCTGCATAGCAACTGTCTGCAAGTATTATTCTGATCTTACTGATGGGGGAGCTGAGGCTCAGGGGACTTAAGTGATTTGCTCAGGGTCATTTAGCTAGAAAGTCTCCAAGGCAGGACTTGAACCCAGGAGTTTCTCACTCCAAGTCCAGCACAGCATGTCTGACTGCCTCTCCTAGGGGAAGCTGGGTCATTTGGCAGCTGCCTTGGGGGCTCCCAGACCTTTGAGGAAGCCCAGCACCACTGGAATGGAGGATTCATTGCCCTGAATGACCTTTCAGAATGAATATGGTCTCCAACTCTGGTCTTTAAAAGAAAAACCCTCAACTTAGCTGCAAAAGCGAAAGCAGTGGACAGCCTCAAGTTTCTCTGGGACTTTCTCTCTCTCTCTCTCTCTCTCTCTCTCTCTCTCTCTCTCTCTCTCTCTCTCTCTCTCTCTCTCTCCCTCTCTCCTCCTCCCTCTCCCTCTTCCTCTCCCTCTCCTTCTCCCTCTCTCTCTCCCTCTCCCTCTCCCTTTCTCCTCTCTTCTCCCCATTCCCCACTCTCCCAATGTTTTACTCTCCCTCCCTCTCATTCTAGTTCCTTCCTCTCCCTCTTTGTCCTTTCTTCTCCCTCTCCTTCCTTCCCCTCCCTCCTCCTTTTACTCTCTCTGTCACTTCCCTCTCCCTTGTCCTCTTCCCTCTCCTCCCTCCCCCTCCTCTTGCCGGCTCCGTCTCTACCTTACTGTGTTTAGCTTGATGGCGACACCCCGTCCTTCCAGCACTTAGCATGCTGCCAACATTTAATACCTCTTAAAATATGAATAAGCAACAGCATTTGCCAGCTTTATGTGTTGCTTCTAAGTCTGGGTTGGGGGAGGAGGAAGATTTCTCTGTTGGACTCCCAGCTTTCCTACTTGATCTGTTCCAAGGGAGTCACTCTCCTTCTTTCCAGCAAAGAACATCCTGGACCAGACTGCCCAGAACCATCAGACACTAGCAGAATCTTGTGATCCACAGCAAGAGGAGTCTTTCTTCAGGTGCTCCCATCATGCTCTTTGCAGCCCTCCCAATGAAATCAGGCACGGATAGACACCAGGCTAAAGGCAGAAGCTCATTTGGGCAATTCTGCCTATTGGTCTCATGTCCACTTGCTGGGTCATGGTCATCTTCGGCTAGTAGGCACCTTGCTCATCTTTAGGCCCCCTACTCAGAGCTTCCCCCCATATTTTCCTGTCCCTGACAAACCTTAGACACTTACACACAGAGAATCTTTCCTTTTTCTTCCCTTTCCCAATGACCAAGGATCATAGAATTAGAATACGCTTCGGGGCTTCATTTTACAGATGAGGAAACTGAGGCTCACAAAGATTAATTGGTTTGCCCGAGGTCACACAGGTAGCTAATAAGTGGCAGAGCTGGGATGCAGACCCAGATCCTCAGATTCAGGCATTTCCATTACACCATCCTGCCTGGAACCCCAAGACATGGAGCCCCAACCCTTCATTTTACAGACAAAGAAACTAAGGACCAGAGAAGTTGACTGACTTTCCCGCAGCCACACAACCAGAAGGGAGCAGAGCTGGAATCTGAAGGGTTCTCTGGCTCTAAGTCCAGTGTCCATTACAGCTACTTCCTGAGCACCTACTCCCATCTCAGTGGTCACGCAGAACATTTTCCTTACACACACATGCATGCATGCACGCACCCAGAGGTAAGTAAAGTAGTGTTACTATGCCCGTTTTACAGATGACTAAACTGAGGCCCAAGATCACAAAAACAAGCCTTCTGACTCAGAGACCAGTGCTCTTTCCACTACAACAGACCAGTTCAGTGCCACACTGGGGACTAGTAAGGTAAGGACAGCCTAGTTGAGGAAACAACACACACACACACACACACACACACACATACACATACATACACACACATACGCACACACACATACACACACACACAGGGGTCCATTAAGTTTCAGTAAAGGGCTGGCTATCATTAAGCAGAGAATGAATAGTAGAGAAAATGTAGTCGCTGTAAGAATCCCAAGGAGAGAAGCCGTGGGGGGCTGGCTGCAGAGAGACACTGCAGAGACAAGGTGGGCCTAGAACTGGGCCCTGAAGGATGGGGAGAATTGGAGTTGGTACAAGCAGGAAGAGCATTCAAGGCAGGGGACAGTGAGTGAGCAAATTTAATGGAGGGGGATGGAGGGAGGGGAAAGGAAGGGGATGGATATGAACAATGTAAGGTTGAAGAAAGGAAAGGAGGCCTGGCTGGAGTCAAGTGTTCACGCTGAAAGCTAGATTAATCGGACCTTGAATGCCAGGCTGAGTTGGGACTGGACTTGGGAGGCCAGGTGTACCCTTCCCATCCCCAGCCACATTAGCCAGAGTCTTTCTCTCCCCCCTCCCCCCCAGCTCTGTCCCTTCTCCCTCCCACCCCCACCCCCACCTTCTGCAGTCATTTTGGCAAAGAGAAGATGGAGGAGACCTCAGCGACAGATGGAAGCTTCCAATGCGTTGGTCAGGGAAACCACCCTTGTCTCCCAAGATCTTCTGCTTTAGCCTCATCTGACGGCTGTCCTCCATGCACGACTCACTCTACAAGCCAGACAACCCTCCATGTGCTCTCCGCTCTCCCAGTTCTGTGGCTTTGCTCATACTATTCCTGATTGTGTGAGCTTCCTGAATGCCTGCTTTTTAAAAGTCCTGCTAGAATGAAGGCTTTCATCATGTCTCTTCTCCCTGCCCCATCACAAACAACCTCATCTCCAAGGGCACTTTCTGGTGCATCTATTTAATGTACTTATCATGCCTTTTTAAAAAAGATTAGACATCGGATAGGAAATTCCTTATGAGGAATCTTCCTCTGCCCATACAAATCAGCATCTGCTCTGAAACCTATAGTTTTAGAGACATACTTAGGGCACAAAGAGGTTGTGATTTGCCCAGGGTCACACATCCAGTGTGTCAGAGGCTAGATTTGAACCCAGGTCTTCTTTTTTTAATGTACGTTATTTTTAATTTATGGAATAAAACAAGCATTTCTATAACATCATATAATAAAAAAAATAATTACACATGAAAATGCAAATCTGTCATGTACAATTCACTGTTCTTTTTAAACATATAATAAAGTTATGTTGGAGGGAATGGGGACAAATTGGGACACTAATTCATTGTTGGTGGAGTGGTGAACTGAATCTGGTCTTCCTGACTCTCTATGCCACATCTCTCGTGTATTATCTGATATGTTATTCAGTTACCTGTCGGTCATATCTGACTTTTCTTCGTGACCTCGTTTTGGGGTTTTCTTGATACGGGAGCAGTTTGCCATTTCCTTCTCCAGCTCATTTGACAGATGAGGAAACTGAGGCAAAGAGGGTTAAGTGACTTGCCCAGGGTCACACAGCTAGTAAGTGTCTGAAGCCAGATTTGAACTCAAGGAGAGGAGTCCTCCTGCCTCCAAGCTTAGCGCTCTGTGCACTATGGCACCACCTAGCTGCCCAATTATTTCCTAATATATATGTAAACTATCTATAGTTGTGTCTTATCTCCCTACTAAACTTGAAGCTCCTCGAGGGCAGGGACAATAAGGTATTGTCTATTTGTATATAAATTTTGTATTTCCAGAGTCCTCTGTGCCAAAGCCATAATTACAAATTTGGGAACCTGAGATATGCTACACAAAAGACTTTAAATCAACTTTGTAATTCATAATATGGAAATACAAGAAGTCATTACAACCAAAGAAATACTTACTATAATAATGGCTCTTACCTGCTGAAGAAGTGCTTGTGTTAAATTTTTGTACCTTTAAAATTTTAGTGCCCTGGGGCACAGCCCCATTGCTCCACCCTGGGTCCCTAGTTACAGCTTTTCTCTGCGTTTAATAGTCACTTAATGAAATGTTTGTTGAAATATACTCCAAAAAGCTAAAGCAGTTCAAACACCTCGATCACAGGGGGCAGAGGTGTTTGACTCGGGGTTGGAGGGTGACCCAGATTTCCTTCTGGGGCGCTGGAGGCAAATTCCACCGGTTTCATAACTGTGCCTCCGGCTGGCGATGAACACCGGGCACCGTCCAGGTTCCTGTGACTCATCCATTGTTGAATTTGAAATCCCCTGGTTAAACAGTATTAGCTCTCATTTCTGCTTTAAGGCTTACAACCTGGGATGGGAGGCAGGGCTGTGTCATTTGCACCTTTTTTTTTTTTTTCAGGAAAGAGGGAGCTGAAGTTCTTGAAGGCAAATTTGGAGCTGGGAGATGCCCTGGGGCCTTTGGCAAGTCACTCAACTCCCATAGGGCTCGGCAGCTCCAACCAGGTGATCTCAAAGGTCCCTATCAGCTGAATTAGATGGTGTAGCTGCAGAGCACTGACTGGGAGCCAGGAGGACACGAGTGCAAATGGAGCCTCAGACATTCACTAGCTGTGTGACCTGGGTAAGTCATGTAGCGTCTCTGTGCCTCAGTCTCTTCATCAATAAAGTGGGAGTGAGCATAGGACCTATCTCCCAGTGTCCTTGCGAGATTAAATGAGGGAGTATTTGTAAAATGCTTTGCAAACTTTTAAACACTATATGAACTTTAGCTGTTATTATTAATCCTGTGGAAGAAGAGAATCAGGATTTGAACTCAGGTCTTAAGCGGCACAGTGGATAGAGTGCTGGGCCTGGGGTCAGAAAGACCCGAGTTCAAATTTGGCCTCGGATACTTCCTAGCTATGTGACCGTGGGCCTGTTTGCCTCAGTTTCTTCATCTGTAAAATGAGCTGGACAAGAAAATGGTGAACCATTCCAGTATCTTCGTCAAGAAAGCCCCAAATGGGGTCATGAAGCGTCGAACACGACTGAAAGACGACTGAATGACGACACAGCCAGTAAATGGCAGAACCATCATTTGAACCTAGAAGTCCCAAGCTCCCTCTAAGTGGCAGGACTTGAACCCAGGGCCTTTGACTCCAAGGCCAGCGCTCACTGTGTTCCAGCCTGGCATTCTCTCTACTCCCCCCTCCCCCCACCAAAACAGAAAACACACACACACACACACACACACACACACACACACACACACACACACACAACCAAAAAGCCCCAAACATCTACGTCCTCAGAATTCTTGGCCCAGGAAGGAAATTTTCCATGGGGACTCGGCCTCATTCCTTTAACAAAGGGAGTGATACTGATTTCTCCTCAAGAAAAGCTTGGGATAAAAATCACCCCCTCAAGGAGGCCAGTTTCCAGGCTGTGGGCGTCCTCTATGAAAACACAGCAGGAGACTGGGATCTGAAGTCGGGGGAAGCTCGAGGGGGAAGTGGAAGGGGAAGAGGAAGGGGGGAGGGAAGGGGAGGGAGGAGGGAAAGGGGAGGGGGGGAAGGGGAGGGGGGAAGGGAAGGGGAAAGGGAAGGGAATGGGGAAGGGGGAAGGGGGAAGAAGGAAGGGGGGAGGGAAGGGAAAAGAAGGGAGCTTATTCAACCCTCCATGGTCTTGTGATGGGAAGGGAGCAGCCCAGAAGAACTCAGAAGTGAGCACAGGGTCAGAGATTTCTCAGAGCTATCCAGTCCAATCTCTCATTTTACAGATGAGGAAATTGAGGCCCAGGGGATAATAATAAAATTACAATCATAATAACTAGCATTTATTATGCCATGGGGACCACTAGGGGGCGCTAGAGTGCACAGAGGGCAGGGCCCCGAGTCAGGCCAATTCATCTTCCTGAGTTCAAATCCAGCCTCAGACACTTACTGGCTATGTGACCCTGGGCAAGTCACCTAACCCTCTGGCTCAGTGTCCTCATCTGTCAAATGAGCTGGAGAAGGAAATGGCAAACCCCTCTAGTATCTCTGCCAAGAAAACCCCAAATTATGAAGAGCAGGACACAACTGAAATGACTGAACAAGCATATGCCATACAGCATGTTAAACACATTACAAATGTTATCTCATTTAATCCCCACAACAACCCTGGAAGGTATATTATCCCCACTTTACAGCTGAGAAAACTGAGGCCCAGAATGGTCAGGTGGCTTGGCCAGGGTCACACAGGCATAATCCAGGTCAGGTCTTCTGAGTCCAAGGCCCAGGCCTTTCCCATCATCCCACGCTACCTTCCAGGCAATGGGACTCGATCTGTTTAGATGAGGGGCTCCAGTCTTCCTTCCCCTCAGAGAAGCCTCATGGCAGGGTGGACCTGGGTTTACATCTTGCCTTCTGCCATTTACCCTCATAGGCCTCAGGTTCCCTAGCTGTACAATGGATATGACAATACCCATAGCACTTTCCACACAGTACTGTTCTGAGGTTCCCATGAGATGCACATATTAAGGTGCCACGTAAACGCCAGTCATTAGGATTCTCCAGACTCACCCGGGAACAGGGCAGGTCTTATAAGGATGTAGCCCATTTTGTGGTGTGTTTTCAGGGGTTCCAGGGCAGGACCAGCCCCCTGCCCTCCAATGCCAAAGATGCTGACGATGATGGTGGACTAAGCAATGTCACTGTAGGTTGAGAAAGGGCTTTGTGTCTGTGGCCTCTGAGCCTCTCCTCTCCCCATTATAACCTTCTCCTTTGGGTCACCTGTGTGACCTCTGGCAAGTCACCTCATCTCCTCAGGCCTGTTTCCTCCTCTGTAAAATGAGGGTGGTGGGCTAGGTGGCCTCTGAGGTCCCTTCCTGCCCTGGATCCTCAAAGACAAAGCTTAAGCAGTGAGAAGCAGAGCCAGAATTGGAACCCAGGGCTTTGGACTCTGTTCCCATTAAAGGAAGCTCATCAGCACACACTTGAGCAAGGATTTGTTCCATCAGAGCATCTCAGAGCAAGAACAGGACAGAAGAGAGGGTCTGGGTGGTGACAGAGGACTGTTTCGGGAGAGGAGAGAGGAGGATGACCTGGAGGGAAAGGAGAATTTCTGATCCAGCAGGTAGAAGGACAGAGAGTCTCCTGAAGACAGAGCAACGTTTGTATGGCTGGTAGCTGGTCAATAGTGATGACTAACAGTGACAATGATGGGGGTGAGGATGAGGATTCTCAGAGGTGCTATAACAGGAGTCCCCACAGCCCCAGCAGAGCTGTCTCCCCTCCCCCCAACTCTAGCCACCACCTTTGCCTCCTCATCACTCGTATTTACAGGGCTTTCTTGAAATCCCTCCAAGTCTTAAAATTTCCATGATCTGTCGCTACTCACTGTGGATAATGAGAGACAAAAATAAGTAGAATGGGGTCCAAGTATGACAGTTTTTTTCCCCGACCCCCAAAAGACACAGTAGGAAATGCCAATTGAGTGTAAGACTGCAGCACCTGAGAGCTGAGCAGGGAGAGGTGAATGCAGCCAGGAGTGAGAATCCGGGACCTTTGGTTTAAAGGACGAGTGGAGAGCCACCCGCTGGGGTCACCTGCTGGAGCCCTTTGGGGCTGGGCTGTGGGAACTCAGTCAGAAGAACAAAGAAATGTTAGGTAGCTCAGAGACATTCCAACCATGGGCCAGCCTGAAGGGTGAGAAAGGTGTCCAATGCCCCAGAAGCATGTGGGTTCTGGCTGTCCCTTTCTTAAAGAGAGGTAACACCTCTGTAAGAAACAGAGCAGGCAGTGGGAGCCTAATAGAAAGTTCTATGGGAATGAACAAACTCGGATACTTCCCTGCTCTGGCAGTGTACTATGAACCACATAGGTAATGCTCTAAGTTCTATCTTTATGGAATGTGCAGGGATGGGGTCTCAATCGAGGGTAAAGAGTATTCTTTACTATATACAGATACAGATAGACATCCTTTCTATACTCTTGTTGTATTCAATAAAACCTGTTCTATGTGTGATGCCTTGTTAGCCTGAATGCCTTCAGGGAAGCTGAATACATCTGTTCTGAGGGAACACTATGCACTGCTGTTCCCAGCTGTCACTTGGCTGGGGCTAACACAAGGCAGATACTCAGATTCCCAGGGTTCCCCTGGCACCCTCTCCATCCCAAAAAAGATCCAGAGAGAATTAGTGAGAAACCATCTCCAAATTCACCCCCAGGTTATCATATTAGGAGGGACTGATGATTTGACACTAGAGTTACTCTAAGAAGGAACTGAGGCATGAAGAAATCAAATGAATTGTTCAAGGTAACACACACACATACCCACTCATGCACATGTGCTTATACATACATATACACATACATACACACACAATGCATATGAGAATAAACAAACACAGTAGTAAGTATTGTCTGAACACTTAAACTCAGGTCCTCTGGCTCCATAGTAGCCCATGTTCTTTCTGCAACTCCAAACTGCCCACGATTTCACTGCATCTGAATTATAACTACATCATTCCTAAGTATCTGGACTTGGGTAAAGCCCTTTTCTCAAAGAAACTCCCATCACTCCTCAGACATTGGCCCCTCCATCCTTTCCTTGGCCTTGGGAATGGCATGGTGCCCAAAGGTGGCACAAACAGGGACTTCCACATTCTCTAGCTCCTTGTTTTGCTTGGAGGGATGGAGACCTATCGAGGAGCAGGGACCTTCTCAAGGTCACTCACAGAACCAGGAACAGAGCCCTGGATTTAGAGCTAGATAGACTAAGAAAACATATCAGTTGACTCCTATTTCCATATTCTTTTAGTCAGGTATAAATAGATATGTCGGGGAAAGAGAAAGTAGAAAACTGAAATGAGGATGCATATCATGGAATCACAGAATTTTCAGAGTGGGAAGGACCTCGGTAGACATCTAGTTCAACCTATTCCTGAAAAAAAGAATTTGCACTATCACACACACACACACACACACACAAACATTGATGATGAAACTGGTCATCAGCCTCCTACTGGCTGCCTATTCCACCATGGCATTGCTCAAATTGTTAGGGTGTGTTTCCTGACATCAAGCCAGAATGGTACAATGGTGGTGGCCATTGAGTCGAAGAACCTGGGTTTGAATGTCACCTCTTAGCACTCTTAGCATCGGTGAGTCAATTAAACTTTCTAGCTCTGCTTCAACTGCAAAATGAAAAGTTTGGATCAAATGGTCTCTAAGATCTCTTTCAGCTCTGAAACTATGATTCCATCAAATTCCATAAGTTTTTATACATAATTATATTTAAGGTATTGGGATATAAATACAGTCCCAAATACAGTGAAACAGTCCCTGCCCTCAAGGAGCTTACTTCCTAGTAGGGGGACACAACATGTCAACAGATAAAATTCATGGTACATAACACCCAGAAGTGAACACAATGCTCCAGGACATGTGACCAGGACAGAGGATAGAGCACCATCTCCTTAGATCTGGAAATTCTACTTCTCAATTCAACCCAAGATCACATTAAACTCCTTTGTCTTCCACAATACACTATTGGCTCATATTCAGCACATAATAATAGCCTGTTAACATTTGTAAAATTCTTTACAATTTACAAAACACCTGCTTTATTCATCTCCTAAAGTGGGAAGGGTAATTCTCATAGAGTAATAATTAACCATGCCTTATATTTGCATAGAACTTACAACCTTTCAAAGCATTTTTATATCTATTATCTATTCATTCCTCATAAAAACCCTAGGGTTCAAGTATTATCATTCTTATTTTTCAGACAAGGAAACCAAGTTGGGCAAATGACAAATGGCTCTTCAGGAGAATCTCAGCCTGGTCATTACACTGTCCAGGACAGAGCTGGGATCATGCTTCTGAATGGGCATCCCCATTTTGATGTCTCAGTTAAATGGTTCTTCCACTAACTTTCTCTTCCAGTCTTCATGGGGCACAGATACAACTCTGAGTCCTTTATAACTATTCCAGTGAAGCCCTGTTTTAGCAGAACATAAGCTTTCTGAGGGCAGGAATGGTTTCATTTCTGTCTTGTAGCCCAGTGCTGAGTATAGGACCTTGTAAATAATCGGCTCTTAATGAATGTTCTTTTAACTGAACTTAAGCTCTGGCACATACTGGAAAATATCCCTCAAATCACTTGTGTGATCTCTCTATTCTGTCAATTCATCTGTCTATGGATATCTATCTATCTATCTATCTATCTATCTATCTATCTATCTATCTATCATCTTTCTGTCCATCTTTCCACCAGACTATATCTATTTATCTGTCCATCCATCCATCGTGTATCTGTCCATCTATCCATCTGTCTATATCTATCAGTTTATTTGTCTATCCATCCATCTATCTGTCCGTCTACCCATCTGTCTATATCTATCAGTTTGTCTATCCATCCATCTGTCAATCTATCCATCTGTCTATATCTATCAGTTTGTCTATCTATCCATCCATCCATCCATCTAATTTGTCTGTCTGTCCATCCATCCATTTATCCATCTCTCTATCTATGTTTTCTCTCCCAGGTAGAATGTAAGCAGGACAATTCCACTTTCATCTTTGTATGATGGGCCTAGCATGGTGTCTGGCACACATTTAATAAGTGCTCGTTGGTTGATTGGATAGGGTACGAATCTAGAGTTTGTAATGAACTACATGTGTGTGTAACTGAAGAATCAGCCTGGTCAGAAAGACTCCTCACTAAAGGTTAGTCATCAGGTGATGACATTTTTTTGGCCACAGCCACTCATGGACTTGCCTACTTTACCATAAATCTGTCCATCTAAGTTGTAGTAAGGTTGCAATCTGAGTTCATGAAACAAGCACCTACACTATAAAATTATGAATCCAGAGCCATAACTAGGGTGAGACCATGGACCTTTGCTCCAGAGACTGAAATTTAGAGGGCACAAAGATTGAACATGTGCACAGCTGATCAAATACGAACTCTAGAGCAATTGACTCGTTCATTTTTGTCTTGGTGTCTTTAGAACCTAGCAGAGTGCCTGGTGCAAGGAAGGTGCTTAATAAATGCTTATCGATTGATTCATTGCTTTAGCACTGAGGGTAGCTAGATAGCAGAGGAGACAAAATTTGGGGCTTTGCAGGAAGAAGACCTAAATTCAAATCCCTGCTTTAGATACTGACTGGCTATATGACTCTGGGCAAGTCACTTAACCTAGGCTGCTAGGTGGTGGAGGAGAGCACAGGAATTGGAATCAGGAAGATGGGAGTTAAAATCCTACCTCTCACATTAACTAGCTGTATGATCTTAGGTAAGTCACTTAACCTCTGTCTTCCCTCAGTTTCTATATCTGTAAAAGTTGGATAATAGCACCTACTTCCCAGGGTTAATGTGACCTACTGGTTGTATCATTCTTTGAAACCTTAAAGTGCCATATAAATGCTAGTTTGTATTATTATTTCCCAGCCAACTTCAGTTGCAACAATCCAGAATGGACTTGGAAACCACCTCCACGCCCAGTGGTGGACATGTTCGCTCTCGCTGTTATTTATGCACTGAATTGGTGAATATGGCCAGAATACTCACTCCCCTAGGATCTCAGTTAGCTCTCCAGGGTGGTCGCTATTCCTCTAGGGGCCAAACTGTGGGAAATCCAGCTATCTCTCATGCCAGCCATGGCAACCAAACCAGCTAAACTAATGAAACAGCAGCAGCAGCCACTATAAACAAAACACAAACATGGCTTTTTCCACTCCAGAAATATCCCAGGAGAGTCCAACCCCACTCACCCACTGGAACAACAATACATTGAAATTAATCCAGTTGGTTCAGAGTTCCAATGGCCTTGAGACTTGCTCTAACAGCAAATGGAATTGAAGATAAACTCACTTCCAGGCCGACCTGTTCCTCACAGGCCTCCTGAGTTCTCCTCCAGGTAGGGATCTGTCCTGGGTCTCCCTTGTCATAATGGGGGTTCATTGATTGGAGACAAGGCTGGATTATGTCTGTGAGGAATGGTGCATGGGGAAGAGTCATAGGATCATGAATTGATTGAGAGCATAATCTAGAAGGGGCCTTAAAGATCATTTAGCCCTATCTCTTATTTATAAATGGAAGTAATTGAGACTCATAAAGGGAGAATGACTTAGCCAAGGTCGCACAGCTATTTAGTGACAAAACCTGGATTCAAACCCAGTTCAACTGATTATAAGATGAGTTTTCTTTCCACTGTGCTACACTGACATGCTTGAAATCCAGTTTTTCTTTTTGGTTTGGTTTTTGTATTTGTCCCACTTCTAATACCACAGAGGCAATGATTCTGCCCCACATCTATGATACAAGAAGCCTGTTGAGTTTTCAGAAGCTTTCTGTGGAGACCTTTCTAATCTTCTCCTTCTGTCAGATGAATTTTGGGATGAACCAAGGCCTCTGGGTGCCAAACCAACAACACAGATGATTTCTACAGCGTTTAAAGGTTTGCAAAGCCAACTAATAGGAAGGGTGGAGACCCCTGACCTCTCTCCTTTCGGCTCTGCTACTAACCAGCTACTTGACCAGGAATAAATTATTCCCTCTTTCTGGGCCTTTTCCTCAGGGTCTAATGAGTAAGTTGGATTGTCTTTGACATTCTGTGTTCTATGGTCTAAGGCCTCTTCCAGTTTTTTTTATGTTCTAAAGTCCCTCTCAGTTCTAAGCTTCCATATTCCATAATCTAAGCTTCTGACATTCTAGATTCTATCTAACACTCCATTACTTTATTCCCTAAGCTCCCTTTCAGATCTCCCTTTTAGGTTTTCTATTCTATTTCTATTCTATTCTATTCTATTCTATTCTATTCTATTCTATTCTATTCTATTCTATTCTATTCTATTCTATTCTATTCTATTCTATTCTATTCTATTCTATTCTATTTCTATTTCTATTTCTATTCTATCCAGCTCTGACATATGATGTTACCTATTAATTCACATGATCCTTTACTTCAAAGGAAGGTCTAGGAACCTTAACCAATCAACAGGTATTCCCTAAGGGTCAGCAAGGCACTTCCTACCATGCTAAACAACAGCCGTGATGCCTGGATTGATTTTGCCCATAGGTCTCACGATGTGCTTTTCCAGACACCATCTCCTACTCCTTCATCACCCCCCAGTCAAGTGGGCATACTCATACCTCACATTTCTATAGGGTGCTGGGGGCCATCTCTAGTCATCCTGATCTATATCTTTCCACAGGACCCAGATGGCTCTGGAGGAGAAAGTGAGGCTGGTAACTTTGCACAGCCCTCCCTCACTTAAATCCAATTCATGTTCAAGTCACGGCATCACTTCCCTGATGTCACAGCCCTCTTCGAGAATGAAGGACAAACAGCAAAAGAAACAACAAGGAGTAGAATGTTACAGCTCACAAAGCAATTCCCTTGTAGCAGCCTGTGAGGTAACTTACTCCTTTTCCAGTGGCCCCCACAGCAAATCCCTCCCAACAGGAGATTCCCTCCAAGCTGTTTGCATCTACCTTTGGCCAGCCAGACTATCCTGGCACAAGACCCTGCAGGGAGACTGGGCACACAGTGTACACAAACCAC
This sequence comes from Phalanger gymnotis, assembly GCA_028646595.1. Classification (NCBI taxonomy): domain Eukaryota; kingdom Metazoa; phylum Chordata; class Mammalia; order Diprotodontia; family Phalangeridae; genus Phalanger; species Phalanger gymnotis. The sequence goes on along the minus strand of CM053623.1, from coordinate 442,946,094 downwards.
CTTTCTAAACATAGAAATTCAGCTATGTTGACGCCATCGCCCAGGAGGGGGCTTGGAGACTATCTGCGTGATCCTCCGGCATTCTCGGTCTTCCCCTTCCTCACTTTCAGCCTTCTTTCCTGAATCTTGCAAATACTTCTGTGTCACCCCATCCCCCTTCCAATGTCTCCAGAGCAAGTTACAGGCCTGTTAATAAGTTGTGTGTTCATAGCTCTACCTTTGGATACAGTGGGCTCCCCCTAACTGGAACTCTTTAAGCAAAGGCTGAATGACCACTTGTCAGGAGGCATCCTAGAGAAAATTCATGTTTATGTTTTATTCCCCTCCTAACTGTCCTTCTGACTTGCTGGACTTAACTGACTTCTCACCCTGGTCCATCCCACCACCATGCTAGTCCCCATCTCCCATTGGAATTCCTTTAGAGACTCCATTCTGGGAACAGGCCCAGGCCAACCATGCTCATTCTCTTTTCGGCTGTGCTTCTGTCTCTCTTAATATCACCACCTATTGCGGTCCAATCTATGAGTTTCAGAATGAACTGGGTGGAAGGAAAGAAGGAAAGACAGACAGACAGACAGAAAGAAAGAAAGAAAGAAAGAAAGAAAGAAAGAAAGAAAGAAAGAAAGAAAGAAAGAAAGAAAGGAAGGAAGAGAGAAGGAAAGAAAGAAAGAAAGCAGGAAACTTAGCCAGTAAACCCCAAGTTAAGTAGGCAGCTTCTGACCATCAAAATTTACCTTCCTTTGGAGAGGAGAAGGAGAGAGAGAGAGGAAGAGGGAGAGGGAGAAGGAAAGGACAGCTGAGTTACCCAACTAGCTGAGTCCCCATTCAGGCAGCTTGGTCTATTCACCGAATAGACGTTACCTCACTCTAAGTGAGTACATGAAAAGGCCTGAGCCTAAAAGGGCCAGGGCCTCCCATTGCATCCTGGGCCATTTCCAGTCATCTTGATGAATACCTGGTCACTGGTTCCAGATGGCTCTGGAGGAGAAGGTGAGACTGGTGACCTTGCACAGCCCTCCCTCATTCAAATCAAAGTCAACCCCAAGTCATGTCATTTCCCTAATGCCATGGCCCTCTTCGAAAACGGACAAACACAACATCACCACCACTCCCCTCCCACAGGTGCCTTTGCTCCCACCTTTTTAATTCTCTTTTACCTGTCATCTTCCTCTATTAGAATGTAAGCTCTTTGAAGGTGGGGACTGTGTTTCTTGTGGTTGCATTTATATCTCCCCCATGCTCAGTATGGTGCCTATCACATAGTAAAAGCTTAATAAATCTTTGCCACCTGACTGATACATAGTCTCTTCCCACAAATGTTCTCTCTGACCATGTTCTTTCCTTCTGGTGGTGAGGCAACCTGTGGGAAAGTGTATCCCATGCGCATATGGGGGGATCCTTTCTTGTCACCTCATTAGTTATGTTCGTTGGTTAAATGTCTTTTGTTTTAAACAAATGTGATAAAAGGAAAAACCCTGGTGGGGGCTCATGAACTATGGTTTTGAACGAGAGTTGGCCCACACAGAGTGCCTTACACCTAGGGTTTTTATGGCGGTCCACATTTCGTAGGGGTATGTCAGGTCCTAGAAAGATATTGTGCCTAGAAAAAGGATCTCATGAGGTCTTAGAGTGCTCCTTTGTGAGCCCCTGTTTCCTTACAGGATCATAAGATTTAGAGCTAGGAAAGATTTGTCCAACCTCTTCATTCTATGGATGAAACTAAGGTTTCCTCGGGGAGCTGAAGGTCTCACCCAAGGTCATCTATAAAATGGCAGTAATAAGACACTATTTATCTCACAGGACTATCGCGAAGAAAGTACTTTGTAAATGTTGTAATGCAGTAGAATTAAGATTGACTATAGTTATTATTATAATTAGTGCCTGACCTCCGACGGTCTGTATCTCCCTTCTTGCCAGGCAGATGGTGAGCAAGGGATTGAGGTGCATTTCCTTAAAGAACAAGACAATTCCCTGATACTCATTAAGGCATCCACTCCCTAATTGCTCCAACTACGGGCTCCCACTCTGGTGGATAATTGTCCCTTTTTTTTCCCAAGCTGATCTGCAGAAGGCAAAGAGACCAGGGCTGTGTGGGTGGGGAGAAGGGGAGCAGGAGGGGAGAGCAGCATCTTTATTTCTGTCAATGAAGAAAGCAGATGCACGATGAAAGAATAGTCCATTGAAGTCAAGATTCAAGAGTATTTATGAACCACAAAAAAAAGAAAAAGAAAGCCCACCCTTAATGGAAACTGGGACACCTGCCTGAAATCAAAGCTTCCCTTGGATTTTGGGGAAAACGCTCCCACCAGCTTTGGTTGTGGGAAGCGAGCCCCTGCAAAATTTAATTCTAAACATAAAGGCCAGATAAATTTAACAGCCTTTACCACTAGCTAATAACAATAATGAAGTAGGAACTCAATAGTGCTTGGTGGCTAATTAATTTCAGCAATTTTTTAAAGTTGGTAAAGTGATCTATACATATTTTGTCTCATTCTGAGTCTCAGGGCCATCCTGCAGAGTTGTTATGCCCGATTTACAGAAGAGGAAACTGAGTCCCAGAGAGGTGAAGGAGCAGAGTTGAGATTAGAACTCAAGTCCTGTGAGTCCTCTGTACCGTGTTTCCCATGGTCATGCTGTTGATAAGGAAGGGTCAGAGGCAGAATTGGAACCTGGGCCTTCTCTGACCCCAAGTCTAGCCCTGGATGTTATTTCTTCTTCAGTAATTTTAGTATGCCTGATTCCCTTGGTGTGAGCCTTTCTTCTACCATTACTTGTGTGATGTTGGACAAGCCACCCCATCTCTCTGGGCCTCAGTAAAATGGGGGTTGGGAGAGGGTTGGACTAGATCACCTCTGAGGTCCCTTCCAGTTCCAGAACCTATGATCCCACTCTCTGACCTCTACTAAATAGTCTTCATAGATCATTGTGGCCAAAACAGTTCAGTACCTCATGCCCAATCTGGTGATGGGCTGCTCCAAAGGGCAGTCTGGGGTGGTCCTTGGACAGAAGTTATCCAGGCTGTTGCTGGGCCCAAACCTCTCTCTAGCCTGGTTAGATTAGGCGACTAGTCAACACAGTGAACAGGGTCCTGGGCTTGGAGTCAGGAAGACCTGAGTGTAAATCTGACCTCAGATACTTACTAGGTGAGAGACCCTGGGCAAGTCACTTAACTTCTGTCTGCCTTGGTTTCCTCATCTGTAAAATGGGGAAAATCATATTCCTCCTACCTCCCAGGGTTGTTGTAAGGTTCCAATGTGGTAATATTTGTAAAGCCCTTAGCACAGTGTAGGCACAGAGTAGATGCTATATAAACACTATTATTGTCATTATCATAGTACCAAATTTGGAAGTCTTGAGTTCAAATCCAGTTTCAGACTCTTACTAGTTTGTGAGACGTTTGGCAAATCACTTAACCTCTGTCTGCCTCAGTTTCCTTTTCTGTACAATGAAGCTAATAATGGCACCTGCCTCTCTGGGCTATGGCAAGGATGACATGATAGATTTGTAAAGTACTTTGCAAAACGTAAAGCACTATGTAAACACCAGTTCATTTTTATAGCTATCATTATTATCATGACCGATCACGTCTGGCCTGCGTCTGTGCTCTGAGAGCTAATACAACCGCACCTCAGAAAGGAGACTGCGATACAGAGCCAAGCCCAGAGTTAGTGCTGACCTGCTGCCTCTTTCGGTAACACACAGTCCCTGCCCTCATGGAGCTTATAGTCTGATAACAGCAGCTCATGTTTACAAGGCACCTTTCGCAAAGAATTTCACATATGTTGTCTTACTTGATCCTCAAAATAATAATGTGAAGGAGATGCTATCATTATTCCCTTTTTATGTAGGAGGAAACTGAGATTCAGAAAGTTTTGCTGCCTTGCCCAGGGTCACACAGATAATCAGTGCTGTAGGTGGAATTCAAGCCCAGGTTCTTCACTTGATTCCAAATCCAGAGCTCTGTGGGCTGTAAGACAAAGAGTTGATTCTAATACATCACATTAAATAAGTGAATTAGAGAGATTTGGAGCTCTTTGAGGCCACTAGGTGGCACCATAGTGCATGGGGTGGGGGGGGGAACCTGCAGCCTTGAGGCCATATGTGGCCCTCTAGGTCCTCAAGTGTGGCCCTTTGACTGAATCCAAACTTCACAGAATAAATCCCCTTCATAAAAGGTTTTGTTCTGTACAACTCGGCCTCAGTCAAAAGGCCTTGAGGCTGAAGGTCCCCCACCCCTGAGACCAAGTCTGGAGTAAGGAAGACTCATCTTCCTGTGTTCAAATCCAGCTTCAGACACTTACTAGCTGTATAACCTTAGGCAGGTCATTGAATCCTGTCTGCCTCAGTTTCCTCATCTATCAAATGAACCAGAGAAGGAAATGCCAAACCACTCCAGGATCTCTGTCAAGAATCCCAAATAGGGTCACAGAGAGTTGGACAAGACTCAATAACAATGAGGTCCTTGACAGCTATTTCCCTAGCATGAGGCACACAGAAGTCAGTAAACCACAGTCCAGGCCCTCCATGAGCTTACAGTCATTTAAGGGGAGGGGGAATGAATAAATGAGCATTAATTTAGCTCTTACTATATGCAAAGCTCTATTTGAGCTCTGAAGGATGCATATAGAAAAGCAAGACAGTGTCTGCTGTCCAGGAGCCCACGTTCTAGGCCCTGTGGTCCTTAGGGCATGATCCAAGAACGAAGCATACAGCAGAGTCCGTTCTTCATTGTTCTCTCCATGGATAAAAATCTGTTTTCAATGTTGAGTCACTTGGCAGCACTGAGGACTTTGGGGTTTTATGGTAAAAAGAACATTGCATAACTAAGGGGAGGGGAGAAGGAAAGGAAAGACCTTGACACTACAGGGGCACCCATCCATCAGGGCATGGCTTAGCAAGTTGTGGTATATGAATGGAACAGAATCTTATTAGACTAAAAGAGAAGAGTCAAGAGAATCCTGGGAAGCAGGCAGAGACACAAAAAGAAGGGAGCAGAACCAAGAGAATAGGAGGAAGGGAAGAGAAGGGAAGGAAGAAGGGAAGGAGGAAAGGAAGGAGGAAAGGAAAGAGGAAGGGAAAGAAGAAGGGAAAGAGGGAGGGAAAGAGGGAGGGAAGGAAGAAGGGAAGGAAGAAGGGAAGAAAAGGAAGAAGGGAAGAAGGAAGGGAAAGAGGAAGGGAAAGAAGAAGGGAAGGGAAGAAAGAAGAGACGGAAAGGAAGAAAAGAAGGGAAGAAAGAAGAGAAGAGAAGAAAGGAAGAAAAGAAAGGAGGGAAGAAAGAAAGGAAGGGAAAAAAGGAAGGAAGGGAAGGAAAAAGACAATGGAAAGAAGAAGAGAAAGGAAGGAAGGAAGGGAAGGAAGAAGAGAAGGGTAGGGAAGGAAAGAATGAAGAAGAGAAGAGAAGAGAAGAGAAGAGAAGAGAAGAGAAGAGAAGAGAAGAGAAGAGAAGAGAAGAGAAGAGAAGAGAAGAGAAGAAAAGAGAAGAGAAGAGAAGGAAAGGGTAGAAGAGGACAACCACCAAGACATTTTACAAGTGCACAGAGAAGGAAGCTCAACAGGCTTCTGCATTTTGCTCTGATGGCCCACACGCCACATTCTATCTCTCCATTCATCAGCTTTTGCACTGTTTCCTATTCATATGATACCAACCTTTCTCACTGCTGTCTCTTATTTTTCCTGTTTTAAAATCAACAGGTTAAATCTATTATGCACGTTTCTTAAAAAAGCAAGGGTATATAAGAGAAGTTCATGGTTTCATATGTAATCCTTTTTGGTGTTCTACTTCAAATATGGAAATGCTCTTTTTGGGGGGTGGCACCTGAGAACCCAAGTTCAAATCCCAGCCCTGCTGCTGTTACCTATGTTGGCCTTGGACAAGTACTTTCCTTCTCAGGTCTCACCTTCTGCACCTATAAGACATAGGGGATGGGCTGGTTGGCTTTGGAGGCCCCCACCCACCCAGGTCTAAATCCTCAGATCCTTCCCAGTGCCCTGAACTGCAGACAGCTGAGAACCAGCTGGCAAAGGAAACCTTTTGCCTCAGACGGAGGAATGTCTGGCCCTGAGAGAGCAGCCTGAAGCCCGAGGGGGGGGGGCTTTGCTCTCTCAAATCATTTCAAGGAAAAACTCAGCCTCCTGGGAGCCATCAATCTCAGGGAAGGGTGGGGGCATGGCAGCCAATGGGGGGCAAGGATCAGAGATGCCTAATCAGACTCTGTACACACTTAAAGAAAAAGCTGTTCTGGAAGTAAAGGAACAAACACGCAAGATCTGAGCTCCCCAGAGGCCCGTTTGACAGCCCCCTCCCTCCACCAGCTCTGAGGGACTCCAGGTAGTGACAGACTCTGGCCTTGTATGGGCAATTTTCCTCCAAGTCTGGCCCCGATTGTCAGAGCTGCTTCCAAAATGGAAGAAGTAGCTATTTCAGACGGAGGAGGAGAAGGAGGTAGTGAGCACTTCTCTCCCCAGGCTCATTGGATTAGACAGCTCCCTCCCTCCCACCCTTGGCAAAAAACCCCTGGCCCCTCTGACCTAAGGAAGGCCTCTATCCTGGCCTGGGGGGCTTGGCTCCACATTACAGAATGCGCCCGGTTGCCTGGCCCTCTCTCTGTGCAAGAAACAGACCATTAGCAGAAAGCAGCTGAAGAGCCAAGGATGCTCATTGCAATCGGACTCCAGCATGAGGCCACTGAGTCGAACCCCTTCATTTTATAGATGAGGACACTTCCTAGCTGTGTGACTCTGGGCAAGTCACTTAACTGTTTGCCTCAGTTTGCTCATCTGTGAAATGAGCTGGAGAAGAAAGTGGCATGGCCAGGGGCCCCATCCTTCTTATAAGAACATCAGACTTAGAGATGGGAGGAATAATCTTGTCCTATCCCTTCTCCTTTATTTTATTGATGGTCCATAAGAGGGCAAATCGTGGTACACTGAGGCAGCAGGCTCTGAGTTCAAGAGCAAAAGGATCATAGATTTAGAGCTGGAAGAGGCCTTCAGAGCCATCAAGTGCAACCTCTTCATTTTACAGATGAAGAAACCGAGGCCCAGTCCAGGATCACACTTAACACCAAGTCCAGCACCCTCCATCCATTGCCCCGAGATTCAACTCAAGGCTCTGCTGCTCACTCATCACTGTGTCCCTTAAGCAAATTGTTTTACGTCTCCGGGACTTAGTTTCCTCATCTGTAAAATGAGGGGGTTGGCCTCGAAGACCTCTGAGGTCCTTTCTAGGACTAGATCTATGACCTTAAGCAAAAGTTATCTAACTAGCAAAAGACAGAGCTTAGGATCTGAACCCCAGGCTGCAGATGCCAAACGCATCTTTCTTCCCTCCCCTGTTTTTAGTGTTCACTGACTAGATCCTAGAAAGCCAGAGGGCGCAGGGACAGGGAAAGATGTACCAAGACCCGGGGGAGCCATCCTGATCTGATCTGGAGGCAACTCTTCAGTTTTCCCTCAGCTCCCCCTCCCAATTTAGGAATGTAGGCCATCCCTCATGCTCCAGCCAGGCTCAATCTGTGATCTGCCTGGGTGGGAGAGGAGCGGCCCAGGCCCTATGGGATGAGCCCTTCCTCCTAGGGCCAGGGGCCAGGGCAGGAGAGGAGGAGGAAGTTGTTTGATTGTCTGGCTAGCAAACACTGAAGGACCTGCCTCTCACAGCTGGGTGGTCCACTCTAGGAGACCAGCAAGCTTTCGGTATGAAAGTCTCATAGTATGTTAAACCATCAGCACTATTAGGGACCTCAGAAATCCTAATTCTAATCCCTCTTTCTTGGACAGAAGGAAAAATTGAAGCCCACAGGGGGCAAGTGTTTCGATCAAGATCCTCTCACCTACCATAAACAAATGGAATACTAAGTAATTTGGGTGGGGAGGGAGCAGGCACTAACGGGGTGGGAGGGGAAGAGGGCTTTGTATTAGGAAGAATCCCGAAGCTGGGCCCTGAAAGGAGCAAGGGATTCCAGGAGGCAGAAGGGGTGTCCCAAAGAGGTGGGCTCTGAGTCACTCCTGGTCTGCACAAATGCCGCTTAGCTCCCCAACAGCCTGGGTGAGTCATGGTCTCTAGGTCTCAATTTCCCTATCTCTAAAGTGGAGGGATTAGACTCGATGACCTCTACATTCCCTTCCAATGTCAGAGCCCAGAAATATCAAATTCTAAGCACTGGGATGAGGCGGTTGGACTGGATGGCGTCCGGCATTCCTTCAGGTTCTAGATGCTTCTACCTGGCCTTTGCTTGAAGAGATCCAGTGACAGAGGAGCCAGTGCTTTGGAGGGAGCCCATTCTACAGGGAGGACTTTTTTCCTGACATCAGGTTGAAATTTTCCTCTTTGAAGCTTCCCCCCTTGTTCCCAGTTCCACCCTCTGGGGCAAAAGCAGAGCAAAGTGAATCTCTCTCTCAGGAGACAGCCTTTTCGATGCTAGAAGTCAGCATTTATGTCGCATGCAAGGCTTCTCTTCTCCAAGCTGAACAGCCCCAGGAAGAAGAATGGCTGCCTAGTCACTTGGCCCGGCACCTCTAGGTATGTGGTTGGCATGGAGGACGTTGTCACCCTCTGCCTCTCTGCTCTGGGGGTCTCAGAATGGAGCCCATGTCCTGGTCTTATATAGTCAATCATAATCATAATAGATGCCAAAGTGGGTAAAGCATCAGGCCTGGAGTCAGAAAGCCTCATCTTCCTGAGTTCAAATCTGGCCTCAGACACTTCTTACCTGTGTGACCCTGGGCAAGTCGCTGAACCCTGTTTACCCCATCTGCAAAAGGAGTTGGAGAAGGAAATGGCAAATGCTCCAGTGTCTCTGCCAAGAGAACTCCAAATGGGGTTGTGAGGGGTCAGACACGACTGAAACAACCGAACGACATATTCTTTCTACGGCCATTGTGGGGACAAGGACAGAATGTTAGAATCAGATGATTTTGTGAAGAAAAACAGAAAGCCTACTGAATTTGGAGTCAAAGGGTCTGGGTTCAAATCCCATCCCTATTATTTGCTGTCTTCGTGACTTTGGACAAATCCATAACCTCATTTGGAACCTTGGCTCCTCATTTGGTAATTGAGAAAGCTGAACTTAGTGGCTTCTCAGGTGTCTTCCAGCTCTAAATATATGATCCTATGATTTACTTTGGAGTCCTGGCTCTGATGCTTACTTGCTAAGTGACTGCAAGCAAAGCCCTTCACCACCTTTCAATCTCAATCTCTCTCTCTCTCTCTCTCTCTCTCTCTCTCTCTCTCTCTCTCTCTCTCTCACACACACACACACACACACACACTCTCTCTGCCTCAGTTTCCCCATATGCAAAGTAAAAGACTTGAGGAGTGGTGTCATATAATAGGAAAAGTGTCAGATTTAGAGCTAGAGGAGCTAGGCTCAAATTCTAGTCAAGCTACTTGCTATACGGGTGACCTTGGGTGTGTCAGGTTTCCTCATCTAAAAATGAAGAGAATTGGACTGGATGAATTCTCATTTCCTGCCTCTGATCATCAAACTGATTTATTGACTTCCAAGGTTCCTTTTGGCCGGGAGCTTCCATGATTCTGTGATTTCTGTGACTCCCTGAGTTCTCCCAACCCCCTCCCCAACCTACAAGGGAACAGAGAGGAGCTGTGCTGGTAGAGGAGAGGGCGATGCTGATCCCTATTAGATTAGGTCTTGGCCCCCCCCCTCCCATGCCGCCCCTTCTCACTGCCCCCACCCACCTGCCCTCCAGGGGCTCCTTTTGTCTTCCCAATTCCTCTCCCCCTCGCATCAACGGGCTGGGTGCCAGCGGTAATTATGAAATCACAGCAGTCAGAGAAAGCCTGCGCGTGTGTTAGGGAGTGTAATTAGGCAGTTAAACAAGTTTCACTGCCGGGCAGCCAAGCCGGCCAGGGGGTGTTAAATAGGACAATCAGCGGCACCAGGTTGGGGGTTGTGGAGGGCACAGTGGGGGAGTGGGGGAAAGGTGGGGGCTGTTGCGGAGACGGCAGCCATTGAAATGGCCTGCCCCCAGTCAGGGCCCCAGCCGCAGCTGGCAAGCACGACGGGCGAAGAGTGAGAGGGATGAGGGGGCAGAGGGTGGGCACGGATGTGGAGGACGGGGCTGATTCTTTGGGCCCAGCAGGCGCGTGGAATGGGGGTGGGTGGAAATGGAGGGGGATGAGGAGGGGTCTCTGTGAGCGAGCCGCGGTGAGATGGGAGGAGCGACTGCATGGGAGTAAGGAGACCTGAGTCCTCCGCCTAGTTCTGCAACTACCGCGCATTGCCACAGGGAAGAAGCACCAGATTTGGACTCAGCTGACGTTGGATTCAGATCCCTGCTTGTCTTCTTACTGTCTACTGGGCCTTGGGCAAATAAGTCTTCAGGTTCTTCAATTCTAAAATGAAAGAGTTACACTTGATGGCCTGGAAGCTTCCTTCTGGCTCCGGATGGATGGTCCTTGACGGATGACCTCTGGGGATGAGTTTCCCCATATGTAAAATTGTCCTGGGACAATAGGGTCTAGACCTGGAAGGGGCCCTAAAAGTCATCTAGTCCCACCTCCTTTATAGGTGACTAGCCAAGGCCCAGTCACAGCAAATTGAAGCCCAAGGCTTGTGACTGCATGACCAGAGCTGTGAACTGGAGTAGCTTTGGACTGGGACGATGCTTCAGGCTCCAACCAGCTCTCCTGCCATTCTCTGATCTCTGAATGTAAAGGAAAGGCAAACATGGAAAACAAGACTCTTCTCTTTCCTTCCTCTAAAGGGTCATGGAATCACAGATTTCCATCTGGAAGTGGTCCAGTGGTCCAGTCCCCTCCTTTTATGCATATGGAAGCTAAGGCCCAGTGAGGTTAAATATCTCACCCAAGGTCACACAAATGGTAAACAGCAGAGACAGCGTTTAAGTCGGGGCCTTCCATTCCAGGACAAATGCTCCTTTTCCCCTCCCCACTTATTATTTTCTCCCCCAGATTGAATTTTGGTTCTCATTTGGTCCGGAGATGCTTCCCAGAGAACTTGTCCACATGCCCCTCTGCCTCAGGATGGATTGGAAAGCCCTCAGAGCTGGAATTTCCACAGAAAAGCTTTTATTAAACACTGACCATTATCAAGCCTCATTTCCTCATCTGTAAGAGTCAGACTACATTAATTCCAAGGTCCCTTCTAGCTTTGATATTCCAGTCTATGTTCTGGGTTGCCTCCTAGCTCAAATATTCTGTCTGCAGTCCTTACAGACTACGTTCTAAGTTCTAAGGTCCCTTCTGACTCTAATATTCCACAATCTATGTTCAGGGTTGCCTCCTAGCTCAAATATTCTAAGTGATAAGTCCTATGTTCTAAGTTCTAAGGTCTCTTCCAGTTCTAATATTCTATGTTCTATTTTCTAATTTTTCTTTTATGTCCTGTGTTCCCAGTTCCCCTCCAGCACTAGTATTCCCTGCTCTTCCAGCTTGGACAGTCCATGTTCTAAGTTGTACAATCCTTTCCAGCTCTCACTTTCGATGTTCCATAGGTGGAGTTCCCTTCTAGCTCCAATTTTTTGTTTTTTAAGGTACTTGCCTGTTTTAATCCTCTATGACACTATGAGCTTCAGGAATAGCTTCTCCCTAGTGGGAACTTCTTGGATTTCTTAAGCAGCTTTTAATCATAGAGCCAAGTAAGGGCCTCTGTAATAACAAGCCAGGCCAGTAACCCAAGCAGGGTTGTAAGAAGGGGCCCCACTGATTTTCCCATAACACACCACCAGAAATACCCATCCCATCTCTTCCCGTCCTAGTCCTCTGAGGTGTTATTAAGGAGAACTCCAGCTGTCCAAAGGAGCAGCTTTCAGATCTCAAATGTCAGGGCTGCTTATAAACAGAAGCCCAAGAGAGGAAGGATTGTTGGTGCTGGCTTTTGGGGGTTTTTCCCCTTGAGAGCAGAGCCATACACAGCTTTTCCAATAGCAATGTGTATGTTTCCCCTCCAGAGAAGGTGGCCCAATGACCCCAACCAATTTCCGCTCAGGGCCTGATGGCCTCCATCTGGGTTCCAGTCACTCCAAAGAAATTAACTCTTCAGGGCCTATGAGCACAGCTCTGACAAGGTCATCCCAGACTCAAAATTCACATAGGGATGAAGACTTCAATCTCTCACACACACAGTGCCTGGCACATAGTATGCACCTAATAACTGGTCAATGATGACTTCACACTGGGTCAAAGTAGGTGATTTCTTAGGTTCCTTCCCAGCTCTAACATTCTCTAATTTAAATTCCCAGGGTTGGCCCTGGGGTCAGTGGAAAAAATCAAGCACTCATAATGCTTCCTCAGACAGTGGATAATAGTAATAATTACTCATTTATACTATATATAATATGGTATACTATATTATATAGCATCCAGACAGTGGATAACAGTAATAATTACTCATTTATACTATATATAATATGGTATACTATATTGTATAGCATCCAGACAGTGGATAACAGTAATAATTACTCATTTATACTATATATAATATGGTATACTATATTATATAGCATCCAGACAGTGGATAATAGTAATAATTACTCATTTATACTATATATAATATGGTATACTATATTATATAGTATCCAGACAGTGGATAAAAGTAATAATCAATGGTGGCACAGTAGATAGAGATAGGCCTGGAGTCAGGAAGATTCATCTTCGTGAGTTCAAATCTGGCCTTGGAAGCTTCCTAGCTGTGTGACCCTGGGCAAGTCACTTAATCCTGTTTGCTGCAGTTTGCTCATCTGTCAAATGAGCTAAAGAAGGAAATGGCAAACCCCTTCAGTATCTCTGCCAAGAAAACCCCACATGGGGTCATGAAGAATCATACACAACTGAAAGTACTAAACAACAAAATTGTGATGATGATGATGATGATGGCTTTATGTAGCACTTGAAGGTTTGTGAAACACTTTACATATGTCGTTTTATTTTTACAATAATCCTAGAAAATAAAGTCTATTATTATCCTAATTTTACAGATGAGGAAACCAAAGCAGACAGAGGTTAAGTGACCTGCCCAGGATCATACAGTCAGGTCTCCCTGCCTCCAGGATCTCTATTCACCACATCAGGTAGCTGCTTCTAGGCAGAAGGAGGAGGGGGGGGATGGTAATAACTAGGAAACACACACTGATGTTTGCCTCCTTTTGAAGGCTGAAATTGCCATAGGTGCCAAGCTACCTCTCCCCCAAGCTCCGTTCTTTCTCAAGTTGCTTCTGTTAACATGTTGGTACAGGCTGTTCCAGCTAAGCACAGGTATTGTTGTCCTTGAAGTGGAGAACATTCTCTCTCACTTTCCCCAAACACCAGGAGCCCAACAAAGAAGAAGAAGAAAAAAGCAACAAGTAAAAGAAACTGTATCCTCGTGTTATTTTTTTAAGGAGATGCCCCCAAATCCATCTCTGGAGGAGAACTTCTATTGGGAAGTTGCTATGGGGAAAGGCAGGACGCAGGGTGGGCTTAGAATCTGCCAAGTCATAGACAGAGGACACATTGGGTGAGTTGCTGGGCTTGGAGTCAGGAGGAGCTGAGTTCAAATCCAGCCTCAGATAATTAAATGTGTAATCCTGGGCATGTCCCTTCTGTGCCCATTTTCTGTTCCCTTAACCTTTGGCATTTCTACCAAGGAAACACCAGTGGGAAAAGTGCTGGAGTGAGGAAGGTCTATTGTTGAAATCCCACTTGTCAAATACCCACAACTGTGTGACCGTAAATAGAAACATACACATGCGTACACGCACAAGTGCTTCTGCAAAGCCCAACATGTGATATATATTTAATAAATATTTGGATTGTTTAAGAAAACAGTGTAACCCAGAGTATAACTGTGGGCACCCCTCTGTGTCTCATTTTCTTCATCTATAAAGTTAATTAAGTGGACCCACTGGCTTCCAGCATCTCTTCCAGCTGTAAATTTAAGATGCTATGAGTCTCTCCTCAAGAATTCTGATCTGGATCATGAAGAGAATCCACGAAGTAGCCTTGAGGGGCCCAGAACAAGCCCAGAAAGCTCCCAGCTACCCATTACTTCTTCATGCCACAAACACTCCCCCGCCCAAGATAGTAAATTGGTATCTGAAGGATTCAGATTTCAGTAAACCTCTGGAGCAGGCCAGGAAGTCTCCCCAATCTGCTCCTTCCAAGGAGTAAGCACCCATAATCACGTCCTCTTCCCTACCCAACTGCTCCTACCCCTAACCCCCAATCATGGGCCAGAAGCCAAGCAACAAACAGCAGCTGGTGTTTTCCACTTCAGTCTTATCCTTTCACACCTTGGTAAATGGTCTTCATGAGGGGCTGTGGCCAAAACCATTCCTCATCTGGTGCCTAATTTGGGGATGAGCTGGTCTCTGGGGGTGGGAAGAAGACTAAGAAATTACTTGCCCAGGATCCCATGGCTAGTAAGAGTTTAAATCTTCGTCTTACCAACTCCAAGATCAATCTACCCCATCGTTCCTGGATGGGGACTCGTTTATAGCTAGCTGAGAGTAAGGCCCTAGAGCAGCTAAGTGGAGCCATAATGGATAGAGCCCAGGCCTGGAGTTAGGTAGACCTGAGTTCAAATCTGGCCTCAGATGTTTGCCAGCTGTGTGACCTTGGGCAAGTCACCTCACTCTGTTTGCCTCAGTTTCCTCATCTGTAAAATGGCCTGCAGAAGGAAATGGCAAACCACTCCAGGATCTCCGCTGGCCTCTTTCCCTCCCCGGATGGGAGCCATCCTCCTGTTGGCCTCTCTGCTACCTCTGGCCTGGGCTGGAGAGCATGGGGATATGTCGGGGAGGGGGAGCAATGGGAAGCTCAAGGTGATGAAGCACCCTGGAGGTGGGGGAGGAGGGGATGTTGAGCCTCACCTCCCCTCCTTCCCCTACCCCCAGACACCTTGAACTTCCCTTCTCACAAAGCAGCCCAACTGATTCATGGCTCATTGGTGGGCGCTGTGAATCATGTCTCTCTGGGATGAATAGAAGCTCTCATGCCCGGAGACAAGCACAGAACACACTGTATTTGTTTGCTGTTGTTGCTGCTTCATCTGCCTGACAGGTTCTTTCTTCCTTCTACCTTCCACCACAAACACACCCCCACACACACACCTTGCTTGGGGCCAATTGTATTCATCTTTTCATCAATTCCCTTCATGTCTGTTCCCCAGCAAAGCATCCCTGGCCGCTGGGAAGTTGAGAGGATTCCCTGGTCAGATTATAAGATTTAGTCCTCAAAGGCACTTAGAGACAGATGAGGAAACAAAGCCCAGAAAGAGAGGTTGACTTGGCTAAAGTCACCCAAGTCCAGCAAAATGGCACAGCTGAAATTCAAAGCCACCTTCCTCTGACTCTGTGATTCTGTTCATAAGACTCAGCTGACTCAAGGCATCAAAGATACGATCCCAAATGCTTACATGGGTCCAAGAGAGGCAGCCTGCCTGAAATCTTGAAAAGGTCTTTGAGTTTTGTTAAGATGATTCCCTCAGCCCATCAAAAAGCGTAGAGCCAGAGAAGGACCTTCACATCCCAGTCCTTCAAAAGTAAATCAGGAAAGTGAGGAGGGACAGTAGAGTCTTCTAGAAATAACACTTACTGAAGTCCTGGCCATGATCTCATCCAAGTCACTGCCCTCTGTGGCCTCAGATTTATTCCCTGTCAAATGAGGAAGGTGAATTACAGTAGGGGACCTCTCACCTCTGGTCTCATATATAATCCTTCATCCTTTCCTGGGTAGTCTCTATATGCCCCAGTATGGCAGAATGAAAAGAGAATTGGATGGGTAGTCAGAAGACATAGGTCCAAGTCTCAACTAAATTACTAGCTCTGCAACCTTGAGGAAAATAATATTTTCTCTCTCTCTGTCTCTCTCTGTCTCTCTCTCTCTGGATTTCTGTTTTGTCATCTGTAAAACTGGGGGTTATATTGTTCAGTCATGTCTGACTCTTTGTGACCCCATTTGGGGTTTTCTTGGCAAAGATTTACCATTTCCTTCTCCAGTTCATTTAACAGATGAGGAACTGAGGCAATTAATTGGGTGAAGTGACTTGCCCAGGGTCACATGGCTAGGAAGTGTCCAAGGCCAGATTTGAACTCAGGAAGATGAGTCTTCCTGACTCCAGGTCCAGCACTCTTCACCACCTAGCTCCCCAGTGATCATATTAAATGATCTCTAAGGTCACAGGAGCCTAGATTTAGAGGTGGAAGGGGCCTTCAAATTCAGCCCTCTCGTTTTACAGATGAGGAAACTACCTCCCAAGGAAACTAATTGACTTGCCCCTTAGCACTGTACCTGGCACATAGTAGATGCTCAATAAATGTCTATTGATCACTCAATTGCCCAAGGTCACACTGGATTAGAACACAGTTCCTCTAACAACAAATCAAACCACACAGGAGGTAGCGGTCAACTCGGCCAAGAACACAGACTGACGCAAATGGCCCCTGAATACCAGAGTTTTCAATTTTATACTCAGACCAACAAAGGGAACTGAAGCCATTTGCAGATGAACCAGTCTCAGGTCAGCCAAGCCTCACAACCCTGGGCCTTGAGAGACACTAATCACCAGGAAATTAAATGAGGATGCACATAGGGGTTGGCAAGATTCCTTTCCTGTGGGGGGCTGTGCTTCTGGATTCATTAGTCCTTCTAGCAGATTCTGTTAACACAGTCCTCTTCTCCTTTGGAGAAGGGGTCTAGCCTCCTCAGATTTCCTCAGAGTAATGATTTCTCTGATCTCTCATCCATTTATTTAGCAAATGTTTATTGTAAAAACCAGCCACAGAATGAGGAGCCCTATGTTCATTCCTGGGAGACCTACAAAGCTCAGCTAAGATGTGGTCCCTGTCTTTGTGGAGCTAAGCAGGAGAGCTCTATATATTTGAATTGTGCTGGGACCTGGGAATAGAAGGCATGACTTTGATATCCCTCCCCAGCATCTAGCAGAGTGCCACACAGAGGGCAAGAGGGCTTTAAACTGATCAAGACATTTCTAAATTGAAAAGTAAAATGGAGGGTAAAAGCTATTGGGTCAGATCTGACAATCCCAAGGAAGAATAACAGATGAGGATTAATATAAAGCTAGCGTCTAGGCCTTAGGCATATTACACAAATGCCCAAAGTATGAGTAATAAACAGAGTGACTTGGAGAGACTAAGGCAAGAAAAGAGGAAAGCCATGCATGGCCTGACCCTCACCCTGGATTTGGAAAGAGCAGATTTCAAAACATTTAGGAAAAGCACAGGTAGGAACCAATGCCCAATATTTGGGAAGGGAAGTCAGCCCATGAAGGATGGGAAACTCCCAAAAATTGAACTCTCAAAACATAGGGAGAAATGTTTCTAATTGGGAGGAAAAGGCAATGTTGCCTCAGAGAAATCAGCAAGAATGCATAGAGAACTCACTGGCTAACTCAGACTTTTAAAGAAGAGGAGCTGTATACATTTTAAAGGACAAGCGCTGTCTACATTAAGATTCTGTCAGTATGGGGACTCCATCACTGCAGCCCGTCTTTAACTTAATGGTTAGGTGGGCTTGCTTCCATTTTTTTCTACATAATTTTTGGAGGTAGTATGATATAATAGAAAGAGTGTTAGGCTGGAAGTCTGAAAGACCCGGGTTCAAATCCCACCTCTGGCATGTACTATGTAAACCACCTTAGGCAGCTCTAAGATTAGCATTCCTCTCCATATTGATCATGAACCTCACTTGCCCTCAAGATTTATGGTTGAATAACTGGACCCAAGGAGCTGTCATCAATGGAACAAGAGCCTTTCTAGACCTAGATCTATGATGCTATAAACTTATGTGAGCTTGGAGGGTAGTCCCTAGTAGAGGGTTCCTTGGCTCTGTATTGGTCCACTTCTTTTTTTTTTTCAATAACGTCAATTTTTTGATATTATAAAGAGAAGAGGAAACCCAACAATGTCAGAATCCAAAAAGATCTCAAGAAGCTAGAATAATGGGTTAAATCAAATTAGCTAAAATTCAACTCGGATAAACACAAAGTTTTATACTTTGACTCAAAAAGTAAATATCACAAGTACAGTCACATAGCTAGACAATAATTTTTGTGCAAAATATCTATGAATTTTACTGCAAGCTCAACAACATAGTGCCTGGAACATAGTAGGTGCTTAGTATATGGATGGCATTTGGTCCTTGCAACAACCCTGTGAGGTAGATGCTACTGTTATCCCCATCTTACAGTTGAGGAAACTGAGACAAAGTGTCATGCAGCTAGTAAGTGAATGAAGCCACATTTGAACTCAAGTCTTCCTGACTCCAAGCCCAGCCACTATCAAATGCCAGCTGATATTGCTTTAGAATCAGAGGACCTAAGTTTAAATCCTACTTATGATACTCACTAGCTAGGTGACCTGGGCAGGCTGCTTCATTTCTCCCAGCCTCAGTTTCCTCATCTGTAAGATGAGGATGAAGACAAAACATGTGCTACTTCCCTCACAGAATTGTTATGCAAGGTTTTATAAACCTTCAAACCCTATAGAAAAGGTGCCTCTTGTTATTAACTGGGAGTTCCTGTTTTTATATTCAGCCAGGTTCTTTATAAAACCACTTAAAGAGAGCATTTTGCTCTGGGTCTTGCAGGGTTGCTCTGAAAAGGGCCTCTCACATACATTCTTTGCCTCACTGGCTCTTACCTGAAAAGAATAAGAGAATAGCTTTCTGTCTCTGTCCCTCTGTCTCTCTCTGTCTCCTTCTTGTCTCTCTCTTTCTCTGTCTCTTCCCCTCTTTCTACCTCTCTTTCTCTCCTGCCCTTTTCCCTCCTTGTCTCCCCTCTCTCTCTCTCCCTCTCCTCCCTCTCTCTTTCTCTCCTCCATTCCCTCTCCACCTCTCTCTCTGTTCTCTGTTTCTCCCTCCTCTCTCTTTTCCTTCTCTCCTTCTTTCCTCTCCTCCCTCTCTCTTACTGTCTCTCCTCCTCCTCTTCTCTTCTGTTCTCTTCCTCTCCCTCTCCCTCTCTCCCCTTCACCTCCTCTCCTTTTTCTCTTCCTCCTCTCTTTCCTCTCTGTCTCCTTTCCTCTGACTCACTCACATACCTTCTTAAGGACAAAAGAAAATTGAAAATGGTCCTTGCCATGTTGACTGATTTTTCCCATCAGCATGAGTTGCCTTCTCCTAGATGGGTTCTTTTGACCTGGTCCAACCCACATTTACTGACCTACATAATGCTAGGCACCAGAATGATTCAAGGGACTTCACCCTGAGAACCTTGCTGTTCTGGGAGCCTGAGCCAGGTTTAGAACCCACAGCACCACAGGACAGCCCTGCCTCCCTGCTTTCTTTGTTGTTGCCTACTAGGCAGCCAGACAGCTAAATGGCACAGTGGATGGAGTGCTGGGCTTGAAATCAGAAAGATCTAAATGTGAATCCTGCTTCTCACATTTATTAGCTGTGTGACCTGGGCAAGTCACTTAACCTTAGTGAATCACAGTTTCCTAATCTGTAAAATGGATATTATAATAATGACACCTACCTTCTAGAGTTTTGTGAGAACTGAGTGAGATAACATATCTAAAGTTCTTTGCAGACCTTAAAATGCTACATAAATGCTGACCATCATTATTATTACAATTACTACATTGTAGTTATTATTCTGGTTGAAACCAGAAGCACCATAAAAGAACCAACCCCCTTGTTCACCCAACCCAACCCTCAAAGCCCCAACCCTGCTTTCCTGCTGACCACAACCAAGAACCTCCTAGGCAAAGAGCCTGAGACGAAGACAACTTGTCCTTTGCCTACAGCCATGAAAAGAAGGAAGAGAGGGAGGGAGGAAGGGAGGAAGAGAAGAAGGGAGGGAGGGAGGAAGGAAGGGAGGGAGGAAAGAAGGAAGGAAAGAAGAACAGAAGGAAGGAAGGGAGGAAGGAAGGAAGGAGGAAAGGAAGGAAGGAAGGAAGGAAGGAAGGAAGGAAGGAAGGAAGGAAGGAAGGAAGGAAGGAAGGAAGGAAGGAAGGAAGGAAGGAAAGAAGGACGGACATAAATATTTATTAAGTGTCTACTGTGTACCAGCCACTGTGCTAAGCACTTTACAAATGTTATTTCATTTTATTTTCACAACAACCTGGCAAAGTAGATGCTATTATTATTATCCCCAGGGTCACACAGCTAGTTTAATTATCTGATGCAGGATTTGAATTGGGGTCTTCCTGACTCCAGACTCAGCTCTCTCTCTACCGTACCACCTAGTTTCTGGAAAGAAGTGGACATTCTGGGATGAGAGTGGAATCCATAGGCAGTCCCATCAAAGCTCTTGCTTTGGTATCCCTAAGGCAGGGATTCATAGGTTCATAGATACAGAGCTAGAAGGAACCTTAGTCTGACACACACACCCCACTTTACAGATGAATAAGCTGTTCCTTGTAGAGGGATTGTGACTGCAACTCCAGGGAGGAGTGGGCAGGATAATGGTGGGAACAGGTGTGGGGGGATATTTTTGATGAGGGGGGGACTTCCCAATGTCCTGCACAAAGATCACAAAGGCTCTACCAAGAACACACAAGCAGAACATGGCAGAGTGAGGACTTGAACCCCAGTCCTCTGGCTCCAAGTCCAGCCCATTTTCCTTTGCACCATGGATGACTATATTCACACAGAAGATCACAGCTGGATGTAGAGAATGGCAGCAACTGGAAAAGTCTTCCTCTAGTGAGATATAGGGAAAGCGGCACTGGATGGAGGGCCAGTAGAGCGGGGCTCTAGTCCTGGCTTTACTACCTAAGTTGCTATGTGACCTTGGACAAGGGGACTTTCTCTCCCAGACTCCTCAGTTTCAAAATGATTGGATTAGATGATCCCTCCCAATTCTAACAGTCCATATATGATCTGTGCTTGGAGAGCCCTAAACTCCTAAGGGCTAAGTTCTGCGTTTTAAGATCCTTTTAGTCCTAACATTTTATGTTCATTTTGTGTTAAGTCCTCTCTAACTTTGACATTCTATGTTCTAAGGTCCCTTCTGATTCCAATATTCTATGTTCTAAGGTTACTTCTAATTCCAACATTCTATATTCTAAGCTCCCTCCCAGCTCTAACATTCTATGTTTTAAGCTCCCTCACAGCTCTAACATTGTATGTTCTTAAGCTCTCTCACAGCTCTAACATTCTATTTCCTAAGGTCCCTTCCTGGTCTAAAATTCTGTGTCCCAAGTTCTGGTTTCCCTCCACCTCTGACATTTTACACTCTAAGGGTTCTCCCAGCCCTCAGAGTCTATGAGTCCATAGCCAGGTTGACAGTAAGAAGACCAAAGATCATTTGATTTAGGAGTAAACAAAAAGTATCCATAAAGAAAGTGATGCTGCTCTGAGACTTTTCATTTAGAAGAATCCAGACTCTCTGAGATTCTCCAACCTTCCAGGAATGAGAATCCCCAAGAAATAGCAGGATCTGAGATGATGCAGCCCCACCCAACCTGACAAAGGATCCTCTTTACACTATCCCCTCAAGTGATCATCCAACCTATGCTTGAAGCCCTCCAGTGAGAGACAGCCTCCTCCCTTGTGAAGTAGCAGCCCATTCCGCTTTGGGTTAGTTCTATGTCTGAAGAAGCTTCTCCTAAGTCTGATCCCTAGAAAGTTCTGCCCATTGCTCCTGATTTGGGGGCTAAGTGATCTAATCCCTCTTCCTCATTCTGTCTATTAACAATGAATAACAAGTCCCCTCTAGTCTTCTCAAGGACAAATGATCCCAGCCCCTTCAGGCAGTCCTCAAGAAGCAGAGTAGTATGCTGGATGGAGCAGTGAAATAGGAGTCAGGAAAACCTGGGTTCAAATCCCACCTCAAACATTAGCTTTGTGACCCTGGGCAAATCGTTCACCTTCTCAACCTCAGTTTCTTCATCTGTAAAGTGAGGTGGGGAGGGGAAATGGGACTTGATGACTGTTAAGGTTCCTTCCGGCTCTAAATCAATGATCCTGCATCTAATTTATAGATCACCTACCTCTATGGCCCTATGCTTTTAGTCAACCCTAGGAAGAAGACAATGATATACTCCTTCCGGTGGAGAGGACTCAGCCTGACCGCCAGCCCATTCATCCTCGAATTCATGGTCTCAAGGCCCTTCCAACTCTGACATTCTATGTTCTATGTGCCCATGGCCCTTTCCATCCAGCTCTAACATTCTGTATTCTATGATCCCAGGTCCCTTCTAACTCTGATGTTCTAAATTTTATGTTCCCATGTCCTTTCTCATTCAGTTCTAACATTCTGTGTTCTATGATTCCCAGGTCCCTTCCAACTCTGACATTCTATGTCCTATGTGCCCATGGCCCTTCCCATCCAGCTCTAACATTCTCTGTTCTATGATCCCAGGTCCCTTCTAACTCTGATGTTCTAAATTCTATGTTCCCATGTCCTTTCTCATTTAATTCTAACATTCTGTGTTCTATGATCCCAGGTCCTTTCCAGCTCTAATATTCTGTGTTCTATGATGCCAGGTCCCTTCCAACTCTGATGTCTTAAATTCTATATCCCCATGTCCATTTTCATTCAGCTCTAATATTCTGTGTTCTATGATCCCAGTTCCCTTCCAACTCTGATGTTCTATGTTTCCTTTTCAGCTCTAACATTCTGTGTTCTTTGTTCTGTGTTCTGTGTTCTGACATTCTATGTTCTTTGGTCCCAGGTGCTTTCCAATTCTGACATTGTATGTTCTATGATCCCAGGTCCATTCCAACTCTCACATTGTATGTTCTATGACCCTAGGTTCCTTCGAGTTCTGACATTTTATAGTCTATGCTTTTTCTCTCATTCTCAATCCTGGTGTCTGAGCTGTTTATTCAGTGTCCCAGGGGGCACCACCTGCCCTTCCAACCCAGCTGTCATGCCAAGCAGTGAGTATGGGGAGGGGGAAGAGTGGTCATTGGCCATGAGCCAGGACTCTGATGTCCTTTCAACCATGTCTCCATGGCCATAGGCCATGACATTGGGAAAAGGAAGGAACAGTTGGGGGCAGAGGGGGTGGAGAAGGAAAGGAAATAAGCTTGGGGTCACTGAGTCCTTCCTGGTAGGAGAGATTCCCAGTAGCAGCATTGCTATCAGACAGGAAAGGAGCCTGGAGTGCTCAAAATAGAACATTCCCAGCAAGGAGCTTGGTCTAAATTCTCCACTCCCACCATCTGGTTCTGATTGTGAGCCAAGGGTGTAGAAGAGAAGGGAGGAGGGGAAGCAGCAACCAGAAGAGAGGAGAAGTGAGGAGAGGGGGCTGGGAGAGTCAGGCAGAGGGTAAGGAGCCACAACCCTTGTAGTGCCATAGTGGCATAGGTGGACCCCCGGTGGAGTGATCTGAAGGGCACTGAGCAGCAGTCCCCAAAGTAGAAAATCCCAAGCTGAAGATTCAGGCCTTTAGGCTCAAGATCTGCCCAGCCCCTGCCCCCCATCCTCTTCTGAAATGCAAATCCTCCTACCCTAAATGTGCTAACTCAGGAAGCTGGGATCAGGCAGTATGCTCTGAGGTCAGCCCTCGGATCCTAAGACTAGAGCAAAAAGGGACCTCAGAGGCCCTCGAATTATAGGGGAGGAAACTGATACCCAGGTGGGGAAAGTGGCCTGCCCGAGACCACAGAGGGAGGAAGCCTCAGAGGCAGGTTTGGCAAGAGATGCTGGAACTAAAGAGCCAGGTCCTTTCCACCACAGTAACACCTACACATGTGGCTGGTCCTTCCCCTCCTCCAGACCATAGCTTTTTCATCACAAAATGGGAACAGGGTTGGGGGAGACACTAAGTGATCTTTGAGACCCCTTTAAGCTTGGACAACCTTTTTTCTAGGTTCTCAGGTTGCTCCCAGTTTTGATGTCACCAGCTCCTGCATTCTATGCTCTAAGGCCCTTCTCAGCTCCAACATTCTCTATTCTAAGGTCCTTCCAATTCCTAACATTTTATGGTCTAAGACCTCTTCCAGTTCCAGTATTCTATGTTCTTAAGTCTCTCCCAGCTCTAATATTGCAAGGATTCTGTTCAAAGGTCCCTCTCAGCTCTGACATTTCATGTTCTAAGATCCCAAGTTGTAACATTCTATGTTCTAAGATCTCTTCCAGCTTTGATCTACTATGTTCTAAGGCCCCTCTCAGCTCCAACATTGCATACTCTAAGGTCCCTCTCAGCTCTGACATTTTATATCCTAAGGCACCTCCAAGTTCTAATATTGCATGTTCTATGTCCTAACATCCCACTCTTCTCTGACATTTCATGTTCTCTGGTCCTTCCAAGTTCTAACATTCTATGTTCCAAAACCTTTTCTAGCTCTGGCATTCTATGTTCTTAAGTCCCTCCCAATTCTAATATTGCATGGACTCTGTTCAAAGGTCCCTCTCAGCTCTGACATATTCTGTTCTAAGGTCCCTTCCAGCTCTGATGGTCTAGGGTCTAAAAGACCTTCTATCACTGACATCCTCTGTTCTCAGATCCTACTCAGCTCTGACATTTTGTGTACTGTTTCTAAGTCCCTTCCAGCTCTGCCACTCTCTGTCCTCTGCTCTAAGGACCCTTTTAATTCTGATATTCTCTGATCCATGATGAGGACACCAAAGGAATGGGAATTATGCTGAAGGGAGGGGATGGGGACTTTGGGAGCATCAGGCCTTAATGAGAGTGCCATAAAGAGGAGCCTTGGGCATCCAGGGACAGCATGGGACATCATATTTTTGCTTATCAGCCCAGTGCTGGCCATGACCTGGAAGCCTAAAGCCCTCAGAACTGGCTAAAAGCTAACACTATTACCACTGGAAACTCCACCACAAGTCCAGGGCCATTTCTCTGAGCATCACGGCTAGAAAGGTCAGAGAAGAAAAATGTGACCAGAGGCAACAATCATGAACTGGTCATCGACTCCAGACAGAAAGCCCTGGGGTAGACTGGACTGCACTGGGACAGGTGAGTCTGGGCTTCAGGAAACACAAAGGAAAGGAGGGATATTGGTCCTTGCCTTGGGGAGCTGGTAGCTTTGGAGGGGACAACTAAACTCACCCAATGGACAATATGGAACACATCATTTTCCCCTCTTTCTAGGCCCCAGTTTCTCCCTCTGTAAAATGTAAGGTCTGAGCTAGATGATCCTTAAAGGTCCCCTCCAGCCCTAGGATCCTCTAATGCTATGATCTATAAGCAAAGCAACACATGGAAAAGCTGAGAGAATGGAATAATCTGGATTCACCAAGGAAGAGCTTCTCGAAGAGATGAGGAAAGGGCATGGAGGATGGAGACTGAGCATTGGGGGATGCATGGAGTATGACACCATCAAAGTAACTCAGGTAATCATTCAGGAAGGCTCTAACACAACTCCCTCCTTTTTCATAAAAGGAAATCACGATCCAGTGAAAGACAATGACTTCCCCAAGTCATCTAGAGAGTGACTGATGGAACAGAGATTAGAAACCAATTTTTGGGTGGTTGTTGGGGGTTTTTTTTTGTTTGTTTTTTTCTTTCTGTCTTTTTTTGCTTTTTACTCTGACTGCAATGGCTTTCTACTCAACCATACTGAATTTGCCCATCTTGCTTTGGGGGAAGTTATCCAAACTTGTCCTTGGGAGGGAAACTAGGTAAACCAATTTCCACCCCATTTTTCTCCATGTCAATTGCCTACTGCGCCAATCCCAAGCTCTTGAGGAACTCTCCTCCTGAAGTTGAGGTAGGAAGCATCCAGTTCGTTGTCTTAGAGAAAACTTCCCAACCCTGTGAGCTGCTCCTACCCCAAGACCTTTGTCTTGCCTCACCCTTGAACTTCAACTTACTGGGATATTTTGATGCTATTCACTTGGGAAGATATTTGGACTTATTTTTGGAGAGAAAAAACCCCACCTCTTCCCCTTTCCTCCCTCTTCTGCTTGCAATAGTTAAGGGATAAATGGGAGGTGACCCCTGTAGCATTGACCTCCCAAGACCCTGTGAGATATCCCAGAATAGGAGGAAGCCAGGAGAGAGGATGCTGGGTGTGCTACTGACTGAGGGTCAGCAAAGGAAAAAAGGAGGGGGAGGCAGCCAAGACAGAAGCTAGCTGAGAGCTTTGTCAGACGAGTAACCCAAATAACACTTCCTGTCCCAGTCCCCTCATTCCCCAGCCTGACACTTAGCATATCTCTGCAGTAGGAAATCTCTGAATCTTCATCACATCTAATCTGGCAGCAAGTAGCATATTTTCTTACTCCATAGCAAGGGTTCCCAACTTGGGTTATGAGAAGTTTGTCAAAAGGGCCATGAGGAATATTTAGTAAATGACTGTAATGTATTGTTGAAATATTCCAGAAATTCCAAATTTATTTCTAACCAATGAAGTGACAAAAATTTTGGTATACTCTTGAAGAAAAATATTCTCTTTATTTTCTTTCTTATCTGCAAATGCATGGTAAATTTTATTTCATTTTCATATTGAATTAGGAGTACGGGAATGTTTTCTGAAGTCAGGGGGCAGGGGTACCTTAAAAGGTTGGGAACCCTTGAGTTACAGCATATATTCCCAATCTTCCCCTTCCCCCATCACCCTGCTAGTAGTAACAACTGGCGCATTTATATAGAGATTATAAGTTTGCATAAGACTTTATATACATTATCTCCATTGAGACTCACAACCACCCTGTACTAGCATCATCTCCATTTTATAGAGAATGAAATTAAGATTAAGAGAAATGAATCCGCGTGCCTCCGGTCACAAAAGTAGTATTATTCGGACAGTGGTCTTCCTGAGCTGCCCCTCCACTGGCCAACCTATAGCCCTAGTTTGGACACTTTCTCTCCAGTATCACAACTCCTCGGTCTCCCTGCCTCCAATACCCTTCCATATTCCAATCCCTATTTTTATACTAAATATGACTTTTATCTGATCACTTTCCTTAAGGGAGGGGAGGAGGCCTTGACATGGGAAGCAATTTGCGCAATGCCACACAATGTGGACTAGAGTCAAGACCAAAATTAAAGGCTGGGGAGTCAGGCCCCAACATCCTTTCCAATGCATCACACTGGGCCTGCTCACTCCTGAGCCTCTGAGAAGAGCAGTTTCTTGGAAGTACCTTATCCCTAATGTTTTAAACAGTGCCTAGAGCACAATAAGCCTTTGGGGATCCTGCTCCAAGTGATGACAAATCTATTATCTTGACCTTCAATCAGTCAGTTGACAAGTGCTTAATGTGTCTACTTAAACACTGAACTAGGGTCCTGGTGGCTCAAAGACCAAAAGTCTTTTACATTCAATCCAGGGAGACATGGAAGGACTGGCCAAGGAGGGCCTCGGCTTTACAGCATGCTCAGATTTGCCTTTCCTGGGGCTTGCAGAGTATTCTCTCCCTGATTCCAAGCCAAACCATGGAACACTGGTGACCTATGTTCATCCATGAGTAACTTGGGCTGGAGCTGGTAACCAAAGAGTTTTCAGGTTGGCTGGGAGGACTGATGATTCAGAAGGCACAGATCTAGAATCGAGATCGAATACAAAAGAAAGACTATGTCCCTCCCTCTGCCGCATTTTTGTTTTTCCTTTTCTTGCTGGGGAAGCAAAAACTACCACGGGCTGCTAGGTATGAGGTGAGGCAGTGGCCACCTTCTCTCCAGACATCCACTCAGCCCATGTCTGCACAAATATCTCTTTTGTGTGTGTTCTTTCCTGATCCTAGGTGAGCCTGGTAAGCTTCACGTGCTTTAAAAGGCAGGAAAATCCATCAGAGCGCTCCTCAGGAACCAGAATCAGTACCAGTCTCCTTGTGGACTACGTGTCTGAAGAGGGAAGGGTGTATTTCCTGATTTGGGAGGATTGTTTTGTAAGAGCTCTTCTTCCTATGCTCAATAAATAGTCCTCAATAAAAGCTAGCTGGGGTCAACTAGTCCATTGGTAAAGTGGGTAACATGCTATATGGGGCATGTTACCCCCTTGTGAGAGATATTAAAGGGGCTTGTGAGAGATAATATTAAAAGCCACAGGCCCTCAGGGTCATCCTTAGAATCCTATCCATCTCTGGGGACTGAACCTCTGTCCTGTTGATGCTGGCCAAGTCAAGGACCCCACGGTGATGGAAAACATGCTGGCCCCATGTCTACACATGGTTTGTTTTCCAGAAATGAAGGCCAATGTCTTGCCTCTTCCCGTTAGACACCTCCCCCTCCTAGGACTGGGGCAGTATGATCCCCAAGCCTTAGAGGGACTTTCCTCCCAGTGGAAAAATCTGGGCCTGGAAAGGGACAGGACCTGACCTCTGACTTGAAAAGCTGAATTATGATACACAGTAGGGCTTAAAATATTCTGGGGGTGGCAAGATAACTGAGTAGAAGGCAAGGCATGCCATAGGCATGACCAATCAGCTGAAACTTATTAAATATTATTCTTCATAATAAATCCCTCAGATATACACAGAGTGACACAGCAGTTTTGATCTCACTAACTCATATGTTGGGTTCCCTTCAGTAGAGTACTAGCGAAAGATACAGAGTTTAGGCAAGGCATCAATCTTGCTTGCTTGTGTAACTTTTGACAAGACATTTAATCTCTCTGGGCCTCAGTTTCCCCATCAGTAAAATGAGAGGGTTGAGCTAGATGGCCTCTGAGGCCCCTCCCAGCTGTGGATCTATGATCCAATCTAAGGGTGTCAAAGTTGAATAAACACTGAGAGCCCCTACTCCATGCATAAGGATCCCAGCAGACTGCATAGTGACTGCGTTTTGAAATGTAATGCTATGAAAGTTTTATTGTGTTCTTATTTATTTTGTTAAATATTTTCCGATTTCATTTTTTCAAAGCAAAGATATTACTGAAAGAAAAAATAAAGCCAAATAACATGGAAAAATAATCCCCCATCTACACAGAGGCATACTCTCCCACAGGTAGGAGAGGTGTCAAGAAAAATTAATATGATACTCAGCACTGTAGGCCTAAACCTGCCAGAAGAAATTTTTGTGAATTTATTATCATTCTAATCTAAGCATTTCTGCTCAGAGAGAAAAAAATGTCCAAACTGAAAAAATCCCTTTATGTCTTTGTTCACCTCCCTTTAACTCGAGTCATTTTGAAGCCCTAATTAATAATATTCCCCAATTACAATTTTAATCTGATTCTAGCTGCACTGGGGAGCACTGCTGTCAGAGGTATGTTAGACAAATCTGATCCAACCAACCAGCATTTCCCAAACTGAGAGTTGAAAGTACCTCAGTAGCCATCAAGACCGACCTAGACTCAAAAGGAATTCCAAGCACAACCTAACTGTGGAGTGGTCATCCAACATCTGCTCAAAGACCTTGAGAGAGAGGAACCCACCACCTCTTGTGGCACCTTATTTCAATTTTGGACGTCTCTAGTTTGTAAGAAGGGCAGCTAGGTGGCATAGTGGATAGGATTGTTGTTTGTTCTCAAAGAGGACCATGACATCCAGAAGGTGATGCCACCACATGCAAGTGAAGTGGATTTAAGTGAGGCAGGGCTGTGCAAAGTCACCCACCTATATTTCTCCTCCAGAGCCATCTGGATCCAGTGGCAAGATACAGATCAGGGTGACTGGAGATGGCCCCACAGTGGATAAAAACTAGGAGTCAGGAAGACCCGAGTTCAAATCAGGCCTCAACAACCAGCTGTATGACCCTGAGCAAGTCACTTAACCCCATTTGCCTCAATTTCCTCATCTGTAAAATGACCTGGAGAAGGAAATGGCAAATCACTCCAGTAGCTTTGCCAAGGAAACCCCAAATAGGGTCAGGAAGATTCAGACACAACTGAAAATGACTAAACAACAACAAATTTGTAAGAATTATTTTTTTTCCTGACATCAAGCTTAAGTTGGATTATTAAGCACCTACTATGTGCCAATTTTTCAGCTCCTCGATGACCTCTCCCTCTGACGGCGGGGTTGGAGAGTAGAGCACTCAGCTCCTTCCAAAGCCTTCCTTTACAGAAGGCTCTGAACTCTCAGAACTTTCCAGGTAATTCTCCACTTTCTATCAGCAGCTCTACTTGGTTTGGACCTCATGCTCCACATCACGTAAGAGCTTGGTTATCTTCCCTCCATCTCTTTTTTTTTTGTGGGTTGTTGTAATAGCAAGCACCCTAGCACACCCAGGATGGCTTGCTAGCATAGGTTCTTTCATCTGATTTAAAGGAAATATAGCTTTTAAAGGGGTCAATAGTCTTACTTTAATCAAACATGTATCATTCACTTAGTTCAGGGGAAAGGTCAGTACCCTGAGCATAGAGACAAGCAGAGAAAATACAAACAGAGAAAACAGCACAGATCAACAGACAGATCCAACCGTACATACATAGTTACCAGACAGAGAAGCACAAACACCTAGGTTTTCAAAGGGGTGGGGCTTCTTAACAGAGGAGTTTCATCTGGAAAAATCACAGGAACACTCTTCCAATGAGTGAGCCCCCAAGGCAAAATGCTATCCCCAGAGTATAAATACACTTCTCAGAGCCAGAGGGCATCACAAGCCTTGAGCCTCTAAGTAGAAATTAGCAAAAGGTGTGAGCCTTCCTACAAACAAGCCTGCCCTAATTACACTTCCCTTAATGGGCTCCACTTGAGGCCAATTAATGGGAGGAGATCTTCCCATTTTAAGAACCTTACAGTTGCCTTTCCCCATTAGATTGAGAGCTCCTTGAGAGCACAGTGTGGACAAAAATGAAAAACAATGCCAAGAACTAACCAAGTACTGCTGTGAAATAGTCTAACGAATCCTCCCCAAAACACATAGACCTATAAGAGCTGATAGCTGCAGGAGTTGGTATTGATTCCTCTCTCTACATGGTAGCAAAAGTTTCTTCAAGGAAGAAGAATGTTGAGAAGACCGGGAAAAAAACAACAACTCCGAAGAGCTGCTAACAGTTGCTATGAAGGTAAAAAAAAAAAGACTTGTCACAGGCAAGACAATATAAGGCCTGAAGTACTGAAGTTTAGAAAAAGAGAATTCTTACTTATAAAATTCACACTTTATTCAAGGTTATACCAAATCTATTAGCAGAAAAAGTCCAAAAGAACTTCTAAGTTCCGGGCATCTTCACCAGACTACCAAACATGTAGCTCTCCCCATCAAAAAAAATTGTTTTAGGGCAAGATGGAGGCTGGAAAGCAGGGAGTAGCTTAAGCTCTCCCCCAAATCCTTCCAAACACCTGTAAAAAATTGCTCTGAACAACTTCTAGTGCTGTGGATCCCACAAAATAGCAGAGGGAAGCAGATCTCCAGCCCAGGAGGGCCTGGATGGTCACTGGGAAGGGCCTATTGCATGGTGCTGGGAACA
>CM053623.1:442879245-442914417 GCA_028646595.1 Phalanger gymnotis | reverse complement strand
GTTCACTGGGTACATCTCTCTCCCTTCTTTAGCTTTCTTTTATGTGTTGTCTTCCCCCCTTAGAACCTAAGCTCCCTGAGGGCAGAGGCTGTCTTTCTGCTTCGGAAACCAGCCTCAAATGTCTATTTGCAAGGGGATTGGCCTCATCAGTGGAGATTGGTTACTTAATACTCCACCCCTCACATAAGTATATATACATACATACATATATACACACATAGATGTGCATGCATGTATATATGTGTATACCTATACGTGTGTGTATCTATCTATATTTATCTATAGTCAGCTCAAAAGAAACATGAGATGTGCAAATTTAGAGAATCCACCCCAAATGTTCACATGGACTATTTGTGCCCGACCTGTGGTAGAACATTCATCGCTTATATTAGCCACAGTCGGACACACTGTAACTTGACTCTAGCATAATGACACCATTTTGATCTTCTTGGAGAACAAAGGACAACATCAAACCAACCAGTCTATCCATGGATAAATATCTATATTTGGGGGAGAATATCTATATAAATACATAAGTATAGCTAGATAGAAAGATAGATGGGTAGGTAGATAGACAGATAGATGGATGTAATGATAGATGTCTCCTACATGTAGCATATGGTTCAAAGGGAAGTAGAATATGCATCTCTAGCCTCTTCTTCCCCTTCCCCCTTTTCCAAGGGAGACTTTATTTCCTCTCAGGAGGGGAAGCAGGAGGTTAGGGCTAGAAGTTTAGAGGCTTGGCCACTCTGTTCTCCTCAGAGAGAGGGAATACCTAGCTAGAATTCTGTCTGCTACCTTAAATATTATTAGTCTAGGGGGTATAGTTTTTGGGTTCAGGTCAAACTTCTGATTGGTGCTCATTGAAGGGGAAGGGGAAAGGAGGACCCCAAGCTTTATATCCAACGCTTGACTCCCTTCTCACTGAATACCATTTCCACAAGGAACACACATAGCAATTAGCACAGAAACCTACTTATCCAAATCAATAGCAAAACAGAAGTAAGAGAAAGTATAGAGAGATGAATATATCCCAGACAAGACAGAGTGAAGGAGCTCTCCCACTGGAAACAAAGAAACTCAGCTCAAGAGTCCTAGACATCACCTAAGGGGATATTCCCTGAAGTCTTGAGCATAGCAATCTGGGGAGAGTAATATGACAGAGACTCATCTGCTCTCATGTCAGCTTCTTCCCAGAGTCTTATTCTCCCTTCATTCTCTCTATCTCCTCTCAGTTGATGTTGACATTGTCGACCTTCTCTCTCAAAGCTGGAAGTGTCCGTTGCAGAGACCAAAAACATCCAAAGAGACTCAAAAGCCTTGAAGAAACTCAAGCCAGTTCAAAGGGTTGAAGAGAATAGATCAGGGCATTGATCTCCACCAATGAGGAGAAAGGCCAAACCATTCCTCCTCAGGGCCAAAACTCTTTACAGTCTCAAGCAAAGATCAGCTGGGGCATGTTCAAAACCTGTAACTGCAGTGTAAACACCAGCATCATCCCTTTTAAACAAGGGTGATTAAATGAGGGTGCTGTATTCATGACACTCTATAGAGTTTTACTTGAGGGGACACCTCAGTGACTCCATGCCTAACTACCACAGGATTTATCCATAACACACAGCAATGAAGCAAAAGCAATCACTGTGACTAAGAGAGCAAAGCTAACTAGATGCCACAGTAACACTATCCATGGGCCTCTTTATAAAACACAACTTAACCATAAGCAGCAGTGTAATGCAAAACAATGAGCCAACAGACATTGCTCTAGCATGGCATCATCAAATGAATATAACTGTAAAGTAATAAAAATTTTCCAAACAAGCATACTCAGATGTGCAGCATTTCACATGTACAACAGCAAATATGTACAATTAAATGCAAAGTGCATTTCACATGGGCAATCTCTAGCATTGGCACCTAGATGCACGTATAACTCTATCTTCAGATTTACCTAGAATTGCCATTGATATCAATGGGCTTTGGGACTAACATATGTGTGTGTGTATGTGTACGAATGTATGTGTATGTTTTTTGTTGTTCAGTCATTTTAAGTTGTGTCTGATTCCTTGTGACTCCATTTGGGAATGGTTTGTCATTTACTTCTCCAGGTCACTTTACAGAGGAAGAACTAAGGCAAACAGGGTTAAGTGATTTGCCCAGGGTCACACAGTTAGCAAGTGGCTGAGGCCAGATTTGAACTCTTCCTGACTCCAGGCCTGACACTCTATCCACTGCTCCAACTAGCTGCCCCATTGAGCCACCTAGCTGCCTCTGAACTAGATAAATTTGTGTTGGAATGTAGTAGATAGAGAGCCAGAGCCTCAGAGCCAGACAGACTTATAAATGACTCTAAATGTACATGCTCTGTTGCTTGATAGAATATAAGCTTCTTGAAGACAGAGACTGTTTCATATTTGTCTTTGTATCCTCGGTGGCTAGCAAGGGGCTGGCATATAGTAGGCTCTTAATAAGGAGTGTGGGTTGGTTGATTGAAATTCTAGAGAGATAAAGGATTAGGGGGATCAGCGAAAACTTACCTGCACTGGGTTTAGAATGGAGAAAAATAATCTAAAAAGAGATGATGAGGAAGGAATTCATCCTAGGGTTGTAGAAGAATGAATGCCAAGGCATGGCTTTAGGAGAGGGTATGTCAAATTTGGGAAACTAATTGTTTAGTTTGGCTGGAATACTGAATCCTGCATTGGTACAAGCCAGATTGTGAAAAGCTTTAAATCATAGGCTAAGAAATGTGTGTTTTATCCTTTATGCAACAGGGAGCCACGGCGGGCTTTGGGTCATGATCAGAGCTGGGTTTTAGGAAAATTATTTTGGTAGCTGTGTGATGGGTAGATTGGACTTGGGGGAGAGTGGAAGCATGAAGACCAATTAGGAAGCTATTTATAGAAGTTGATTTGAGAGGTAATGAGGGCCTGCACTATGAATGCAGTGAAGAGAATTGATTGGAGAAATTTAATGGCGAAAGAATTAACAGAACTTGGTAAATGATTGGATGTGGATCACAAGGGAGAGAGGAGCCAAGGATGACGCAAAAATCGTGAACCTGGAAAACACAAAGAATTGTGCCTTCACAGGGTTGTTCTAAAGATAGCATTTTGTAACCCTATAATCATGAGTTGTTATTATTTCAGGCAAAAAACCAAGGACAGCTCTCTGAGCTGCCCACTAGGGATTACCTTCTACACTGACATGGAACCATGAATGAATTCTTTCCGTGACTGATCATTCAATTAGTTCCAAATAGGATTAGCCTAACCTACATCTCTCCATCTCATACATAAAGACGATATTATAGACCTAATTCCTCAGATGCTTTGCTGGAGTCCAAGTGTCCTATGTGTTGTACAACATAGGTTAAGCCCACCCTTCCTCTTTCTCTCTTTCAAGAAGGATCAGTTTCTCCTAAAAGGAGACAAAATGGTTTCAGGAATTGATAAGCCCCTGTTTCCCTCATGCAGCTTCCTGCTCACTTAACAGCATAAAAGTCCTACCCATGGACAATTGGGACATCCCTAGTTGGCGGACTTTTGAAGACCAGGCTAATCGCCAAGTCCTTCATCATATCCTCCCCTAATGACCAGATAGTTTTCATATGAAGACAAGAGGCCATGCCCAGAGAACCCAAGTGCCATTTTAACCTTGTTGCTTTTCCCTGCTATGTGAGGACAAAGTAAACCTCCTTTTGTTAACTGTTCAACAACTTACAAATGCCTCATTGCATCCCAACCCTGAGCCACAGAAAAGAAGATATTATAGATATTATGGTCAACAAATTAGCTCAGACATAGCCATTCTATTCATTTAGATGAGGTTTTTTGTTGTTGTTCAGTCATTTCAGTTGTGTCCTACTCTCTGTGATCCCATTTGGGGTTTTCTTGGCAAAGATACTGGAGTGGTTTGCCATTTCCTTTTCCAGCTCATTTTATACTTGGGGAAACTGAGGCAAACAGGGTGAAGTGACTTGCCGAGGGTGGCACAGCTAGTAAGGTGACTTGCCCTGGGTCACACAAATAGACTGAAGCCAGATTTGAACTCAGGGAGATGAGCCTTCCTAATTGCAGGCACAGCACTCTATCCACTACACCACCTACCTGCCCCTTAAACAAGGTCAGTCATGGTAATTTTAACAAGTCCACTGAGCAAATTTCCAGGAAATGGCTACTGAAGGTTCTTAAAAGTTGGCTCAGAACTTGAATGTCAAGCTTAGCTCAGATGTCATTGCTTCGATTGGAGACAAAAGGGTTTGTTTTGTTAAGAAACCAAACAAACACTTGTTGCCTTGGAGTACACAGCTGGTGTACACCTAACAGCAGCAAGTAATTTACTTGTGAGCAATTACATGGAAAGGATCCCTTTATTTCTACTTCAGAGCCCTGAAGGGCATATAAGGCAAGGGCTTGAACATGCAGAGAGGTTGGAAACCACCACCTGAAACCTGATATTTACCAGCACTTTGCAGATTCCTTGTGTACGTTATTTCATTGGAGCCTCAGGTCAACCCAGTGAAGTGGGTACTAACAAGTATTATTATTCCATTTAACAGATAAGGAAGCTGAGGCTTAAAGAGTCTCTCTCAGCCTCCTGAGTGACTTGCTCAGAATCAGGCAGCTAGTAAGTGTCAGAGGTGGGAGATGAACCTGGGTCTTCACTTTCCAAGTCTAGCTTGATATCCACTGTGCCGTCTAGCATCTCTACAAGATCCTTAGTTTACAAACCTACAGAAATTCACAATATTAAAGACACTTGGAACTTGAAATCATAGGGAAAAATCAAGGCAATGGCACTCCACATTTCCAAGTCTATTTCCTCATCTGGAAAAGAGGCAATAATTCTGATAGTACTTAATCTTGCAGAGGTTATTAATGAGGCTAAATTAGATAATATATGTGTATGGGAGTGATCCTTTGAGGAAGTCCATTCACTTATATATGTAAAGCATTTGAAAACTGTATGGCACTGCACAATTAAAAAAAAAATCATAGAATGATAGAGCTGTAAGGGAATACAGAGATTGTGGAACCCAAGCCCATCATTTAGGTCAGAGGACCTGGATTCCTATCCCATCTGTCAATCGGGCTTACAACCGGTGGGACCTCAGGCAAGTCATGTAACTGCACTGGGCCTCAGTTTCCCCATCTATAAAATTAGCTGGCTGGACTAGACCCTTTCCAGCCCTAGCTCTATTTGTCCCCGAGGAAGGAAATGACCTATCTAAAGTCATCGACATGTGAGAGTCAGAGCTCTAGAATCCACATCTCCAGAACCTTGGCTTCAGTGTTCAGGACATGCTACCACTCTGCATCTCCCTTCGGGGATTTCCTCAGGCCAGACAAGACAGTTTTGTGCCTTCTGCCTAGAGATGCTGTTTCAGGAGTCCCTGCAGGGCTTCATCTGTACCCAGCACCAGTAAAGAACTAGCCCTCCCTGAACAAGATGGTGAAGGCTTCATCACCCTCAGTGCCTGCTTCCTCTTTTTTTAATCCCTCTCCATACTCTGTCCTCATCAATGTGCTCTTTCCTCCCTGTGGCTTTGCTGTCCTTATTCATGGAGTAAATTCAGAGTCAGAAGGATGAGAGGGAGGAAAGCCAGAGGTGATGGAAGAGTATCAAATGACTGGTCCCTACTTCTGCTTGAGACCTTCTCTCGGACGACAGCTGTTAACCCAGGGCCTGGGCAGGAAACTGGTGAGTCTAGATCAAAGGCCACTGAGAAAGGTAGGCTCATTATGAAAAATAAATATGGGAAATAAAGCCTGGTCAAGAACCACTGGGTATTGAGACACCAGTCCAGCAAATGGGCAGTTGGTCACCAAATGTCACCATGAGGAATGAAAAAGATGGAAGATCTCACTCCCAGCAAGCACGGAAGGCAGGGGAATTTGGGGGTAGGGGGAACAGGGAACCTACAGGGAGGGAGCTGCCTTTACATTTCTTCCAGTGTCAAATAAAAACCAAGCACCTATGAAGTATAAGGTGGTCTCTTCCTAAGGGAAAAAGGGAAAGAGTCTCTCTTTCTACCTCATTATTTGTTGTCGTGTTCAGTCATTTTCAGTTGTGTCTGACTCTTCATGACCCCATTTGGGGTTTTCTTGGCAGAGATACTGGAGTGGTTTGCCATTTCCTTCTCCAAGTCACTTTTAGATGGGGAAACTGAGGCAAACAGCATTCAGGGACTCGCCCAGGGTCACACAGCTAGTAAGTGTCTGAGGCCAGATTTGAACTCAGAGTCTTCCTGACTCCAGGCCTAGAGCTCTAGCCACTGCACCACCTAGCTTCCTTTATATTAGGGAAAGAAAAGTCATGAAAAGTGCTTCAAGGAGAAAAATAATGAAGAAAAGGGATTTGAGGGAGCCAAAGGGAGGACAATTCCAAAAGACTCATGATGAAAAATGCTATCCACATTTAGAGAAGGAACTATGGAGTCCGAATGCAGATGGAAGCACACTATTTTCTCTTTTTTTGTTTTTTCTGTTTTTTGTGGTTTTTCCCCTTTCTTATGTTTCTTTGTTCATAACACGACTTATGTGGAAATATATCAGACCACTTGCCGACATGGGAAGGGGGAAGGAGGGGAGGAAAGAAGGAGAAAATAATGGAACTCTAAATCTTATAAAAGTGAATATTGAAAACTATCTTTACATGTAATTGGAAAAAAATAAAATAATATTTACAATTTTTTTTTAAAAAAGGAAATCTTGACCTGGGCCAGGCAGTTGGAAGGTAAGAAAGAATATGATACAAGCCAAAGGGAAGAGGATTGGCATCATGGAAAGAGCCCTGGACTGGGAGGCAGAAAACCTGGGTTTGATTCCCTGCTTTGCCACTGTGTGCAAAGTCCTTGTCACTCTCTGAGTCTCCTTTTTCCTCATTTGTAAAATGAGGAGATAGATGTAGAATTAGAGGTTTTTAAGCTGGAGAAAGACAGACAAACAGAAAGACAGATATACAGATGGCTGTATTTCAAGATCATTTTTGGTAACCCTGTGTATCTTATCTCTAAATTTAAAAACATTCTTTTAATCTTAGCTTCACTGGATTTATTCATGCAAAAACTTTGTAATTTTATGTAATCAAAGTTATCCGCCTTCCCCTCTATGATGCTCTCCATCTTATTTGTTCATGAACTTTTCTCCTGTCCGTAGATCTGAAAGGTAATTTTGTCCACATTTCTTGAATTTGTTCACCATGTGACCTTTTATATCTACGTCGCCTATGGAGCTCATCTTAGTATTAAGTGTAAGGTGTTGGTCTAAATCTAATTTCCTCCATACTTCTGTTCAATTTCCCAACAGTTTTTTCTCAAATAACAAACCCTTATCTAGCTAGGTTCACAGTGTTTATCAAATACTAGGGTACTAAATACATTGGTTTCTGAATGTCAATTAGCTAAGTCGTCCCATTAATTGGTTTCTCTATTTAGTACCAAATTGTTTTGTAAATTGGTAAGTAGTAGTAGTAGTAGTAGTAGTAGTAGTAGTAGTCGTAGTCGTAGTCATAGTCATCATAGTAGTAGTAGCTAACATTTATCTAACACTTACTCTGTGCCAGGCACCGTGCTAAGTGCTTTACAATTATTATCTTATATAGTCTCATAACAACCCTGAGAGGTAGGAACTATCATTAACCCCATTCTGCAGATGAGAAGAATGAGGCAAGCAAAGGCATTGTCTTGCCCAGGGTCACACAGCTAATAATTGTCTGAGGCCAGATTTGAACTGGGTCTTCCTGCCTCTTGGCCCAGCACTCTATCCATCCCGTTGCCACTTAATTCGTGCTTCAGGGTATAGTTCAAGACCTGGCACTACTAGGCCCCCATTATTTCCAGTTCTTTTCATTATCCCCCCTGAGATCCTTTGCCCTTTTTTTTCCAATTTTAGCAATTTTTTGTTCTATAAAATAATCCTTTAGTAGTTTAAAAATGAACTGAGGGAAAAAGCTTTATAGCCAGTTTCTCTGATAAAGGTCTCATTTCCAATATATATATATAAACTAATTTAAATTTGTAAGACTAAGAGCTATTCCCCAATTGATAAATGGGGGAACAGATAGTTCTCAAAGGAAGAAACCCAGGCTATCTATAGCAATATGGGAGAAAAAAAAATGCTCCAAATCACCACTAATTAGAGAAATGCAAATTAAAGCAATTCTGAAATTCCACTTCACACCTCTTGGAGTAGCAAAGATGACAAAAATGAAAAATGTTGGAGGCAC
The DNA here is from genome assembly GCA_028646595.1 of Phalanger gymnotis. NCBI lineage: Eukaryota > Metazoa > Chordata > Mammalia > Diprotodontia > Phalangeridae > Phalanger > Phalanger gymnotis. Next base: position 442,906,188 of record CM053623.1, on the reverse strand, counting down.
TGTGAGAAAATAGGCACACTGATACAAACTCTTGGTAAAGCTTTAAATGGCCACCATTCTGGAAAGCAGTCTGGAATTATACATAAAAATTTACTAAACAATGAATGCCCTTTGACCCAGCTATATTAGACCTAGCCCAAAAAAAGATCAAAGAAATGGGGGAAAGATCCTATATTTACAGAAATATTTATAGCAGTTCCTTTTGTAGTGGCAAAAAAAAACCCAAAATCAAACAAAACCCTGGAAGCTAAAGGAATAACTATCAACTGAAGACTGTGGTATATGAATGAGTTGGGATACTACCGTGCTGTAGGAAATGTGGCAATAAATTATTTCAGAGACATGGAAAGACCTAAATGAATAGGTTAGAGAAAAATAAGCATGAACAGAACAATTTATACCATAACAACATTATTATAAAAATAGTTTTTAACGACTTTTGTAAACTGATGAAGAAGGAAATGAATAAAACTAGGAGAACAAACGACTTTGGAAGCTTTAAGAATTGGGATGCAATGACCATCCAGGTCATTGACAATGATGAATGATGAAATATACAAGCTATATTCCGACAGAGTGATAGATTTAGGGAGCAGAATTTTATATGTATGTGTACAAAAATATACATATATATGTACACATTTACATACAGCCAATGAAGGATCTTGTTTTGCTTGACTATGGATATTTGTTACAGGAAATTTGTTTCTTTTTTTTTACATTGGGTTGAGGGGATGAGAGGGAGAGAAAATAGATTTCTGTTAAAACAATTTTGGGGCAGCTAGGTGGCACAGTGAGTAGAGCACCGGCCCTGGAGTCAGGAGGACCTGAGTTCAAATCTGGCCTCAGGCTTGACAAGTGTACTAGATGTGTGACCTTGGGCAAATCACTTAACCCCAATTGCCCTGCCCCCCCCCAAAAAAACAATTTTAAAAAATAAAGAGGTGGAGATTACTACAGGTGTGGAATATTACATGCATTTTCAGATGAGGTCACAGTATTGCAAGTTTGGCTTTATTGTCTTACTTTGTTATGAGGAACCAAATGTGGTAAGATCAGTCTGTAAATGTTTGTAATATAAAACAAAACACATCCACTTTAAACTTTAAAAACTTTATATAATAATAAATAATTATTTATTAATGAAATAATATATTACATAGCATATTGTATATTATATCATATTATTTATGTAATGTTATTAAACATAATATAATATATAAATAATAAAAAATAAATTAATTAAATAGTTAAAGTTTATTTAAACTTTAACAAAGCTTTTTTTAAAAAAACTATCTGAAAGGCAGCCCATAGGCTTTACCAGGCCAAAGGGTCTAGGCATGGGGGTACTAGAACCAGCTGGAATCTATCAAAAGAGCTGGTTGTTAAATTTTCAGAGTATTTACATGGAAATTATTAAGTATTCAAATCAGGGTTTCATTTATTTTGTTTCTTATCATCTATCCCAGGGTTGGGGAACCTGTAGCCTCAAGGCCACATGTGGCCCTTTAGGTTCTCAAGTATGGCCCTTTGAGTGAAACTTCACATTTGGATTCGAAGGGCCACACTTAAGGACCTAGGGGGCCACATGTGGCCTTGAGGCTGCAGGTTTCCCGCCCTTGATCTATACTTAAGAAAGTTATAGAGAAAATGTTAATTATGCAGATTAGTCTTAAAAGTGTGTCATGCCTCCTTTTTTTTCCCCCAGAGAGCAGACTGTTAAACATTTACCAGAACTTCGCTAGATCCAGGACATAAAAATGGTTAAGAACCTTTCTCACGCTGAGTCTATGACCTTAGGATCCTAAGCTAATTAATAGATATGTTTCCTCTCCTGGAGGGGGAGCTGGACCCTTCTGGGAATAAAGAACTTCTCTAAGGAATGATGAAGAGTATCGACAGGTGTCGTTGGAAGGGAAGAAGAAAGAAGCAGAAGTCATTGGTTACTTCCTCCTGAGGGCTGTAGAGGAGGCCCTTTGTAGAGCTCACATAAACAATAGGTAGGTCTAATGTCTTCCTGGGGCATGTTGGCAAAACTAATTACCCTAGCCACTCCTATGGATATAGAGTGGGTGGCAGGAGCGGTAATTGTACTGCCAAAAGCAACTTAGAGAGCCCTGGTAGGCGTAATGAAATTCTGGGCAAGAAACTGAAGACCTTAGTGGCATTCTCATTGATGCTGGTGATACAGGTGTAGGGGTTTCTAAGGAGAGAGGAAGACTGGTGTGGTAAACTTCTGCTAAGAAGATGGTATCTAAGAAAAAGATGGCAATTTTTGAACCATAGCTGAAAACATATCATTCTCCTACCTTTTACTTCCTGCTTTTAGAGAGGATGCATGTGGTTCCAGATCTTCTTTAAAGAAAATCTTGGCCAAGAGCAGAGTACACCTAATAAAAGTCCAATAAAAAATATGTAAAACCTGGGGTTCAAGCCTGGGTCATTTGCATAAGAGTCTTCTCATTGGTGGAAAGGATTTGATACTGAATGCCTCCATAAGGGGTGACATTGGCCCAAAAGCTTGAGAGAAGAGAGAACTTTTACTTCATTCCTGCTTTGAGAGAGGATGCATGTGGTTCCTGGCCTTCTTCAGGGAGAAATCTTGAGAGAAACAAAACAGATTTTAGATTATAGACATGTAGTACCATCCCCCAAAATGTCCTTGATTTCCAGATTGTCTCCCTAGAAACTTTAGGACATTTCCTTTGGGTGAAATTGAAGACTCTTTGACTCTGTCTGTCTCTCATTGGGGGAATTCATTCATTCTTTGTATCAATTGGAATATTTTTAATTTGACTTCTCTGAGCTTTTTTTCCCACCTACTTGGATAAATAAATTTAATTACTATTCACTATCTGTGATGGTCTTTCATATAACTAGTATTTGGTGGGAAAGAACCAAGCCTTCACATATAAGTTACATGCCTTCCTCTTTAAGAGATTATGATTAAAAAAGCAGCTAGAACCCAAAATTCATTTCCCTTGAGTGAGTATTATTTAAGAGAAGTGGAGATAGTTGTAATTATAGTCTACTCTTCCTGAGGGGAGCAGAGTAGTCAACATCATGGCCCCTCCTCTGGCTCCCCTCCAAGTAGGAACCAAAGTCTCCCCTTAGAGAAGGTGGGCAAGATTCCAGGGATAATCTATTCATACTTCTCTGCAAGTCAAATTAGGACAGCCCTTGTAGACACATATAACTATATAAGCAATACACGCCTTCCATAAGTTTTCATGAAGTTTTTCAAATATGATCAAAGGCTTTTAGTTGAAAGAGGGAAGGCAGGGAGGAAGAAAAAACATATACAACAAATCTGCAATACCATAGAAAGTAGTAGAAACAAGATATGGAGAAAAATAGCAGTGAAGGAAACCAGTTCACAGGAAACAATACCTAGGAAACCAAAAATAAAGCCCATGACCTCAAATGTCTATACACAATGGATAAAATATGAATAACAAACAATGGGAAGAGATTTTAATGCAAAGATGAAATATTGCTGGGGTTTGTTATACTGGGACTCATGATTGGAAAATGGCCCTAGAAGACTATACCTTGTTGAAAAGAAGGTTATCAATATGCATTTTAAAAGCACATATATGTGCCAGAGAATGAGCTTTATTTATTACCAAATAGATTCTCCCTTTCTCTTTTACATAGAGATTCTCTCTATTTCTCCTTTCTCTCTCCCTCTCTCCCCCTTTCTTTCTCTCCTCTCCCCTTTCTTCTCTGTTTCTCTCTCTCTCTCTCTCTCTCTCTCTCTCTCTCTCTCTCTCTCTCTCTCTCTCTCCTTCTCTCTCCCTCTCTCTCTCTGTAATAAATTCTATTCTTGACCTACCTTAATGATAATGTAATTCTTCAAAAGATAGAGAAAATGACAAGGATCTCTACTATTTGGGGCCTGATTTTTATTCACACGGAGAGAACTACTTGCTAAAAATAGAAATGATAGGAACTTTGGGGGTGATATGACCATCCCATCTCTAAATTCTTAATAGAAGAAAGTCAGGTACAATCTCCCAGAGGAAGAAAAGGGATTAAGTATAATGGGACTGGAAAGACGCATTGGGTTCAGGCTGTCACAGACTTTCAAAACCAAATAGCATTTTATATTTAATCCTATTCACAATAGGCAACCATTGGAGTTTATTTAGTAGGAGAGTAATACTGTCTTACCTTTGCTTTAGGAAAATCACTTTAACAACTATGTGAAGGATGAATTGAATTAACAGCCATATGGAGGGTGGACTGGAAAGGGTAGAGATTTACAGCAGGGAGACCACTTAAGAGGCTGTTGCAATAGTCTATGTGACTGGTAATGAGAGCCTGACCTAGGGTGATGGTCATCAGTATAGAGAGAAAGGGATGAAGAATGAAGACACAGAAACAATTCCAGTGAGGGATGAAAAGGGGTGGCTATGTAAACAGACCAATGTGTGTTCACAGGTAATTTGATAATCAACATAAATTTTAACGGAAAAGGAGAGAAAGAAGCAAGGGCAGATAAAGGGCAATGAATACCAAATCAGACATAGTTAGTTTGGGAATGCAGCCAGGTACCAATTAGTACGAATAATAAATCCTCTGATGAGCGAATATTATTCAAATTAGCACTATTCAAAGTTATAATTATGTAAAATATGGCAACTGGTACCAGTCCAATAGAGATATGCAATGTGAATTCAAATAATGAATTCAGGGGGATTCATTATTCACATGAATCAGGACCTGGCTGTAATGTTAGAAACACTAAAGCTTGGAGTAAGCTGAAACTGGTAATAAATGCTATTGAAAATAAAAAGGGATTTTTGAGCTATGTTGGAAAGAAGAGGAAGATGAAAGAAGGGATGGTATCACTTTTCTGGGGGTATGAAACCAGGGGAATGCTAAAGCCAGCTGGAAACAGCTCTCTAGAGCTGAAAGAAAGTTAAATTTTCAGTGTGAACTTTTACACCTTAGAAATCAGCAAATGCTACAAGTCAGGGGTTGGTTCATTGTTTTGTTGATTGCCTAAGCTTAAGAAAGTGGTGGAGAAAATGTTAAAAATGCAGATCAAGTTTTAAAATGTGTCAAGTATACTTCCATCCACCCACCCCCACTATCCACCCCAGTTGTTAAACATTTATCAGCATACCCTCTGGTGACAATGACAACACATCTCAGAGGGAAACCCAAACTATTCAAAGCTAATTTTACTTCTGTTTTGTCAGCTAAGTCCTATACAAAAAATAGTTAATTGACAATGGAAAACTAAGATAAGTCGGGAGCTGGGAGGAGAGAAGCTTGGTGTTTTTGTTGAATTCAGGTGAATTGTATCCCTAAGTACTGAGTGTCCTGATAGATGTGATTGCTGAGCTGCACATAGGGATTTATGAAAGACTATTAAGAAAGAAAAAAAAGTGCCATGGGACCTGAGGAGGGCAAATGTATTGATTGTTCCAAAAAGGGGAGAAATTCATACAGAAATTCCGCAAACAATATGACAGTCAACATGACTTCCATTAGTGGCAATGGTTTATGGTGATTTGTGAACATTTAAAAGGGGAAATGGTGATCACAAGAGACAGGAATGGCTTAATTGAGAATAGATCATGTGAAACTAACTTTAATTCCTTTTTGGACAAAGTTACAAGATGGTAGGTTAATGTTGTAAGGTGGGTAGATTTCAGCAAAACTTTGGGCAACAATCTATTATACAATCCTTGAGGATAAAATGGAGAGATGTGGATTGGACAATAAGACAGATGAATTGGAACCAGACTCAAAAAATGGTGGCTATTGAGTTGATATCAAAGGGAGGGGGTTCCTAGTGGAACAACTGAGGGATCTGTCCTTGGTACTGAGCTATCTAAATTTTAACCAATAATTCAGATGAAGGAAGACATAGGTGTAAGAATTTTCAAATCTGCAGATGACAGGAAAGTGGGAGGATTAGTTAGCATGTTGGTTGGCAGAATTGGGATCCAAAAAGATCAAGGTCAGGCTAGAACAATGGGCTGAAATAATCAAGACAAATTTTAATAGTGATATAAATGTCCTTATACTTGGGTTAAAAAATTCAACTTTATAGGCACAATATAGGGAAAGCATAGTATTCAGTTTAGCCACACTACATGATGGTTTGTTTGGAAAATATTTGAAGGTTTAACAGACTGATATCTTCATATGAGTCAATTGCATGATATGACAGACCAAAGAAATGGTAATCAATCAACAAACATTTATTGTCTTCATTAAGAGAAACATAGTGTCCAGAATATAAAAGTTCTATTGGACTCATAGATTCAGAGCTGGAGCAGACCTCAGAGACCAACCAATTCGAGCACTTCATTTTATTGGGGAGGTAACTGAAGCCCTCCCAGAGAGGTTGAATGAATTGTCCAAAGTGACACTGGTAGCCAGAGTGAGGCAGGATTTTAACCTTATGACAGCACAGCCAGGGCCTTTTCCACCATAAGACACTGCCTCCATTGTATCATATTGTATCTGAAATATTGTGTTTGATGCTGGGTGCCCCAATTTAGGAAGAACTTTAACAAATGAGAACACATCCATAGAACGAGCTGCATAGTGAAGTCACTAGAGACAAAGCCATACAAAGTTTGGTTGAAGGAACAGTAAATGTTTAATATCAAGAAATGAATCCTTATGGCGGCCGTGATAGCTGTCTCCAAGTATTTGAAGAAGCATTTTCAAGCTATACAAAAGAGAAAATATTCTAGGAATCAGAGCTATCCAAAAGCAGAATGGACTGCTTCAAAAGGTTTTTCCCTCCCTAAGGGTTTCCAAGCAGAGACCAGATGACCACTTGTGAAGGTAGAAGCAACTGGGGTTAAAAAAAAAGAAAGAAAACTTCTCCTTATACTCTGTACCACCACCTCTGGCTGCAGAGAGCAGTGTTATCTTCTATGTAATCTTTTATTTGCTCTATATCAAACCCCAGTTTTAAATACTAATGGACTGGCAGTGGTGGTAGTGGTGGTGGTGGTGGTGGTGGTGGTGGTAGTAGTAGTAGTAGTAGTAGTAGTAGTAGTAGTAGTAGTAGTAGTAAGAGGAGGAGGAGTAGGAGGAGGAGGAGAAGGAGGAGGAGAAAGAAAAGGAGGAGGAGAAGAAGAAGAAGAAGAAGAAGAAGAAGAAGAAGAAGAAGAAGAAGAAGAAGAAGGAGAAGGAGGAGGAGGAGGAAGAAAAGGAAGAGGAGGAGGAAGAGGAGAAGAAAGAGGAGGAAAAGGAAGAGGAGGAGGAAGAAGGAGAAGGAAGAGAAGGAGAAAGAAAAGAAGAAGAGGAAGAAGAAGAAGAAAAATATGAGATCTTAGGTAAGCTACTCACCCAGTGCGCTAGGTGACTCTATGAGATGATAAGGTGAAGAATAAATGTTGATATTATTCGAGAGAGGACATTCCCTGACTGGGACTTCCCAATATGAACAAAATCACAGGTCTAGTACCTCTCTCCCCACAAACATCCATCAACTCACCAACTTTTTGACAGTGTATTCAATGTTTTCCTTCCAACAACCCTGTGAGGAAAATAGTCTTGTTCCCCATTTTATAAATGAGGAAAAATGCTTAAGTTCTTGCCCATGAACAGAGAGCTATTAAGATGAAATTTGAACCCAGGACTCCTGACTCCAATCCAAGCTGCCTCTCAAATGGGGAAACTGATACAAAAAGTTGCTCAATACTAGCAAAACCCAAAAAGAGATGTAGCCCTAGCCCCACCCTGCTTAAGCTAAGCTTGCCCAGCTCATATATGGACAGACTACACAGACCACCCCAAGACCTAACATGGTGTTCTGTTCACATCCAGTGCCTAACAAACTCTGTGGATCCGAGGCATCCCAGATAAAAGGGTTAGTACCACCACCACCACCACCACCACCACCACCACCAGCACCCTTTCTAGCCCATCTCTATGTGTCATTTTCCTTCTCCATCCATTGGAATGGAAGTTCCTTAAGGGCAGGGAATGTCTTGTTCCCATTTATTTGTATCCCCAGCATTTAGCACATACACTAAATGCTTAAAATATATTTTACCTCTTTACTGATTTTAGGAGGAGCCAACAACCAGAGGAGAAGTGGGTCAAAGAGATAACCTGAGCCAAAGCAAAGGCCTAATTAGTGCTGGACTTGAAGTGAGGAAGAACTGAGTTCCAATCCAGCTGCAGATATTTATTAGCTGTGTGAACCTGGACAAATGCTTTAACTTCTCTGTGCCTCAGTTTGTCAAATAGGGACAATAAGAGCACCTCCCCCACCCCACCCCAGGGTTATTGTTAGGATAAAATGAGGTATCTGTAAAGCACTTTGCAAACTTTAAAGTGCTATAGAAATGCTAGGTGTAATAATTATTAGTTAGATGAAAACTAGCTAACCCCCTAAAGTTACCAAGAGGGAGCCCCCAAATCCTTGTGTGATGATATCAGGAGTCATAATAAAAGAGGTCCCCCAGCCAGATCTGGTCCTCCGAGTGAAGAGGTCTGTGAGGGGGTAAGTGGGACCTCCTAATTTTCATGAGACCTGTGGACCACATAAACAGAAGTAGGTAAACAGGCAAGAGTTTGTGTCAGAGAAAGAGATAAAGGAGATGGAGAGAGAGGAGATTGGAAGTCACCAGGCACAAGCTACCCTCTTCATACCTTAGCCACAAGGGCCCCTTAACACACAAAATGGCATCACAAAATGAGGGTGGGGTGGGGAAGAGTGATAGCAGAAAGGAGCCAAGTTAAAGGAATCATTTAAAAAATAAATATTTTAACACATATGAGAGTCTGGGTTTATACAGTGGTTTCTTAAGGTTAACCCTGTGAAATAGCTAGGGGTAAGTATTATTAGCATCCCCATTTTACAGATGGGACAGTTGAGGCTCTGAAAAGGAAAGTGACTTGCCTACAGTCATGCAAGAAATTTAGTGGAAAATATTCAGAACATAACACCCCCACAATATCTTCAAATTAAGGTGAAGTCACTAGATGGCTTCTAAACACCTTTCATAGCTAAATCTATAATAATCTACTCCAAAGATGAGGAAACTGAGGCCCAGGGAGGCCAAGCAATTTTCTGAAGGTCACACAGGCAGCAACTATGGAGGCAGGAGTAGAATCCAGTCTTTGACTCCAAGTCAGTTGGTCTAGTGTAATGTCAATTAAGTTGGGACTTTTTTACAGTTTTAGAATGATAAATTAGTTAAGTGTCTTTGATTGAGCCTTACTAGGTGCAAAGCCCCAGGTCCGAACCCTTATGTACTAAGTGCTAAGACTATATGGGCGTGAAGTCCTCAGGGTTCTAAGGGGAGTTGCTAAGACCAGAGCCAACAGTATGCACCTAAATTCTGGTCGCTCAGATGACCATTTGATGACAGCCAAAGAGTGTATAAAAAGAGAGAACAGGGCTATTTGCTATGGGCTCTGAGCCACAGGAGAATTGGCTTGTGACTCTGGGCCAGCCATTGTTATGAGCTCCCTGGCTCCTGAACTCAGATGTTGATGGTTTCCTGGTAACTATGAATTGTGTTTGGTCTATTTATGATGTATGTTTGTAATTTGTTTGTATTTGCTCTGAAGTTCAGGATGCTGGCTTTGTCCCCTGAACTAAGTGAATGATATTTGTGTGTTGGTTTGAAATAAGATAGTTAACTCCCTAATGCTGCTTTCCTTAGTAAAGCATATCAAGAGAACCTGTGCTGGCAGTGTCCTTGTTGTTGGGCTTGTATTGGTCTTTCACCCCCACCCCAGCTGCTAGCTGGATTGTTGAAACAACTAGTCACTGCTTCCTATAGAGTGCCCCAGCCAGAATGACACCTTGAGTTCTCTGACTTCAAATCCCAGCTCTTTCCACTGTTGACACCTCCCTTGCACATCCCTTGAGCTACTTCCTGAAGCCCCACGCTATTTATTTAAAGCAGTGTAACCAAAGAGGCCAAAAACCTCTGAGATTGTCAGCTATGATCAGAGAATGATCAGATGATCAGAGAAGCCTCAGAAGCACAAAGGGGCCCTCCTTCTCTGCACTATAAATATTCTTCTCCTCCCCCCACCTTCATTCCCTGCAAAAATTTGGCCTTAAAGAGCATGATGAAGATTCTGGAAGCTCTGGGGTATTATTCAGATTCAAAGCAAATCTATTTTCACCTTCACTCTCAAATCTTCTCTTTTCTCACTTCAGCAGCCTTACCTTTAGTACCAAAGTGAAGCTCTCAGCACTTGAGGGAATTATTCCAAAGATTTTGCATTTAAAAAAACAGCCAGTCTGATATATCAGGGCAGGGTTCTTAAGAAGCTCTCCATTTCAGTCAATAAACTAGCATTTAAGCATCTACTGTGTGCCAGTCCTTGTGCTAAACGAAGGGCACCCAATCAGTCAAAACCCTATTAAGCACCTAAGATTGATTTATTGAGGCTTCTGATAAGATGAACAGGTAGACTTTTGGGGTACCTGCTTTGGCTTGTCTCCAGAGGGTCAGCGTTTGAGCAGGGAAGGGGGCAGCATCTCTGTAGGAAGGGAGCAGTGTCTTAAAAAAGAACTGAAAACGGGTGTGAATGAAAAAGGGAGCTGCTTATGTGGCTTAAGAGGCATCAAGAAAACCCTCATTCTCCAAGTATATTCTCCATGAGTGACCCCAATTCTACAAAGTACAGGCAAAAGGATGTCAGATAATAGTGAGGGGAGGCTATGTACTAAGAAGGTATCAAAGGGGAAGTAGAGGAAGAAAGGAGTAGTCGGGGGGAGGGACAAGTCAAGATAGGAAATAGAAAATTGAATAGGGCACCTAAGTAGCATGGAGGATAGCATGTTGGATTTGGAATCAGGATGACCTAAGTTCAAATCCTGCCTCAGAGACACTAGCTGGGTGACTTTAGGCGAGCCACTTACCCTCTCTCAGCCTCGGTTTCCTCATCCATAAAATGGGGCTAAAAATAGCTGTCTCAGAGGGTTGGTATGAAGCTCGACCTATATATCAGAGGGGAGATTCATTGCAAGACTCAGTGTTATGTACATTTTAGCTAACAGGTGGATTCCAAAATTGGTTGAATGGCCGGATCTGATGAGTAATTATTAATGGCTCTTTGTCAACTTGGAAAGAAGCTCATAGTGGAGTGGTCCAGAGCAATGGGTTTGGCCCCATGTTGTTTGATATTATTAATGGTTTTAATAAAGGCACAGAAGGCATGCTTGGCAAATGTGCCACTGCTGACGTAAGTCTAGGAGGGACCAGTCATAATCTGAATGACAAAGTCAGGAGCCAAAACAATTTCAACAGTCTAAGTCCTGGAATCAAATCTAATAAAACAAAATGTCAAAGGGGGGGAAATGTAAGGTTTTTGCCTCAGGTTCCTAAAGTCAAGTTGACAAATACAAGATGGGGGAAGCAGTTGATTTGGAAAAGATATGTGGGCTGTGAGAGCAATATGATTTGACGGCATGCCTTGGCAGCCAAACAAGCTGGCTCCAGCTTGGGCCATAGGGTCTAGAACTAGAATGGGTGATTGACATTTTAGCTGTCATCTTCTAGAAACTTTCTAGCCTGTCAGTATCCTTCCTAAATTGTAGCATCCGGAATTGAAAACACCATTCCAAATGTGATGATTCTTTTTTTTCCCAGTCACGTCCTCCTCTTCGTGATCCCATATTGAGTTTTCTTGGCAAAGATACTGGAAGGGTTTGCCATTTCCTTCTCTAGCTATTTTACAGATGAGGAAACTGAGGCAAACAGAGTGAAATGACTTGCCCAGGGTCACACAACTGAGTAAGTGTCTGAGGCTGGATTTTCACTCAGTAAGACGAGTCTTCCTGACTCCTGGACTGGTGCTCCATCCACTGCGCCACCTAGCTGCCCTTTGATATGACTGGGCAGAGCATAGTAGCACTGTAATTTCCCTAGTCCTAGGCATGACATCGTATCTCTCCTAATACAGCCTATGGTCACATTAGCTTTTTCCAGTTGCCATATTATCTTGTGAATCCATTCTGAGCTTGAAGTACTCTATAACCCTCAGACTGTTGAGTTTGTTTGTTTTTTTTCCAGATGGACCACTTTCTAGTCATGCCTCTCTCCTCTCACATTTGTGGGCTTGTTTTCTGATCCCAAGAATAAGACTTTACATTTATCCTTATTAAATGTTATCTTAGCAGATTAAGTCCAATGTTCTGGATAGTCAAGATCTCATTAGATCCTGACCTGTCATCTACCCATGGTATTAGCCATTCTTTCCAGCTTTGTGCCATACATATCTGATAAGCAAGCCATCTAAATCTTTATCCATATCACTGATAAAATGCTGAACAGCAAGGAGCCCAGCACAGAACCCTGGGGCATCCCACTAAAGACCTCCTTGTAAGTAGACTGCTGAACCATTAAGGACAGCCCTTTGGGTCTGGCCAGTCAATCAGTTTGGAATCCTTTTCTCTGTGACTCGTCCCTTAAAAATAAATTCTATATGGAGTGTGGAGGTTGGAAAATTGGAGAAAGAAGAAGGGCAGTCAGAGATACAACACACAGACTATGCCTGGAATGCTCTCCTTTCTCATCCCCACCTCCTGGCTTCCTCAGCCTCCTTCAAGTCTCAGATGATGTCCCACCTTCTTGAGAAGCCTTCCCCAAATCTCCTTAGTCTTAGTGACTTCCCTCTAAATCCCCCTAGTTCATTCTGCACACATCTTGTTTGTCCATAGTTTACATATTGTCTCCGCCATTAGACTGTGAGCCCTTTGAGGGTAGGGATTTTTTCCCTTTCTTTTATTCCCAGAGCTTAGCAGAATGGCTCACACATAGAAGCCACTTAAGAAATGCTATTCGAATGACTGGCTGACTGATTACCACTGTCAGTCCCCTAGAGGGAGACCTGATTGACTATGCAGCTCCTTCAAAGAAACTGTGGCCATAGGCATGGCAGGGGATGGAGGCAGCATCAGATGGGGAAACCGAGGTCCAGATGGAAGTAACTTACTCAGTCACAAACCTAGTAAATGTCATGGGTGGGATTTTAACCCACATCCTCTCTAATTTCAAATCTAGGGCTCTTTATACAATAGTCTATCCACAAGGCAACCTTTTAAAGTAAGTAATGTATCTTCCTAATCCCCATAGTTCAGGGGGAAATCTGAGACAGAAGAATACAAGGGTTGGGAAGAAAGGGGTTAGAGGGGCCCCTTCTCCCTTCTCAGTTTCAATCAGAAAATGTGTTCATGGGCTTGGAGCATGGGGGAGTTGACTTTGATTGCTGATGGTGAGTTAAGGAAAGATGGAAAACAACCACGCTCATCTGCTTGGTAGATAAGGTGGTTTCCTATCTACTGCAGAGGGATGTTGACCTTCTTGGTCTTTTTCAAAAGAAAGAAAGAAAGAAACAAGAGGAAACAGAGTCTGGGTCCCCTGCTCACTGATTAAAGGAAGGAAACAGAGGTGGAGGGTGGAGGGGCTGGAGAGATCTGAGGAGTCGGCAGGGATAGCTTAGACAAAGTTGAGGGAAGATACGAGGGCTAAAAGAAGGGGGCAGGGAGGAAAGATCCTATTTCTGATGACAGAGGACCACCCCCCTCCCTGCCTCCATGGTCCCTTCCACCCACAAAGAGATTCAATCTAAAGGATGAGGTTAATAGTCAGGTTTCGTGCTAAGAGAAGCAGAAGCTAGAATCATGGGTTTGGCCCTTCTGAGTGACAGGATCTTGGGTATGACACGGCATCTCTAAATCTTGGTCTTAGAATATATCAGTTGGGAGTGATCATATTTGCCATGCTCGTCTGATAGGGCAGTTACAAGGAATTTACTCTTTACAACTTATGGAGTCTTAAAACTAGGACTTACCACTATGATGACTACCTGTGCAGCATCCCAGGCAAACCTGTTTCTCCCTTTCACCTCTTAGTCCCATAGGCCCTGAGCCTCTGACCTAGAATATTGTAGATACCAGAGATGGCCTCGCAATCAACCAACTGAAACACAAACATTTATTAAGTGACTAATGTGCTAGGAACTGTGCTCTGCACTGGGGATAAAAGTAGAAAGAACAAAACAATCCCTACTGCAAGAAGCTTATATTCTAATAGAGGAGATAACAAGTATATACAAAAATATATACAGGTCTTTGGTCATTGAGAAAGGCCATTGACCTGATTTATTGGTTACTGCTAGACTAATAAATTGGTCATGCTCGGACCACTGTCTCTTAATTTTCAAACCAGGATAGGAGTGGGGCAACCCTCAAAGGGAAGGGAGTAGGGAAAATGGTCCCTGAAACAGCCCTGCAGGGAAACACCCCAAGAGCCCACTGATGAGATTTGCCACCAGGGGTTCTTTTCCATAAAGGACCACAACCAAGGACCTGACTCTCCCTCCCAGCCCCAATTTCTTCTGAGTTTAAGCTTTAAAGATGTCAGACCACCGGAAGTCAGCTTCAGTAAGATTTCAAAGACACTTTACAATCTGAATTTTCTTCTTGACCTTGAAAGGAAAACAAGGAGTGACCTGACGATCAGGTTCTGGATGTCTATACCTTGAGCCACAACACCCCACTGTCCTTGTGGAACTTAAAAGAGCCTTGGGGCACCAACATTTGGCCTTCCTGACTACAATTTTAGCAGAAATGTCTAAAAATCTCTACAAGTAACCTGAATTGGAGAGGCAGATCTTCTAGGAGAAGCCCCTCCCTTCAGAACTGCTCTGAGAACAGGCCTGATTCCAGAATACCCAAGGAGAAGTGTTTTCAGAAACCAGACACCTACCCGAGACATCTGAGCCCAAAGATGTAACATGCTGATGAAATGGACGTTGGAAATGTGTTACTAGGAAAGAGACTGAACGTTCGCCCTTCCCTCTCATTCCTTCCCTATGTTTCTGTAAGGCCTGCTTACTGAAAGGAACTGCCCCAATGGAATTTATCAATTTGTCAGTGATGTAAGGTCTCAGAGATCAGAGATTAAGCTTGATGGTTTAGGGACCACCTATCTCAAGTTAGCCCTGTAAGTAGAATATCTCAGATAAAATTTCTTTAGTCCCTATTCTAATATGTTGGGATTAGATCAAGCATTAGAACATTAGAACAGCATTAGAACAAGTAGAAATACTAGCTGGGGAGCATTTTTTGTTTCTTAACCATTGATTCAGCTTTACTAATCATTGTGGATTGATAGACATACCTGATTTTTACTATACTCTGATTTGTCGTTTTAATCAGGATTAGTGATTCATGGGAGGCATGGTCTCCAGAGAATCAAATGGGGGAATTATAAAATTGAAATTTGATTTAAATTCTATTTTTAAGACAGTCAAGCTGGCATGGGCAGCAGGGTGGCACAATACATGGAATGCTGGGCCTAGAGTCAGAAAGACTCATTTTCCTGAATTCAAATACAGCCTTAGACACTTACTAGATATGTGTGACCCTAGGGTAAGTCACTTGTTCCTCTTTGCCTCAGTTTACTCAATCTATAAATGAGCTGGAGAAGGAAATGGCAAACCAGTATCTTTGCCCAAAAAATCTCAAATGGGGTCACAGAGAGTTGGGCATGACTGAAAGGAGGAGATGCGGTGGGAAGACAGAGATAAAAAGAGTCGGGGATTAAGAAGAAAGATAATATCAGAGAGGGAATAGGGGTGAGAAAAATAAGGTTGCTTATCCTGAAGGTGGAATTAAAAGGATGGAAAAGACTTTTAATCTAATGGGATTTCTTAAATTGCCTCTTAAGCAGTAGGGAAATAGTGGGACAAATTGTGATATAAGAACATAATGGAATATTATTGCATCATAAATGACAAAAGAGATGATTTTAGAGAGTCCTGGATAATGGGAATTGATGCAGAGTCCTGAGCAGAGCGGGAGAACAATTTATAAAAAGAGAACAACATTTGAAAGAAGAAAAAACTTTGAAAAACAAGAACTCTGACCAATGCAGTGACCAACCACGTATCCAGAGAACCCAGGATGAAGAATATTTCTCATCTCCTGATGGGTAGCAGACAATTTTGAATATGGCTACTGAGTGGATTCATTGTGCTTAACCATTTCTGATTTGATGTTAGAATCCTTCCTTCCTCCCTCCCTTCCTCCCTTCCTCCCTTCCTCCCTCCCTCCCTTCCTTCCTTCCTTCCTTCCTTCCTTCCTTCCTTCCTTCCTTCCTTCCTTCCTTCCTTCCTTCCTTCCTTCCTTCCTTCCTTCCTTCCTTCCTTCCTCCCTCCTTCCCTCCTTCCTTCCTTCCTTCCTTCCTCCCTCCTTCCCTTCTTCTCCCTCCCCCCTCTCTCTCCCTCCCTCCCCCCCTCCGCCTCTCTGTTCTCTTTCTGTCTCTGTTCTCTTTCTGTCTCTGTCTCTCCTCTCTCTCTCTCTCTCTCTCTCTCTCTCTCTCTCTCTCTCTCTCTCTCTCTGGCTCTCTGTGCTTTTAATCAGTTGGTTAGCCACAGTGATGCCAAAATAAAAAAGGGGGCCACTACAACATTTCTTTTAAATTCACACAAGAGAAAGAAATTCAGAAGGAAGCATAGACAAGCAGGATAATTTTGAAAGTAATATAAAGACTGTTCAGAATAAGTATCCCCCGCCCCCCCCCCACCCCCCAAAGAAGAAGAAAATGCCAGAAAAGAGCTCAGGGGAAGGAGCTGAGAGTATTATCCTAGAAAAGGAAAGCTTGGTAGAGAGGTCATAGCTTTTTAAAGCATTAGATGGGTGACATTGTGGAAGAAGGATTAGACTTTTTCTGTTGGATCCCAGAGGTTGGAAGTAAGAGCAATTGGGAAAATTACAACAAAACAAATTTAGGTTTGTTTTCGGTGAAAGCTTTCCTGTAATCAGAGCTCTACCAAATTGCAACCATTTGCCAGGGGAAGGGTTTTTTTTGTAACCTTCAAGCCCAAATTGCCTGACTCCTTGGTGGGGTGCTGCCAAAGACTCCTTGGTCAGGTACGGGTTGGACCACATCGGGTCTGAGATCCCCTCCAATTGGGAGATTCTATCTTTCTGCCATGCTGGTTTTCTGCTTCCCAGGTCCATCCCACCTCCCTCTTTCTCTTCCCTTTCCCCTCACAGGCTTCCCAGGTTCTGTCTGAAAGCTGAGCTGTTGTGCTTGGGTTGGAGCTGCCTGAAGCAGATTGGGTTTCTCCCTGGGTGGTCCCAGTCTGACCTGGTTGGGAGAAGCAGGAGAGATAGAGAGCTCTCCCCAAGGGCCCAGAGCAAGGACTGAGGAGTTAGTGGAGGGGAGAGAATGAGGGGCCTGCAGCTTGGGGAGTAGAGGCTGCCTAGCTCAGGGGACTGATGACTAAGGAGAGACTGTTTATCCTGGCTCTGTGGATATATGTGTAGGGGGTAAACAGGAATGAGAGGAGGAGGACTTGATTGATGAAGCTTGAAAAACTTCCGGCTGCTATAGCAATAGAAAAGTCATTCCAGTGAGGGGAGGGTCAGAAGCTCCCCTTCTTCCTGTGTGTGTTGGGCGGGGGCGGGGTTGAGGAGGCCTAGCAAAGGCTGATACAATGGAAAGAACATTGAGTTTGGAGTCCAAGACCCTAGATTCAAATGCTGCCTTTGCTACATATTACCTGCATGATTTTGGTTAAGTCTCTTAACTGGTCTGGGTCCTACCACCCTGATCTGTAAAATAAGGAGCTCTTTTCTAGCTTTAAATCTATGATCAGATGATAGGATTCGTATTTCTGGCCCTTCTGAGGCCACCTCAGCTAGAGTCCAATGGTCGTTAACCCCATAGCAGTTTCAGAGGGGCCAGTGAGCCAGGCTACGTTCTCCCAGAATTGTACATGTCAAGCTGAGCTAGAAGAGGCTTTAAGGGTCCCTCTAGTCCAGGGGTGCGGAGCCTGAGGCCTCAAGGCCATATGTGGCCCTTTAGGTCCTCAATTGCAACCCTTCAGTCAAAAGGCCATACTTAAAGGCCTAGAAGGCAACATGTGGCTTGAGGCTGCAGGTTCCCCACCCCATGTGTATTCCAACCTTATTGTTTCACAGATGAGGGTCCAGAGAGGTTAAGCAACTTGCCTAAGGTCACACAGAACTGGGAGCTGAACCCATAACATTCTCTGCAAATCCATCTCTCTTTCCACTGTACCATATTCTCGTCTTACATTTAGAACTGGGAGGGTCCTTAAAGATCATTTAGTCCAATCTACTCATTTTTAAAGTACAGGAAAATAAGGCCCTGGGAGGGGTAGAGGCTTGCCTGAGGTCCAAATGTTAGGCATTGCCTTGGCTGAGATCTGGCAGAAGGTGCTCGGGTGCTCTTTCTGCCCAGGGCCTGGTAGAGCTCCATCTCCTGGGCGTGACCCAGTTAGCAGTCCCTGGCATCCAGGAGAAAGGCTGTGCCCTGCACTGTGGGCCCCACTGCCTCCTCCCCCTTCCTCTGGTTCTGCACAGTGTCTGGGCCTCTGCCACCTTTCTGCCACAGCTCCTTCAGCCTCTGGACCTGGCCACATTGCATGCAGACTGAAAGGAGCCTTCGAGGTTAGCTGGCACTGCTCCATGGTGCCAGCAGCTGACATGGTTCCAGACATGGAGCCACTCACCAAAGTCCCTGGATCAGCTGGGGGCCCAGGGCTGATTCTCAGCCTCGGTCCTTTGACTAGAGAAGTCTACTGGGCTCCGATTTCTGGGGCCTTGGGATCCACAGAGCCATGGGCTAGAGCCACTAGATGAAGCTGTGTGGATGGCATAAGGGGTATGTGCACACATGGGAGGTTTGGAGAAAAAAGCCAGAAGAAGTCAGTCAATCAGTTATCTATGAAGAGCCAACCATACATTATAGAAATTGGAAAACCGGAGTCCAAAAAGGAAACAACTTGTTGAAATCCTACAGTTGGTAAGAAGTAAAATTAGGGTTTAAACCCAGGTCATCTTACTCCAGACTCCGTCTGTAAAATGAGGGATTAGATTCAATGACCGTTAACGTCCCTTCCAACTTTATATACCAAACTGCCTTCCAAAGATCTTGAATTGGACGTCCAGTAGACACACTCCATATGTTCAAAACTGAACTTATTAGCTTTCCACTAAGCCCTCCCCCCACCTAACTCCCCTATTATGGTCAAGAGCAACACTGTCCTCCCAGTCCCTTGAGCTCACAACCTAGGAGTCACCGTCAACACATCCAATCTGTGGTCAAGGCCTATGGATTTTACCTATTGGGCATCTCTCAGATCTGCCCCCTTCTCTCCTCTGGCATTGCTACCACCCTGGTGCGGGCCCTCATTGTCTCATGCTTGGATTTGCCAATGGGTCCGCCTGCCTCAGGGCTCTCCTCACTCCACTCCACCCTCCATTTAGCTGCTGAAGTGATTTTCCTGAAGCCCAACATGTTAACTGTCTACTCAATAAACTCCAGTGGCTTCCTTTACCTCCAGGATCAAGTACAGAACCCTCTATCATTCAAAGCCTTCATAACCTTGTATATCATTAAGGCAGAATTCGTGACTTCAAAGACAACCATGAATATACCTGACTGGTCCAGAATCACAGGATATAAGGAATTTTCTAAGCAGAAGGCAGAGGACTTAAAGCATTTATTGAAACTCAAAAGTAGCAGACCCACGGACCAACGTCCTCAATTTGACATCCTGGCAAGAACCTTCCAAAACCAGTATGACCATCTTACAATAGTGACCAGGAGGCCACAGAAAAACATTATGGTAGCAAGCCAAGCCATACTGGTGCTTCCCCCCTGCCAATGCCAGGATCCTTCAGCAAGAAGATCACCCACCGGCCTCAAGCCCCCGCTCAGCACCCTCCGGTCTCCATGAGGGTCAGTCCTGCTTTTTTTGTAGCGCTTGCTGCCATTGCCGCCACTTCCACCGCAATCTCCAAGCTGCGTTCCAGCTAGCTGACTGCTTCTTCTCTCCTTCAGCTCTCAACTGCCTCACCAACTGCCTCTTAGCTCTGCTCCAACAGTTCAGCAAGCTCCTCCGATCACAGGCTTCATGTCATCACATGGACCAGAACTCAGGTGCCTACCATTGGCTCCAGTCCTAGTCACTCCCACCAGGACCCTGAGAGCCCTGCCCCTGAAGCCCACTCAAATGGGTGAGAAAGATCTTCCCATTCACTGATTGCCTTTACACTTTGCCTCCTCCTACCTTTCCAGCCTTCTCATACTTTACACAGGCACACCTATGACCCCCACTCTTTGATGCAGTGACACCGGCCACCTCAATGTTCCCCAGCTCTGGGCATTTTCTCTGGGGGGCTTCCATGCCTGGCATTCTCTCCCTCCTCATCTCTGCCTCTTGGGCTTCCCTGGATTCCTTCAAGTCACAACTAAAATCCTACCTTCTGCAGAAAGCCTTTCCCAATCCCTCTTAATTCTAGTGCTTTCCACCTGTTGACTACTTCCCTATTCATCCTGTATGTAGTTTGTTTGTACCTAGTTGTTTGGATGTTTTCTCTCCATTAGAGAGGGCAAGGACTGCCTTTTGCCTCTCTTTGTATCCCGAATGCTTAGCACAGTGCCTGACACATAGTAGGTGCTTAATAAGTGCTTAACAACTTGGGTACTATGAACTATTGCCCCACTACATAGCCTAATGTAGAATTAGGCACATAATAGGAGCTTATGGTAATGGAAGGACTGGGTAATGAGGTCCCAATAAATACTCATTTGTGCATTGTGCATTGATATGAGGAAGCGTGGTACAACAAAATAACCTCTCAGAACCAGTCAATTGCTGTCTCTTCCCTGACACCTTATGATCTAAAGTCCCTTCCAAGATGTTCTCTTCTGATATTCCCTCCAGCTCTAAAGATCTCATCAGCTCACATGGTTCAATGATCATCTCTATGCCAATGACACCCAGATCTGTACGGCAAGCCCTGCTCTTGCTTTTGAGCTACAGTCACATATCTCCAACAGTCTCTTGGGCATCTAAACTGGAAGCCCTCTAGGCATCTCGAAGGCAACCTGTTCAAAGCAGAACTCCTTACCTCTCCCCAAACTCTCCACTCCTTTCAATTTCCCAGGTACTGTTGAGTGCATTACCATCCTTCCAGTCACCCTCGATGTCTCTTCAACTCCTCTCTCTGTCTCAGAGTGAGCCTAAGAGTGAGAACGAGAAGCATGTTTAAGTACCAGACGTGCAGGGAACTGGAGAGAGAGAGAGAGAGAGAGAGAGAGAGAGAGAGAGAGAAAGAGAGAGAGAGAGAGAGAAAGAGAGAGAGAGAAATGAAACCATCCCTTTCTTCAGTGAATTTGCATTCTATTAGGAGATGCAACATGTGTACACATAACAACTAGCATTTTACATAACTCTAAGGTTTGCAAAGTACTTTGCAAATATTCTCTCATTTCATCCTCAACCCAGACAGGTAGATCATCGCCATTTTACAAATGAAGAAACTGAGGCAGACAGAAGCTAAGTGGAGCCACACAGCCAGTAAGTGTCTGAAACTGGATATAATACAGATATTCATGTATACATATAAATATTCTCAAAATAAATGCAGGATAATTTGGAGGGAAAGGCACTAGCAGCTGGAGCAATCAGGAAAGGACTCACGTGGCTTACTCTTGAGTTGAGCTTTGAAAGAAATGAGAGATTCTAAGATCAGAAATGAAGAGAGTGTGCATTCCCTGTACAAAGGCAAGAAAGCCCCTTTGGCTGGCCCTCAGAGAGCATGAAAGGGATTGGGTGTATGTGATAATGGTTGGAAGGTGGATTGGAGCCAGCCTGTGAAGGGTTTGTAACGGCAAAGAGAGGAGCCTGTACTTAATCCTACAGGTAACAGGAAGCCAGTGGACATCAGTGTGCCTCAGGAAGATCACTTTGGGAATTTTGTAGAAGGTGGATTGGAAGGGGAAGAGACTTAAGGTGGGGATGTGGATTAAGATGCTTTTGTAATTACCTGGTTAAGAAGCGCTGAGGGTCTGAACTAAGGTTGTTGTTGTTCAATCATTCAGTCATCTCCCACTCTTCGTGATCCAATTTTGGGGTTTTCTTGGCAAGATACTGGAGTGGTTTCCATTTTCTTCTCCTGCGTGTCCCCATTTTATTGATGAGGAGCTGAGGGAGATAGGGGTTAATCGGTTTGCCCAGGGTCACACAGCTAGTAAGTGCCCGAGGCCGGATTCGACCTCAGAGCTTCTTGATGCCAGGCCTGGTGCTCTATCCACTGTACCACCCAGCTGCTCCTAAGGTGGTCATCTGTAAATGGAGAGAGGGGTATTGACGGCAGAGATATTCTGGGAAAAGGATCAGCAATTCATGGTAACTGATAGGACAGAGGGAGATGCTGTGAGATATAAGAAGGAGAGTAAGAAACCAAGGCTGGCTTTGTGAACCTGGGTGAGTCAGACAGATGGTGGTACTCTCAACAGAATAGGTAAGATCAGAAGAGAGAAAAGATTATTTAGATTTGGGACATTCTAGGCTTGAGATGAGTTTGCATTTCAGTCCAAAACGTCCAAGAGGCAGTTGGTGACGAGGGACTAGGGCTTGGGAAAGAGACCGAGACTAGAGACAGAGATCTGACTTTATTTGTGTGAAAAATGTTTTATGGTTGTGTTCATACAGTTCCTGGGTTTGTCTTGGCAAGGAGACTCCTAAGTATTTTATATTGTTTACAGTTATTTAAAATGGAATTTCTCTTTCTGTCTCTTGCTGCTTGGCTTTGTTGATAATGTAGAGAAATGCTGATGATTTACACAGGTTTATTGTGTATCCTACAACTTTGCTAAAATTGTTAATAACTTCAAGTAGTTTATTAGTTGATTCTTGAGGATTTTCTAAGTATAAGCTCATATCATCTGCAAAGAGCAATGGTTTTGTTTCCTCACTGCCCATTCTAATTTCTTCAATTTCCTTTTCTTCTCTTATTGCTAATGCTAACATTTCTAGTGGAATGTTAAATATGGAGGTAATAACGAGCATCATTGCTTCACCTCTGATTGTACTGGGAAGGCTTTATCGGCACTTTCTAAATTCTGACCCCTAGTCATCTCATCCTAATCATAACTCCACTCCAGAGTACCTACAAGTGATCCACCAATCTACATTTCTGCCAACTACTGTGTTTTTGGTCTTTACTAACAAACAGTACAACCACTATGGTAAGGGGGTCTGAGAAATCTTTTGGCATTCAAAAGTGGTCCTCTCACTCCAAAAGGGTAGAGATCCTTTATGTGGAAGTACAGAAAGAATACAAGGCCTGGCCCTGTCCTTGCAGTGATGGTACTCACAGTCTAGACAATACATGTTCACCTCCCTCAATAAACCCCTTGGCTCCCTATTACCTTCAGGATCAAATAACATCCTCTTGATTGGGTATTTAAAGTTCTTTACCACCTGTCCTCAGGATACTTCTCCAGCCTTATCACACATTTCTTCTTTTCGTGCACTCTAAAGTCTAATCAAACTGCCCTTGCCATCCCCACCCTCCATCCCCATGCTTGGAATGTTTTCCCTCTTCTTTTCAGTCTCTCCAATTCCCTACTTTCCTTCAAGACTCAGGTCAAGCATCACCTCCTAGAAGAGGCCTTATATTTTCCCCATCTGCTAATGCCTTCCCTCCCCCAATCACCTTGTATCTATTTTGACTTTCATTAGACATATGTAATACACATCTATGTAATGTGTACATATGTATACATATGTGTAATATATCTGTTGTCCCCTTCTAAACTATGAACTCCTTAAGTAAGGAAATCAGCATTTATTAAGTGCCTACTATGTTCCAGGGGCTGTGCTTGAGTGCTTTACAAATACCATCTCATTTGATCCTCACAACAACCCTGAGAGGTAGGTGCTATTTTTATCCCTATTTTATAATTTCAGAAACTGAGGCAGACAGGGGTTAAGTGACTTGCCCAAGGTCACAGAGTTAGTAAGTGTCTGTGGTTGGGTTTGAACTCGGATCTTCCCTAGTCCCAGCCCAGCCCTCCAGGCACTATGGTGCCAGCTCGCTGACAAGAATTGTTTTTAATTTTCTCTTTGTATCCCCAGTGCCTAGCATTGTGCTTGGCACAGGGTAAATGATTAACAAGTGTTTATCAATGAACTAATCGATTGATTGATTCCCATCATCCCACGGTCTTTGCTGTGGGCACAGAGCCCCTGAAGGTTTAGCCAGGATATGCCGAGCTCTCTTTCTCTGCTCAGAGCTGGTGATGAAAGCCCTCAGTGCCCTAAGCTTTTAACACAAGGAAGTAGAGGTGCTAATGTATGGATCCCCTGGTGTATAATTAGCATGGATTGTTTTTTTTTTTTTAGCACATGTGAAATGCACTTAAGTCCTCCATCACTATCTCCCCAGGGTCCATCACCCTCTGCTGCCTTACTTTTCTCTGATACCAGTCTAGAAACTACAGCTGGCAGCTCTGCCTCAGCCTTAAACCTTCCCTCTTCGCCCCACCCAATATGTCCAGTGTTTCTTGGATCCTGATTCATCTCAGGCTTTCAATATTTCTTAGCCAGGTGGTTCTATCCCTCAGTTTCCCAATCTGTCAAATGGACCATTAACACCTGCTTTCACTTCCCTCTTGAGTATGCTGGGAAGATAAGTGTGTGTGCTTTGAGGGGAGTGGGGAGGGAGAAGATATTCTCCACGGAGAACAAAATAGAACCCAAACAGGTTGCATGATGGCTACGATGACATGAATGAAAACATTTTTGAAAGGTATAAGATTATAGATCTAGAAGAGAACTCCAACCTTCTTGTTTTACATATGAGGAAACTGAGGCTCAGGGAGAGTGACTCATCCCAGGTCAGATAGTGTCAGGAATGAGGTTTGAACCTAGGATCTGTGACCTCAGAGCTAGGACTCTTTCCACTGGACCATGCTGAGTCCCTGTACCAAGGTGCTGAACTCAGATTCTGGGCTGATACAGAAAGAAATAGGACATGTGTGTGTGTACACTCACTAGCTATGTGACCCTAGGAAAGCCAGTTAACCTCTGTCTGGTCTGCCTCAGTTTCCTCATTTGTGAAATGTGGATAATAATAGCACCTACCTCCCAGGGTTGTTGGGACAATCAAATGAGATTATACTTATAACGTTCTTCGCATGGTGGCTTGCACATAGTAGGTGCTGTGTAAATGTTAGCTATTTGTTATTTATTCCCATTTTATATATGAAGAAACTAAGCCCAAGGAGGCAAAGGACACATAGCTGGTCACTGGGGGATTCAAGCCCAAGTCTGCCTGATTTGAGGTTGCTCCTGTGCCCTATAGCCCACTGTGTCTCTGGAATAGAAGTTGGTGGGAGCACAGGGAGGACACAGGGATTCCGGCCCCCAGGTCCTTAAAGGGCATGTACCACATGACAGTCACAGGAAGCTCCAGCTGAGTGGGAACGGAGCTTAGCAAAATTTCAAAGGCTGGAATGCTGACCAAATCTTCCTCCGGGTCCTCACAGAGCTATGAAAATGAGCCTGGGTAGAGGCTGGGAGAGCAGGGACAGGGCCAGAAATAGGGACAGCTGAGGCAGCTGCCCCTGCTATAGGGCATCCTCCACTGGCCACAGGCCAGGGAAAGTGGGATCTCCCTATGGCTCAGGTCTCCAACAGGTGGCTTGGTGATGTCCCCACTCTCCTCGCCAAGGCTGACATGTAGTCTCCCCTTATAAACTATTCAGTGACAGAGCCAGGTATAAGCATGGTCTCTCCTCTTCCCAGGGCCCATAGTAGAAAAGAAGTTAAAACCAATTTTGGTCACAAAGAAAAGAATGAAAATAGACCTTCATCCTCTTAGAGGAGACACAGAGGACTAGGGGAGCAGAATATTACTAATATGGTCAGATGTAGTCACTTTTTTAGTTGAGCCTTGCTCAAATTTTTTTCCTTTTCACAAGGGAAAGTTCAGTGGAAAAATATATATCTGAGTATCGTTTGTTGGGTTTTTGCTTTGTTTTGTTTTGTTTTGTTTTGGGAGGCAATGGGGGTTAAGTGGCTTGCCCAGGGTCATGGAGCTTATAAATGTCTGTGGTCAAATTTGAACTCAGGTCTTCCTAACTCTACCCACTGAGCCACCTACCTGCTCCAAAATCATTTGTTATTAAAAGAGGGATAAGTAAAAGTTCTAAGTTGAGGAAAATGTAAACCAATCATTTATTAAGTACCTACAGTGTGCTAGGCACTGTGCTAAGCTGGGGATACAAAGAGAGACAAAAGACAGTCTTTGCCCTCAAGGATCTTACATTCTAACTGGGGAGACAACAGGCAAACAAAGCAAACTATATACAGGATAAATAAGGAACAATTAACTGAAGGGAGGCTTCAGAATTCGGAGGCATTGGGGAAGGCTTCCTGGAGAAGGTGGGATTTTAGTTGGGACTTAAAAGAGCCAAGGAGGTCAGCAGTCAGAGAAGGAGGGAGAGCATTCCAGGCATGGGGGAACAGTCAGAGAAAATAAAACTTAAGTACAAATCTTCAAAAATAAATAAGCAAGAAGTTATCTTTGAAGATGGGGAATAGCATGGCTAAGTGACTTTGTAGCATGGCTAATAATAATAGAATTTAGGGCTCTGAGGGAACTTGAAAATCTTCTCATTCAACCCTCTCATTTTACCAAGGAGGAAGCTGAGACTCAGCAAAGGGCATGACCCCAAGAAAGCTTGTGAGGAATATATCTGGTTCACAAACATAAGTCTTCTGCCTACGCCTCTTGCATTCTCTCCATGATATTAAACCGACGTTTAGTATGGACCAGTGCAGTGGATGCAGATGGTGATATAGGACAAAGCGGCGTAATGTGTTTGGAAAGAGAACTAATCCAGGGGGCGGAGCCAAGATGGCGGCTGGGAAGCAGTGACTGGCGTGAGCTCCCCACCAAGTTCATCCAAAAACCTATAAAACAATGGCTCTGAACCAATTCTAGAGCTGCAGAACCCACAAAGTGGCAGAGGGAAGCAGGGCCCCAGCCCTGGACAGCCTGGATGGTCTCTGGGTAAGGTCTGTCCCACAGGGACCTCCCAGCCCCCAGCCGAGGGTGGTGGAGCTGAGCCCAGCGCACACAGCGCGAACAGACCAGAC
>CM053623.1:442787579-442878745 GCA_028646595.1 Phalanger gymnotis | reverse complement strand
TGGAATCCTTCTTTGGTGACAAAGAAGACCAAAACGTACAGTCAGATGAAGTTAACAAAATCATAGAGCCTACAACAAAAACCTCCAGGAAAAACATGAACTGGTCTCAGGCCATGGAAGAACTCAAAAAGGATTTAGAAAAGCAAGTTAGAGAAGTAGAGGAAAGAGAACTAATCCAGAAGTCACCAAACTAGGACTCAAGTCCCACTTAAGACCCACAAGGCTGCATGACCTTGGGCAAGGCTATAAAATAAAAGAAATGGACTAAATGGTATCTGTATGAGGAAAATGTGGCCCCACTAAGGGATTCTCTTCTATCATCTGAAGGATCTCAAAGGGTCATGGGATTTAGAGTTGGAGAGTGTCTTATAAACTAGTCCAGCCCCTTCACTTTACAAAGAGAATGATACTTGGAGAATTTAAATGACTTGTCGATGGTCAGAGACTTAATAGGTCTTGGGATCACCTTGCCTCCCAGCAAACACTGCTGCCATGGAGACAAGAAAAGAGGATTGTTTAACCAGAAAGCATAGCTGAGATGGCCTCTTCCAAAGAATGAAGTACCTTCTATCTCCATGGTAGCTCAGGAAAAGACAAGAATTCCCAACTTACAGTTTTCAAGACTCTCTGCTCAAGGTCTTGGGGCTAAACTCTGGAGGTACCTCATCAGGTGACCTCCATCTTATGTTAGGAGAAGTCAAGACTTAGAGGGAAGATGAAAGGTGTTCTCATATATTTTCTATGGCATATAAAATAGAGATGAGACTTCTTCTGCTTGGTCCCGGAAGGTAGGAGTACAGGAGCAATAGATGAAAAAGGTATATTTCTATTCAGTGTAAATATGGGGATCACAGGGTCATAGATTTATAGGTTAAAGGGACATTAGAGGCCAAGTCCAACACCCTCATTTTACAAAAGAGGAAGCTGGGGCACTCATCAGACTTGTCCAAGATAACACAGATAGTGTCTGAGGCAGATTTTAAATCTCGGTTGAGCCTCAGTTTCCTCAGATTCCAAGTCCAATGTCCTCTCATTGGATGAATAAGGAAACAAATGAGTTCCCTATAATAACAACAGGGGTGAGGAAATGGAATCACAGGACTGTGGGGTATTTGGGCTTACCTACTATATTCCCCCTAAATTCCTATCTAGATGTTCCAAGAAGCTTCTTCCAACCCCTGCCCCACTCCCAAGCTCCCTGATTCTAGATAAGGAGGATCTGGGGCCAGTATCCAAAAAGGGGGGTGAGCAGCTGGGGTTGCCATTTTGGGAACTCTGAAGCACTGACCATCAATTATTTAGTGTTCTAGGTCTCCGGAATGACCAGAACCAGGGTTCTGGGAAGTGTCCCTTCTAACTCCAGGATGAGGGTAAGGTTTTTATCATAGACACTGGGAGCTGGAAAGAGGTACAAAGCTCAGAGAACGCGGGTTGAGGGAGATGCCAGCTTTAACCAACTACCCACCTCCATTCCAAGAGCAGTACCATGAAAAGCCCTGGATTTGCTGCTTATTACCTCCATGTTGTTGGGGCTTAGTTTCTCCATCAGTAAAACAAGGAAGCTTGGCTAAATAACAGTTAGTGCCTTTTCTATTTATAAATCCCATTATTCCAGTGAGTAGGAAGTCTCCAAGGTCCTTTGCTGGCTTTAACAGCCTATGGTTCTAATAAGCCCATCTTTCATCAGGATTAGGTACAAAAGTTCAGTTCTCTTTCTCTCAAGGATGCTTCCTGGTCTACCCTAGCCCAGAGTCTTCAATTAACTTCCATCTTCTCTCCCATCTCTTAGCTCCAGAACCCAGCAGCCACCACAACTGGGCTACTCCACATGTCCAGATAAGGTGGGCAAGACGTTCCTAGATCCAATGGAAAATCACGCCAGGTTTTTAGATCAATGGATGGAAATGGTGGCCCCTGGCCTCATGTGCAAACATGAAGATCAAAGGAAAGGAACCATAATCCCAGAACATATGGGCAATCTCTCGGAATCATGAGTGACCCAACACAGGAAGAACAGGTGACTGCCTGTGTGGGAAGATGGAAGGGGCTGGAGATGGCTGTTCTCTGTCCTCTTTATTCTGCCCAGAAATAAGAGATTTCCTAACTGGTGAGATGAGGGAAGGAAGAAGGGAGAGGGGAGAGAGAGAGTTCTCTTTAAACATTGCCCTCTCTTTTTTCTGCAGTTTCCCCCGCCAATATTATCCCTTTTGAGTATTAAGTCATCGATACTATTACTTGTGTGACCTTGAATAAGTTCCTTCTCTCTGATTCTTAGATTCCCCCTCTGTATAATGAAGACGAGCTCTAAAATCTACACTAGGTTTATCTTTTATAGACTTCGTTGGTACTATTCTTTTTTTTTTGAAGAGGATCGATGACATCCCAGGGGTGATATCTTGACTTGCTTGGGAATTGGATTTAAGTGAGGTAGAGCTACACAAAGTCATCGACCTCACTGTCTTTTCCAGAGTCATTGAAGTCCACTGGCAAGATGGAAGTAAAGATGACTGGTGACAGACGGCCCAGAATGCAGTGGAGGACCTTGGTGTCTTCAATGTCTGGCCAAGCTCTAAGCGCTCCATGGCACCTGCATCATGGCTGTTGTAACAAATTATTCTCATCCACCCATTCCACTGGGGAAGATCAGGAAGGAGTTTTCACGTATTCCCCCTAACTCACCACAGGTTTGAGGCCTGTGGGTTACCCTCAGGGGGCAGCTAGGTGGTGAAGTGAATAGAGTGCTGGGCCTGGAGTCCATCTGGACTCATCTTCCCAAGTTCAAATCTGGCTTCAGACACTTACCAGATGTATGACCTTGGGCAAGTCACCTAACCCTGTTTGCCTCAGTTTCCTCATCTGTCAAATGAGCTGGAGAAGGAAATGGCAAACCCTCCAGTATCTTTGCCAACAAAACCCCAAAGGGTCATAAAGAGTCGGACCTGACAAAAACAAACCAACAGCAATTACCCTCAACCTGGTTCGCACATACACACAGTAGATGCTATATAAATGCTTATTCTCTTCCCCTTCCTCATAATCTCTGAGCCTCAGTTTCCTCATGTATTTAAAAAGGGGCATAATTTGTACTACTCAATCAGAAAGGTGGATTGTTGTGAGCAAAGCATATCACAAAGTTGCGAATTTAAAGTGGAAATTATCACTATCACTATCCAACACCCCCCCCAACTTCCTCTGAGCTAATCTCCCCTTAGAACAACAGCAGAGATGGAAATCAAAGGATCAGTGGGTAGCTGCTTCATGTGACTGAGATATTTACAGGAAATGGTTTGGTTTAGCCTATTCTTGTCACAAGACAGCCCCCCATTCTGCCCTTTTCTTCTTCTCCATCCCCGAATCATAATTAAAAGAGCCTGCTCAGAATCTCATAGATGTGGAGTGAGAAGGGATCTCAGATGACATCCAGTCCAACCCCTCCTTACCCTGATCATAACTGACTCTACAACAATATCAAATGGTGGTCAGCTGCAGTACCCTCTTGAAGGAAGAATTCCAGCAATGACAAGTTCACTATATAGGGAGGTAGATCATTCCACTTTGGGGGCAGCTAGGTGGTGGAGAGGATAGAGGCCTGGGCCTGGAGTCAAGAAGACTCATCTTCCTGAGTTCAAATCTGGCCTCAAACACTTCCCAGCTGTGTGACCCTGGGCAAGTTACTTAATGCTGTTTGCCTCACTTTCCTCGTCTGTCAAATGAGCTGGAGAAGGAAGTGGCAAATTTCTCCAGTATCTTTGCCAAGAAAACTCCAAATGGGCTCATGAAGAGTCAGACACAACCCAAAACCATTTCAATTTTGGACAGCTAGACCTATGTTATTCTAGGTGGCCAGGACAACAATCAAACCATTACCCTCTGCCTCCCTGAAAGGTTATATCACCAGTTGCCAGTTTCTGTATGGAGTGGAAGGCAGTAGATAAAAGAATTTTAGATTATTAGAATAGGAATGGACCTTTTGATATCATATAGGCTAATGCTTTCTTTTTATAGATGGGGAAATTGAAGCCAAGAGAGGCCAAGAGACTTAGCCAAAGTCATCCAGCCCAGATTAGAACCCAGTTCTCCACCATAACTCCATTCTACTTGAGTGACTTGCCCAGGGTCAGCTTTTCACTACCACACTGAATGAATGGAATGAATGAATGAATGGAATAGCATTTAGTAAGCACCTACTATGTACCAGGCACTGGATAAGCACTGGTGATACAAATGTAAGAGATACAGTCCTTGCCCTTAAAGAACCTACATTCCAATATGGTAAGGTAGTATATATAGTACAGTGGGGACCACAGAAGGGAGTTTTGCTTCTGGGGACTCCCTGGGATATTGAATGGGGATACGGGGTGAACATTTGGCACCCTCTTTCCAGAAGCAATGGTAGTATTGATTTGACTAGTTTCTAGAGCAAGAGATGGAACAGGAAGGTGGGGAGGGAAGGGTTAAAAAACAAACTCTGTGGGCATTCTCCTTCCTCTGTGAAATGAGATTAGGGTGGATGACTTTTGAGCTGCCTTCCAGCCCTAAATCTAAGTATCAGTGTCTAATATAGGTGGCATAGAGGATACACTGCTGGACTTGGAGTCGGGAAGATCTGAGCTCAAGTTGTGCTTCAGACCCTTACTAGTTGTGTGACCCTGGGCAAGTCACTTAACTTCTGCCTGTTTCAGTCTCTTCATCTGTAAAATGAAGCCTTCCAGAGTTGTTGTGAGGATCAGAGGAGACAAACGAGATAAATTCTCTCTAAGGTCTCTTCCAGCTCTAAGACAACGATCAACCCAGAGCTTAGCGTCCAAAGATGAGAAGAGAAAGCTTTCCATATCCATCCACCCATTCATGTGACTTCCATTTTTTCTGAGGTTTCTTGAGGGATGGAACGGGCATCTGGTAATAAATGCTTGACTGACTATAATGGGAGGAAAAAATAGCATTCTCTTCCCAAATCTCTGGAGGCATCTCTTTGCTCTAATGGCTCTGGAGCAACCTATGGGTTTCGGTCAAATCAGGCAGCTGAGAGTTAGGAGGACCCACTTGAGAACAGGCTTGCCCCTCCCCCTACAAGCCCCCCCCAACCCCCCCCCCCCCCAAGGATAAGAAGGAAGTGTAGTGAGCACTCCTCTTCAGGAACAAGCCTGCCAAACGGGTCTCAGTTTGGGTCTCTAGAGCCCCAGGGAAGGTGTCTAGGGATTCCATTCCACCTGAATCGGGAATGGGAAGAGGAGATAGGTCTGAGGTCCCTGGAGAATCAATAGCCCTATAGACCTTGAGGACTTAGGAAATTTTAAGGCTAACTCCTTAGCTAGTGCTGATGTCAGACAATTCTCAACCCCTTTGTCAGTTGGCTAATTAACCGCTTTCTACCCTAAACTGAGGGGCTTGCTTGTTTGCTTCCCTGCCCCCAGTGGCTGTTGAAAGTGAGGTAATTCCATGTTCCCTGGCCCTTCTCTCCACAATGTTCCCCGGGGAAGGAGCCAGACTGTAAGCAGTTGACTGACAGATGTCAAGCACCAGAACTGGACATCTAGAGACACTGGGAGACAACAGGATAGGAATTGAGGACAGACAGTGCCCAGAGGCTGCCTGCTGGCCATCCTTAGGTGGGCAGGGATGCCTCTCCTCGTGATGATTGTTAAGAATCACAAGCAAAGAAAGAGTAGGGGAGGGAGAAGAGAGAGGAAGAAAAGAATCCAGGACTACTATTCTTTGCATTTTCACTGAGTCAGCATTAAGGAAAATTGACAGACCCTGACTAAACTCAGGCCCAGGTGTCTGGGACTGTATCTCCCTGGAGGGCTCCCAGACACATACCAGCTTCCTAGGCTTCTAAGTCTTCTGGGCCAGACCAGCTGGGCTTCCCAAGAGCAGCATCCCAGGCTCTCTGCCCCAGTTGAGCTGAAATGATGAGAGCTGCTTCCCGGAGAGGAAACCAGTCTGCAGGTCTTCCTGACCTCGCCCTGTTCTCAAGTGGGACAAAACCACCTTAAGAGTGGGTGTCACTTCCCTACCAGAAAGGTCAGAGTTGGAAGACACCTTGGAAATCATGTGTATCAATCCTCTCATTTGGTAGAAGAGGAAAATGGGGCCCAGATTAATGAAGGGGTTTGTCAAAAGTCACAGCTAAGTAAGACCAGAGCTGGCATTTGTACTCAGGGCCAAAAGTCTGTCTTGGAAGCCCACTGCCCTCCCCGGGGCTCCAGAGACCCACACTTAAACGCAGTGTATTTGCTTGTTCCCAGAGCCTCAGTTTCTTCATCTGTCAAATGAAAATTATATATGAAGTTCCTACCTCACTTGGTTGCATCGAGACTTAAATAAGATAGCGTTTGTAAAACGCTCCACACATGCCAACTCTTATTCTCAGACCAGATAGGGGATTTCGCGCCCAGCTCCTTGGGTCAGGCTCCCGACCCTATAGAGAGGAAGTTGAATCTAGCACAGATTTACTCATCCCAAAGGCAGGACTGACTGGGCTTGGGTTTAATTTGGATCAGCACTGGGATGGACGTAGGGAAGTAGGGAAGACAGAAGTTTAAAGTGAATTGAGACGACCTCGTCAATGTCTCTGCTCCCGACGGTCCCAGCTCGCTCTGCTGTGGTCTCCCCAAGGACCCCTGGCCCCAGCCCCCTACCCCCACCCCCGCCCCAAGCGCGCGCGCGCGCACACACACACACACACACACACAACACGCCCAGCGGCAGGGCTCTGCAGACAGCCATCTAGACGGACAGACACCCTCAGAATAACGAATGCACTGTGCAAATATATGGTTTTATTTCTCTGTTCTGGAAACCTCACAGACACATCCAGGTAGAAAGAGTATTAAATAAATGCGGTTTACGATTGAAATGCAAAAATAAATAGACTCCGGAAGCTTCGCGGTAGCCCAAGTCCCATCTGTCGCGGCGGGCTGGTAGAAAAGTATTGGGGTGCCGTGTGTTGGGGGGCAGGAAAGGGGAAGATAGATGGAAACTGGAGCTCCCTACAATCAGAGACAAGTACACAGCGGCTTTCCTAGAAAATGTCCCAATCTCTTTCTCTCTCTCTCTCTCTCTCTCTCTCTCTCTCTCTCTCTCTCTCTCTCTCTCCCCCCGCCCCCCCCTCCCCACTCCTAGAACCAGGCACGTTCACAGCAGGGTTTGTACTGGGCAGAGTAAAAGAAAAGAAGAAAAAAGGGGAAGGGGAAGAGGAGCCCTTCCCTTGGCCCCCTGGACTGCCTAGCCCGGGCAGCTGTCCGGTTTCGCTCCAGGTCCCGACACTGGGTAAGCGCCCGGGGAAGGGCAATGAGTTCGAAGCTTGGCCGGTGTAGAGGCAGAGACCAGGGGCTCGGTGGGCAGCCCCCCAGGGCTGGGGCAAAGTCAAGTCTTTGGCCGGGAGGCCGGCCCGCCTCTGGGGAGCGGAATGGGGGTGGGGCGGGGGAAGGGCAGTCTCATAGAGCGGAATCCGAGTCGCTAGAGTCCAGGCTGTTCCGCATCTTGCAGCTACCGAGCTGCTCCCGCGGCAGGCTGAGGTTCTGGGTGCTCCGGCGCAAGCACTCGAGTGACTGCAAGAAGGACTTCTTGGCTTTCTCCTCCTCCATGGGGGACACCCCCTCTTCCTCCACCTCCTGGATCTCGTCGAATGTCACCGGCTGGGTCTTGAAGCGAGACTGGCGGGGCCGCCGAAGCTTGCCCTTGCCCCGGGGCAGCTTAGTGGGCCGCGCGGGCTGCGGGAATTCATCGGCCAGGCACACAAAGTGAGGCATGACCGCCTGGTAGCTGGAGCAGATGCCCATCAGCTCTGGCGGCTTGGCTGCCGCGGCCGCCGCCGCTGCTGCCATCGGGCTGCTGGCCGGCCCGGGACCCGGCTCTAGGGAGGCGCCGGGGGCGGGCGGCGGCGTGCAGGCACGGACGCCCCCCGGGCCGGGCGGGCTGGGAACCAGCGGCTCCCCCCGGGGCGCGGCCCGACGTCCGCCGGCCGGGGGATCCAATCTGCTGCTGGGGCGGCGGGCGAGCTGGAAGGGGCGGCCCGCGGGGGGCTGCAGGGGTCGCCGGCGGCCAACGGCGCCCGCGGCCACCGCCTCCCGGTCTAGGGTTCCGCTGTGTCAACTGTTTGAGGCGCCCTCTCTCTGCCTGGGAACGTGGGGAAATTCAGAGGCTGCTCGGGGCACCTTCTCGCTGCTGCTGCTGATGCTGCGCCTGGGGCTAGGGCTGGGGCTGGGGCTGGGGCTGGTACTGGAATGCGGCTGCGGCTGCTGCTGCTGCTTCGTTGCCAGTTGGTTCCAGCTCCTGCGCCGCCGTCCTCACTCCCACCTGGCCGCTGCCGCTGCGTCTGCCTCGAGGTCGCCGGCTTCCCTCCTTATATAGCCCCCGCCTGCCCACACGGGAGCATGCTCAGATGACAACAAATACCATTTAAAGCTTGCGAGCCTGGCTCTCTTCCGCCTGACGTCTCCGACTCAGTTCATTAAAATAACCCGCCCCTCTCTCTCCCTTCCTCCCCCCCCCCGCACCCCGCCACCTTGCTTCTCTCAGGCAGACATTCGCGAGAGATGCTCAAAAGTAGAGAAAGCACCCGAGTATCACCAGAGACTGGGGGGGGGGGTTTACCCGAGCATCCTGCTGCTCTCCCTTTCCCCAGGCTTGGAGATGAAGAAGCTAAGCTTCAGAGATGGGAGAGGCTTAGCTCAGGGTTTTTACAGCTGGACTGGACCTTAGAAGTCATCTAGTCCATCATCTCCGCCCCCCCCCCAATTTTACTGTGACGCCGAGATGCGAAGCAACTCGATTCAAGTTATGCGCTCATAGATCTAGCCCACCCCTCCGGAGTCTCTGTCCCCCGTGGGTATTAGCCAGGCAGGTTAAGTGGCTTGCCCCAGGTCACGAAAGTAATAAGCATCAGAGGAACACTGGAACCCAGATCCTCCGATCCACGGCTACCTCCTTTCACTGCACAGCACATCCTGATCAGGTAGGAAGAGGCAGAGTCAGGATTCCAAACCGGACAAGTGACCCGAACGCAAGAGTTCTCGGCCCTTTTTGGTCGTGGATTCTTTTGGCAGTCTGATGAAAACTAATGGATCCTCTTCTCAGAATAAAGTTTTTAAATGTACACAAAATAGATGGGACTACAAAGGAAAACACTTGTGATTGAAATAAAGATGTCTTTTTCCCCTTCCAAGGTCACAACCCCCCAAGTCTATCCAAGATCTCCTCAATCTGTGGGCCTCAATATAAGAACTCTGGCCCCCAAGCCAGTGCTTTTCCAAGGTCACTGCCCATTAGTAGGATTTTTCTTTGGCAAATCTACAACCCTGGTTGTATTCGTGCTCCGGGTCTGGTCCAGGGTTCTTCTAGCTTCCTCCTTTTGTTTATTGGGCATGATAGTCTATTCTCTCACTCCTCTCCCAGGTTTACTGGGAGAAAGTGTTTTATAAACCTTAGAACAGTTCTAGGAATGTTGTTTTTCCCTACTGGAAGACTGGCTCCTCCTTCAGGGACTGCTCAGTCACCAACATCCAAGGATAGACAGCCATGGAGCAGAAGGGGGTGGGGAGGGTAGGGCATATGGTCTAGGATTCCCGTTTACCTTAGGAAACATTGTTCCCCAGAGGGCCTCTTGATGTTCCAAAAACTCGGTTTTACAAAGTACCAGGACATCAGGAGACATTCTAAAAGAAGGCCTTGCTATGTCTAAAAATTCTGTTAGAGTGGAAAGCATGCTGGATTTGGAGTCTAGGGAATGTGGGTTCAAGTCCATAGTTTCTCTGCTAAAGCCCTCAAGGACCTGACTCAAGCCACTGTTCCAGCCTTACATGTTCCTGACGGTCCAGACAAACTAACCTTCTTGACCTCACCCATGACGCCCTATTCCCCATAGCCATGCCTTTGCACTGGCTGTTTCCCATGCCTGGTATGCACTCCCTCCTCAGCTCCAACTCTCAAGATTGCTAGTTTCCTTCAAAGCTCAGCTTCTAGATGAAGCCCTTCCCAATCCACCCACCCCAGGTGCTAGCGCCTTCCCTCAAAAAGTTACCTTCCATTTATTTTGAATACAATTTTTGAAAACATATATATATCCTCTGATAAAGTGTAAACTCCTTGAAGTCAATCAACAAGCATTTATTAAAGCACTTACCATGTGCCAGGCACTGTGCTAATCTGTCAGGGATACAAAGGAAGGCAAAAAACCACCCTTTATGGAGTTCACATACTAATGGGACAATATTGTTTTTGTCTCTGTATCCCCAGCAATCAATCAAGCAATAAACATTTATTAAGTTCCCTACTATTCGCCAAACACTGGGGATACGAAAGGAAGCAAAAGTCCCTGCCCTCAAAGGAGCTCCCAGTCTACCACAATGTCTGGCCTATAACAGAAGCATAATAAACGCCTGGTGACTTGTGGCTCCCTGGGTGATCTTGGGCAATTTGATAAGTATTTACTAAGTGTCGAGCAGTTACAGTACAATGACAAAAACAAAACAGTTCCTCCATTCACATTCTACTGGAGGAAACCATGTACATAGATAATAAGTAGTGGGGCACAGTGCAAAGAGCACTGGCATCAAAGGTCCTGGGTTCAAATCCTGCTTCTGATGCGTTCTTTGTGTGACCTTGGGCAAGTCCCCTAAACTACCTAGGCCTTGGTTTCTCATCTTACAATAAGGAGGTAGGGCTAGATGACTTCTAAGATCCCTTATAGCTCTAAACCTCTGATGAGTAAGAAGCACTTACTTTTTCAGGAGTCTCCTTAATTATGCCTACTTTTCCTTCAACATTAACATAAATCAATTAAACCTTTACCCTGCTGGACTAAATATTGTTGTTCAGTCATTTGTAATCATGTCCAACTCTCCACTGACTCCATTTGGTGTTTTCTTGGCAGGGACACTGGAGTGGTTTGCCATTTCCTTCTCCAGATCATTTGACAGATAAGGAAACTGAGGCAAACAGGGTCAAATGACTTGCCCAGGGTCACACAGCTAGGAAGTGTCTAAGGTCAGATTTGAACTCAGGAAAAGGAGTCTTTCTGATTCCACGCCCAATGCTCTGTGCACTGCACCATCTAGCTGCCCCTTGGATTAGATAACAGGATCATAGACTTTGAATTGGTAGGTTCCTCTGAAGGAATCTCTACCCACAGCATGAACATCATCCAAGACATCCCTGAGAAGTGGCAATCTAGCATTTGATTGAAGTCTTCCCAATGCAGGCAACTTACAGCTCCAGAGATAGACCATGTCCCTTTTGGAAAGCTTTGATTATTAAGGAGATTATTCCTTACGGGGAGCAAAAAGCTCCCACTTCCCTCAAGCTGCCACCCAGTGGTCCAAGTTCTGTTCCCTAAGACCAAGCAGAACAACCCAATTCATTTTCATCATGACAACCTTACAGATATTCGAATACTCTTCCCATATTGGAGCCTTCTCTTTTCTGGGCTAAACACGCACAGTTCTTTCACCTGGACCTTGCTCAGGATGGGTTTGAGTACCATCTCCATTCCTGCTGACCTCCCCTGGGGACTCCTGTTTGCTCATGTCACATCTCCAAGGTCCCCTTTCAACTCTAGTTCCTATGATTCCAAAGATAAACAGCAGATGATGCTTGCCCTCACTAAGCTACCAGTCTGGTAGGGGGGTGATATGGTCACAGATAAATGGAATGAGCTGTTCAAAGGAGAAAATCCCCGGGTTGAAAAGGACTTCAATGGCTACCTAGTCCAACCAAGAACTGAAAAAAGCGTTGCCTCTACAATATACCCAAATAGTCATCCAGTATTTGCTTGAAGACATCCAGTGCAGGGAAACTCAGTGCCTCCAGAGGTAGCCACTACCACTTTGGGATAGCTCAAAGCTTTTCCCTATATCAGACCTACATTTGTATCTATAGCTTCCACCCATCATTCCCAGTTCTGTCTTTCGGAGTCAAACAGAACGAGTCCAATCCCTACTACAGGTGTCAGTCCTTCCAATAATGGAAGACAGTTCTTATGTGCCCCAAGGAGTTTTCTTATTTCCAAGCTAAACATTCCTGGTTCCTTCAAATTCATATGGAATGAGCTCCAAGGCCTTGAAAGAGCTCTGGTCTGGGAGTCAGATGACCTGGGTAGGATTTCCTCTTCTGCCAAGTCTGCCCTGGGTGCCCTTGGGCAATATTCAACCTCTCTGGATCTCAATTTCCTTACATGTAAATGAGGGGGCTGGATTAGATGGCACCTAAGGTCCCTTTCAGGGGCAGCTGGGTGTCAGGAGTGGATAAAGTGTGGGGCCTGGAGTCAGGAAGATCTGAGTTCAAATTTGGCCTCAGACATATACTAGTTTTGTGACCTTGGGCAAGTCACTTGACCCTGTTTGCCTCAATTTCCTCAGCTGTGAAATGCGCTGAAGAAGGAAACGGCAAACCATTCTAGAATCTCTGCCAAGTAAACCCCAAAAGAGGTCACAGAGAATCAGACATGACTGAAATCACTTTACCTATGATCCTTTACCATCATGGCTGGCCTCCTCTATCTTATCCACTACCTTCCGTGCTCTCCACCTTAATCATTGTCCTCTATCTTACCCACTTATCTACTATCTTATACATCAATGGTGTCAAACTCAAATAGAAATATGACCACTAAACTATATATATGGATTCCTGGGGGGGGGGAATATTAACTTAGAAAACCACACATTAACATCATCTATGTTTTATTGTATTTTAGGGGGTTAAAATATTCCCAATTGCATTTTAAGTTTGTGACCACTGGCTGCATGTTTGACACCTCAGTTGTACACTCTCCCTCTTATCAATGTTCTTCTTAAAAGGTAGTACCCTGGACTGATGCTTAGAGAAAGATGTGTGGGGTTGGTAGCTTCTTTCTATACAGTGAGAAAGTGGTTCCCTACTTATTCCTACCCTCTCTTTGGTTCTGTCTTCACCATGTCCATATTGATCTCTCCAAGCAAGCAAGTATTTATTATGCACCTATAATGTGCTAGGTAACTGAGCTAGGCCCTAGGGGTGGAAATACGAAAGTGAGACAAGGCCTTCCCTCAATGAGGTTCTTCTAGGAGAGCCACTGTGTTCATTCTGTCTCTTTCAACTATTTCATTGTCTCCACTTCTCTCTCTTTCTCTTTTTTTAATTTCATGGCTGCAGTTACCATCTGCAGTGATCTTTGAGCCCAAGAATAGAAAATCTGACACTGCTTCCATTTCCTCTCCCTCACTTTGCCAGGAAGTGATGGGACCAGTTGCCATGATCTTAGTTTTTAAATGTTAAGCTTCAAGCCAGCTTTTATACTCTCCTCTTTCACCCTCATCAAGAGGCTTCTTAATTCTTTTTCATTTTTTTGCCATCAGAAAGCTTAGTATATGCAGAGCTCTAATCAGGTACCCTGGAGTTTGTGCCCCAGATGATCAGAAAATTGGCCAGTAGAACCTACAGGCATATGGAAAAAAAATGCTCTAAATAACTACTAATTGGAGAAATGCAAATTAAAACAATTCTGAGGTACTACCTCATACCTATTAGATTGGCTAGTAGGACAGAAAAGGAAAATGACAAATGTTGGAGGCGATGTCGGAAAATTGAGACACCAATGCACTGTTGGTGGAATTGTAAACTGATTAAGTCATTACTTACAGTCATTTGGAACTATGCCCAAATATTTATAGCGGCTCTTTTCTGGTGGCAAAAAGTTAGAAATTGAGGGGATGCCCTTCAAGTGGAGAATGGCTGAACAACTTGTGGTACATGATCATGATGAAATACTATTGTGTTATAAGAAATGGTGAGCTAGATGCTCTCAGAAAAACCTGGACTTATATGAACTGATGCAAAGTGAAATGAGTAGAAACAGGAGAACACTGTACACAGTAACAGCAATACTGTACGATGATCAACGATGAATGACTTGGCTATTCTCAGCAGTACAATTATCCAAGACAATTCTAAAGGACTTATGATGAAAAATGCCATCCATCCCCAGAGAAAGAAGTGATGGAATCTGAATACAGAATGAAGCATACTTTTTTTACTTTATTTTTCTTGGGTTTTTATTTTGGTCTATGTTTCCTTTTACAACATGACTAACATAGAAATATGTTTTGCATGACTACATATGTATAACCTGTATCAAATTGCTTGCTTTCTCAATGAGGAGGATAGGGAAGGAGAGAGAAAATTTGGAACTCAAGTTTAAAAACGAATGGTGAAAATTTTTTTACATGTTATTAGGGAAAATTAAAATACTCAATTAAAAAGAAAAGAACTGGCCAGCAGATTTATTGTTGCTCAGTCATTTCAATCATGCCCAACTTTTTGTGACCTAATTTGGGGTTTTCTTGGCAAAGATACTAGAGTGGCTTGCCATTTCCTTCTCCGGCTCATTTTACAGATGAGTAAACTGAAGTAAATAGGGTTAAGTGATTTTCCCAGGGTCACATAGCTAGTGCCTAAGGCCAGATTTGAACTCAGGCCTATCTTGACTCCAGGCACAATGCTCTA
The DNA here is from genome assembly GCA_028646595.1 of Phalanger gymnotis. Lineage (NCBI taxonomy): Eukaryota > Metazoa > Chordata > Mammalia > Diprotodontia > Phalangeridae > Phalanger > Phalanger gymnotis. Next base: position 442,864,261 of record CM053623.1, on the reverse strand, counting down.
TCCACTGTGCCACCTAGCCACCTCTACATTCTACTGGCCTAGCCTTAAGAGCCTGGGACCACCTCCATGCTATGAGATGGGTTAGAGGGTTAGCGAATGGTCATGACCCCGTAGACTAACTAATGGGAATTTCTAGGCTGGTACCTTTCTTAAAGTCAGCCTTATTTGCCCAGACTTTGAACCCAGATACACTCTGACCCTTTTCTAACATCTGGAAACCATGACCCTTCTGCCAGGGTGGGACACAAGCCAGTCACAAATCAAACACCAGTAACGAGGGTTTCTGAAAGTGGAACTGGTAGCAACTGAACCTGACAGGGGCTGATGCCTAATAGGGGCTGCTGGGAAAATCTGCTGGCCAATTCTCGGCCCATCTCAGGGCACAGACCCCAGAGCACCTGATTAGAGCTCTGCATATGCTAAACTTTCTGATGGCAGAAAGTGAAAAAGAATTAAGAAGCCTCTTGATGAGGGTGAAAGAGGAGAGTATAAAAGCTGGCTAAGATCATGGCAACTGGTCCCATCACTTCCTGGCAAAGAGAGGGAGAGGAAATGGAAGCAGTGTCAGATTTTCTATTCTTGGGCTCAAAGATCACTGCAGATGGCAACTGCAGACATGAAATTGAAAGATACTTGCTCCTTGGAGGGAAAGCTATGGCGAATGTAGACGGCATGTGAAAAAGCAGATGCCACCTTGCTGACAAAGGTCCATATGGCCAAAGCTCTGGTTTTCCCAGTAGCAATGGCTGTGAGGGTTGGACTATAAGGAAAGCTGAGCACCCCAGAATGGATGCTTTTGAGCTGTGGTGCTGGAGAAGACTTTTGAGAGCCCTTTGGATGGCAAGGAGCTCAAATGAGTCAACATTTGAAGAAATGAATTCCGATTACTTATTAGAAGGATAAACACTGAAGCTTAAGCTTAAATACTTTAGCTGCATAAAGAGAAGACAGGACTCATTGGAAAAGACCCTGATGTTGGGAAAGATTGAAGGCAAAAGGAGAAGGGGATGGCAGAGGAAAAGATGGATAGATAGTGTCATGGAAGCAATAAACATGAACTTGGACAGACTTCAGGGGACAGTAGAGAACAGAAGGATCAGGAAAGAGTCGGACATGACTCAATGGGGGAACAACAACAATACGCTAAGCTTTGCTTGATAACAATGGGTATTCCCAAAACCCAGATCAGACCATCTCCTGTCCCCATTCAACAGCCTTCAGGGGCCTTTGGGATAAAATGCAGGCTCTTCAGCCTTTACTGTCTGGCTTTCACAGACCTTTCCAGTCTTATTCCATAGTATTCCTTTCTACACACTTTCCTTACTTCTCAAACTGGCATGCTAGCTTCTCCTTCCACGACCTGCTATGTCCCCTCTCCACCCATCTGCGCAATAGCTCTCCCATTTCTGGAATGGGCTACCTCCTCATCTTCACATCTTAGAATCTTAGAATCTTTAAGATCCAGCATAGTCATAGACCTTTGACCTATAGATACTCGGTGCAGGCTGGTGGCAGAATGCATACAGTACTGGACTTGAAGACAGGAAGAAGTGGGTTCAAATCCTGCAATACATACTAGCTGTGTGACCCTGAACAAATCACTTAACCTCTTCAAACCTGAGTTCCTAGATCTGTGAAATGAAGGGGTTGGACTAGAAGGCCTTTAAAATCCCTTGTATTTAGAAATCTATTATCCATCCTCTGGATAATTATGTGGCTCTTTGTAAACATTATATCATTTGGGACTCACAACAATTCTAGGAATAAGTACTATAATTAGCTCCATTTTACAGATGAGGAAATTATTGTACTGAGAGGGGTTAAGTGACTTGCCCAGAGTCACACAGCTAGTAAATACCCGACGTCACATTTGAACTCAGGTCTTCTGGACTCCAGGCCTAGGGCCTTATCCATTGAGCCACCGGCTGTTCAGGGGTTATTCGGTGCCATCCAACTCTTCATGACCCTAGTTGGGGTTTTCTTGGCAAAGATACTAGAATGGTTTGCCATTTCCTTCTCCGGCTCATTTTACAAGTGAGGAAACTGAGGCAAACAGGGTGAAGTGACTTGCCCGGGGTCACACAGTTAGTGTCTGAGGTCAGATTTGAACTCAGGTCTTCCTGACTCCAGGCCCTGTACTCTGTCCACTGCACCACCTAACTGCTGTTGAGCCACCTGGCTGCCTATGAATTGGACAAGTTCATTTTGGAATGGCAGTAGACGGAGAGCCAGGCTCAGAGCCAGGAAGGCTTGGATCCCAGTCCTGCTTCTCACACACACTGGCTGGTATGTGACTGGGCAAGACATTAAACCTCTGAACTCTCTAGGCTAAGCAGTTCTCAAAGCGTGGTCTAGGGACCCCTGCAGTTCCTAAAATTTTTCAAGGGGGTTTTTGAGGTAAAAAAAATCATAATGATAAGAGGTTTTAATTTCTAGTACAATACATACCAATCGATATAACTGACATAAACAAAAACTCTTTAGAGGTCATTGCTAATTTTTAATAGTATCAAGGGGTCTTGAGACAGAAAAGTTTGAGAGCTGCAAATCTAGATAACTCTCCATCGGTGGTAGCAAAGAGGCTGACCTGCATGGGTAAAAGGAATTTTCTCATAAAGTTACACACACACAATGAAATGCCAAGTCCAGTCCTTAACCCTATCCTGGAACAAAGGAATGAATGAATGAATGAATATATGAGTGAATGAATGAATGAGTGAATGAATGAATGAGTGAGTGACTATGAGTCAGCCTCACAGAAGCCCATGCCACCCACTCAGTCCCTTACTTAACCCAGCTACTGGGGCAGGATGCAGAAGAGCAGGTTAGGAGTTGGCAAATCTGAGAATGAGATCTCTGTACCCCCCTCACCCAGCTCTCTCCACTACACTTAACTGTCTCTTTTCTCTGTTCTTTACCCCCTCCAGCCACTTTGTAAATCCTAAAGTGCCATAGAAACTGGCATTATTGGTATTATTTGGGGGTGGTGATTATGTTACAGAAGATGCTATGTTATGTATAGTAACACATTTGCAGCTCAGGGTCCAAGTTCAAGCTCCCCTCACCCTCTGAACTTCCCCTGCCCCCTTAAGATGGGAAGAGCCTCCCACCCCCTCCCTGCTCAGGGGAAGAAGCAGGTATCAGCTTCACTGGAGGGCCCTGGTTTAGAATATGAGATCATCTCCCAGGAAGCCAACTCAGGGGAAGCTCTCCCTGTGGCCTCCTGCTCACTGGAAGCCTGAGGGAGCGGGGTGGGAGAGGGGAGGGAGAAGGAGGAGACAGAGAAGGGGGAGAAGGAGAGGTGATGAGGACAATGAGGATAAGAATAACTCCTTTGGGTATGATCCTGATGAGGAAAGGCGATCTCTCCAGACATGCCCTAATGAGGTGCCTGGATCCTGAAATGTAGCTTACCCCGATCTCCCCCACCCTAATGCCCATGGGATGAGACCTACCACCCCAAATAAATATAACTGGGCTCTCCCCACCCCCTCCCCTTTACTATTCTCTACCATCGAGTGCTTGCTTCCTAAAAGAGCCCTGTAGGGAGGGGTACACTTTAACCAGGACGCCACAGGCTTGGCTGTGAGATTGAGGGGAGCTAGAAAACTCGGACTTGAAGGCCCAAGGCAAATCACCTAGCCCTCTATGTGTTAACTGGTTTTGTTTTCTGTACTTACAAATCTTACTAGGGAAGGATAGGGTGGGGAGATTTGGAGGTAATGAAAGTGATAGGAAAAATATGAGAAACTATCAAGGAAACATTGTATAAAAAATGGAAGCCTGTGGAAGGAAGTTTAGCCAAGTACACACACAAGCAGTGCAACTTTGTTATTATTGTGTTAAATGGAATAAATACTTTTTAGAAAACAACACAGATGACAAGTTGACAGTTTCAGAATAATAACGGTTGATATTTACATATCATTCAAAGGTTTTCAAAGCTCTCTGCACATATCTCATTTGATCTCATATACAACCTTCTTTTGTGTTTGTTTATTTAAATGTTTCTGCTTGACAAAGTTCATTATTTTAAAAAAAAATTAAACCTCTCTGGGCCTGTTTCCTCATGTGTAAAAGAAGTGTAGTTTAGAAGAGCTCTCCATTTCCTTCCAGATTTGTGAATCATTCATCAGATACTGGGACCTGAAATGAAGTTAAGGGAAATACTTGGGTGAAAGAGACATCTCTGCCTACAGAGGAGGAGGAAAAGTCATTTGATAGTTGCTTGGCCCCCAATCTCTCCCCCAAAGGTCTTTTTCCCCAAAGGGCGTAAGTTCAGAGGGACCTGTCTATGGACCTTACCAGGAATGATGGGAGGGCATTGGGCTAATAGGACTCTTGATTTGGGCTATAGTTAAGAGTAGAACATACTGGAATCCAGTCATTAATTTTTACAAATTGGGCTAACACTAATCTGGCATGTGTCACATCTGAGTTGGGAAGGAGGGATTTGGTGATTTGTATTTGAGTGGCAGGCAAAATCAATTTGGAATAAGTATTTGGAGTTATTTGGAGTCAAGGATTCAGGATTGTGTGTGTGTGTGTTTGTGTGTGTGTGTGTGTGTGTGTCTGTGTCTGTGTCTATGTGTCTGTGTGTGTCTATGTGTCTGTGTGTTAGGGTGAGTGTACTAGGTAGGATGACAAGCCAGATACCAAACATGGAAATGCAAGGAAGGTATCACAGAAAGAGAACCAGAGAGGGAGTCAGGAAACACATGCCCCAGTGGTCTGGGTGTTTATGCCACTAATCAACAGAGTGACTTTGGCCAAGTCCTTTCCCTTTTCTAGATCTCAGGCTCCTCATCTGTAAAATGACTCAGTCCTGTTGATCCTAACGTGCCTTCCAGTTCCAGTATTCTGTCTTCTATATTCTAAAGTCCTTTAGAGCTCTGGCAGTCTATGTTCCATGTGCTATGTGCTAAGGTTCTTCCTCCTCTGACCTTCTGTACATTAAAGACCCTTTCAGCTGTGACATTCTATGTCCTAACATAAAACAGGAAGGTTATAAGACCTGGGACTGGAAGGGACATTAGAGAACATCTTATCAAACCCCCTCATTTTACAGATGAGGAAATGTTTGTTGAACTGAATTCAAAAAATTAGCAAGCATTTATTAATTATTATTATTAATATTAATTATTATTAAGCACCAACTACTTACCAGGTACTGTTAGATGCTGAAGATAGAGACAAAGGACAAAAGTGAAACAGTCTCTCCCTGCCCTCAAGGAGCTCACATTCTATCCAGAAAGGTAGCATATGTGTATATGTATATATACATACGTATGTGTGTGTATATATACGTATATATACACACACATACATATATACAGATGAGTATGCATATAGACATATGTGTGTATATTTTAAATGCAATGTCATTGGGAATCATTCTCTCAATGCTTTGCTGAAATCCAAGTACCACTGGAGGATAAAATCAGGTTGTATGCCCAAGGCCACAGGAGAAATAAATGCCGGAGCCAGGATTTGAACTCAGGCTGTGGTCTATGAGCCTTCTAGCTCTAACATTCTATAATCTCAATTTAGGAACGAGGCCTTTCTTTAGAAGGAACAGCTTGATCTTGAATCTGGGGCAGAAGAAAGTAAAAAAAAAAATACAATATCTTGGAAAGGAAAGTTGACTAGGGTAAATGGGAACACATTAATGCCGAGCAGCTCTGGTAGGCTTGAGGCTACCACCACTACCACCTTCCCTCAACTCTGACTTAACAGTAGAGCTATGGTTAAAAAAAAGTTGGGCAGATTCTCAGCTGTGCCTCCTGGGGCTTTCATCCAAAGGAACTCCAAATATCTCAACTCAATCATCCTCCCCAAAGCTTCTGCTCCTGAGTAGGGAGCCAGGGACATATAGGGACACACTAGGCCCATCACCAGGACCAAACAGCAAGCTAGGACTCCTAATTCATTCTCTGGCCTTCTATCCATTAGAGGGTTGGCATCTAATGGGGAAAGTAGGGGGTGGAGGCCCAGTCAGCCCAGACCACCATGACAGAAGCAGCCAGGCTTTGGTTTCCTCCAGTTCAGAAACAGAGAAGGCTTGGGCTGCTGATCAGCTGGAAACCAGAGTCTTCCTGGCTGCCAACTCTCACTTTCCAGTCTCAGATCAGCTAGTTTGTGTCCCATCCCAACTGTCCTCTCCACCCCCCACCCCCAAGCTGTCCCAGGAGACCAGGTCTAGGGTTCAAAAGTCTAACTAAGAAAATTATACTTTGGAATCACATGACAGTTTGGTCTTCAAGGGCAGTTTCTTTTGCCTGGGTCATTCTGGAAGCTGGGCTTATTTGCTCATGTCTGGTGCATGAGAAAGTTTGCATGGGAAAATGTTTACATGTATGTGTGTGTCCAAGCATGCGAGTGATATGAGAAAGTGTGACTAGTGTATGAGAGCATATATGTGTGGTTTAGTGTAGTGTTTGAGTGTGCGTGTGTGTGTGTGTGTGTATGACTAGAAGCAAGGGTGCATGTGAGCTAGGGGATATGGGGACACACTGAACAACACCATGGCTCTGGTGGGGAGTCTTCCTGATTCTTCTTTGAGGCCCAGAGTGAGTAGCTAGAGCTCTCCTGTAGCACCCACCTTCTCCTCCCCACCAAGCCCTCTGAACAAAGCCTGTGAGTTCAGCATCCAACCAACTGGCTCTACCACACTCAGAATTAGCACTTAGTCTGGTACAATTATGAACATCAAAGTGTTTGGATAATTTTGCGGGAGGGTTACCATGGCAATCCCTAGCGAGCTCCAAAAGGGGCTCTCTGTGTGTATGGGAAGGGGGGAAGGAAGGGAGGGAAGGAGAGAGAGGATATGCAGAGACAGGCCCTGAAGTTAGGTTTTCTCTTCTCCCCCCAGCCCCGCTGAGCTCATTCCAGTAGCTGAGCTCACTGCTCTAATCTGGGACGCTCACTGTACATGCAACGGGACACCTCTGGTGGGGGCAGGGAGGGGAGTCATCTGACTGGAGACTGGCACAGTTGCTTGCCCTGTCCTACCCCTCCTCGGCTCTAGATTTTCCTAACTCTGATTCAAAGGGGAATGGTGCCCAGGGAAATTTTCCCCCATGAGCCACACAGAGCTACTTTAGACAGAAGGGGAGGGCTGGATAGGATGATTAAGCCAGAAGCATCTTTGTCCTCTCTTTAATCTGTAATCTCATTACCCTTCAAGGAATCTTGTTATGGTAATGGATCACCAGTCCAGAGGTTTGGACATTTTCCTTCTCTCTGAGACATGTTCTTGTAGACTTAAGTGCCCTCCCCTCAGGGGACAAGGTTCATGAATATCAATACTAATGACAATCGTCCTAATTTTTGATTGCAGAGTATTTATTACTCTTCGAAGCCCCCTCCCATCCATGAGCTCACTTGTTCCTCTCAATAACCTGGGGAGGTTTTTTACCTTCATTCACTCATCCAGAAAATGTGTGCCAAATGCCTATTTCCCATGATATTTGGGACATAGGTAGATATGGTAAATACTATGACTCCCATTTCAGGCATGAGACAATGGGGGTCCAAGAAGATAAAGCAATTTAAACAAAGTCACAGCAAGATTCTGTTTTTTGTTTTGTTTTCTGAGAGCCCCTGCTATGGCTCCTGCACCAAGGCAGGTCAGCAATTTCTCTGTAATTTATAGTCTTAGAGCATTTCCTAAGGACCCAGCAGTTAAACAATGTGCCTGTGGTTACAGAGCTAGGATGGATCAGAGTTAGGACTTAAATCCTGGTCTTCCTGACTCCAAGACTCCTCCTCTATGCTATTTCTGTGCAGCAAATAAGTCCACAGAAATCATCATTTCTCTAAGATATAAAGAAATACTAGGAGGACATAACAGAGATATCCCATTCAAAATAGCTACAAAATACATACAACATTTCAGTGTTAATTTACCAAATCAAACTCAGACCTTCTATAAATATAATGGCAAAACATTCTTTACAGATATAAGATTTCAAAAGCTGAAGAGATATTGATTTTTCATGGTTTGGCTACACGGATGTAAAAATTATAGTGATATAGAAATTTACATATTTAGCACTATGCAAATTCAGCTCTCAAGGACTTTATAGAACTAGGTACAATAATAATAAAATTCATTTGAAAGAATAATGGGCCTAGAATTTCAAAGGCAATGAAGAAAAAAATCAGGAATGAAAGTCATAGCATTTTTAGATTTCAAATTATTTACAAAATGGTTTTCAAAACAATTCAGTATTAGTTAAGACAGAATAATAAGCCATAACCAAGACTCAGAAACAATCAGACATAGAGGCTCAGTCTTCAATAAACTCAAGAATACAAACTACTTGAGGGAAAGATTTCCTCTTCATTAAAAACTTCTGGGGGAAAGCAGAAAGAAGTTAGGCAGAAATAGTTTTAGACTAGAAACTTATTTCACAAAAACTCCATGTGGATAACTAGACTAAACATCTAAAAGGGCACATCATTTAAGAAAAAGTGAAGGAGAATGGGAAAAAAAAAGATACTTTTCATATTAACAACGGAGGTAGGGAAAGAGGTAATTCTTAACTAAATAAAAGATTGTTGTTCAATCATCTGAGATTTCCTTGACAAAGATGCTGAAGTGGTTTGCCATGACCTTCTCCAGTTCATTTTACAGATGAGGAAACTGAGGCAAACAGGGTAAAGTGACTTGCCCAGGGTCACACAGCTAGTATCTGAGGCCAGATTTGAACTCAAGAAGATGAGTCTCCCTGACTTCAGGCCCAGCACTCTGCCCACTGCACCACCTAGCTGCCCAAAACAATAGCCAGAGGTTCTCATAAAAAGTAAAAAAGACCACTTGAATTGTCAGAAATGGAAAAGCTTTTCCACAAATAAAATCAGCAACTAGAGAGAAAATGAATAGTGAAAAAAATCTTCGCATCCATCTTTTACTCTCAGATAAAAGTTTGATATTCAAGATAGAGCAGAAATTGATGGTAAATGAATGAAAGCAAGCTCACACGGCAAGTGAATAGTAGAGCCAGAGCTAGAACATAGAATTCTTCAGAATCCCTATGAGCTGTGCTGCTTTTGGGATGCTGCCTCTGGGCAGGAAAGTTCCCTGGAATGGGATGCTTTACAAGGCTAGGAATCCTTTGTGTCTACATCCTGATTCTGCTCAGCACCAGGTAATACAAATACAAACAAATAAAAGTAGTTGCTGCTCTTTCTTTAATCTTTTTTTTTTTTGGAAGGGGGGAAGGCAGGGCAATTGGGGTTAAGTGACTTGCCCAAAGTCACACAGCTAGCAAGTGTGTCAAGTGTCTGAGGTCAGATTTGAACTCAGGTCCTCCCGACTTCAGGGCCAGTGCTCTACTCACTGAACCACCTAGCTGCCCCAGTCCCTGCTCTTAAAGAGGGCATTCTATGCACAAAGGAGAGATGGAAAGGGTTGGGGGAGGAAGACAAGATAGTCAGGACTAAAGTCTAGAAATGAATGAAGACATCAGGGGCCTGGACATTTTCCTTAAAATGGAGGTGCTGGGAGGGGCTGACCAATCAGAGGAAGGGGCCCTAGAGGCAGAGTGAATTTCCAAGGTTGTGATGAAGGCTGCTAGGGCTTAATAGAGAAAGTCTAGGGAGTCAAGAGAGGAGCCTGGGGAGGAATGAAGGGATGAATGGGAGATGGAGTGGTGAATTCGAGGAACAGAAAGAAGCAAGTCAGGCTAGATCACAGAGTGCAGGAAGGGAAGCAACGGGCAGTGAGCATGGACATTTAGGTTGGGGCCAGGTTGTGAAACCTGCCTAAAGAGAGTACTTTATATTTGATCCAATAGGTAATAGGAAGCTGCTGAAGTGTATTAAGCAGAGAAGGACGACATAGTCAGATCTGCACTTAAAGAAAACCACTTTGGCAGCTGTGTGGTGGATAAACTCAGGCAGGGAGAGACTTGAAGCAGGAATCTCTTCTCTTCCTCCTTCTCTCTTCCTCCTCCCTACCCTTAAAGTTACTGGAGGAATATGTTCCCTTCTTCTCCTGGGAGACTAATGAGATTTCATTTTCCTTAAGGACCTAATAATAAAGTCAGGGCAAGCTGATCCTTCTAAGAGCCCCAAGCTCAGCCCCTGCTTGGTGAGGCCAGGACACCAACCCCCAGCTCTGAGTACCTCATTGGCAACACACCCACTCTCCAAGGACAATCTCTGTACCTCAGCCAAATGGGTTCTAAGTGGGGCTCCAGCCACAGAAGTTTAATAGGCAGGAGAAGATGGGTTGGGAAAGGCTCATTAGGTCTTATTTAGCCCAGCCTCTGAGGGACCACAAGAGGACTCCTTCCCGGCAGCATCTCCTCTGGGACAGTGGTTCCCAAATGGAGTTTGGGAAGTAGCCATGGTATATAAAGGATTCAGTGGCACCAAAATTCTTCTCTAGAGTAGGGATCAAAGAGAGAGGGGGATTAGTGAGAAGGGAAGGTTGGTGAGTGTAAAGGATAGAGTACCCTAGTCATTGGATCACAGATCGAGGGCTGGAAAGGAGTTTGGAGCTTGGAGGTCATTAAATCCATTCCCCTCATGTTACAGATGAGGACACTGAGGCCCAGGGATGTCACATGCCAGCCCCTCCACCCCCCCAACACTTACCTTCTGCCCTTGCTTGATCTTATGAAACTTAGGCCCAAAGAAACTATGAGACTTATTCAAGGTCACTCAGGTGACGTAAGTGGCCGAACCCAGTCAAAGGGCCACACTTAAAGACCTAAAGAGCCACATGTGGCCTCAAGGCTGCAGCTTCCCCACCCCCGATGTAGTCCAACCTTCTTGTTCTAAAGATAAGGAAACCTAGAAACAAAATGACTTATCCAAGATGACTACTCCTGCCTTCCTTGCACCAGCCTCCTAGCTTCTAGTAGTGAAATAAATTGGACAACTCCCTAGAGTGCCAACATCCAAGTATGCCTCTGCCTTGTCCTTGGTCTGAGAAAGTGGGTCCTTGGGTCATCTTAGGGAAAGAGTTGGGAGTTCTCAATTTCTAAGCCCAGCCCTCTGACCTGGCAAGCCAGTACTGGCTCCATTCCTCTCTTTCTCTGGAGGAGTAATAAGACTGAGATTGTTGTGTTCCCCAAGCCATATCAATAAGCCCTTGTAAAATATTAGAGATGTCTCAGAATCACATCTGCTCCAGGAGGAGGTTTTTAGATGTCTCATTTGCAATCCTATTCATGCTGGTAAATAAAAAGCCATTTCATTTAACTACTATGCAGGATTGGGGACTGAGAAAACAAGAACACGACCAAAGCCAGCCACAGAACTTAATCATGAAAGGTTTACATGAAAGGAAAGGAAGGGAAGAAAACCAGAATAGGATTTTTTAAAACTTAAATGAGTACCTTTTAAAAAATACATTTTGGAATGAGTCTGTCCTAGAATATAAACTTGGGGACAGGACTGACTGTCTTCTTCATGTTCCCCAAGCTCAATGGAGGTTTTAAAAAACATCATTTGGCAAGAACAACAGACAGTGAGGCCACAGTGTCCTTGAAAAGTAGTAATATTGACTTATACGTGGAAACCTTGACTCCACTTCTGGAGTTATTTCAGATTAGTGTTGAAGATCTTAAAGCCTCTTTAGATAAGCAACAATTCCTGCTTACTCAGTGTGAGGAGGAAATGTGCTAGGGATAAAGGTAAAGTCTTATGCTTGAGTTCAAAGATTCAACTTGACAAGAACAGGCTGAAAGATGTATGGTAAGACATCAGTTTGTCTGAAGGTTTTGGTAAACTCTAAGCTCCATGTGAATTAACAGTGTTATATGACAGCTAGCAAAGTTAAGGCAAGCTTGGGCTGACTTCAGAGCAGTAGAGATTCTGGGCACAGTGAATAGAAAGGCAGCATTGGAGTCGGGAGGACCTGGATTTAATTCCCTTGTCTGACACATGCAGGCAAGACAAGTAAACTTTCAGCATCCCAAATACTGAGAACTCATCATCCTTCCCCAAGACCCCCACTCCTACTTTCCCTATTGCTGTTGAGGGCAACGACATTCTCCCCATCCTCCAGATTCACAATCTAGGCATCAGCCTGGGCTCCTCATTATCTCTCGCCCTCCTCCCCCCTCCTCATTCAGATGCCAAGGTCTGTTGATTTCACCTCCTCTCCTCTAACACAGTCACTACTCCATTGCAGGCCCTTATCACCTCAAATAGCTTCTGGCAGGTCTGCCAGCCTCAAGTCTCTCCCCACCCCAGTCCATCATCCAGTCACCAGAGTGATTTTCCTACAGCACATCCCCTCCCCACTCAGTAAATGACAGAGGTTCCCTATTGCCTCCAGGATCAAATACAAAATCCTCTTCTTGTTGTTCACAGCCCTTTATAACCGAGTGCCCCCTCCCACCTTTCCAGTCTTCTTACACCTGATTCTCTGAAATACTCTTCGATCTAGCGACCCTGGCTTCCTGGCTGTTCCCCCAACGAGACGCTCCATTCTTTGGCTCTCCCTCCTCATCTCTGCCTATTGGCTTTCCTGACTCCCTTTAAGTCCCAACTAAAATCCAACCATCTACAGGAAGGCTTCCCCAACCCCTCTTAATTCCAGGGCCTTCATTATTTCCTATTTATCTCGTATATAGCTTACTTTGTATATATTTGTTTGCATGCTATGTCCCCTATTAGACTGGAAGCACCTTGAGGTCAGGAACTGTCTTTGGCCTTTCTTTGTATCCTCAGGGCTTAGCACATATTAGGTGCTTAATCAATGTTTATTGACTAATTGTTTAGTGCTGGAGGCACCATCATTCTCCCCTTCCCTTTGTACCTCAACCTCAGTGTTAGCTTTCATTCCTGACCTTTAACACCTTCCCCTCTCATCTGTATCCATCTTGGACCTACTTCCACCTTTGCATGTTGTCTCCCTCATTAGAAGGCGAGCTCATGGAAGGCAGAGGCCACATTTTTCCTTCTTTTTTTGCATCCGCAACACTCGGCACAGTGCCTAACATACAGTAAATGCTTAATAAATGCAGGTGGACTAACTGCTGAATCTAAGAGTAAACCTTGCTCAGTGGTTGCCAATCCGTTTGGTAGAGCCGATTTTCTTACTGGGCAGCCCTGGGGCCTAATTTAGCCCACCCCTGGTTTTTGTACGGCCTGTGAGGTAAGAATGATTTTCACATTTTTTAAATAAAGCCTTATTATTTGTTAAAATGTAAAAACCAATCAAGTTAAAGTTCTAGACCAAAAAATAAATAAAGAAATCCCCGTTTCCTAGTCCAATCAGACTATGCCTGCAGTATTGTGTTCAGTTCTAGGCACCACATTTCAGGAGAGAGGGGATAAGTATTTACATAGCACCTACTTTGTACTATGCACTGTGCTAAGCACTTTACAAGCTTATCTCACTTGATCCTCCTCACCCTGGGGGAAAGGTGCTGTTACTGTCTCCATTTTACAGTTGAGGCAAACAGAGGTTTAAGTGACTTGCCCATGGTTGCACAACTAACTAGTTTGTGTCTGAGATTGGGTATGAAGCCAGATGCTCCTGACTCCTGGTCCAGTGCTCCATCCAGTGGGCCACTAGCTGCTTCCAGAATGGAGGATGTCCAAAAAGGATCTGGATAAACCAGGGAACATCCCGATGAGAGCAACCACAATGTTGATGGACCTTCATATGAGCATCGGTGGAGAGAAGTAGGGCAATTTAGCCTAGAGAAGACTTGACAGGAGGAGGGAAGGAGCATGAGAGGTGCCAGCGATAAAAAAGTTAGACGAAGCTGAAACATAGTGGGTAGATTCAAAGACTTGGGTTCAAGTCCTGCTACAGAAACATGTTGGCTGTGTGACCGTGGGCAATGCACTTACAGTCTGCCCCTAAGGCCTCTCAGCTGAAGAGACTGCTCTCTTTTGGGAGATGGAATCCCCCAGGTGAGATACTTAAACCTCCCTCAGCCTCAGTTGCCCTATCTGTAAAACCAAGCTCCCTCTACTTTGTCCTATTATCATTTGCAGAGCTGTCACAGGGAAGAAGAAACTTACTCTACTTGGTCTCAAAGGGCAGAACCAGGAACAAAGTGTGGAAGTTACAAATAGGGAAGCTTGGCCTTGTTGTCAGGCCAGACTTCTAAACAATGAATGAAAGGCATTTGACCTTGGACAGGCCATTTCACCTCTGAGGTCTTCGGCTTTCTCGTCTCCAAAATGCAGGGTGGGTGAGACGGCCTCCTTCCAGAGCTGCCTTAGATGTTCGGATCCTCGATGGCTGCTCCATGTCAAAATCATCCCCTTTCCTTCCTCTTCCCAGGCAGATTCCTGCGATGGGTGGTCTGTGCCCACACTCACTCGGATGAATGGTTCTTCATCTGTTTATATTCATATCCTGCCTCCTCCAGCTTCATTACAGGTTGGGGAGCAAGGGCCACATTTCTATTTCTTCACCTCTCCAGCCCAAGGCCCTCCCTCCCCACAGCAAAGCTCAATAAATATTTCTCTGCAATGATAACACCTCATCACTGTACTGGAACAACCTTCGAAATGTTGGTGACATCATTTGCCAAGCCGAATGGCTTTCTCCATCATCAGTTTTCTTGACTTCTCTGCAACACATCAGAGCTCTGACCACCCTACCCTCTCCTGGAAACTCTCTGGCCTCGGTGACAGCGTTCGCTCTCTCTGATTAATCTGCATTCCTTCGGCTGGCTCCACTGCCTCCTTCCTCACCCACCACCCCCAACATTTGGCTTTGTCTAGAATTCAGTCCTTGGCTCTTTCCTTCTCTGTCATTGATGTCTTCTCCCATCTGGTCTCATGATATCGCCTTGAAATGGTTGGATCTCCAATTTACACGGCTGATTCTGGGGTCCTAGCTGAGCTCCCTATATCTCTTGTACTTATCCTTCTATCTCCTTGAATGGATTCCCACCATCACCATCTCACCCAAACCCTGCTCATTACTTTCCTCCTCCAACCATTCCCCCCAGGGCTCCCTTTGGACAATGGCCCACCGAGGTCTTATGCCCTCTGGGGGTAACCCTCGCTTCTCTTACCCAAGTGATGAGTCCTGTTGTCATTCCTTTCTGAGAAGCTTTCCATCTCTTACATAAAGGATCACAGGCTTACAGATTTAGAGATGGAATAGACCCGTGCATCCCTCCGGCCCATCGCTTCATTTTACAGTTGAGGAAACTGAGGCCTAGAAACATGTGCCCATAGGAAGAAAATGGGAGGATTTAATAAAATAATAGCCAGCATTCATATAGCACCTACTATGTGCCACCTACTGTGCTGAGTGCTTCATAAATATTATCTCATTTAATCTTCATAGCAACCCTAGGAAGTGGTGTTATTATCGTCCCCATTTTACAGTCAGGGAAACTGAGGTAGACAGCCCAGGGTCACACAGACGGTGAGTGTCTGAGGCAGGATTTGAATCTAGGTCTTCTTGAGTCTAAGCCCAGCACTCTGGGCACTCTGGTGCCGCCTAGCTGCCTCTAGATCTGAACTCTGGTACTTTGGTACCAAATTCACTATACCAGCTATGTCAGACTTAAATGGAAACACGGGCCTCTAAATCATACAGAACAATCCCTGTGGGTGTGCTTAGAAAACCACGTGTGTGTAATGTGTGTACACAATATACGTATGTATATGTATGTATGTGCATGTATATATATATGTGTGTGTGTGTATGTTGTTGTTAATACACTAACACACTAAAGTCAGAAACTACATTTAATCTGGTTCAGGCCACACTTGGGAATGTCATGGGCTCCATGTGGCCCATGGCTACCTGTTTGATGCCTCTGTATTACACCAGGGGCCCTCTAAGAATGCTTCTTCCTCTCCTTCCTACTGATACTGCTCCGGTCCACTCCCGTCCAGACTCTCACTTAGGATCAGAATTAGGAGGGATCTTAGAAAGCATCTGGTGCAAAGCCCTCACTTTTATGTCAATCAGTGAGCATTTTTTCAAGCATTTCTTTCAATAAGCCTTTATTTCTGCAGCTCTCCTACATGCTAGGTGCTGGAGATACAGACAAAAGTGAAATAACTCCCTGCCCTCAAGGAGCTTCCAGTCAACCAGGAAAGACAATGTGTACATATACATCTACAAAAAATATCAGAAGTGACCGTGGCCTTGTGGTGGAGAGATAAAGAAATAGAAATGTGGCCCTTGCCCCCCAATATGTAGGGAGGGCAGATGGGGATTGGGAAAGGCCTCATGGAGAAAGCGGTTCTTGAAATGAATCTTGAAGGAGCCTAGTCCTTCTTAGAGGCACCATTAGATTGTGAGCTTCTTGAGAGCGCCCCCAGCTGCACCCCCAACACTTAGAACAGTATCTGACACATAAGTAGGTGGCTACTAAATGTTTGCTGACTTGACTTGAGGCAGAGGAGAGGCGGGAATGCATTTCAGGAAAAACCAAAGTCCAGAGATGGGATTGGGGTATCCTGTATGAAGAACAGTGAAGAAGCCCAGTTTGACTGAAGTGTTGGGTGCCTTAAGGAGAGCAATGGGTACATTAAGACAGACTGGGACCAGCCTCTGAAGTGCTTTCCATGCTAACCACAAGAATTGATGTTTAGTTCTAGAGGAAATAGGAAGCCACGGGCATTTATTGAGATCGAGGATGATGAAGTCAGACCTGAGCGTTAGGAAAACCATCTTGGCACCTGGTTGGAAGATGTTTGGATTTGGGAGACACGTGAGGAAAGGCAATCAATTGAGAGGCTGTTGCAATCGTCCAGGCAAGAAGTGATGAGGGCCTGAACTAACACGGTGGCTGTGTGAGCAGGAGGAAGGGAACACATGAGATGTTATAGAAGCAGAAAGAGAAGCTTTTGTAACTGACTCAGTGGGCAGGGTGAGTGTGGAGCTGAGGATGATGACCTGAATCACTAGAAGGATGGTGGCACCCTTAGTAGAAATAGGGAATTTCAGAAGAGGGATGGGTTTGGGAGAAAAGATAACAAGTTGTTTTAGACATATTGGGTTTGACAAGTTCAGATGATTCTGGGACATCCAGTTCTTAATGTTGAATAAGCAAGTGGTGATGTGACCCTGGAGCTCAGGAGAGAGACTAGGACTGGATATATAGAACTGGGGGTCACTGACATGAGATAATAATTAATAATTAAAACTAATGAGGCTGATGAGTTAATCAAGTGAGAGACTATAGGGAAGAAGGCTCAGGACAAACCCTTGGGTATATCTAGTTCGGGAGACATGACATAAATGGATGGATGAATGGATGGATGGATGGATGGATGGATGGATGGATGGATGGATGGATGGATGAAGCATTTCTTAAGCACTTACTATGCAAAGCACTGCACTAAGCAGTGGGGATACAAATAAGCCAGTTCCTGCCCTCAAGGAGCTCACATTCTAATAAGGGAGACAACTTATATGGAAGGTTTCAGCTGCAAATCAGATGGAAAAGCCTCTTTGTCCTTAGGAGTAGATGGTAATATCTCTTTATATAAGTCATTTCCACTGATGAAATGGTATCAGTTTCTGACATTGATTGATGTGGATGAGGACACAGCAAAGACTGAAAAAATCAGACAGGAAAGAGAAACAACAGCAAACAACGTCACAGAAAGGGAACCATGGTGCAGAGAGAGAGGTGAAGTCCACGGCCTCAAGTCCCAAGGTAGGAAGGATTCTGGCTTCTCCAGATTCAAACCCAGCTCTTCTGACTCCAAATCTAGTCTTCCTTCCATTGCACCCCATTGCTCCCCTCTGTCCCTTGCTCAGACTATTCCCATAGCCGCCCAAGTTACCTCCTGCCTCCAATCCATCCTGCAAATAGCTGTCAGTTTCATCTTCCTAAAATGTGGCTTTCTTGACACTCTCCTGCTCGTAACTCTTCAATGGGTCCCTATCACCCACCTCTATAATCTGGTTTTAACTTCTCTGTACAGTTTTATCTGGGGAGGCAGGACAGAATAATGGATGAGAACACTTGACTTGAAAGCAGGGAAACCTGGGTTTGAATCCTACCTCAGATACTTATGATCTGTATGACCTTGGTTAAGTCAATGAACATCGATTTCTTCAAGTGTGAAAATGAGGGATAATAATGATATCTACCTTCCTGGATGATTGTTTTTTGTATCAAATGAGATAATTTGTGTAAAATGCTTTGCAAACAAAGTTTGAACAACCATTCTTATTACTCTTTCCCAACCGCATCCCTACGCAGTCACCATGTTGGTCTCCTCGAAGCCTCCTCAATGTGCTAGGCTTCTTCCCACCTCCCTGCCTTTGCTTAGTCTCCCTCAGCCTGAGGGACCTTCCATATTCCTGTTCCATACAGCCATCCTTCCAGCTCCACCTCAGGTCCGACTTCCTTCAGGCAGCCTTCTCTGGCCACCCCACCTCACGTGCTCATCTTTTATCATCTGTACTTATCATTCTGGCAATTAATCATCTACTGTCATGTATGTTTATGTCTTGTTTCCCAAATTAGATTTAGAGGCAGCTTGAGCTGAGAGACTTGCCACCCGGGAGTGTCCAGTGGGCATGTGATAAATTCTCCATAAAGTGAGCTGTACAGAGCCCCAAACCTGAACAGAACTCAATTTGGAAAGGGAAAGAGTGTCCAAGGCATCCTTTATGGGTCTTCAACAGCCAAAGGAAAAAAGGGAAAATGTAACATGCCCCCCATGGGGCCCATACTCATCACTCACTCCATCTGGGATCTGTCAGATGACTGAATTAAATGGGGGAAGAGTCAGAGAAATCAGAATGGGAAATTCTGGGTTAGTAAGCCCATTAGGTTTGGGGAGCACATGGCTCTGGCTGGGGAAATCTGGGATTCCACTGGGAGCTCTCTGGCAGCTTCTCATATGAGCGTCCTCTTCAGCCTGGACCATCAGCTTTCCCGAGAGGACCTGCAAATGCAGTGACTTTAACAAGATAAGACCCAGACTCATGGATTTTCCATTCTGACTGTCCCTCCCAGAGCCATCGACTTTGTGTCCCTGACTGGCTTTGACTGAAGAGCCACTGGAGAATGCTACAGCAATGCCATGGGATAGGGGGCCCCGGACACCACCCGAAATGGAAACAATAATGAATGACATTCACATAGCCTTAAAAAGGGCACACAATTGTATAGCTGGTTAAGGTTTGCAAAACACTTTAGGTCTGTTATCTCATTTCGATCGATCATAAATCAGCCAATATTGATTTAGTACTTGCTGTGTTCCAAGCACTGTTTTGGGGGTACGATGAATGGCAAAAAAACCCCTGTCCCTGCTCTCAAGGAGCTCACATCCTGTTGGGAAAGAACATTTGAGCCTTACAACCTGTGAAGTAGGTGCCATTAATATCCCTATTTCATAGATGAAGAAACGAAGGATGAGAACAGATAGGTGACTCATCTTTCTTCTACACCACCTCATCTGGATTCTGACCCCCACCTTCTATCTCTTACTCTCATCCCAGTCATAAAAATCAGCAGGCCCACTGCTTCTAGAAAGGGCGGTTCAAGTCACCTGCCTTGTGGTGCTAGTCAACATCCCTGGGACTTGTAGTCAAACCAAGACCAGACCAGAGCAAAGCACCCCTCCACAGGAGTCACCCCAGGCCTGTTACATCCCCTTCTAGAACGGAAGCTCCTTGAGGGCAGGAGCTATCTTTGTTTTGTATTCATACCCCCCGCAGCTTGGCATGGTGCCTGGCCCAGCACAGGCACTTACTGCTGAGAATATTCCTTTCCCTGCCTGAGAAATACCCGCAGATGCGCTATGAAACATGTCACTGGAGGAAACATGTCTCCCCAGTTAGACAAGGTTGAGGATAACTTGTTTGGCTATTAAGCATTGAGACCCCCCCCCCAATCTTACATAGACACACTGATTCTTAATTCCACATTGGCAGATGACCCAGTGGAGAAGGCTCCACACACACCAGAAAGGTGTGCGTGGGGGCCAGAGGGGCCAGAAATTATCTAGGCCTTTACAGTGAGTTCACAGGTGAAAAGCTGGGTCTCAACTCATTTCACCTCACTTACCTTCTTAGAAGTAACAGCGCTAAGTCAGATTTGGGTTCTGGTCTGCCTCTACCAGTGACTTGAGGGATGAACCTGAGACACATGACGCAGAGCTGGAAATGACCTTGGAGTCTCACCCTCTCATGTTGCAAATAAGGAGATGGAGGCCCAGGAAAATGACTTGGACACGGTCACACATAGCAAATAGGAAAGCTGTCATCTGAAGCCAGGTCCTTGGACTCCAAAGTCACCATGCCACACCGGCTCTAAGAGGTTGAAGGTAGCAGTGCTGTTTGGCAGTTAGGTGTGCCACCAAAGGCCTTAACTCCTCAGCTCCTTTCTAGGTAGCACAGTGGACAGAGTGCCAGGCCTGGTGCCAGGAAGACCTGAATTCGAATCTGGCCTCAGACACTTACTAGTTATGTGATCCTGGGCAAGTCACAAGCTCTTTCTGCCTCAGTTTGCTCATCTGCAAAATGGGGATAATAACTGCACCTCCCTCCCAGGGCTGTCGTGAGGATCAGTAATCAGAAGGTGCTTGGCACATGGTAGGTGCTATATAAATGTTAGCTTCATCCCAGCTAGTCTGTAAATTGTGACTGCAGGGACTGAATCGAATCCCTGAAACTCTAGCACAGGGCTCCCGACTCCTTGAGGGCAGGAACTTTTTCTTTTGGTGCTTGTAACCCTAGAAATAGCACCCATACCAGTGCCTGGCACACAGTAGGTGCTTAATAAATGCTTAACAGATTGGCGCAGACAGTAAGAGCTTTTAAAGTATATGTTTAATTTAAAAAATCTCTAGGCTCGATTTCTTCCCAGCTTTCCTTTTTACCCCAGGCCAAAAGAGGCTCAAATTTGATTGCCTGGGCTGGCCTTGAACTTGAACTCTAAGTATCTGGCATCACATTCTGAGGAAGATGCTGCTCCAGTTGAATTTATAGGCCATTCCAGAGTGTTTTTCCTAAGAAAAAAAATCCACAGAGTGCTATTTGTGATCAGAAATGGTTTTGTTTGGATCCCATTTTGGCAGAGATCTAGGCTATTTTTCTGCTGTGGAGCCTTGGGTCTCAGCTCTGTACAGCCCCTCCGGCCTGAGCCTTGGCAAAAATGCCTGAGAACCTGCCCCCAAATCCAGAGATCAGCAAATATATCTACAGGTCCTGCACCCTGCCCTAGCTGAACTTCCTCATTGCTTCAAATCATAGGTACAGACTTTTAGTAGGCAAGCCAATTAATTAACCCTTTCCGCTAGCTGTGTGAAAGGTTATCGTTGGTCAATAAGTCAGTCAAGAAGCATTTGTTAAGGCACTCGGCCAAGGCCAGGCACTGTGCTAAGTGCTGGGGATGCAGAAAAAGGAAAAGAGAAAACACAACCTGGCCTCAAGGAGCTTTATTCTAAACAGGAGGACAACATGCAAGCAACCGGACACATACAAGATATCTACAAAGTAGAAGGCAGGAGGCCGTGGACAAGGAGGAGACTGGGAAAGGTCTCTTGCATAAAGTGGCATCTGAAATGGATCCTGAAGGAAACGTGGGAAGCCAGGAGAGGCAGAGGTGGGGAAGAGGGAGTGGATTCTGGGCTTGGGCCAGGACAAAGGCAGGACATTTGGAGACGGAGTGTCACTGGTGACGAGCAGCCTCACTCCCTTTCTGGACAGAGAGAAAAGACGGTTGCCTGAGTTACCTGCCAGGACACTAGAGAGTGTCTGAGGCAGGCTTTGAACTCAGGGTTTCCTGACTCCAGGCCCAGCACTGTCCACTGTAGCACTACTGGCTGCCTTTATTAAGCCTTGCTATATGCCACACATTGGGCTAAGGCCAATCTGGGAAGGGGAAGAGCTTGAGGGAAAAGATGATGAGTTTGGTTTTAGACTGCTTGTGTTTTAAGGTGTCTACAAGTTCGAGCTGTCTAAGAGGCAGCTGGCACGGGCAACTAGGTGGCTCAGTGGACAGAATGCCAGGCTCATCTTCCTGAATTCAAATTGGGCCTCAGACACTAGGTGTGTTATCCTCAAGAAGTCAACCCTGTATGCCTCAACTTGCTCATCTGTAAAATGAGCCAGAGAAGGAAACGGCAAACCACTTGAGAATCTTTGCCAAGAAAACCCCAAATGGGTCATGAAAAGTCAGACACAATTGAAATAACTGAACAACAAAATAGGCACTTGTGTGTGTGTGTGTGTGTCTATGTATGTGTGAGAGACAGAGAGACAGAGACAGAGACATAGAGACACAGAGAGAGAGAACACGCAAGTCCTGACTTATATGGGAACTCCTTTGTTTGAAAGCTCCCTCCTCTTAAGCAGATCAGTAGCCCCTTAGAGATCTGTAGTCTAGAGAATGCCTTGGGACAATGAGAAATGAAATCACTTGCCCCTCTAACTAGCAGTCTCTTATCTCCTGATATCCCCCCTGTACAAAGCCACCCTTCCATCCAGACTCTCTGCCTTCCCTGCCCTCTCCTCCCCCCACCAGCCACCTTCCCCATTACTACATCTTTGTGCCCATTTTCATAGCTTGGAATGGCCTCAGGATCCTGCCCACACTTCAGGGCCCAGCTCACATCCCAGTTCCTCCATTGAGTCTTCCTCCAATATGCATGAATGTAGGAACCAATGGGCGGAAAATATTTATGAAGCTCTTGCTATGGAAGAAGCACCGTGCTAAGTAATTTTCTATACAAACAGAAGGGCAATCACAGTCCCTGCTCTCAAGGAGCTCACATTCAATGGAAGGGATAAATACCCATACGAAGTTTCAGCTACAAGTGAGAAGGTCCCAAGGTCATGGCTGCTGTTTGTCCTTCATTCCCCAAAAGAATCGTGACATCAGGAAGGTGATGCCACAATTTGTAAGTGAATTGGATTTAAGTTAGGCAGGGCTGTGCAAAGTCACCAGCCTCACTTTCTTCTCCAGAGCCATCTGGGTCCAGTGGAGAGATATAGATCAGGTGACTGGAGACGCACCCCCCCCCAAGGTCATTAGGGTATAGGAGGAAAGCAGATGGAGCCTATCTTTCTTAATGTTCTTTTTGCTCATAAAATGTCCATGTTGAACCATCGACATAGCCAAGGACTTAGGTGGGACCTTTCTTTCCTGGGCCACCAGTGACTACCATGATTGGGTTCCAGCTTCTTCACAATCTGAGACGAGGTGATGGTGGCAATGGTTTCAATCCCTGGCACAGGTCACCGCCCTGGCTCTCCCCCGATCAGGATGCCTTGCTGCTGAAGCCAATTGGGCTCATGAATGAGACCTCTGCTCCCAATTTTCACAGTTTTATTTCCCATAATCACTCTTGGCATTGTGAGTCATGACTATCCTGTCATCAGTATCATCAACAACGACAGGCTGTAAGGTGTGATGGCCAGAGGGATTGTCCTGGAGGTCAGGAAGACCTGGATTTGGGTCCTGTCTCTAAAACAAGCTGTGTGACCGTGGGCAAATTGCTTAATCCCTCAGTATATTCTCTCAGATGATAAATCGCATCTCTACAACAATGGAAGGAGTTAACACACCAGAAACCGTAGACATTGCTGAAAATTACACATTTGAACCAAAACCCCACAACAAATTAGAAGCAAACTTACATTCCTATGGTATTTAGGCTTTGTAATGCCCTTTCCTCACAAGCCTATAATGCAGACAGTGAGAGCATTATTACCTCCATCTTAGACTGGCGGAGACAGAGACTGAGAGGTCTTTGGTTTCCCAAGGAGACACACCTTAAAATGGCAAGGCCAAGAATCCGGCTGAAGTTTCCTGCCTCCAGGTCCAACGTTCTTTGCCTTAGGCCAGGCTGCTTCTCTTCCAATTAGATCTGACCTCCGCAATTCAGGGACATAGCCTGTACTTTATTCCCTACCTCCAGGGGGGAGCTCAATCAATAATTTTTGGTTGGTTCAAATCCAATCGACATTCACGAAGCGTATGTATATAGAGAGATGGGCCAGGTATTGTGGAAGACACAAAGCTTAGGTAAACGCATGGCTCCTGCTCTCATGGAGTTTATAGACTGGGGGTGGGGTGGGGAGGAAAACATACATAAACATATCTATAAGAGATGGAATCATGGAAGTGCAAAAGGTGCTCCCGGAGGCTCTTAGAAGATAGAGCTGAGGGGATCTTGGAGGTGGAGTCCAACACCTTCATTTTACAGAAGAAGAAACAGAAGTTCACAGGGGAAGAACTTAGCCGGGGTCATAGAGGGGGACAGTGCCAGAGCCCAAGTGTCCTGGCTCTTCTTTTCCTCTGATCCCCTTTCTTCCCAGGACTTTTCTTTCCAAGCCAGAAGCTGGGCTGGGACAATGAGGGAGCCCTTGAGGTGAGGGCAAAAGGCAGAGTCCAATGAACAAAGACTTTGGAGCAGAGCTTGGGATGAAGGGAGGAGACTTCTCTGACCCTGCTTCACTGCCAGGTCTATGGCAGGGGGATGAAAAGAATCAGGGAAGGCTTCCTGGAGGAAAGGGTGTTTGAACTTTAAAGGATAGGTACAAACTATGGTGGGGAAGAATGGGGAGCAAGAACATACCAGGCACAGGGAATGATATGAGCAAAGGTCTGGAATGGAAAAATAGCATGTTCACAAGACAGAGCAGTCCAGGCTGGCTTTAGCGCAAAGTCAGTCAACAAGCACTTACTATGTGCCTGGTCACTATGCTAAGTTCTGGGGATACAAAGATAAGCAAGAACATAGTGCCTGCCCTCAGACTGCTTACATTCTGTGTGAAAGAAGGCAGGAGAGGAGTGCTACCAGTGGATGTCAAGAAAGGGCTTTGGCCTTTATTGGATAGGCAAGAAGGAACCCTGGAAAGCTTCTGGAGGAGGAGTGGCCCCACCAGGTGTAGGCATGGCTATGAGTGATTGACTGAAGAGAAAATAACTGTGCTTCAGCACCCGCCTGCTGCAGACAGGGAGGCCTGAGATATCTCAGTCCTCCCTCGGCACCCACCTGCTGCAGACAAGGGGGCCTGGGGACTTCTCAGTCTTCCCTCAGCACCCACCTGCTGCAGACAGGGGGTCCCGGGGACATCTCAGTCCTCCCTCGGCACCCACCTGCTGCAGAACGGAGGCCTGGGACATTTCTGTCCTCCCTCAGCACCCACCTGCTGCAGAAAGGAGGGCCTGGGGATATCTCCATCCTCTCTCAGCACCTGCTGCAGACAGGGGGACCTGAGGATATCTCTATCCTCCCTCAGCACCCACAGGCTGCAGAAGGACCTGGGATGCAGTTCTTGGGATGAGGGAGTTGGCCTCCCTTCCTGAAAAAAGAAAGGCTTTGGACAGACTCAGCGTTGAAAAAGCACTAAGCCTCCTTTGCCACTCTGGAGGTCCTTGTGCAATCAGTCTCCTGGGCAGCTTATCAAAGCCCTGCTGCCTGCTCCCTTCCTAGAATGGGTGGATAATTGTGACTTGATCCAAGGGCGCTTGGAAGCCCAACTCTGCCCACTACTTCCCTTACATACCATGCCCTCCCTCCACCTCTTCATGTCACCATGCCAGCTTCAACTGTGGCCCATGCCATGGTCCCTCGGCTGGCTTGCCAAGGAAAGGCAGAAATTGCTGCTTCCTGCTAAAGATGTTCTGCAAGGATCTGCTCATTTGCTCCTGAGCAGAGTACAAAACCTCCCGCACTCTTCTTACAGCTCCCAAGGCTGCCATCTTGGAGAGGAACAGGGGAGAGCAGGAAGGTGGCTGGTAATGCTGCTGCACTGTGGGGGCCCACTGCTAGAGATGAGGGTGCAATCAGTCTCAGTCAGGAAAGAGTCGGAACTAATCTGGATTGGGGCTTGTGCAAAACTTCTGCTCCAGGAAGGAGAGAGGGTGGCTGATAAGCTGAGCCTAGGTTTAGGCCCTCATGGGACTGAGGACCCCGCAGATGCAGGCCTCTTTCCCTCCTCATTTCCCTGCTCTTTTGTATTTCTCCCAAGACACAGTGGCCAGTAAACTTCCATTGGGGGTCAGCCCGACATACCAACCAGGCACTGGGGGGGCAAGGAAGCTTCCTGGACAGTAAACAGATCTAACCATGATTCCAGAGAATAGACGCTGAAGCCTGTTGCCCACTTCCTGACAGAGGTGTCATGGACTCCAGATGCACAATGAGTCAGACATTTTGGGGCATGGCCAATGAAGTCATTGCTCTCTTTAATGCAGATTTGCTACAAGGATTTCTGCCTCCTTTTCTGGAAGAGGTGTGTGGCACATGAGAGAGAAAACGTTCCTTAATTGCCACAAAAAACAAATTTAATAATAAATGTACTTATGTACGTAAATGTAATGCTTTAGATTTGGAATCCAAGGACCTGGGTTCAAATTCTATCTCTGATAATTTATTAGCTGTATGACGTTGTTATTCAGTCATTTCAGTCATGTCTAACATTTTGTGACCTAATTTGGGGTTTTCTTGGCAAAAATACTGGAGTGGTTTGCCATGGCCTTCTTCAGCTCATTTTATAGATGAGGAAACTGAGGCAAAGAGAGCTAAGTAACTTGGCCAGGGTCTCACAGCTAGCAAATGTCTGAGGCCGGATTTGAACTCAGAAAGAGTTTTCCTGACTCCAGGCCTGGGTCTCTGTGCACTGTGGCGCCACCTAGCTGCCCTCTGTGACATTGGACTGGTTACTAAATCTTTCTGGGACTTGGGTGCCTCATCTGGAAAAGGAGGGAGGGGTGGACTCAATGGCCTCTCAGGTTCCTTCCAGCTACAGACCAGTCATTTGAAGGATTGCCAAGCACTTTCCACACATGATCTTGTTTGATCCCTACAAAACCTGTGAAGTAAATGCTGTAGGTGGTATTATCACCACTCTCTCAATGAAGCAACTAAGTCATATCAGTAGTGTTTGAGGCTCATTCGAGGGAGGCTGATTTTTTTTAAAGGGTGGTACCGTTCAGTGGTATCTATTTCCACCATGATTCTCCCCCACCTCCACCCTGCGCCCTCTCTGGCTCTCCCTTTTCCTGTTTTTCCCTAACTCACCTCGACAACCAAAACAACCCAGCCCAGTCACAGGCCTCCTTGTAGCCATTTCTAATGGGTTGTTAGGACATGATCCAGAAGTGAAAACAAGTGTAACTGACGAGCATCTGAGCGACTTCCCTGGATAGGCAGAGGCTGGCTTCGTGCAGCAAGAGGGACACATGGGAAACTGCTCCCAAAGCTACAGAACTTGAATTAAAAGAAAAAAAAAACATAATTACAGACAGTGGGTCAGTTCTGGGGAAGAGGGTGTTGATGGAACCATGAATAAGTGAAGATTTAAACAAATAAAACACATCACTATGGAAACATGAGGCTTTACAAGAGAAAAAATACAGCAACCAAAGCTCCTAATTCTACAGTCTAAGTGTTTATGACCAGAAAAGGCAAAGCAGAGGGTGCTATGGCCAAGTGAAAGCTGCCGAGAAGTCAGGAGGCCACTCTTAGCTGCAGGGATGCTTCGCATTTCTCATGACTTTCTCCAAATCCTCCCCTGTCTGCAGCCTCCCATGTTGCAAGCTGCTCCAGCTACAGCTAGTCCAAGAAATCATTCACTCCCTCAGTGAACCAAGATGTCAGGACAAGGGGTGGCCTCATTCCAGCTCTAGGGAGGGGTCAAAAGGAGGATGCAGCCCAGCACAGGAAAATCCTTAATAAGCACGAGCTGCTGAGAAGTAGTTATGGATGGTTAAAAAGCCCCTCGACTTCAGTAATGGCAGCAGCGTTTGTTGCCAGAAGAGACAGTGAGGAATATGAGCTCTGTTACTGTTTCCCAGTGGGTACATCATGCCCACCAGTGGAACATAAGCTCTCTGAGGTCAAGGGATTATTTTGTGTCTCTGTACTGTAGCAACTACTGTAGGACTTTGCAGATGATTAAATTTTATTAAGTGAATGGCATTTAATAATTCTGACTGAATTGGGATACTTTGGGACCTAGAGATGGACTCAGGGTTACAGGACCCTGGATTCCTCAGGTAACTGTATTATAGAGGAATGAGATGCCTGATATCTATAATATAAACAGATGGCTAGGTGGTGGGGAACGTATGGTGGGTAGGAAATCCTTGTGTATTCTGGCAAGTGACAAACAATGGAAAGTTAGGGAACACTGCTCGGAGTTGATTCACCAAAAAAGCTGGCTGAGAAAAAGCAGGGCTTAAAAGGAACAAGAAATGACCTTTCGGATCTATGAAGAGGGAAAGCATTCGTGAAGAAATAAGGGATGGAGAGGATCACAAAAGATAGGAGGAACAATTTTGATTATATAAAATTAGAAAGTTTTTGCACAAACAAAATCAATGCAGCTAAAATTAGAAAGGAAATATGTAGCTGGAGAAAAAAAATCTTGGGCAAGTTTTTCTGATAAGGGTCTCATTTCCAAGATGTATAAGGAATTAGTTCAATTCCAGTGGATCAATAAACATTTATTAAGCACCTGAGTGCCAGGCACTATGCAAAGAGCTAGGGATACAAAAGGAGACAAAAGAGAGTCCGTACAGTCTAAGACCTCACAATCTAATGTATGAAGTCAACAAGCAAACAAATATGTACAAAAACAGTTAATACAGGATAAACAGGAAATGAGAGAAAAGGCACTAAAATGAAGGGGGGCGGTTGGAAAAGGCATCTTGTAGATGAGATGAGATTTTAGTTGAGAAGGAAGAGGAGATGGGGGGAGATGTCCTGAGGGACATCTATGGTTAGAGAGTGTGCTCTAGATGAATATCCAGCAAAGGCAGCAGTGGGAGAGTCAGATAGGTAGGAGGTGACCCTAGAGAGAGCAGTGCCCCAAAAACCTAGAGAAAAGAGAGTATCAAAAAGGAGAGATTGATCAGCAGTGTCACAGGCTGCGGAGAGGTTGAGGAAGACTGAGAAAAGGCCATTGGATTTGGCAATTAAGAGATCACTGGTCATTTAGGAGAAGGCAGTTTTTGTGGAATGATGAGGTTGGAAGCCAGTCTGTAAGGGATCAAGAAGAGAGGAGAGAAAGTGAAGGCATCTGTTGTAGAGAACCTTCTTCAAGGTGTTTAATTACAAAAGGCAAAAGAGATACAGGACAATAATTAGCTGGGATGGAAAGATCAAGTGAGAATCTTTTGAGGACAGGGGAGGCATGGGCATGTTTGTAAGCTGTAAGGAATGAGCCCGTAGAGGGAGAGACTGAAGTGAGAGAGCGGACAAGACCAAGGGGCAATCTATTGGAGAAGACAGATAGAATGTGATCATTTGTGCAGGTAGACAGGTTAGCCTTGGTAAGGAGTCATGTGAGACAGGAGTGTAAGAGGAGATAGTGGCAGAAGGCACCTGAGTGATGAGAGATGCGGAAGAGGGAAGGAGAGGGAATGCTCAGTTAATGGTCTCCATTTTTTTTCTGTAAAATATGAAGCAGGGTTCTCAGCTGAGAGGGATGAGGGAGAGGGAGCCACGGGATATTTAAGTGAGACATGAAAGATTTGGAAGAGAGGCTATGGAAATGGAATAATGAGTTGATAATAAGGTAGGTGTAGTGGGACTGCCTAGCAGCAGTGAGGGCCCAGTTAAGGTTGTGTAATATAAACTTGCAGTGGACCTGATCAGAATGGTTGCATGATTTTCTCTACCTTCATTCAGCAGCACGTGTGTAGGAATGAAGGCAGTGGATGGCAGGAGCGATCCAATGGAAGGACACAATCATCGATTTGGTAAGACAAGAGACGTAAGAAGAGGATAGCATGGAACGAGTGGTTCACCAAGGAGTAAAGGGAGAGAAAAAAGTGCAGAGGATGGCTAGTGCATGGGGAGATAGCATGGGAGAGAACTGAGGGGCTGAGGGACTGGAAGTAATGATGTGGATGAAGAACAGGATTTGGTAACAGAAGGGAGGAGAGGGGGAAAGCCTAGCTATTATGGTTGGACAAGGCGGTCTAATAAGGTGCCAGTATCTTCGTGTGTCATTGAGGTGGGTGAGGAGTAGGTCACAGGAAGTCAGTAGGTTGAAGAAGTGAGTGGTTAGGCCATTTGAGGGAGAGTCAATGTGTATATCTGAAGTCCCCCTGTATGAGGGCAGGAACTGGGGAGGAGAAAAAAGCTGTACTGAACTAACTGAGAGAGGAAAGGGAGGGCCCTAGAGGTCTGCAGACACAAGTTACCAGGATTCTGATTGGGTGCTAGATATGAATAGCACGGACCTCCAAAGGAGGAGAGATAACTGGGGGATGGAGGTAGGGGGAGAACCTGGAAGTGGCCATGGGAACAAGGAGTATCCCAATTCCTCTGCCTTGACTGGTGAGCCAAGGAGAATGAGAAAGGTGCAGCCAGTACTGGAAAGGATGCTAGGAGTTTGTGTCATCAGGGGAGCCAGTTTCAGTAATAGCTAGAAGATGAAAGAAGTGGGAGAGGAAACGATTTAGGACCAAGGAAAGTTTGTCATCTGGAACAGGCATTCTAGAGAGCACAGTGGAAGGGCTCGGTGAGGTTTGGCTGGAAGGCTGGGGTGGGAGGATTGAGAGGGGTGGGAATAAAGAAAGAGGTGGTGGGGGATGGGCAATGGGATTTTGATGATGACCTGCAGGTGTCTGGGGTCAATGGGATGTGTGGAGTATGAGCAGGAGGGAAGATGTTCATCACTGAGTGGAAGGTGCCACTCCTCTACCCAAAGGAGACTACAGACTAGACTGGAGATGGGCGCAGTGTGAGATGGAAGATCCTGTTTCATTCTTCCTCTTCCCTCCGAAGGCTGGAGATTAGGCAGGAAACAGTGCAGCAGGAGATGGAAGTCTGCATTCCCGCTGACTTTCCTCTTCCCTCAAGGTTCTGGCACAGCATGAGATAAAATATCAAAGGGAAGGCTGCTCCTCTTTGCTATGGTGGGAGACCAGGCTGGTAGTTGGAGGTGAGAGATGCCTCGTGCTGGCCCAGCCTGGCCCTTTGCCTCCTTTCCTCAGGGGACAGCAGGCACTCAGGGGATGGCCCTCCACCCCCGAGATCTCCCCACATTGGTGCTGGACTTTGTGGGGACGTCCGATCAGCTTCGGCCCCGCTGTACTGCAGAACTCCCAAACTCAAACGACCCACCAGCCTCGGCCTCCCCAGAAGCAGGGGAGTGCCGCCATGCTTGTCTCTTCTGCTTTACCAATAGAATAGGATGAACTTGCCAACCTGACTCCCATCACTTAAAACCATCGCTAGTGTGTCCCTGGGATTGGGTTAGTGGTGGTTACTAAGAATTTCCTAGCTGCCTGGTAGTCTTCCCTGAATCCAGTATCCCCATTCACTCCTCAACCACTGATAGTTTTATGTGATGTGCTTTAGGGCAGGGGAAAAAATGGCAGTAATTGCAGACAGTGTTAATTTTCCTTTTGAGCGAAGGGTAATTCTTCAGGGCAAAAATTTTTTTAATTCCAAATCAATTCTGGCAAAGAAGGAAGTCTTCTTCTGATAGTTATCAGATAAACGTAATCCTCAAATAAAAAGAAAACATTTCTTAAAACCAAGAGAACCAATCCTGATCCAGATTTAAGCTATAATAAGCTTAAACAACCTAGGTATATGTGGATACAGAGCAATGAATGGATGAACGACAGGTGTTTAGACCTGGGAGTTGCAAGAGACCTCAGAGATCATCTAATTGGATCCAAATTCAACCGTGAGTCCCAGCTATGACACCCTTGATCAATGCCATCTAATCGCTGCTTAAGGATCCCTCATAATAAGAAAATCACTTATGCCCAAGGTGGCCCATGTGGAAGCACAGGCAGCGGAACTGGTTTCTTTTGGAGCTCTGTCACTTAACCTCTTCAGGGATCAAATTCCTCATCTATGATGAAGGGCTAGCTCACCTCTACATCCCTTCTGAAGCAAAAATCCTATGATCTCTGACAAAGGTCTAACATCCAGAACACACAGGGAACTGATAGAAATTTTAAAGATTAAAAACTATTCCCTCATAGATAAAGGATAGGAATGATTTTCAAAAGAAATACAAACCACCAGCAACTACACAAAAATGCTCCAAATCTCTAATAATAAAGGAAATGCAAATCAAAATTCCAAAGGTTCACTTCATACCCACCAAACTGGTAGGAGTGGCAAAAGACAGAAATATCCAGATCAGAAGAGCTATGGGAAGATAGGCAGGAAGCTGAAAAATTAGTTCAGCTATAATGAAAAACAATTTGGAATTATGTGAGTTACCTCAAAATTTAAATTACTCTCCAAATTTACTATTCCTTTAAACAGTTTCTTTTAAGCAGCCATCCTGGGTCATATAGAGCCTAAATACTAAAGGGGTCTAGGACAGCAAGAAAAGCCCAGGAATGCTGAAACACTCATAAAACTCTACTCATTACTTCCCTACCCTCCTCCTCCCCTCTTCCTTACTTCTCTATTACTATCCAGGACATCCTCATCTTCCTCATCTCCCGAGGGGTCATCCTTCATTCTTCACTTTCCCTATTCGCCCATATCCAAACTGCTGCAAAGTCTGGTGTTCCACATGGGCCCCTTTCTATTCTCTAACATGACTCCCACCCAGGCACAGGCCTTTATCACCTCATGCCTGTCCCATTGCAAAAGCCTTCTCACTGCTCTCCCTGCCACAAGTCTCTCCCTGTTCCAGTTTGCCCTCACTCAGCTGTCAAATAGATCTTCCTAAAAGCACTAGTCTGACCATGTCTTCCCCCACTTCAGTAAACTCCAGTGGCTTCCAGCAAATGCTGTTTGGCATTCAAAGCTATTCACAACATGTCTCCCTCCTAAACCTTACTCCCTCCTCTTTCATCCCAGTATCCACAAGACATGCCATCTCCGGTCTCCAGGCATTTTCACTGACTGTCCCCTATGCCTGGAATTCTGTTCCCCTTGCACCTCTGCCTTCTATGTTTGCTGGCTTCCTTCAAGTCCCAGTTAAAATTCCACATTCTATGAGAAGCTTTCTAGATCGCCCTTAAAGATAATGTCTTCCTTATTAAGTCTAATTTATCCCTCATATATCATTTGTACATAATTGTTTGCATGTTGTCTCCTTCATTAGACTGTGACTTCCCTGAGGGCAGGGCCTTTTTTTGTGTGGGGGGGTGCTTCTTTGTATCCCCAGCACACAGCATGATGCCTAGCACATTGGAGGACTCAGTAAAGGCTTACTGATTAGTGGCGTTTGTTGTGATAGCAAAAAAGTGTGAACAAAATGGGTATCCAGGGACTGGGGAATGTCTAAACAGAGTGTAACTTTATAATGGAATGAAATTTGGTTAAAGACTGATGGATGTGAAGGATTCAGAGAAACATGGCAAACCAAGAATTGATGAAGAAAAGGGCAGTCAGGGGAACGATATGCACATTGATTGTAGTAAAGCAACTGAAAACAAAATTCAGATCAGATGCAATGACTACTAGTTCTAGGTGACCGACAGTGGAAAATAATTCCTTCTTTTCTGCAGAGAAGTGCACTAAGGGCTACAGATTGCCATTTACTGTTATATGTGACTACTATACAGGATACTGCTTAGCTGGTAAGGATGGAGACCATGTGATCAAAAACTGAAATGCATCAGTCAAACATAGTGCCCACAAATGGCTGCGAAATTCCAAACGTCTTCTGACTAGGAAAGAATAGAGCACCTCAGTCTGACTGGACACTGGACTTCTCTGAATGCATCCTAAGGCCACCTGAGCCTTCTCTGAAGTGTCACCTCTCACTGCTGACCCGACCTGAGCTCACAGGTAAGAGGCTGAGCTTACCAGTGTTGCTCAGTAGGCAGGATGTAGGTGTGAAGGTTACAGTTGTCAGCCTGAGATACGTGAAGTAATGATTCCACACTGGGAAGGATCTTGAAGGGCCTATATAGTCTGTTCATCCACAGAAATGAAAGAGGAGATTCCAAATGGCCATCACTGAACCCACTGAAAAATGGGTTGCTTTGCTAATGTTGGTCAGTCTGTCAACAAGAAAGGTGGAGACATAGTAGGGGTTTGCTTTCACTTTGACAGAAAGTATTCATATCTCCCTCGAAAATACCGGGGTAATTCAGAGATTCTGCAAAGTGCCTCACATTCCTTGGAGAAAAGGTGCTCTACAAAAGCCAATGGCAAAATAATGGCAACTGTAACGGTGAGATGTCTCAGAGTCTATCAAAAAGTTAGGCCACACAGCTCAACAAGCAACAAACTGTATCCTTCTCTTAAACAAAGCACCCTGTAGCCTCTTGACACTGGGCATCAAGGATCACAGGTGTAAAAGCACAGAAAGGATAGGGGACAAAAAGGAGACAGGTCAGCAAGGAGGTTTTTTTCCACAACAGCTAAGTCCATCTTCTTGTTCCATTCTTACTTATTTAAACTAATTTCCTTTTTCTTAAAAGATTTCCCGGTCTTGTTTTGGAAATGTCCTTGCATGCCTGACCAAGAGGTCACAAAAGCACGTGTTTACGATGCACCAAAAGACAGTAACCCTAAGCTGTTTTGGGAACCTCAGTGATGTAATGGCCTCAAGAGCCTTAATCACAGGGTTACTGAAATTTGAGGAAAGAATCCTTAGATAATCGAGTCCATTCCCAACAGGCCCCAGGAAAGTTAGCTCCCAACATACTTATTCACGAGGGTTCTATTTGGCTTGGCTTTAAATGACTGCAACAATTTCTCCAGGGGATGCTAATCTGTGAGGAACAGATGTCACCACATGGAGATGTGCTCTCTTATTCTGCCCAAATTTCAACCTATTACTTCTCCTTACATCACTAAACGATTCTTCTCCTCATGAGGTTAAACATGTACAGCTGACTGCCCGAGGGTGGCTGGGAAAACTGGATCGGTTGCCTGAGGTTCTCGGGTTTGAGGGCCTGGTCAAAACAGAGCGAGAGAAACTGGATGACTCAGTGTTGCTCAGTGTACTCTGGACATAAACCTTCCATGACAACAGCACAGAAGTCAAGAAGTCAAGGCAAATTTCAAGGCAACCCAGGAAAAATACCTCTGTTTGGATTTCAGCAGCTGTCTGACCAAGGAGAAATCCAAAAATGGTGACACATATTTACATCTCAACTGCTCTCATCACAGGGAGAAGCATGTGCTGTTTTCCCTTAGAGAAACAAATCCATCCATTCATAGCTCTTGTATACAAATGAAGGAAAAAGAAAAGCCAATGGAAGAAATCATCTATGAGTACAAGCACATTAGATTTTAATTTGCACAAAGCAAATCCATAAGTCTGAGACCTGTTTAGGGATTACTTTTCCCACAACAAGCATATTCCAAACATGAACTGCTTGCTACCATTTCACAGAACTCTCTGCTAAGGCACCAATTAGACTCTCATCTCCTATGAAGTGGTGTCAGTAGGAGACCTGAATGTCCATGCCTATATCCTTGGAATGATTGATGTCAAAGGCTGGAATCATTCCAAGGCAGCTTCTCTCAGAAGGTTCTTAGGTCACTCTTGAATCCATCCCACTGGGCTCCGAGAAAACAGTCCTAAAGGTGAGGTTCACTCTTGCTTCCTTAGAATGGTACTCCTTGGGCACCCGGTGCTACAGAGAAACAAGACAAGTTATGAACAACTGCACTTTATAACTAACTAGACACAGAAAGACATCTGTACTAAAGGCACTTTTAAGGAGAGGGATATTGCTATTCTAACCTCCCTAAACTGGATATGACAAAGGTTTCAAAAGAATACTGATGAACTCTTGTATAAAAATTCTCTCCCCACCTTTAATATTCCCCTACCACAAAGTGAGAACATTCTAGCACTGAAATAGTTTCACCTAATGAAGCATTACTCTTCGTCTTGACCTCTTGCCATTCTCCCCAGTCTAACATGAAGGATCCTAAAGTGCAAATCTTTTAACCTAAACCAAAGGGCAACGTGAGACACCTGTCCCTTAAGTGGTGACTGATCATCACTTCCTAGCCCTTTAACCCTTTAAAGAGAACTTGGCCTGAAATACTTTTTGACTGAAGCCTTGTGTATGATCACCGCCAGTAGGTCTGATATTAATCAATAAACATTATCAAGCTTGATGTGATGTTAACTTAATGTCTCAATCATTATGAAATTATGGCGTTTCCTAAATTTATAGTCCTAGGCTATATCGGGGAAATTGTACAGGAGACGCTGCTATTTGTACCGCTTCTTTATTCTCACCTGCCAATCAGCTTGCGTAGCTCCCTCCATCAACAACAAGGTGCCATGATCCAAGGGTATCTTTACTCTTTCCACATATGTATAGTCCCCATTCTCTTCCTGAGAAATAGCATTAAGTGAACCAAGTTATTTTCATGTGTAACGAGATTAGATCTGACAAGAGATGGCGAGCCAAATGAAAAGTTCCGTCCACCATATCTGTGACAGATATCACATAAGGTGGCCAAAGGTATCCAGTTTTATATTGCAGCCCACTTTGGCCTATAAAAAAAACCAAACTCCAATGATACAGGAACTCCCTAAAAGCAACCATGCTCAATTATGGTATGAAGAGAAGAATAATGGACTTGGGAGTCAGAAACCCTGGTAAGTCGCAACTCCCAAGCCTCCCTGGAAGACCTCCTCCACCAGGCTGTTGGGAGACAGTGCTTTGAAAACGTTAAAGCCCTAGAGAAGTCATCATTTCTTAGCATTTGGCATTAGGGCACAATTAGGAAAATGAACTATTCAATAGAACACCAGTAGGTGACCTTTCTTCTTTTTTAACAGTCAACAAAGAAATTCAACAACTAGTTCTTTAAGTTATTTGGCCAGTGAGAACTCTTTTCCTGGTCCAATGTTTCAAAAGATCCTTCTACTTGTTGACTCTCTCAAAAGCTGGGTGCAGCCTTACAGCCAAAAGTATATTGCCAGGTGACACCAGCTGTTTTAGCTCTTAGAAATCTACCACTAACTCCTGGAAGTTCAGAATGAAAATATTTTGTATTAACACTGTATCTTTCTCCCAAGGATCTCAAAGGAGGTTATGTACGTCATTTTTAAGAGTCTTCACAACAGAGCACGGTGAGAGGCAGGTGGTGTTAATTTTCTTTCACAGGAGTAGAAACTAAAGAAGTGGTGAATTAAGCAACTTTATTTGTCCCTGGGGGAGGTCAACAGTTGAGCCAGGAGGTTCCTGGCCCGTCGGCCTCTCTGCTGTGAGTATAAGAGGCTTCAGAGTCCATTTCCCTTCTGATGCAAAGACTTTGCATTTATTTGTTATTTGGGCCTAGCTTTTAATGTGTGGTTATGTTTAGATTTATTATTGTAGGCTTGCTCTTGAGAACTTCACTGTTTATAATTCTTTCTCCCAGAAAAATCAAAACCCAAACAGTAATGCACTTGGATAAACAGCCCAGGGTTCAGGCCCCTAAGCCTCTTAATAGCAGCTCTGGAAGGCAGCTCAGACAGGCAGAAGTGAAACAGATGACTGAAGTTATTTTTTCATTTATTGATTGACTCCTAATGATATATGCCTCTCACTTCTGAAGGGGATTAACTATCCCCCAAACATCCCCATGTGACCTACTTGCCATACAGAAGGCAGTGGGGAGGTTACCCTGCTCTACAGCAACCTGATCTTATGTCTGATTATTCCCCAGCATAAGCTTATTCCAAGCAAAGAACAGACACACAAGATTGATGTTTTATGGAGGAAAAGATAACAGAAGCTGAGTGCGTCATCTATGCGATTAGGGGAATCCGAGGCTGCTTGATTTAGGCAAGAGATTGCTAGAGCAAGGTTCACGACAGCTGGGAGCCAAAGGATGGTAACAATGGTAAACAAGTAGACTGAATAAACAGGAATGGGGCAAGTGTGTGCAAAAAGCAGGTAATCTATAAATCAAGCTCAGAAGCCAGAGCACGGAAAATAGTCGAGGAAGAAAATGTTTTTTCCAAAACAACTGACTAATTTTCAGGTGACGGATAATTTTTTTCCATTTTTTTTCTATTTTTTTCTTTGGGGCATATGGTGGAACAAGGAAGGAAGAGAACTGTAAATGCTTGTGGATACAACAAGAAGAGATTTTAAAAACCAAGGAGAATTTCACACGTAAAGGGGAAAAATCAGCACTGACAAAGCAGCAGCAGCTTAATCAGTTCTGTTTCTGTTGGAATTTTCACAAGGGTGTTTTAAAATTTTTTGTCACTATCTTGTTTTTACATCAGCTTACATTTCCAAAAGTCCCTTTCCTCTACCTAGCAAGCTATCCCTGTGTAACAAAGAATTTGAAAAAACACAATTTCAGCAACACCCTGGCTATGCCCCAGAAGTGCATGGAGTACTTCACACCACAGGTCTCCCATTTGGGTCATTCTTGGTCACCTTACAGGGCACATTCAGTTTTTCTTTCTGCTCGGCTTCTCTGAATTCTTTGGAGTCACTGTTTCTCAGGGTGCAAGAGTGTTCCCTTCCTTTCATCTACCCCAATTTGCTTAGCCAATACCGAACAGATAGGGGCAGAGGAGAACGACTCTATTTTGCAGTTTCTTGCTACCACAAAAAGTGGTGCTTTGACTTCACACATATAATTAGTATTCCATTGCCTGCCTTCTCAAGGGGCAAAGGAGGGGTGGAAGAAAGGGAGAGAACTGGGAACTCAAAATTTTTTAAAATGTCAAGAATGTTTTAATTATGATTGGGAAATATTTAATAAAATCAAAATATTTTTTGAAAGTGATGCTTATGAATATTTTTGTGCATGAGGACTTTCATTCCCATGCTCACTGTCTAGACTTTGCCACCAAGCTCCATCTGCCCCCCTCCCTCTGTCCTTCAGCCCCTCTCCCATTGGCAAGTTCCTCCAGGAACCTCCATTTTGAGGAGGGGTTCAAATCAACTCTGCTTCACTCCCGGGCACTACCACTAACACTTCATCTGCCTTTTCTCTCCATCACTGTAATTTTCTTCTCCTATTGGTGAATTCTTTTTGGAACCTCCACTTTGTGGAAGGTCTCAGACCAGCCATGATTCTCTCAGCTTCAGTTACCTGACACATACTAATAAAATGCTTGCTGACCTGACCTTTTTTTTTAAACTTTTTTTTCAACATTCACTTTTATAAAATTTTGAGTTCCAAATTTTTTCACCCTCCCTCCTTTCCCTAGATAGCAAGTAATCTGATATAGGTTATACATGTACAATCTTGTTAAACACATTTCCAATGTTATTAAAGCAGAATCAGAATAAAAGGAAAAAAAACGCAAGAAAAAAATTTTCAAAAAAAGTGAAAATGGCATGCTTCGATCTGCATTCAGACTCCATAGTTCTTTCTCTGGATGTGGATAGCATTTTCCATCATGAGTCTTTTGGAATTTTTACCTGACCTTGAGGCATATGCCTAGGAACAGAATCTCTGATGGACATTTTAGTACCTTATTTATTATTTATTTATTTTTAACCATAATTCCAAACTGCTTTCACAGCTCAACCAACCATATATTGGTCTATCTTTCTCTCTTCAACCCTTACAATACTTATGATTTCTATCTTTTGTCATCTTTGTCAATTTGCTAGTTGTAAAGAGAAACCTCTTTGATTTGTATTCCTGTTATTAATGACTTGGGACAATCTTTCATATGGTTGTTAATAGTTTATAATCCTTCATTTAAGAATTGTTTATTCATATCCTTTGACAACCTAATCATTTGGAAATGGCTTTTAGTCTTACTTATTTGTGTTAATTCCCTACATGAGAGGCAGACTGATGTGGTGGAGAGAGCTCTAGGCAACTCTGGCTGTAACTAGGCAAAGACGACACCAACTTGCTTTGGTGGGGGCAGTTTCCTCATCTGAGAATTTCCTATGTTAATGAAATCACAGGTCCCAGCTTTTCCCTGTCCCTTACTAAGGCAGAGAGCTGATGCTGAAGATAACTAAGGTCACAATACAGGAAGAAAACACCTGCTTGACCCTGAAGAATTAAAGCTACCAAGCCCAGATTAACTAAAGC
Organism: Phalanger gymnotis; assembly: GCA_028646595.1. Classification (NCBI taxonomy): domain Eukaryota; kingdom Metazoa; phylum Chordata; class Mammalia; order Diprotodontia; family Phalangeridae; genus Phalanger; species Phalanger gymnotis. The sequence continues at coordinate 442,824,421 of CM053623.1, read as the reverse complement.
CTTGGATCCTGAAAGAACTGGTAGATGTGACTGCTGAGCCACTGTCATTAATATCTGCAAGACTGTGGGAAAATTGTGAGGAATACAACATTGAAGAATAGCAAATGTCCTCATTTTCAAACTAGGGAAGAGAATAGAGTCTATATACTATAAATCTGTGAGCTTGAATTCCAACTCCCTGGAAATTTCTAATAGGCATCATTCAAGAGATGGTTGCTGAACTTCTAAAATGGGGAGCAGGGATGACAGAGAGCCAGCCTGGCTTCATCAAGAACAGATCATGCTATATTAAGCTCATTTCCTTTGCTGACAAGGTAACTAAACCAGTGGAGGGGAATGCTGTGGATATAGTTTACTTAAATTTCTGTAAAACTTTTGATACATAATCTCATGTAGACTGGATAACAACGCCACCAGATGGATTCAGACCTGTCTGAATGCCTGGGCTCAAAGAGTAGCTGTTCACGATTCACAGTCAACACAGCAGGAGGTCTCCAGTGGAGTATCCCCAGGGATCTGTGCTTGGCCTTGGGCTGGTTCACGTATTTACCAATGACTTCAGTGGGACAGAGAGAGCATGCTCCTCAAATCTGCAGATGACCCAAAGCTGGGAGAGATAGCAAACACAATGGATGATAGTCATGGTCCAAAGGGATTTTGACAGGCTAGAGGATGGGGCTGAATCTAATAAAATGAAATTCAACAGGGATCAAGGTAGAGTCCTATATCTTGGAAGGAAAAATCAACCTCCCAAGAACAGGGAGACACGGACGACAGCAGCAGCTCTGAAAAGATCTGGGGGCTGTGGTGGAATGCAAGCTGAATAAAAATCAGCAGTGTGATGAAGCAGTCAAAACAAGTTAAAGTGATCTTGCGCAGTATCAAGAATACAGTGATAAGGAATAATCCAGGACAAGGAGGTGATATTCCCAGAGTCCTCTGCCCTTGTCAGACCTCATCTGGAGCACTGCGTTCAATTTAACAGACAATGGTAAGGCACATAGTGTCCAGGGAAGAGCAACAAGGTCGGTGAAGGGCGTGGAGTACTCAATGAGTGAGGAATTGAGCATATTTAGGCTACGGAAGATTTGAGTGAGATACAGACAACGGTGTTCAAGTGTTTAGAGGACTGTTATGTGGAGAAGGGACAAGACTTTGTTTACTTGGTCCCAGAGGGCGCAACCTGGAGCAATGGATGGAAGCTAAAAAGATGCCAGTTTGGTTTTAATGTCACGAAACATGTTCTAATAACAAAAGCTATCCAAAATTGGACTGGGCTGCCTAAGAGGTGGCAGGGTGCTCCATCCTGGAAGTCTTCCATGCAGTGGCTGAGAGTGACCACTTGTCAGAGATGTTATGAAAGGGATTCCTATTGGCGAGGGCTTGGTCTAAATGACCAACTGAAATCCCAGCTCTCCAATTCTGAGATGCTGTGACATTCTGCACACCAGAGCCTGTTCAGAGATACTTCATGCAAAGATTTTTCCCCCAAAATCAATGCTTTCCCTTCTTATCCAAGTTATAATTGATTTTATTAATGCTAAAGCTTTTCAATTTCAGGTCACTGGAAATATTATCTTTAATACATTTTTATTCCTTGTTTGGTTAAGAATTTTCCCCCAGTCACACCCAGGAATTGTACCTGACCTCATTCTCTCCTGACGTTTTTTTTTAATGCTCACCATTGTTTCTAAGTCTGGTGGAATGAATGGATCCTATTAGTTTTAGACACTTCTGGCTCAATGTAGCAAATACAGCTGACAAAGATAAGTGTATCCTTGGGAAAGCTATCCTAATGAGCAAAGGTCTAGACTCACGAGAGGTAGAAAGATATGGTACAGCCAGTGAGCTTCGTGGAATTATTATATTGCTTCTTCCTACTTAGAATCATAGAATGTCAGGACTAGAAGGTTATCTAGTCCAGTTCCCTCATTTCACAGTGGGAGGAAACTGAGGCCCAGAGAGGGAAATGACTTAGCCAGGGTCATTCAACAAGTGAGTGGCACAAAGGAGGACTGGCACTTCGTTCCAGTTCAGTGCTCCTTTTATATGCCTTCCTATAATATTTCTCCTAATTTCCTGATTAAAGAATGCACGTCTCTCAAATGTACATGAGGTCACACAATAAATCAGAACCGGAGTACTCCCAAAGGCTTCATCCTCTGGTCAAAGTTTAATGAGGCTATAAACTACACGGCCTGCCTCAGACAAGATGGTGGACAGCCTCTCTCCACTGATGAAAGCAACAGTTAAAGGCACAGAAAAGCCAGTGCCAGACGGCACAAAGATTCGTGATGATAAATGAACAAGCAACAGTGGAAAGCTTGGTTCTGACTGTTTACAGACCTGCATTCACAATCATTAAGCAAGCGCGAGTGGAAAAAAACAGTCCTCTCATTTATCCAGAACTTTCTTAAATATGGTCAGAAAAAAAACATGGCTGAGAATGAAATTTCCCATGTCTGCTCCTAGCCTCAAGTGGGCTTCAGAGTTCAAAATGAAAGCTACATACAGGGCTTTTCAGTACATATAACACTGTGCTGGGAAACCCTGAAATCTCCCCAACTCCAGAGAAAGAGAGATAATGACAAAGAAGGAAGAACCAAAGAATCTCAGAGCTGCAAGGGCCCTCAGGAACCATCTAGTCCACAAGTGGGGAATTTGCGACCTTGAGGCCAAATGTGGCCCTCTAGGTCCTCAAGTGCAGCCCTGTGACCCTTCCGAACTTCACAGAATTGAGGTCTGGATTCAGTCAACGGCCGCAGTTGAAGAACTAGATGGCCACATGTGGCCTCAAGGCCACAGGTTCCCCACCTCTGATCTCGTCCAATCAGTAGCTACATGGGAAGCCCTTCAACAACACCCCTGGCAAGAGGCCACAAAGCCTTTGTTTGAATGCTCCTAGTGGGATAACTCCCATGGAGACCTTTAGTTTTTTGGAAGTGATTCCATATACTAAGCCTACATATACCTCTTTCTTCTACCTTCTGTCTTCTGAGGCTCAAAACAATATCTGAAAACAGCCCTCCTGTCTCCCCCTAAGTCTTCTCTTCTCCAGGCTAAAAATTTCTAGTTCCTCTAACCATCTCGGTTGTTCTCTATTAAGATTCTTCTCTCCAGCTTATTATTATCCTTCCTAAAAGATGGCTGAAGTAAACATATTGTTTCAGATATGGTCTGAGTACCTTAGATTGTCTTACTTTTTCAGTTTCATATTGTTGAGTCAGATGGACCTTGCTGTCCACTAAGACCCACTGATCTTTTTCAGATGATCTGCAGTCTAGCAATACCTCTTCATTTCTATATTGATAAAACATATATTTTTTAGCCTAAGTGAAAGACTTTACATTTATTCCTATTAAACTTCATCTTTTTAGACTCAACCCACCCATTCTGCCAGGGTCTGCGAGCTAGATGGCACAGTGGATAGAGTGCCAGGCCTGGAGTTAGGAAGACTCATCTTTCTGAGTTCAAATTTGGCCTCAGACACTTATTAGCTATGAGACCCTGGCCAAGTCACTAAACCCTGTTTGCCTCAGTTTGTAAAATGAGCTGGAGAAGGAAATGGCAAAGCACTTAAGTACGTTTGCCAAGAAAGTCCCAAATTGGGTCACAAAGAGTTAGACACAACTGAAGACACTTCAACAACAACCATTCTGGCCTTTTGATATTGTTTTTAATCTTGATTCTGTCATTCAACACAGAAGCTATCTCTCCTAGCTTTATGTCATCTACAAATTTGCTTTCTAAAGTCTTGACTGATTGGCTGACCCAACTTACTCATAAAAATATTAAGGTAGCACACATCTTTGGGAAACAACTTCATCCAAGACCTCCCTCCCAAGCAGAAACAGAATCATTAATGACTAGTCTCTTTGGGTGTGGTCATTCAAGCAGTTTCAAATTCACCTAACTGTACTATCATCTATTCTACTGTAGTAAAAACCACACTGACATACCCAGGATGGCTGCTAGTACAGGTTCTTTTATCTGCTTTACTAAGAAAAGACAGCTATTTCAGGGGTCAACAATCTTTTTTAATCACATAAAATACAAACACAGAAAATACAGAAAAGGGAAATAAAAACCAAGAGACACGGCTCTGCTGCCTGAATTAAAACTTTACATCCACCACTGAATCAAGAGAGCTTTTACCTCTGAGCAGCCAAAAGGTTCTGAACATACAGCCACTCAGAGTCTTGACCAGGGAAACACATCTTTCTCATAAGCAAGCCTCCAAAGCAAAAGCTCTCCTCTCAGAATATATACTCTTTAAGCTTAGTGCCTAATTAGAAATTAACAAAGGGTGTGTAAGCCTTCCTACAAGCAAGCAAGCTTCCCTTAATGGGCTCCATATGATGCCTATGGATGGGCGAGAAAGCTCTTATTCCCCACTGATCTCACACCTACCTTCCTTCAGCTTGTCTAAAAGAGTAGCATAAAAGACTCTGGTAGGTGCTTTGCTACAATCTGGGTAAGCTGTAGCTACAACATTTGCCTGATCTATCATTTAAACAGTTCAGGTTAGCCTGGCATGCCCTTGTCTTAACGAAGTCAAGCTAACTCACTATCATCCCCACTCACTCTTCTAGGTGTTCAGTATCTCTTCCTTGAATTCTGCTATGAATCTAAAAGAATAAAAAGTTGGTCAAGCTCTCTTCTTCCATTCCTCCTCCTCAGGGAGCAATTATGTTCCATTTGGATGCTTAATTCTACTTCTCCCTGAAATAACAGGGAAAGAAGAAGGTTTCATCAAATTTAATTGTTCCGAATTCCATCTTAGGGAGAGAAAGCCACACTCCAGTTTGTTCTAGAGGGCTCCCTAAAAAAGTATGTTTGGGTTTTTTAAAATATGTATATACAGGGTATCCCAAAAGTCCCCAAAGCTTTAATAGTTTAAAACTGTTCTGAGCCTTTTAGGACACCTTCAGTTTGTGAGTGTCACCCCAGAAGGCAGGATCTTTTCCATCTTCACTCAAGAGGTAACTCACACTGTGACAGCTCTATTAATGTTTATATATTTTCTAAGTATATTACTGCTTTCTAAGAAAGGCAAGTCTAAGAAAACATACTTTGAGATAATAAGCATATCTTTTCACGCTTTTATAAAAATCCCCCAAGTATCTGTGCACAAAAACCCATAATCCCTACTACAGCATTCGTCCGGAGTCACAAACAACAAGCTCCAAGTCTCTAATAAGAAAAAAAAATCACCTGTGAAATTTAACGAGGTCAGGGAATAGAGCTAAAATCAGTTTGTTTCACTCTGCCCTTTTTCCTACATATTTTTAGTTGATTTTTAATGGTCTATCAGTGATGCTACTTGTCTAAATGTGGCTCACGAGGGCAACAGCAACCAGACAGCCTGGGTCATCTCTGCTGTTTCACCAAGCTGTGGAATGAATGCCCAAGGTGAATTTCAATGCTGTATCTCATTTAACCAAAGTTTTCTGTCCTGAATTTTTGAACCCCCCCCACCCCCAAATGTGTTGTTGGGGTGTGTGTGGCAGGGAAGGAGGGGATCTAATAATATGTGCCATTCACAGATCAATAAGCAAACTTTTTCAAGTGGATCCTCTACATTTGGCACTGTGCCGGGCACTGAAGGGGGACAAAGCAATAGAAATCATAATCACTGCTTTCAAGGAGCTCATTTTCTAGTTTAATCAACCTAACACTGATTAAGCATCTATTTGGCATGAGGCAAATTATGGTAGGCACTAGTTGGAGAGACAAGATTGGTAAGCAAGAAAATATTTCTTATACTAACTTGTATTATTAGTCAAGTGCAAAATAACAGTATATTGAGTCTTTTTCCTCATCTACAAAATGAAAGCGTTGAACTATCTGCTTTCTAAGGCCTTTCCACCTCTGATACTCTGGTTGCTGAAGGTTTTTGAGTTGGAGATTAACTTAATGAATTACTATTTTTCATTTTATTTCGATATAAGGAAAAAAAGCATAGAACCTGAAACAAAATATCAAGAGACTGTAATCAACTTAAAATAGATCTCAAACTCCTATTATTTCTTAAAATTTTCCTGAAATACTTACATTACCATATGAGCACCCCCATAATACTTTTTCCTGTTCAGCTGTGACCTTTACTGTGTAAATAACATAAATTTATCTCTGTTATTGTGGTCTAGCTCTACAACTGGAAAGGACCAGTATATTGGTCTTTAGGCTTTGATTCTGTTCATGTTGCAATTATTTCATGTAAGTCTTCCCATTTTAAAAATTCCTTGAACAGAAAACTTATTACGGTATGGTGACATTCAGTTATAAAATAATAGAATTTCAGAATGGGTAGGGATATCTCAATGGCCATCTTGTCCAAACTACTCCCCCCAAAGAATCTCAACCACAACATACCTGAGAAGAAGTTGGCCAATTTCTGCTTGCAGACTTCCAGTAAGGAGGATCCTAAGAGCTCTCAAGGTAGCTCATTCCACTTTGGGGTAACTTTAATTGCCTCTTTTCCAGACTAAACACCCACAAATATTTTCAATTCTTACATGGCATGAACTTGAGGCCCTTTCCTTCTGGTTGGCCGTTTGCAGATGTTCTCCTGTTCATCCATGCTCTTCCTAAAATGTGATGTCCAAACTGAACACAATGCTCAAAGCAGGATTTGAATATGGCAGAGAACATCAACACTATTGCCTCCATATTCCTAGGAGTGTTGTCTGTTTCAATGCTGCCTCAGGTCCTATGAGCTTTTTTGGCTGTTGTATCACTATTGATTAATAGCGAGCTCACGGTTAACGAAAACCCCCTGATCTTTTTCAGAAAAATGGCTATCTGGCCACTCTTGTACTAGTGATGTTGATTCTTCAAGACATTCCTACATGGCTGTATATTTATCTCTATTAGATTTCAACTTCCTAAGGCAAGTTCATCTGCTGACACAGGTATAGGAGTTTGAGGAGAAAAGATGTTTGGGGAAGTTCATGGGAAGTGACAGAAGGTCAATCAGGGAAGAATAAAAGGAAGGCTGTACAGCAGTGAGGGTCTAGCTGAAATTATATAACAACTATGCAATGGACCAAGTCAACATCATGTGAGGCTTTTCCCAGTGCATCATGCAGAGAGGAGCGGAGAAGGCAGAGGATGCAATTCAAGGCATGGATTTGTCAAGGGAAGCATAGTGATACAAGTGCACGAGGGAAGCAAAGGCGGAGAGCAGTAGAGTAGAACTGGGTGTTCATACGGTCAATACTGTGAAGGGAGGAAAGAGCAGTCCTCTTTGTCAAGGTTGATGGCCTGGAAGAAGAAGGAGGGAATGAGAGACTGCAAGTTGCAGAAGGATGAATAAGTTTAGGAGGAACAAGGGCAAGAGAAAGGAAGTTAGAGGAGAGGGATTTCAGAGTTCATGATATGGGAGCAGATATGAAGGATAAAATGTAAAATGTGATCATACCTGCGGATAAAAAAGAGGAAAACCAGAGGCTGTGGGAGTCATGAACCAGAAGACCAGGGCCAAGGAGGATGCTGAGAGCACTGGCTTGTGCTGAAGGCGGTCCTGGGTAATCTCTAAAGCAGAGTTTCTGTCGCTGTGGGGACAGAAGCCAGGCTGCGGTAGATTATGCACTGAACAGGTATTGAGGAAATGAAGATATTCTAAGTGAAGAACAGACTGAGGATGTAGACCTCTTATTCCAGAAGTTTAACAATGGAAGGAAACAGAAAAACAGCGAGGGTGAGTCTGAGATGTGAAGCCATTCACTTAGCCTTCTTGGCTGTGCATCAGTTATGAGGTACAGCCGAATTGATTAAGTGTGGGAGGGGCCAAGGAAAATTGCCATCATCGTCGTTGTTGTCGTCATCGTCGTTGTTGTCGTCATCGTCATAGTTATCATCATCGAGTCGTTTCAGTTGCATCTGACTCTCCATGATCCTATGTGGGCTGTCTTGGCAGAGATACTACAATGGTTTGCCATCTCCTTCTCCGGCCCATTTTACAGATGAGGAAACCAACGTAAACAGGGTTAAGTGACTTGTCCAGAGTGACAGTTAGTAAGCGTCTGAGGCCAGACCTGAACTCCGGTTCTTCAGACTCCAGGCCCAACACTCACTCACTGCACCACCTAGCTGCCCTAAGGAAAACTACAGAGGATAACATTTGGAAGTATGTGCCAGGAGATTGTTCTGCTCCCAAACAGCTATGTAAATACTGCTCTTTCTCTACATTTCATCTCTTTTTAGCTTACTTTGCTGACCAAAATATGCTACAGGCCAGCCTAACTGGCCCCAGCTGGGCTCTTGTCGGTCTTGTGGAACAACAAACCTTCAGCTACATTTGGATTGCATAGCTGTTCTTACTGGTGTTGATGTAAGCAGCAGAAAAATCGCAGCTGGACCTTTTGTTTGCTGTGCTGACACTGAAAAAAAAAAACAAAAAAGCATCTTCTGATTTGTTCCGGAAATTGTGGAGGGAGAATAAACATGGCAGCCACAAAATCATTTTACAGTCACTCGGCTAACTCAACTCAGGCTGCAAATGATTGAATTTTTGGTATTGATCTAAAATATATTCCTTTAAAAACAGAAGCTGCTGTATCTGAGACAAGACCTACAAAAGTAAGAGCTGGGGGAAAGGGGGAATTATTGCTTTAATAGTACTGAGGCTTATGTGCTGAATCTAATTGTGTCGCGTCCAAACTACACAGATGAAAATACTTCTTATCCCTAGCATTCACCTGACACAGCCTTACTTGATAAGAAGATGAATATAAAACGTGATAAAAGTTGCAATCAATGCTTTCACACAGGTGACACCAAGTAACTTTTTAAACTATTCCAGGAACACAAGGTCAGAAGTGTAGAAGCCTCAAAAATATCTGATACCCCTGAACTCATGGAACAACAGGCCTGGCACTGTCTGCACTTTACCTCACCAGTGATGGGGATTCCCACTCTGCAGATGCTAGAAAAGAGCTTAGAAATCACCTGGCCCTGCTTCATTTTGCCAATGAGGAAAGCAAGGCCTAGAGAAGAGGGAATGACCTGCCTCAGGCCACATGACCAGGAGTTCTTAGAGCATAAGCTTCTTGAGGGTAGAGACCAAGTCTTAACTTCCTTTCTCTCTTGGGGCTCAGAATAGTATCTGAACCCAGTAAGTGCTTCAGAAACGTAGGCTGTACTGTCAGGAGGAGCACAGCTATGATTCGCATCCAGATCAAACCCCAAATCTAGCAGTTGTGGCCCAGGGGCCAGAGGGCAGGCCTTGCAGTACATGACATGAGACTTGAATTCAAAACGCACCTTAGACACTCACCAGCTCTGTAACCTCTCAGCCTGTTTCCTCATCTGTAAAATGGGGTTAATAATAACACCTACCTCACAGGGCTGTGAGGATAAGATAATATTCATAGAGCACTTGGCAAATATTGGATCACTATCTAACACCTAGCTATTATTATTATATCTAGCACTCTTTCCACTATGCTAAGTGCTTAATACCACACCACTACAGCACTACAATCCCAAGCTATTCTGGTGGTTCTCTTCTTTAAAAAAAAAGGGGGGGGGGAATCAGCGGAGAGGAACTTCAAGGCCCTTCTGGCTCTAACACCTGGTGACCACGTGGTCCCTCTTCTTCCACCTTGGTTGGATGCAGTGATGAGGTAGCTGAGAGAATGTAGTGTCCCAGAAAGATGAGAGGTTCGAATGAATAGCAGAAAAGCCTGTTCACTTAATATGTACAAGATGACAGACATTTGGCCCAGTTCTGAAGTCTGACGTTAGAAGCAACTACACTTCCTGAATGTTAATGAAAGACTCCCTACTCATCAAATTAGTAAAAATCTCAAGATGGATGTTATCTAGACAACTGCTTTCCTACAGTCTCTAGACAGGTGAAAGACTTCCCTCATCACTCCTGAAAATACCACTGCAGCAAATCCACAGAATTCAGCAGCAATTTAAGGGTATGTGAATGAAAAAAGAAAACACGACACAGAGATAACTGTACTTAGTGAAGGCACGGGCAGAGGAAAGGCAAATCACTCTGGAAGAGGAAGTGTGGCTGAGATTAAAGACTCAAACACAGCCAACTTCTCCTAACAAAGCTAGCAGCCAAAGACTCTGAAAACTATGGAAACATGTCAATCACAGGGGCAGTTAGGCCTGAAATCTAGAGTGAGAATTAGGCCACAGGAAGCCAAAGATGATTTCAAATACAGAATAAATGAAAAGCCAGAAATCAGTAAAACCTCCATTTTCCCAGCTACCTATACTTGAAGTACTGAAAAACTTTTCAAACCAAGACATAATTCTGGAAATGGGAACTCCAAAACCTAGTCACTCATTTGTAATCATTCCCATCTCTGCCCAATTCTTCAAATGACTCTGAACCTTGTTCAATCCTCAGGAGGCTTCTCCCTTTCCTCCTCTAATGCTGTAAGAGAATAAATGGCAACGCAAATTTTGTTTTACTGCTTTTTTTTTTTAAATGCTTTGTTGACCAGCTGCACTGGGCAATATGGATGCATCCATCACCTATGACAGGCTGACAATTCCCTCAAGTATCTTTGCTGGGTCTTGGTCTTTATGCAGTGGCTTTTAAGGCTCTCTATGCACAAACAGATAATTTTGATTATGCTAAACTGAAAAGTTTTTGTACAAAAAAAGCCAATGCAACAAAGATTAGGAGGGAAGCAGAAAATTGTGAGAAAATCTTTACAACTAGTGTCTCTGATAAAGGCCTCATATCTAAAATATATATGGAACTGAGCCAAATTTATAGGAATACAAGTCATTCCCCAATTGAGAAATGGTCAAAGGATGTGAACAGGCAGTTTTCAGAGGAAGAAATTAAAGATATCTATAGGCATATGAAAAAATGCTCAAAATCACTACTGATTAGAGAAATGCAAATCAAAACAACTCTTAGGTACCATATCTCTCCTGTCAGATTGGCTAACATGATAAACAGGAAAATAATAAATGCTGGAGAGGATGTGGGAAAATTGGAAGATTGTTACATTGCTGGTGGAGTTGTGGACAGATCCAGCCATTTTGGAGAGCAATTTGGAACTATGCCCAAAGGGCTATAAAAATGTGCATACCCTTTGACCCAGCAATACCACTTCTAGGGCTGTATCCCAAACAGATCACACAAGTGGGAAAGGGACAAGTATGTACAAAAATATTTATGGCTACTCTTTTTGTGGTGGCAAAGAATTGGAAATCAAGGGGATGCCCATCAGTTGGGGAATGGCTGAACAAGTTGTGGTATATGAATGTAATGGAATACTATTGTGGTAAAAGAAATGGGGATGATATGGAGTTCATAATAATCTGGAAAGAACCACATGATCTGATGCTGAGTGAGAGGAGAAGAACCAGGAGAACACTATACACAACCACAGATATATAGATTTGGTGATGACTAACCTTGACAGACTTACCTCTCCTCAGAAATACCAGGCTCAAAGACAGCTCCAAAGGACTCATGATAGAAAAAGCTATCCACATTCAGAGAAACAACTGTGGAGTCTGAATGCAGATGGAGGCAAACTGTTTGCTCTTTTTTTTTTGGTTTTGTTTCTTCTTTCTCATGATTCATTCCATTGGTCATAATTCTTCTTTGCAACTTGACTATTGTGTAAATAAGTTTAATGCGAAGGTTGATGTAGACTATATATATGACTGTATGCCGTCTTGGGGCGGGGGGAGGGAAGGGAAGAAAATTTGAAACTCAAGAACATGTAAAACTAAGTGTTGTAAACTAAAAATAAAAAATCTAATAAAAAAAAAAAGACTCTCTATGCACTATGCAGAAAGCACTATGCAGAAAGCACTTCTCTTCTACCCATACAGTAGGTATAGTGTCATCCCCATTTGATCTCTCACCAGATCTCAAGTTTCCACCTGGCTACCAGACAGATTTCTGATTGATAAGCACACCACTTGCTGAAAGCCAGGCCCAGTCCACCACTTCCCAGCCATCTCTATGGCATGCTGGCGGTGCACAACACTCCCTCCCAATCACTTCCAACTCTGTGTATAAGAATCATCACTAAATCAACACAGTATTTCTGGAAAGGACATGTCAATCACTTGTCCTATAACCCCTATTGCTATTTCCTCTGACTTCTCTGTCCAAAATACTCCTCCCTGCCCCCACCCGTGCCTGGTCTTCCATCAGAATGTAAGCCCCTCAATAAGCCTCTCAATGCTATTTTTCCTTTGTATGCATTGCAGCTAGCACAATCTCTAACACTTCAATAAATCAATAAATGCTTAGTGAACTGAAGTAAGCTCCTTGAGAACAGGGCCTGCCTTACTTGCTTCTTTGTATTTCCTCAGTTCTTAGCACTGTACCTTCTACTTAGTCAGCACTTAATAAGTGGTTTTCATTCATTTATTTGCAAGATTTATACTCTAGTTATCTGTGCCTTTTGTTGTTGTTGCATTTCAGTCATGTCCAAATCTCAATGACCACATTTGGGGTTTTTTGGGCAAAGACACTGGAGGGGTGTGTCATTTTCTTCTCCAGCTCATTTGACAGATGAGGAAACTGAGGCAAACAGGGTGAAGTGACTTGCCCAGGGTCACACAGCTAGGAAGTATCTGAGACCGGATTTGAACTCAGGGAGATGAGTCCTCCTAACTCCAGGGCACTCTGTGCCCTCTAGCACTCCCTAGCTGCCCCTGTGCCTACTTTAGAGGGTTCTATTAAAATGGAAACTCTATGAGGCAGAGGTCACATTATACTTCTTTCCTCATCTCTGTCCCACAGCACTCCGCAGGCACTTAGTAAATGTTACTGATAATGGACACTATTATACTGGAGTAGCAATTTGGATTTGAAGATCTTTCCCACCCATTAATAGGCCATGTGACCTGCTTATGTCGCAGGAAGCCTAAGGCACACCTGGTAGGAGGAGCTTCCTGACAGGAAAAAGAAGTTATATCATAGGAAATGCTGGGGGGGGGGGTGGAGGGGGAGGAGGAAGGGAAGGAAGTTATGGCTGCTAACCACCCTCGTGAAAGTTAAAGCTGAACAGACTGTGACTTAGCTGCGCTGCGAGTCTGTTTTTTGGGAAGGCCCCTGCAGGGGGTCAGAGAGGTTCTGGGTCGGTGAGGCTCGCTCCATGTTCTAATATCCCATATGGAATGTTTTACTGCTGTGATGGACTGGGCACATGGCTGGTGGGATCTGATTATCTGCTGTCTAAATACACGGTTTCCCTCTTCTACCTTACCTGTGGAGAGTCTCGGATACTTCGTGATACAGAACCACGCAGGCATTTTGACAGTTATCATCTACACTGCTATTACTGCCTTACTGATACACACACACACACACACACACACACACACACACTGCATGCCGTACCATAAATACATACAACACAACTGACGAAACACAGCCCTCTAAGGGAAGGAGGGGTGTGAGGGCGCAGAGTACGGCATATGCTGTCGGCAGTGGTCAATGTGGTTTTTGCTTAACTTTTCTATTTTACAAGACAGGTCTCAACGGTGGTGGTGGTAGGAATGATATATGTCATGAAATCACTGGTTTAAAAACAAGAAGTATCTTTTAAACCCATTGGCTGAGTTGGAGGGGGGCACAGTTGAAAGAGCCCCAAACTTGAGGCAGAAGACAAGGTACAAATCCTTCCTCCGTGACCAGCTACAAGACCTCAGACAAACCCCTCAACCTTTCTAGGCCCCAGAATCTTTGTCATTCAATTGAAAAGGAGGCTTAAAAGGCCTCAAAGCCTCCTTTCATCTCTAACATTCTCTGTTGGCCTATGATCTAGAAGGTGCCAGGTCTGAACAAAAGAGCCATCAACCTCTGACCAACAACAGGGACAGACAGGAGGGGGCCACATTTCCAACTTGTGGTGAGGGCCCTGAAATGCAAGACCATCATGTTGAATGATCTTTCTCAAGTCCTTTCAAAGGAATGAGACAACTGAGGCAGGAATCATCTGCAAGCAAGCTGTCAGAGCAAGAAGACCCACAGTGTATATGAGAGGGACAGTGTGACACTGAGATAAAAGTGGCTGTTCACTAAAGGACTGAGGTCAGTTACTTCAAGCACATTCCCAGAGGTCCCCGATTAGACTCTAAGCTCTTTGACAGTAGAGGCTGCCTTTTTTGCTTGTATTGTGTACTTAGCACAATGCTAGGCACACAGTAATAAGCAATTAATAAATCTTCCATTCATCCATACTATTTATCTATCTATTTCAGTCTCTATCCATCTCTATTTTTATATGCATCCATCTCTAGCTTTATCTACCTATCTCTATTTATCTCTATCCCCCTATATATTTATCTATATCTATCATCTTTATTTCTGTACCCATCCATCTCTAGCTTTATCTACCTATCTCTATCCACCTACATATTTATCTGTCTCTATCATCTCTATTTCTATACCCATCCACCTATCTCTAGCTTTATCTACCTATCTCTATTTATCTCTTTCTACCCATATATTTATCTATATCTGTCTCTATCATCTCTATTTCTATGCCCATCTATCTCTAGCTTTATCTACCTATCTCTATCTCTATCCACCTATATATTTATCTATATCTACCTCTATCCATCTCTGTCCCTCTAGATATATTTCCCTATATCTAACTATTCCAACCAATCTCTCTCTAACTCTAGTTAACGGTGGCCTAAAATGAATCTCGATTTTCCCGCACCTCATGGAGTCATTAAAAAAACTGAATTTCAAATCACACTCGATGATCTTCACTCTAAACATGTAAGAGCCGCCCTTTCAGAAGGCTGGTGTTAGAGCTCAGGAGGGCAGGTCACCTGTGAAGCCCACATATTCACCAAGACCCCCTAAAAGCCTCTGTCCTGAGACACGGTGGAACAAGAGTACCCCCTGGTGATACAGATAGCAGGCTCTCCCCCTGCTCCTTGCAAAGGCACCAGGGAAAGGAGAGACTGGAAGAACTGCTATTAGCTCAAGCTGCCCTGAGGTGGATGAAAAAAGCACCTCATTTGGATGATTCAGCCAAAGGACAGAGATTACCTAGAGGTTATTTGTTGAAAAAAACAAGTCTTTTGGGATCCAAATCTCTGGTGCATCACAAACTTCCTGCTATTATCTAATAATACACTCCCTCCTCTTCCAGCCATCACTGTTTCCCTGGTAACCGACGGAGAAATAGCAGCCTGCCGACGGGCTTTTGTCGCTGCCTCTCCGGCTTGCACTGCAGCGTAGAATTAAAGCTGGCCAGGGAAAGCACCCGGCTAATCATTACAACTGGGCTTCAATGCTGCAGCAAAATCATTTGGAGATACAACTGTGTTGGGGCCTGGGAGCCTTGAGATTGATGGCCTTGGAACGCTGAAATGAAAAGGGAGCTAGTTTCTACACATACCCAGAGACAGTGGGATGAGTGGAAGAGCTCCTGGAGCAGGCATTAGGAAACCCAGATTTTAGGTGCAGCTCTGCAGCTGTGTGACCTTGATGCAGTCACTACCCTCCTCCAGCCAAGCCCAGACCCAGCAGCTTCAAGATGAGCCCCAAAATCTACTTCCATTCTGACACTCTGTGTTTCTGTATTGATGCACTTGGGACATGCTAACTTTGGAATATGCTAACAGTGTCACTAAGTCTGCTCTAAAACCCCCAAACCAAACAAAGGAGGACCATGCTTCGAGGAAACAAAGGGCACTGCAGTCCAGGAGCCTGGACAGTGATGAGGCCGGGCGAGGCATTCCTGACGGCAAGCGACGAGGACCCCGTGCATTACGGCAGCTCAGCTGACTCTGTGAATCATGGAGGAAACAAGACCATCCCAGTCTGTGACAAGAGAACAGAAAAAGAACCGAGGACAAGAGCCGTTGGCAGATGACTGTTCACGAGTCTGCGATAGTATCAGAATGAAAGGGAACACACGCTCACTTTGTGGAGAAAGCCACTGGGTCCCCCTTTTTTTTTTAAAGCCAAGAATGTAATTGTTTCTGAAAGTGACCCAAAGTCCAAACTATCCTTGAGCAGAGTGGCAGGCCCCTGGAGGGCTGAAGGCTCATTTCCCACAATGCCCTGCGGGCAGGAAGCCGCTGCTCAGACAAGTCAGACAGATCAGAAAAGGAGGAGTTGGAATTGGCAGAAGATTCTCCCCAACCCCCAAATGTCCTACTAACAGAAAAGATGAGAATACGAGCTCTCCCCCTAACTATTATTAAGAGCAACAAAGAGGAATGAGCACAGAACAAGCCAGCTTAGTATCCCAGAGGCAATGCTCAAATGAATTTACTGTTTCCCTAGACTATACAACTATGTTCATAGACCTGACTTTTCCAGAAAAAAACAAACAGACATCCAATTTGGAAACATGTTTCCTTTCTATCTTGGGGGAAAAGTAAGTGGAAAACAATCACCCCTGAGGCCTGTTTCCAAGGTTATCAACGCCAAGATAGGGGCTTATGTTTCCAGCCTGGCTGAACCTGTGGCATTACAGGAAATTCTTGCAAAACTCATAACCTTGTCAAGATGCTGATCTCTGCAGTAACAACAGGAAGAAGCAAGAGGGCTTTTCATGCTGCTGTAATCCACCTAAAGATGCTGCTTCCAGACACTGGGGAAAGGTTATTTGATAGCTATATTCATCAATTTGTTAATTCACTTCACCCACGCTCAACATTCAGTTTCTTGGCCTGCCTTTTTACCTTTGAAACTGAAACTAGAATTAAAGGGGTTTCTTAATATTTCACTAAAATCTAACAAAGCTATGCCAGGAACTGGAGAGAGAGCTTAGTATGTACAGTGGTTCCCAGCTTGTGGACCAGAGAACTCCATAAGACTTTATTTCCCATGGAGGACCAGGCACTGCTGTTCCGATTACGAGTTAGCCCCCAAAAAAGCATGACCTTGTAAAGTCTGGCAAAACTTGCTGTTCAGAAGGAGGCCCTCACCCCATCTATTAATCACTGGTACGTCAGAGCAGTGCTGGCCTTGGAACCAGGAGAGCAGATGTGAAGACTAAGCTATGCCAGTGACTAAGCAGGTAATTAGGGCCACGCACTTACCTTCCCTGAGGTTGCCTTCTTCTTCTGTAAAATGGGGATGATCGTAACAGACACTGGTACTTACATTCCGAGTTTCAAGGTTCACAAAGCACTGTAGAAGTGTATAGTCCTATGAAGCTGCTAATGCATCCCCTCTTTACAGAAGAGGACATCACAGCGCAGGGTGCACGGCAGAGCAAGGGTTTGAACTCAAAAGGTTTATGACTCCAGCTGCCTCAAAACAGCTACCCTGCTTCTCCTCTACAGAAAGAGTAAGACAATGTAATAACCTACACAAAATGAAATGCAGAAGCCACCACACAGTGTCTAGGAATCAGCATGTGACTCAGCAGAACAAGTGCTCCATCTAGCTTTATCCAAAGGGCAAGATTTCTGAGGAAGAACAGACATCAACCCCTCCGGTGACCAACATGGGTATGGTCTGAATGGGGTCATGTTTAAAAAGCAGCCCATAAGCATACCACCAGACATGCTTGTCAGCCAAGACCCAGAAAATCCTGGGTAGAGAACAAGTTTAGGGAAGAGTGGCTCTTGGTGTGGACATCCTACTCCCACCCACCCACCGTAACAACTACTGGAGCCACTTTAAAGACACCGTAGCACTTTGGGCAGGAATCAGTCCAAGTATTCTTGTGTCAAGGGGAAATATCAGAATAATCTACTGAAAAGACTTGGGAAAGCTAAAGCCTTGACTCCTAGGGCCAGTTCCGTCCCCGACTTTTGTGACTGAGTTTCCCACCATCTCCATCTGGCTCGGTTGCTTTATCTGCAAGGATAAGGCCACTCATACTTCAATGACATGCTAAAAACATGAATAATGAAATGGCTGGCCAGAATGGCGTGGCATCAGGGCGTCCAGTGCTCTCATCACCCACGACTCTTGTTTTCTGTAACTGCCTTCACTGATCCCCACCCCCATCATTGTGCCCCAAAGAAACCCTTGTACTTGCTGTGTATGCATCTTTTACATCCTCACATATTTACACGTTGTCTCCCCTCAAAAGAATGTAAGCTCCTTGAGGACAAGGGCTATTTATTTTCTGTCATTGTACCACCAGCAGCTGGCACATAGGAGGTGCTTAAATGATTGCTGACTGAATAATTCCAACAATGGTACTGAAACTGTGATCTTGGGGACTCCAACGACCCTGGGGATGACACGGGGTCAGACAGAGTACTCACTGGGGGAGGCTTCTTCCTCATTTCAAAGACGCGTGTGGCCCCCAAGCTGAGGGAGGCAATGGAAGGGCATCTCCCCAGAGAGGGCTCATCATCGCTGTGCCAGTCGACGCTGTCCTTGTCGTTTCGATAAAGATTGCAGAGTAACGAGTTGAAGGTGTGGCCCGTGTTCTTTTCAATGCGGTTCTTCAGCGTGCTCAGCACAGGATGCCACTGCAGTGGACAGGCGGAGCAGGGGCAGAGGACAGAGAAGAAGTAAGGCATCAACCAATGGCTTAGACCCAAGGATGAGGACTGCTGATCTGGAACCCATTCCCTGAGGATGCCCAACAGCTGAACTCTTGCTCTACTTCTGCAGTTCCATTACAGAGCAACGTAACACCACCTAATCCTTTCCTATTACACTGGATGACAAGCTATCATAAAGTCACCCTGTGCAGTGTCATACTGGAACTGGATTGATCATGAGAACAATTACACTTGTTCCACACCACGGTCGGAGGGACCTAAGTGACTTGGTGCAAAGAGCACTGGGCCTGGAGTCAGGAAGACCCAAGTTAAAATCCGGCCTCAGAGTCACTAGCTGGATGACCCTGGGCAAGTCACTTGTCACGTAACCTGTTTGCCACGATCCACTGGAGAAGGAAATGGCAAACCGCTCCAGGGTCTTTGGTAAGAAACACCCAGACGAGAAGGGTGGGATATAACCGAACACAACCATCACCACCACAGTCACAAAGGGACCAGAGCAAATCTAACCATCCAATTCCTTTTCTTTTCAACTTACATGTGGGTGGGTGAAGTGGGTACATGACCCACTTCAAGAAGACAGCTGTTACCAAAGAGAATCGGGGTAAACCCTTCCTGTGAACAACAAGGCTAATAAACAGGTGGGCTTATAACGTCTCTGGTTCAGAACTATCATATCTGGTGGGTCTCCAGGTGGCTCTTGGGTACCAACTCAAGTTTTCTGGCATAAATAACCACCCTGTTAATTCTGTTCCTGTATTTGTTTTGAAAGATGGGATTGTTTTTATTTATGTTTATTGTGGGGAGTTGTCAAAATAATGTGAAAACCCAAAATCAGTAATAATTCAATCATTACAAACATACTGGTACCTCCTCCATGCAAGGGACCATGCTAGGGATGGCACTGTGGGGGATATGATGCTAAGTAAAACTCTGCTCCCCATCTACAAGAAGCTCTTGGCCCAGTAAGGGAGAAAGAACAAGTGATCAAATAACAGTAATACCAGGAGGAGGTCAAGTCTATCACAGAGGTGACAGCAAAGTGCTGAAGACAGAGGAGGAACAGATCAGTGCAGGCTTCTATCCCATCCCAGAATCAGAGCAGAAAAGGCACATCAATGAGAGTCCACCACTGCTCTGAGACAGAGTGGATGGGATTATTTCTACAAAGACTTTAAGACTGCTTGCTGTACGGCCTACCTTTTACACAGTGACCCTGAGAGTGAAAAGCAACTGTCTTTCACCTACTGGGAACCATGACTACCCTTCCACATGTGTTTGCTGAGGGCTCAAGAAGACTTAAAGCACTTCCCCTGTGCCCTACAGGGTTCTGGGTCACTGAGGCTGGCTGTTCCGCTTGGAGACTTTGGCTCTTTGAGGAAGTTCCTGCTTTGTCACTACATGGCAGGAAGCTCTGACCCCAGCCTCATGGAGCACTTTGCACCTTCCACTGGGACACCTTGAATTGTTTCTTTGTTGTTACAGTTTCTGTGTCTTTCCTCCCAGAAGTGCAAACAAAGTGCTCTACGGAGTTCTTCAAAGATTCTTCAAAAATACACCATAGTGTGGATGAAGGTGGAAAGGACAAGAGCCAAAGAAAACCATCGGGACTCAGGGTCACTCGGGGTTCCTGGCTGCTAAGATCATCAAGGAAGGGCTTTTAGAGATTCTTGCTTTCATATTTATGTGAAAGCCATAACAGTGGTTGGGGGCCAGGGGCCAGGGGAGGGGACGGATGTATTTGGTCCATAACTACTTACTACTGCATTTAGTAGTAACAGCCAACATCAGACCTCAGGTCAAGCCCTTTTTCTCCTAAAAGTTCCTCAGACAACATAAATAGCTACATCTCCGGATGATTCTACAGCTTTGCACTTACTGACAACATCACAGTAGCAAAGATCAGCCAAGACTTAACAAGGAGAAAGGCATAAATCATACTGTCTCCATGCATATAAAATTGCTCAATAAATATCGACTGAAATGAATGAAAAAAGACAATGGTCTTTCTGCAAAAGGGCTGAGGAAACTCGAAGGACCAGCTTGGTGTGCCCAGGTTTTAGAGTTCACAGAATATAACAGCAATAAATTTCTTACTGTTTCTAGGTTGCAATGATCTCCATTTTTCTTAGTGGTGGGTTGATAGAAAGATAGGGAAGAAGAAAGCAATGAACCAGAGGACAAAGCCTCCTTTTATCACCACTGCACCGATGTCCCTACAACCTAAGAAGCTGAACTTCTAAGGGAGCCTAAATGTCTACATCTGACATACTCAAGAATGGCAGAATCCCATCCTGAAGAGTCATGAGAATGCAGTAAACGCTAAAGAAATAAAGGAATCCCAGAGTTAAAATGGACACGGACAGTGTAGCTAGCTAGTCCACCTTTCCCTTTCAGTAAAACCGTATCTCAGGTGCAATTTAAAGCTAAGAAACAAACAAATCATTCTGGTTAAGTGATAATCTACTCTGCTTTAAAGAAAATTCTGGAAAGGATGCTTTACGATCTTACTCAGTCCCATGTCTTAAGACTGGTTACCTTAACCTATATACCAACTCTGAAAATTAGGTTGCAGGTTACAAAGATTTTTAAAATCTATCCGCAAAGCTGAAGTGTATTCCCGAATAAACTACCCAATTTCAAATTAAGGAATTCTAATCCTTTTGAAGGGATATCAAACTGTCAACAGGGTCTGGAATGAGAAATGCTACATGAGTTCCTACTTTAAGCCACCACTTTTTAACAGACTTCCTGTATCTTCCAACTTAATCTGGAATGATCACCATAACGAACAAGAGTTCTTCCCCCACCCCCAGCCTTGGTAGTGGTCAACTTCCATGCTCTGATCCAATAATTTGAAATGAGAGACAGTTAATAATGCCAGGTAACACAGCCAACAGTAAACTATAGGAATTGGACTGAAAGCTCCATTCCCAACACAGGTTTCCAAAATAACCTCATACGGTCAAGGGCCTATTATTTATCTGGGCTACATACAAAATGGTAAACCAGGAATAAAAGATTACAGAAATCTTCTTGAGCAAAAGACCATGATGATCTGGTCAATCCTTCTACCCTCTCCCATCTTCTTCAGGTGAAAGTTTTCCATTACAAATTGACCAGTATCTGCCACAGATTAACTACATCCTCTGAAATGCCTCACACTTCTGTTCAGTCACAAACAGTGACCATAATCTCTTCTTCCAAGTTTATTAATTAACACATAACATCCCTTGCCAGTGGCAAAGGTCCTACAAACTCAACAAGAGGCTCTTTCTTGTGTACCAACTCCATTCTCTTGACAATTTTAATTTACAGACTAGGCTATAGCTGCCTGGCCTGGTGGACATTCCAAACAAGGCAAAAAGGAGGCAGAGACATCCAAGATGATGAAAAACTGTGGAGGTCTGAAAGCTCCAGTCGGCACCAAAATCAACACAAAAAGCTCCAAATTCTTCAGAAATGACAAAATAGCCTGGGAGAGGAAAAGGGATGATCTGATTTCATAGGACAGGCTGAAGGATACTCCCTCACAGTATGGAGAAACCGATGTATAAGTAGAGGGGAGAAAGGGTGAAAAAACAAGCTTCATTTTCTTAAGATGCTAAGCACTGGTTCCATTTTGATCTCGTTTTTAATTGTTTCACTAGAACACAAAAAGAATGGGAAGAATGAAGGGCACTAAAGGCTGAAGGACTGGTGCCCCTATGGACCCTGTCTAGTAGGATGATTCTTTTTAAGTTTTACACTTTAAATTCTTAGTACTTAGTTCATAAAAACACATCAATTATAAAATTTAAACGTACTTGAGGATTTGGCTCCATTGTAATTCTGGAATAAGTGTAAGGGAGTTCTCCATACCACGCTGTCAATCTTGGCTGCAGATAACTTATACCTGTAGAAAGAAAACACAAGGCCTTTTGAATTTTTCAGTTGGATTCAATTAATTCCAACATTGCTTCCAGTATAGTTCATAATACCCCCCCTTGCAAAATCTGACTGTATAAAACCCAAGTGTGGTCTCTACTCAGTGTGAGTGAGTGAGAGTGTGTGTGTGTGTGTGTGTGTGTTTCTATGAACACAAGTTACATTGGGATCAATACAGTTTTTGAGTGTTTACTAAGCGCTTTGCAATGTATTAGATGCTACAGAAAATGAAAGAGAAGCCTGAGAGGCATAAGAGGCCCCTCCCTCAAAAATGTTTTTCTTAGAAATGAATGAGGGAGGAATACAAGACATGTGATCAGAAGCCAAAGGGTATAAACAAAGAAAATCAGGGCAACAGAAATATGCAAAAGGAGATTGACACGGGCAGTGTAGCTGGAGGTGAGCCATGAGGTGGGCCTTGCGAGAATGGGTTGGATTTGTACAGGCAGATAGAAGGGGTAAAGATATTCCAAATTGGGCAACCTGCATAAACAAAGGCTCAGAGGTCAGAATGTGAATGACAAGTTAAAGTGAAAAGACATTTACCTGAGAGGAGCCAAGATTTCCCATTAGAGAGGAATGAGAGATGAGGTCAAGGAGGGGGAAGGCAGGGGCATGCTGCAGGAGATGAATGGTAAGAAGTGACAATGGTTTTTTTTAAAGATGTCCAAGGGCAGGGAATGGGCCCCACTACATCCGCCCCGTGCCCAGGGCTGCACATGTCTAGGGCAGGGTTTGAAGCCAACAGGGCAGCAAAGCCAGCCTTCAGCCAACAGTGGCTCCCCAAGACTGCCCTCCCCTTTTCCTGTCACTTCCAAAGGGCCTCTCCTTCTTTATGTAACTGCTCTTGGGGAGAGGATGCTCAGAGGAGCTGGTGCCAGTGTGCACTCTCTGCCACCCTCCTACTGACAATGCTAAGCAAAGGCCGTGGCACAGGCGCCCTCCGGTGACAACACGTGGTAGAGCAGGCACCTTGGATGGCTTCACACTCCAACTGTCTCTGGGTTTTTAATTTGGCATTCAAACATATGTTGTGCTTATAATTCTCTGCAACACGAAATTAAAAGTGCAAGGCAGGAGTTGTCCGCTCACTCGCTGGCGTTCGGCGGCCAGGCCCGAGGCCAGGCCGGGGAGCAACGCAGGGACCACGGGGGGGCCGAGATGCTGAGGGTGGCGCAGAGGGCTCTCCTGTGGGGCCGAGCTCAGGCCCCAGCCCCAGCCCTGGCCAGAGCAGCCGCGGGGCCTCTGTGTGCCCTGCGACCTGGAAATGGCCTCCTCCAGGCAGCCCGAGCCTATGCAGATAGGAAATCAGTAACCCAGTCCAGCCAAATGGATGACCTGCCTTCCTCCATGCTGCTGAAAGAGCAGCAAAATGTTCGAGGAATTGATGGGGTCGATGATGTTGTGAAAAGACTGTTGTCTATGGAAATGGCCAACCAGAGGGAGAAAATGAAGATAATGACAGAGCAGTTGCTAAACCAGATCACGGCAAACCCAGAAGATACCACATCCCTGGAAGCTCGAGTTGTAAGACTGACAGTCAGGATCCAAAACTATGAAGAACACATGCAGAAGCATCACAAGGACAAAGCCCGCAAGCGACTGCTGCTTATGGCCACTGACCAGAGAAAGAAGGTACTCAAAAAGCTTCGGCAGACCAACTTTGAGGTGTTTGAGAAGACATGTCAAGAGCTGGGCATCGAGTACACATTTCCCCCTCTGTATTACCGACCCGCACACTGACATTGGGTGGCTAAGAAGGCGTTTTGTATCAAGGTTTTCCAAGAGACACAGAAACTGAAGAAGCTAAAGAAACAAGAAGCACTGAAACACGAAGAAATAAAGAGGCTAGAGAGTCAGGACACTTCGGTCTCTTAGCCCAGGCTCCACCAATCCTGTGGCCCTTTATCTAAGACAATAAATTAAGTTACCCCCCCCCCCCAAAAAAAAAGTGCAAGGCAGAGAAATCAAAAGGGTGAAGCAATGGGGAATGACTCCTTTCCATTAAAAGGTGCAAGATTTTGTTTTTAAGTCCCTCAGCAAAGACTGACAAAGGACTTGCTGCGAATGAAGGGACCAGCAGGAGAGCTGATGCTCAGACACAAAGGAAGGACTGACTGTGTGAAGCAGAAAGGAGAAAGCTGATGCCAGAGCTAATAGAGGCAGTGAACAAAGCAACTACAGAAGAGATTGTTACAAAAAGGTTTCAAATGAAGAACTTGGAAGAAATCAAAATATGTACTGGAAAAGAAGGTTCTTTAGGACATGCCCTCCTTGGTCCTGACACCCTTTCCTGGAGGGAAGCCAGGCAAGCAGAGCTGCTCTGACAGATGAGGAACGTCAACAAGGCCAAGCAGCTCACTCAGCGTCACCCGGTCAGCTAAGCAAGGAGGGAGTGGTGGAGGTGAGAGTGACAGAGGTGAGCATGGCAGAGGCGATCATGGCAGAGGTGAACATGGTGGAGGTGAACGTGGCAGAAGTGAATGGCTCAGGTCTCCTGACTCCCAGACCAAGGCTCTGATCATGTTCAGTAGTAACTGCCTGCAGGACCAAGATGGCTGTGTCTGGATGAACACTGTATGTGACCTAAAATCAAATGGACTCCAGAAGTCTGAAAAATGGAGGCCATGTGACAAGAGGACCAGCCTAGGAGTCAGGAAGACCTGCCTCTGACCAACATGGCCTCAGTGCCTTGGGCAGGCAGCTGTCCAGGGGCAGAAGCTATGGAGGAAGTGCTGCTGTATGTGAGAAGAGGGAGCTTCCTCAGCAGGGTACCGTTCGTACAGCAATGAAACTACCATTAGCTCCAAAAAGTCCTAAAGAACAACTGGAAGCGATCCCATAAATTGGAAGAGAATTCAATAAATTCAATAAGCATTGATTAAGCACATATTACAAGCCAGGCACTTTGGATACAAAAAAGAGGCTGAAGCCAGGCACTGCTCTCCAGGAGCTCACAGTCTAACAAGAGAGACAACAATGCAAACAAAGGTGTACAAAGCAAGCTCTGTACAGGATAAATAGGAAATAATTAAAAGGAAAGCACTTGAATAAAGAGGGGTTAAGGAAGGCTTCCTGTAGAAGGTAGGGCGGAGGAGGTAGAGCCTTCCAGGCATAGAGTACAGGTGGAGAAAATGCCTAGAACTGAGAGATGGAGGGTCTTGATCAAGAACAGCCAGGAGGCCAGAGTCACTCGAAGACTCAAAAGGCAGGACGGGGCTAGGTGCTGAAGGGCTCTGAATTCCAAACAGAGCATTTTGTATTTGCTCCTGAAGGCAACAGGGAACCACTGGAGGTTACTGAGTGTTGGGGGTCAGGGAGGATAACATGGTAGCTTTAGGAAAATTCCTTTGCTGGCTGAATGGAGGATGAACTGGACTGCCAGCTATTGCAGTGATTACTAGGCAGCTCTTGTAATGAGCCAGGTGAGGTGATGAGGGCCTGCACCAAGTGATGGCAGTGTCAGAGGAAAGAAGGGGGGACATTCAAGGGATGTAGAATGCTGAAATCAGCAGGCCTTGGCAACAGCTTGGACATGGGGGTGAGGGACACTAAGGAGTCGAGGACGACCCCTAGGTTGTGAGCCTGAGGGACTGGAGGGATAGTGCTGCCATCTAAGGTGATAGGGAAGTTTGGGAGGGGGGAGAGTTTAGGGGAGAAGATAAAGAGTTCTGTTCTGGACATACTGACTGTAAGATGTTTACTAGACATTGAGTTCAAGATATCTACAGGGCAGCTGGAGATGTGAGACTGGAGGTTAGCAGAGAGATTGGGACAAGATAGGTAGATCTGAGGATCATCAACATACAGAGGATAATTCGATCCATGGGAGCCAATAAGATCACCAAATGAAGTAGGACAGAGGGATAAGAAAAGAGGTCCGGCCAGAACCCGAGGGACACCCATGACTAAATGGTGTAACCTGGAGGAGGATCAGTCTGATAGGCAGGAGAACCAGGAAAGAGGAGGGTGAGAGTGATCAAGTGTCAGAAGCTGCAGAGAGGTCAAGGACAACGAGGGTTGAGCAAAGGCCATTAGGTTTAGTGGCTAAGAGATCATTAGTAACTTTAGGAGAGAGCAGTTTTGAGAATAAGGTCAAAAGCAGATTGTGAAGAGTTAAGAAGAGAGTAAAAGGAGAAAAAGTGGAGGGATCTGTGGTAGAGGGCCTTTTCAAGGAGGTTAGCCACCAAGGGCAGAGGAGAAATAGGAAACAGCAGGGATGGAAGGATCAAGTAAGGGGTTTTTTCAGGACAGAGGAGACAAGGGCACAATTGTAGGCACAAGGAAAGGAAGGAGTAGAGAGGGAGATACTGAAAACAAATGAAAGAGAGGGAAGGACAGAAAGGGCAATCTACAGGGGAACCAGCATGGAGTGGGATCATTTGTGCTGCAGGAAGAGGGGCCAGCACTTCATAAGGGGGCGGTGAGGTGGAGGAGATGAGGAAGGAGAGAGGCAAGGTTCTCAGCTGAGAGAGATGGATCCATGGAAGTTTGAGGAAGGATGAAAAGGTTTTGAAGAGCTGGTGTGGAGTGTGGGACAGTAAGTTGATGAGGGAGGTATAGTAGGATTGCCCAGCAGCAGTGAGGACCCAGTTGAGGATGTGTAACATGAATTTGTACTGCACCTAATCCTGTGATTTTCTTTACATTCGTTCATCATCATGTGTGCAGGTGTGAAGATGACAAATGGTGGGGGTGATCCACGGCTGAGGCTTGGCTGGGCATAACTGGAAATATGAAGAGGGGGCTAGGGATTCAAGAGAAGAAGACACGGTAGAATTGAATTAGTTCACCAAGGGGCCAAGATAGAGAGAAGAGGAAAGAGTGCCTAATACAGGAGAGATGGCCTAAGAGAAAATTGAGGGGTTAAGGTTTTGGAGGTTATGAGATGAACAAAGAGAAGGTTACATAAAGGAAGGCAGAGGGAGAGGTAAAAGGCCGATAGTTTATGATAGGATAAAGGGATTTCCAAATTCTTAAACATGGAGGTGGTACATTTGTGGATAATGGCAAGATCCAAGATGTGAGTGTCTTTGCATGCAGCTGAGGTGCAGTGGAGGAGTAGCTGATGGGAGGAGAGTTGGTTGAAGAACTGAGTGCTTAGAGTTAGAAATGTGAGCTTACAGACTATAAGAACCTGGAACAAGCCTTACAGAAATAATCCTGAAGGCAAGTAGCCACATACAAAAACTGGATAGAACACCCCAAAGCACCAAGTGTCCCCCTTCCTTAGGTTCATGATGTTTCTTGACAAGAAATGTCTCCCATGAGTGGAAAGGACATTGAAAATGATGTTCACCTTTTATGGGCTAAGATGTTTGTAGCTCTTGTGATGTGATCCTAGCTTAAAACGAGAAATGCCCACATGAAGGAAGGTAATGGATTTCCCTGAACTCACCCTCTCGAATACCAGTCCTCTGCTTCCATGGAATATCTTGGCACAGTTGTTCAAACATCCAATCTGCTTCTTCTGATTCAATGAAACTGGGAAACAAGCGTATCCTGATGAAGGAAGGAGAAACATGGCAGATTAAAGGCACTAAGGTAGAGATAACAACACACTGAGATAATTTCTTCAGATGTTAAAGCAAACAAGTAATCTATGGGGGAATCTCAACCTCCTATTAATCACGAGGCACCTTAGGAAACCAAAATCAGTAAGGCAGTGAGTAACCAAGTGACACCGTGTGTGACCAGACAGTATTCTGCTGTGGAAACTATAGGGGACTGGGCCATAAAAGCATGCAAAGAGGTTGCGTAAGCTAGAAATGTTAGAAGAGTACTCTACTTGGGATTTTTAAAAGGACCAATGAGGTCCAGGCCCAGCAACGATATGCAAGTCCAGTCTGTTTAGGGGATCTGGCAGAAAACACAATCCACAGAGTGCCCAGTAAGTTTTATCTTCAAAAAGATATGTGACTGCTCTGTAATAATTTTTGCAAACAGCGACTCTGCTTAGGTAGGAAATAAAGTACACTAAAAGTTTGTAATATGCCATATAGTCAAACGAACTGAGAATAAAAAAAAAAATAAGGTCCCTTTTGAGGGAAGGAGGAATGTTTCACGAAGCCAGGCAAGAAGAGAAAAATAAATGCATCCAAGATAAGAAAGATGGGCAGGGTAGAAAGAAGCATGAACAAAGGATGCTCACGCGTATCAGCCATGAGACTGACACACAAAGTGTGCCAATTTGTGATGTAATGACTGCATGTTATAGTTGAGAAAAAGAATATAAACTACTTGGATGTAGCCTCTGACTTTGGCTTATCTGAGAAGACAGGCATCTGAGATAATGAAAATCATTCCCTAATTAAGCTGATGGCTGCACGCCTTTGTGTTTTAGGATCAAACCTTTGACATGCCATCCCCCATCTGCCCCTCTCCTATCCTCCCATGCACTCCTCTCCCCCATCCTCCTATCTGCTCCTCCTCCATGCTCCATCCATCCCCAAGTCACCTCCACAGTAAAGGGGAAGGCAGTATCTAGTCAGGCGAGGACAGTACCGAAGGCCACTTTTCAAGACACTCAGACCTCAATGGCCTAGAGCCAACAAGTCACGGTTCAGGGCTTCAGGATGACACACAAAGGCAAATGAGACTCTCCAAAGGATTGTTCCCACTCTGTTCCTGTGGGAATCTTCTAGCTGTGCAAGAGCTCCCCAAAGAACAACCGTCCAATGTTCTCTGTATTCCTGGGAGTGACTTCACTCTGGAGATGGGAAGAAGCAGTGAAGGGGTCCTAGGATATGTGACTTTGGGCAAGATGCTCCACCTTGATGAACCTGTTTTTAATCTATAAAATGGAGGAAATGATCCTTGCAACCCCTGCCTCACTGGGCTAGTATAAGGAAAGCACTCTGAAATACTTAGTCTGTATAAACATAAGTTAACATCATTGTTACATCTCTTGAGAATAAACTATTGAAGGGCAGAGGCTATGTCTACTCTAGGCACTATACTGGGTGTTCCTAAAGTCTGGATACCTAGGCAAAAATGCATATTTTTAAGAAATGAAATGAATGAAATTTTCAACAATTTAATTGAAATATTAACAAATAACATTTTCAATATGATTTCCATCATTTGTGATGCAAAGGTTGGTACGTTTTGCAAGATTCATGTGAACGCAATGCAATAACTCCACATTGCCATCAATTTTAGCACATTCACTCTTTATGCATTCAATCAAGTGTGTTGCATCTGTGATTTTCATTGAGTACACCTTCTCCTTTAGCATGCCCCAGAAAAAGAAGTCAAGGGGGGTAAGGTCTGTTAATATTCCAAATATTTCAAAATATGCATTTCTGCCTATGTGTCCAGACTTTGGAGACACCCAGTACAATTCCTATAGTACCTACCACAGTGTTACCATATATTCAGTGGGCAACTCCTGTCAGAGTGAAAGATGAATCTGGGGCAAACAGCACTGTGATCCATGATGTCTTCATAGAAAACTTAATTACATAAGTGTTAAGAAAGTAATGTTCTCGGATTTACAGTCTCCCAAATCAAGAACAATTTCCCTTTGGACATCCCTCTACCAATTCCAAGGGACGCAACAGGTCGCTGTGGCCAAAAATTTCATCACTTAAGAGGTCAACCTCCCGGGCATTCATCACTTAGAAGACAACTCAGCATTCAGCCAGGCTGGACCTTGGATAGCAGCCACAGACTGTCACCAGACTCATACTTAAGGTGCTGGTAGCTCAGTAGAATCTGCCAGGATTCCTCTTTTCCAGGCAGAGCCTTCAAAGCTCATTTGTAGTAAGAGTGATTCCATAAGAGGATAAGCATACTAGTATGTATCCAGCCAAATGAGAATTATATCCTTCAAAATGGTAATGTTAGAAGGTCTTTTCCTCATTCCAACATTGGGGACCACCTTCAGAAGGACAGCTTTTGAATAGTCTCATTTGTGGCAAATATTCACCTTGCTGGGGGGGGGGGGGCAAGGGGGAATTGGATTCAGGGAAAAAACCGTAATTTGGAGCCAAGATTGATGAAAATACTGAGTGAAATGGCAGTTTGTGTCAAAATGAGGCACGACTACAAAACAGCAAAGCTGTTCACCTCGGGGGGGGGGGCCTCACAAATGGTTTCTGAAGGCAACCCCCAAAGGTACTCCACGAACCATCCTAACCAACAGCATCGTCACTAAATGGCAGAGTCAACAGCATGCTGGACCTAGGAAATCAGGAAGACTTGAATTCAAATCCTCCCTTAGATGCTGGTGGCACCACCTGAGCCTCTCGGCTTCAGTTCCTCATCTAGTACATGGAAAGAGACAGCCTCTAAAGCCCCTACCACTTCTAAATCTGTGCTCCCGTGAACTTTCAAAGAAAACATTCATTCAGCTAGATTAAGTTCTGGTTTGCTTAATTTTTTTAAGCCTCTTTTTTCTTCACATCTCTTTTTCTACAGGTGTAAAAACTCTAAGAAGGTAGTTTCATTTTTTTGGACGCCAGTTAAGTAGCCTAAAGCCCCGAGTTAAGAGACATCTGTCCTGGCACTAACTCTCCCACCAGCTTGCTCCAGGACCTGGAACAATTACTCAACAGCCCTTCTGCATCTGTTCAAATCAGAAGAAAGTTGCCTTCTTAATCTTTGCTTCAAGGGATGGACTACTGGGTAGGGAAGGGAAAAAGGATATATTAAGAAATGAATACCATGAAAAAACCCCAAAATATCCATGAAAATCAGCTTTTTAAATCCAAAAAGAATTTTTGGAAAAAAAAAATTCTGGCTATTCAAACCCCCCAGAGATGTTACGTTGAGAAAAGATAAGAGATGTAAAAGTGCCTTTTAAAAGTTATAAGTGACCAAACAAACACAAAGTACACAAGAATTACAAAGCCATAAAGAACCTTAGTGATCACTTTGTCCAACTTCCCTCATTTTACAGTAAGGAAACAGAAGAATCCTTGTTTTCTAACCCAAGCTGCCAAACAGGATTCATGAGTCTGAAGTCAAACGTTTCCAATCTGGGCACATATATGTGTATAACTTCAGAGTAAAGCCCTCAGGTGGGCACTCTGAAATGACAGGGCCTTACTAAGAATAAGCCCCTGCACTGAGAAGCTTCACTTACTCACCGAGAAATGCCTGTGGGTGATGCGCTGATTTCATAGACACCTTCTTTGCTAAGGAAAGAAGACAAAAGAAAAACTCTTAGTGAGAGAGGCGATTTTTACAGGCTTACAAGTCTATACCCAAGAGCTCCAGAGAGCCAAAGCAGGGAGGAGTGGGAAGACCTACTGTCTTACCAAATGCCCCCTCCTCTAGCTGAAGACCAGATATTCACAATGGACAATGTTTATAGCCTCCTTAAATAGGAAAGTTATGGACATGAGGCTATGAGGGAAAATAACATGGGATCATTCCTCAATATATCTACCCACATTCTCCCCTTAACCATCATCCAGTTTGCTATCCACTCAGTATTCAGCCTGTGTACCTACACTGGGCACCAAGTTACCCGAGCAGCATTTTCTCCTATTACGTATAAAGTTGCAGATTTTCTTGTTTACCAGCACATCTAAAATGGCTCTCTGGCTCCAAGCCAGTTTCTGCAGAGACTGTGAAGGACATCTTCAACCCTCATAACAACTTCAAGAAACCCAAGGTAATTTTAAAGGGTCTGATGTAGAAGATAATAACGCTTTTAGTTTCTGGAAGAATTAAAAGACAAATCTACTATAATCTTTCTCTGGGACTGGTGATTCAAATGCCAAAAAGCTGCCTGTCCAATGATGAAAAAATGCTGCATGCTTTCAACATAGCTATGGCTAGACAGCAAGGCCGGGGGAAGTAAGCTAGACACGGAATTTTTCAAATGAGACACAGAAGTGGAAAACTAAAACCTTGAGGGCAACGACCCGAATAATGCCTTACGGGAAATATCAAACTTGGCACTTCTCTAGGGCTGGAGTTTTTGTGAGATCCCAAAGACCTTGCCAAACCTAACCACATAACCCAGCAGTGGGGAAAGTAAACAGAAAACTCTTCATTTTACAAATGACACAAGGAGTTAGACAAGCACTCTGAGTCACAGAGCAAGTCAGCGATGGAAAAGAACCCAGAAGTTATCAGATCATGTAGACAAGGATAGAAAGGGGTATAAAGTATTGAGTCTGTATGTCTGGGTTCAAATCTTGGCTCTGACAATTACTAGATTTCTAGATTGGGGAGCATTTTACTGGTAATGCTCACAATTCAGAGTTGTTAGGGAGAAATGCTTCCTAATCCCTAAAGTGCTAGAAAAACAGAAGCAACTGCTACTGTAAATAGATTATCTGGAGTCCCATCAAGATTCATAGACTAGAAGACAAACAACGAAAACGATCAATACTGGAAGGGCTGTGGGAAGATAGGCACAGGAGCATGCTCTCAATGTGGCTACGGAAATCAATGTGAATTATGCTCAAAAAGAGGCCAAATGTTCAAACCCCATAACCCTAAGATTGCACTGTTAGGCATATATTTGGGAAAGAAAGTCCTATTCAAAATATTCATAGCAATACTTTTTGTGGTTACAAAGAACTGGAAACTAAGTACTTGGGAATGGCCACATGAATTGCAATATGTGAACACAGAGGAATTATTCATGCACTATAAGAAACTATGAGAAACATGGGAAGACAAACTGATGTAAAGTGAAATAAGAAGAACCAGGAAAATAACAGATACCAAAACTGCAACAATCTATGAAAGAAAAAAAATGAAACAACTCTGTATAGATATAATACCAAGTTGATTCCCAAAGAAGAAATGAGAAAATGTGTTTCTTCTCTTCTCTGCAAAGATGGGGGACTGAGGGCTATGGATGTGGAGGTTGCATATATTGAAAGATTAGGCTAATGTGTTGGTTATTTTTGCTGAACTGCTGTTGCAAAAAAACCCCAAAACCTTTTCTTTTATTCCTCGTTACGGGAGGGGAGAAGGATATATTCAGAAATGAAGGCAATATTAAAAATCAAAGATAACAATTTTTAAGAATTTAAAATATTATATATTATACATACAAGTAATTAGGAAAATTATTAGGAACTCTCAAGGGCTGAGAATGGTAGAATATACTCAACTGGAGGGAGTCAAGGGTAGATGAAAGAGACAGACTTAATAGTCAGGAGAGCCCTAGGTGCAAATCCCAGTCCTGTGACTACTAGCAGCTCAATTAACTTTTGGGAGCCTGTTTACTCATCTCTAAAATGGGAGATAACACTTAATTATTGCCCCATTATGCTTTGTAAATCAAAGCACTCTAAATGTGAGTTATTATTAAAATATAAATGCACAAAATGGAACATCTTCCTGTGAAGTTCACATGAGCATGAAAGCTTAAGGGGGAACAGGGTGAATGGCAGCAATAAAGTCCCTGGCATTCAATCTCCATGGCCGTGACAGATCTTGACACGAACTGCCAACAAACCTGTTGTTGTTTAGCCGTTTTTCAGTCATGCCTGACTCTTTGTAACCCTATTTGTGATTTTCTTGGCAGAGATATTGGAGTGATTTGTCATTTCCTTCTCTAGCTCATTTTACAGATGAGGAATTGAAGCAAATAGGGTTAAGTGACTTGCCCAAGGCCACCCAGCTAGTAAGTATCTGAGGCCAGATTTGAACTCAGGGAGGATGAGTCTTCCTGATTCCAGCCCCAGCACTCTTTCCACTGCCCTGACCAACGAACATTAGTTGTCTATATAATAAAGGATTTCAGGGCTAACTGTGACACTTACAGCAAAAGCACCCAAGACCAGGAAAGGCCTCAACTTCAGGCAATGTGAGGACTCTCACCCCTCCCCCAGTGGCCTCAGGCCCCAAACTGAGAGAAGAGCACATGCAGACTCCTTCATCAGGGAAGCTCAGACCCTAACAGAGCTGGAAAGGCTCAGACCCCACAAGCAGATTGGGCTATTAGTTTGGGCCAGCACAGTCTAATAAAAAGGAATCCTAGGTGAAGAGAGAGTCTGTGGCTCTATAAACCTTCCCAAGCTCCCCAGCTGGCTGAAAATGGCACCATCCAGTTACAGTCTACTGTTGCTCAGACTCAAACTCAGGTCAGGAACTTGGGAGAGCTCAGACCAGAAGGGAGATTTAGACGGAAGGCAGAAGAAGGAAAGAATTGGTCTAAGCAAACAAACCCTAAGTCTATACAAGAATATTGATAGCAAAGATACCTTTTTGAGGTAGCAAAGGACAGTAATGTGAGGGGGCTGCCCATAAATTGGGGAATGGTCAAACAAGTTATGGCATATAAATATAATGGACTATTGTTGTGCTATAAGAGAAATGAAGGAGAAATGAGCAGAGAAACCTATGAAAACCTGCATGAACTGATGTAAAGTGCAGAAAACCAGGAGGGGATAGACTAAACGCTCTAAGGTCTACTTTTTGGTGATGCTATGTAAACGGTACTAAGAAGGGACTATGGCTCTTCATATCTAGCAGATTATTTAGTCCTAGGCAGGCTAGGTTATTGACCTGGAGACCGGGACTCAGAGAAATGCACTTGTCAACGCACATCTTTGTTGACTGTTTATATTTAGTAAAGTGTGTGTGCTTTTTAGTTTGCCTCACTGATTCAGTCTCTCCAAAGTATGAACTTGCACATGGAGCCAGTATGTACCTGTCCTAAGAAAGGAACTGACCGATCAAGTATTTATCAAGCACTTGCTACGGGTTTATGTTTCAACAATCTGCTAGCGGCTTCTGTGGGGGTATAAGATCCACCCACAGCCAGCACCCAGAAAGCTGCCAACAGCACAGGTTCTTTTGATCTGCTTAACTAAGGAAAGCAAGGTGAAGGGGTTGACAAGTTTACTTTAATTCAGCATACAAATATCATTCACTTAGCTCAGGTGAAAAAGACCAACACACTGAACTTCACAACAAAATACAAACAAATTACAAACATGGACAGAAGACCTCGTCTGATTCAAATCCCAATACATAGTTACCAGAGTTCAACAAAGTCTCAGCATCCGGGTTTACAAGCTGGAGGGCTCCTTAGCTACAACTACCCGGAGTCTTCTCATCAACACCATCTCGAAAGCCCTGCACAAATGGCTCTGTCCTCCCTTCTTGTACGGCTTTATACGTCATCAAACACCATCAATCACCTGAATGACCAGAACTTAGGCTACTATGATTGGCTCTTGAGTTAGCCCCTCCCCTTAGGACCTTGGGAGGTTCACATCCACATAGGTTAGGTTAACACCTAATAGGGCATGGCTTTGGAGTTAGCACCTCCCCTTAGCCAGCCCCACCCCAGTCACCAATCCACACCCACATAGGTTCCACACCTAATAGCGGTTTGGGCCTGGGGCTTAGCACCTAGTAAGGCTCAATGAAATACACTGAATTACTCAAAGGAAACAAACCAAACTCTTCAAGGGCACTTGTTGAACTAAGTGCTAAGGAGCCCATTTTGCTTACCAACACAGTTTAGTAACCCATAAAAGTGAATGAGGTTACCAAGACAGAATAGAGATAAGGCCCAGCAGAGAGCTTTGGGGTATATGCATGGGGTGTGTGGGTACATGATATGGCAGGAGAGAAGAAATCAGATGGCAGCATCATGAAAACTCAGAGACAAGAGCATATCCAGGAGGAGAGAGGGGTCGATGGTAACAAGCAGAGAGGTCAAAAAGGATGAGAATAACAAAGAGCCATGGGCTTGGGCAACTAAGAAATTACGGCCATCTCCGCAGAAAGCATCTTCCCTTTAGTGATGAGGTCAGAAGCCACACTGAGTGAGAGGAGAGGAAGCAGATAAACAAGAGCAAATGGCTAGAAAAGGAAGGTGGAGGGAGGAGGGATGAAGGATGACACCCTGAGGGCAGGGTGAGATCAAGCAAGGGTTTTTTAAGGATGAGAGAGACCTCTGAGCATTTAGAGCCAGTAGGGAAGGAACTACTACAAAGGGAGAGGTTGGACACTGGGAAGAAGGGAAGGAGGTGGAGATGAGAGTAGGAATGATGACTTAGTCTGGTGGGAAAGGTATGTTTTACCCAAAGAGAAAAGGAAAGGAGAGTCAGGGATCACAAGTGCTGGTCTTCCAACATCCCAAAGAAAAAAATAAGCATCAGTAACCAACAGGAACCAAACAACTGCTCAGCACCACAGTCAGTCAAAAAGCATTTATTAGGCACTAAGAGAAATAAAGATAGTCCCTGCCCTCAAAGAGTTTACCTTCTAATGGGAAAAGGCATCAAATGAAAAAAAGCTGAAAAGGAATGAGACACAGCTGGCCTGGAGGGGGCAGAGCCAAGATGGTGGCTGGGAAGCAGTGACTGGCGTGAGCTCCCCACCAAGTCCCTCCAAAAACCTATAAAAAATGGCTCTGAACCAATTCTAGAGCTGCAGAACCCACAAAGTAGCAGAGGGAAGCAGGGCTCCAGCCCAGGGCAGCCTGGATGGTCTCTGGGTAAGGTCTGTCCCACACAGAGCTCCCAGGCCCCAGCTGAGAG